>CM062291.1:192620930-193220930 GCA_031216915.1 Pictodentalium vernedei | reverse complement strand
GTTTTCTTAGACCGTTTCCGGTGAAAGGCTCCTAGGGTATGTAATTCGAAATGCTAAAACCATGCTCAAATGTTCCAGTGGGGTCTGTAGATGCGCACGAAGGTTTTGGATTTTCCAGGTGCCACATGGCTGTGCCACCGTTGCCACTTTTGTGTTTTCTTAGACAGTTTCCGGTGAAAGGCTCCTACGTAGGGTATGTAATTCGAAACTCTAAAACCATGCTCAAATGTTGCAGTGGGGTCTGTAGATGTGCACAAAGGTTTCGGATTTTTCAGCTGCCTTGTGGCGTGACGGTTTCCACTTTCGCGTTCTCTTAGACCGTTTCCGGCGAAAGGCTCCTCGGGTATGTAATTCGAAATCCTAAAACCATGCTCAAATGTTGCAGTAGGGTCTGTAGATGCGCACGAAGGTTTCGGATTTTTGGGGTGCCACATGGCTGTGCCACTGTTGCCTCTTTCATGTTCTCTTAGACCATTTCCGGCGAAAGGCTCCTACAGTAAGTATTTCGAAATGGTAAAACCATGCTCAAATGTTGCAGTAGGGTCTGTAGATATGCACGAAGATTTTGGATTTTTCAGGTGCCACGATTGCCACTTTTGTGTTTTCTTAGACCGTTTCCAGCAAAAGGCTCCTAGAGTATGTAATCCGAAACGCTAAAAACATGCTGGATGTTGCAGTAGAGTCTGTAAATGCACAGAAAGGTTTCGGATTTTTGGGGTGCTACGTAGCTGTGTCACTGTTGCCACTTTTGTGTTTTCTTAGACCGTTTCCGGCAAAAGGCTCCTAGGGTATGTAATTCGAGATGCTAAACGCATGCTCAAATGTTGCAGTAAGGTCTGTAGATGCGTACAAAGGTTTCAGATTTTTCAGGTGCCATGTGTCGGTGCCACTGTTTTTCTTTCGTGTTTTCTTAGATCATTTCCGGCGAAAAGCTCCCAGAGTATGTAATTTAAAATGCTAAAACTATGCTCAAATGTTGCAGTAGGGTCTGTAGATGTGAAGGAAGGTTTCGGACTTTTGGGGTGCCACGTGGCTGTGCCACCGTTGGCACTTTCATGTTTTCTTAGACCGTTTCCGACGAAAGGCTCCCAGGGTACATGTATGTAATTCGAAACACTAAAACCATGCTCAAATGTTGCAGTGGAGTCTGTAGGTGCGCACGAAGCTGTGTCACCTGTGCCACTCAATATGATTTTAGTGTGTCATATAATACATTTCATCTTTGTATCAAGCATTCATACAAAGTCAAGGATGCAAATGCGGGGATACACTATAGTGTGCTTTGCACACAAGTGACGCCATCTAGTTAAATTATCAGTTCTGGTTCGAATACGGCAGCAGACTTCCAGGAACCAGTGGTGCCTACAGTCGACTCTAGACTATGAGTTGATTACACATGTGTTTCGTGTTCTATACATCCCAACCTTCATTTTGATGTACATTTTGTGTATATTTAATTTGAACTGAAGGAATATCAGAGGTGAGTATATTTAAAATAAACAAAATTTCATTACTTATATAGGTCCTTAAACACTGGAATTACTCATACTGGTGCGGGTCTTTTTGGCCTCGGGAACATTCGGCCTCGGGAACATTCCTTCGGCCTGGGAACATTCGGCCTCTGTCAAGTGCGATTAAATCAATCAAACTTCAGTCATACTGTAAAAACTCTGTATGGTTATCTCATCAGAGGCCAGAACTTTGATCTCTACTTCAGAAGAACTTATAAAAACAAACTTTCAAAGCTGAGTTGTGCCAAACAACACCCAAGAAGAAGTATATCATTTCTGGTTTGCATGTCGGCAATGGATCACATATAGTGTCATTCTGTTATTCAATACAGTGGATTTTATACAATGAATTTTACATTTCATTATAATTCATTATGGATCGGTCTCGTGCTTAATGTATTTCTACTTTGGGAATAAAGGTAAGTACGCCGTATATATTATTCTTAAAAAAAAAAAATTCGGTAAAAACTCCTAATATAGAAAACAAACCCAACAAAATGAACAAAAAAATTATTTTTTAAAGTTATTTTTCAACTCCCAAACACCGAAATTTTTTGCCAAAAGTGGGAACATTCGGCCTCAAAAGTGGGAACATTCGGTGGAAACATTCAGCCTCAAAAGTGGGAACATTCGGCCTCGACTGAGGCCGAATGTTCCCGGAAAAATACCTGGGGCCGAATGTTCCTGAAGCCGAAAAGACCTGGAGCCTTACACCCGAGTCAACATCGATAAACTTGAAATGGTTCAACGGCACTCTGCCAGGTTTGTTTTTGGATGCTATCATCAGATATCAAGTGTGTCCGCCATGCTTCGGGAGTTGGACTGGACAACTTTGGAAGCAAGACGTAGATCAGCGACTGCTTTGGCAATGCTGTATAAGCTAAAACATGGCTTGATGGTGAAGAGTGATGATGAGCAACTTACCTTGACAACAAAAAAAACCCGCAGCTCACATTCTGAAAGTCTCCAAATCACTTCCTGTAAGGCAACTTACAGGAAAGAGAGTTTTTATCTCCAGACGATTAAGGACTGGAATGGTCTACCCCATAGTGTTGTGGCTGCTAAAACAGTGGAGTCTTTTAAGACTCGGCTGACCTGCATCTACTCTTAGTCCCCCTATTCTTATAACTAAATAACATTGTCCCCCTCCCATCCCCTTCCCCTTTCTATCACCCTTTAAACCTCTTTTCTTTACTTTATACTAAAACTGCTGACACCAAAAACATTGACAGAATCTCCAACAAGTTGACGGTGGTCAATTAGAACGTTGAAGTTGAAGGCCTGGACTGAATTCTCAAATTTTGACAGAAAAAACGGTAGTAACGGTACCGGGTATTATGCTCCGTGACAAAGTTTATTCAGAATTTTTTGCGAGCGAATGTAAATGACTTTGAAAGGAAGAGCGAAATGCACAGTGGAAATAAAAGGAAGTGGGTTATTTTGGCGATTTATTTGAAATGGTTGATTACATTAAACTTCAAGTTGAAAAGATCGAAGGAAAATGTCAAAATGACAAAAGAAAATGAACATTTCGATATGAAAAGAAAATATACACTGTTTTTGTCTAAAAAAACCCCGCAAATTATTTTTAATTTCAAACAGGAAAGAAAAATGTATTGTGAAAATGAAGCCCGATGGAGTAGTTTTGCAAATTATTTTAGTTAGTACCTCCAAAAGTGTAATTATATCGTCGTTGTTTATATTCCTGTCACGGTTCCACGTTAGCACGTGTATTTGTTTATCCCAAAGCTTCCCACAATTCCACGCATGTGATCGAAAGTGTAAATTGGCTTATTACCTCAAATAACCCGATAATCACCTCAAACAACCCGTAAATTACCAGAAACCACCCCAAATCACCAAAACAGACTTGGAGTCCTAGAGAATCCTCCTTATAAAAGTAGCATGTAGTGTTATAAGCTATGATACTACAGTGTATTTTTTACTGGTTCGGATTCTTTCAAAATCCTTGTTTTCCTTTCTTCTACCACCAATTCCTGGATCTGTTCTACCTATTACTGACCCTGTTCTGACTATCCTAGCATTCTGTTTGGTCTAAGCTATCTCTAATCCCACGTTTTGCTCTCCACCAATCAAACAGTTCCATTTTATGTATTCTGTACCAACCTAGACAGAGGTATCTCCCTTGTGTACAAGCCTGTATGATTTCTAAGCCTGAAGAGCCATGAGAGTAATTGATTCTCACAAATGATTCTTGCAAGGAAAACAATGAGAATCAACACTGATTCTTGTGAAATGTTCAGTTGATTCTCATCATAGATTCTTAAAATGTCCTTAAATGCCTGAATGATTCTACTTATTTTTTGCTTCCTCATAATAAGGTGACTTAGCATTGGTGTCTAGTGAAGTCTTGGCTGCCTCTTCAGACAGCCAAGACTTCACCAAAACCACTGCCAAGGTAGGCCTACTGTAACTTCCATCAGCAAGACCATCATCTGTGTGTTGGTACACATGTTACACACAAGGCAAGAGTCATACAAAAATTGGAAACAGGCCCTTTATAAAGGATTAATCTGCTGTAAATATTTTTATATATAAATATGAGGTTTGTTTTTATTAGGGATTATGGCCTGGTTGTACTCATAAGAACAAGAGTACATGTATAACAGTAATATCAAATTTTGAATTGAGAACTGAAAATTATTTCTTGCAAAGGAGTTTGCGAGTATCCAAACTGATTCTCGCGAACTGGAACGAATTTGAAGGCCTGTCAGGAGGAACATTATCTGAAAGTGATTAGACCAAAAAGTTCTAGTTGCTAAGAAAGGTAGATAGTTATTCAGTTCTGCAGTCGCCTCATTTTCTAAGGTTTAAACGAAGGTTCGGGCATGCATGGATTCATATGGGGAGTACATCAACCAGGGCTAGATTGGAAGTATGGAACCCCCCACTCCAGTTGACAAATTAGCATACAGTGAATGAATGATTTATTTGCCATATGCAGTACATATACAATATAACAGTAGAAAGAAAATACAGTTACAAGATTTTTTTTATACATTTAATTTACAGTTTATTGTCACCCTATTGTATATGGAATGTATGGCTAGGAAGAGGCATAGCCACAACGGCTGTCTTCCTGCCAATTCCCACATGCGTAAGCAAAATGCGCCAGCCTGGGAATTTGCAAAATTAGGTGCAATCATTTTTTTGTACAGAACTTCTATATGAAGGTACTGATTTGAATAAATTTTTGAATGAATGTTTAGTAACATGGAATACATCACATATAATACAGGGTTTTTTTCTCATGTAGAAATTATGCAAATTAGATGAACTTTTATTTATTCAGTGCTACTTATACACAGTAAGTACACAAGTCAATACGCCTCGGGCTAGGCGCTATGGGCTGTATTTATGAACCGATCTTCACGAAACTTCTTGGGTACCTTTGTTATCACCTTGGGATGACAAGTGTTTTTGGGTGCAGTCCGAAATTTCAAGATGGCCACCAGCGGCAATTAGACAAACTTTGATTTATTCAGTGCTGCTTATACACAGTAAGTGCACATTTCAATACGGCTCTGGCTGGAGGTATCTAACTGTCACCCACCTTTACAATACTTTACCTGTACTTTACATGTACCTTTGTTATCAGGCCATTACCTAGATATGTGTCATTGCTGTGTCACATGCTATACATGTACATGTCCTACACAAGTTGAGCTACAGTGTCATTGACACTTTCGTTTAATCTTGACTTCATACCTATGTTGCGGTCATGATATAGCTCCAGTTGTAAAAGGTGGCTTTAAACCACAGTAAATAAATAATTAAATTGCATTTTAGCAGCAAGAGCAAGGTTAAGCAAGAAAAACAGGTGGACTGCTCACATTTCTCAGTTCTCAGCGTGCAAGATGATCTTAAAAGCAAAAATGTCGTCAGATGTCAGGGACCGATCAGGACTATTTAAAATACGCTCTAGCCTCGGAGCCTATTTTTTCAGTTCATGTGCCAGATTTCAATTTATGGAGTCACACTGCTGTTTGTAACGCACACTGCAAGTATGTAATAGCTCACATCATTTTCATTTAGTACACTATAGCAAACATTAATCTTCACTGTGGTTTCGGATCAAGTCTTGGCTGCCTATTTAGGCAGCCAAGACTTGATCCGAAACCACAGTGAAGATTAATGCTTGGTAATTAAGACTTGAAGTATTAACTTAAGCACTCTACAACAATGATAAATGATAATCATATATATAATACATGTAAGAGTGTCTCTCTCTATTATCCATCGAAAGAATATCAAAATATGATCTGAGAAGTTACGCGCCAACTGAGAAGCCTATTTCTGAGATTTAAGAGCCAGGTCCTGATGTTTCAGAATCAAATACGCACTGGCGCATGCCCAGGTCGGTCCCTGGATGTATCTACTTGTAGTAAAGCGTTTTTAGTAGTTAGGGCAGTCATGTGTAGAATGTGTAATGTTTATTCAATCATTTATTTGTGCTTTTTATTTCCAGAGTTTGAAACTATTACTTGCGAAGATAACAGAACCGACTCCATGAAAACGTTGCTTTACGTGGTGGCTGCTCTCGCATGTAAGTATGACAGATATTGCAGAAAATTTAGTGGGCATCTTGATTCTTGAAATGGTAATTTTTTATTTCAAATGCCAGAAATCCTAGCTTCAAAATAAACAGTATCTAATTACCACACACACACTTCTAAAAATGTTGTTTTGAGACGTTGCATGGAAAATATGTACAGTACGTGGAGAGTGGATTGTAACTAAATCACCCGTGGAGTGGACTTATCACCCAAAGTATCAATTTCAAATTCTGTACATATGGACAAAAACCACAAGCAATGTTTCAACCAATGGACCTCCGGGTTTAACCCGGAGGTCCATTGGCTGGAACTTTGCCTGTGTTTATTATGCTTTGCAAACAATTTTAAATTTTTGCGTGTGTAGAATCTCCACTCTGCGGGTGATTTAGTGATAATACACTCTCCACGTACTGTATATACTATACGGTTTCTTCAAATCCATAAATAGCTAATAGTTAGAGTGTTCTCCCCAGGCTATGATCAGCAAATCACGGTCAAGTCAGATACCGAATACTGAACTGATACTGAGGTATACCCCCTTAAAGATATCAAAACTAGAGCTGAAGCGGTTAACCTATCAATTGATTAACCAATAATCAACGTCTTGATCGATCAAAAAAAGTAATTGACCGATTAACCATTGCCTTAAACTACTGTATTTTATGGGTTAACAAAGGAACAAACTTGCTCTAAAACAGGCAAACATTGTCACACTGACTTGCATCAATTATTATGAGACAGATTAAAGCTTGCAAGTTATGTGCAGACATACTTGTTCACTTGCATGATCATTGTACTGTATCAGTAGCAGGAAATGGTCATTAACTCTTTGCCCATTGCAGACAGAAGACGATACTTGCAAAATAAATTCTTGAATTACTAAAAACGAGTTCATTCCAATGAGGTGTCATACGCATGTTTTTTAGACAAAAATTGAAAACATAATAAAATTGATTGAAGAATGGTTTTAGCGCGCCGAAGGCGTGCTGGGACGGTTTGGGGAAAGCCTCTTTCGACCCTCGATTTCTGTATCGTACTGTTCCTAGTGACTTTTTGTTCTGTACCATGTCTCGACGTGTTATAGGAGGAAATGGAAAGGGAGAAGGTTAATGGCGTTTGTGTTTCTTTTTCTTTAGCGGAGGTGGCTGTAATGTTGATATGATGCTCGTAGCTGTTGGTGTGGTAGGACCGTAGGAGATGGAGGGCTGCTATCATTTTCTGTTCTTGGAGATGCTTTTAGTGTTGCCAGAGTTGCCAGTTCTTGAATTTCTTTATTTTTGCTGCAAGTTCTTGACTTGATCTTTCCCGATCTTCTCGGAATTTGTTTTTTTCAAGGCAGATGGCTTCCAGGTCCTCGCCCAGGCTTTTTGGTGCCGAAGGGAGAGGCGAATGGGGGTCCTGAGTGGCGAGAAGACAGCTTCCTATTCATCTCAGTCTCCACAGGACTTTCCTCATCTGTCGTCTCCAGCTGTGGAGCTGGGGTCAAGATGGGTGCCTCTGTGGGACAGGGAACGGAACTGGTGACTGCCTCTGTCTCCTCCTTTTCTTCACTCTTCTCTCTCTTCGTTTCCAAAAAAGCCTCCAAGCGTCGGGAATCCCTATGCTTGGTGGACAGGCTCTTCTTTCTTCTTTTACTCTTTTCAGGGCCTCCTGACCCTCTCGGGTGAGGACCAGTGTGAGAGGGGATCCTCTCATCAAAGGTGCTACCTCTCCCCGAGGAGGTTGGTGTTTCGGTGTTCTCTTCTTCTACTCTAAACTCCAGGTTCAGATGGACGCTCTTGCCCATTTGCTGGATAGTCCAGGAGATGGGACAAGAGATGCCCAGAGCTGTGATGGCTTTCTTAAGTCGATCTGGTAATTCCAGGTTTTCCATTGTTGTAAACAAGGTGTTCACGCTCTGAGATCAGAAGTCTGAAAATCAATCTGGCCATATCAAACCTCAGTGAATGAACATAATAAAATTTGAAAGAGATTTTTATATATAGCACTTTCCGGTTTTGTCTGTTACTTAGGGTAAAGGATTAATGCTATAAATCATCAACGGTATGGCAATAATTCAGCTACCTACTAAAACAAGTGATTAATCGGTTAACTGATGTTAATCCATATGATTAATCGATCAAGAAAACCATTTAACCGTTTCAGCTCTAATCAAAACTGATACCGAACTCGAAGTTCCAATACCTCCCATCTCTTGGTAGAAGCCAATGATAAGACTACTAGGAGCTGTATATGGAATCTCACTTATGGGATCCCATTTTTACCAAATGAGTTGAAGAGTCATATGTGGAATCATTCATCTGGGTAGTTGTTTGATAACTCATTTTCTTGTTAACATTCGAGTTAGCCGAGCGGTGCCTGCACCAATTACTGCTCGATAACTCATTAGGGGAACCTGGAATAGGCATGAAAAAGTTGTTAGAGCAAGCATATTGTATTCGACTGATTATAGTACTACAACCAAGTATGATAGTGCTGTGAACTGGGACCTGTAGTAGTAATGGTGTAATAATACGTACTAAGATCTAGGTATAGCGATCTGGCTGTGACACATTTTTAACCAGTGGGTCAAGATATCATAAATAAAATATTGCAAATTCAAGGAGTCAAAAGAAACAAGAAAAGTGTATTGTGTTGCGAAGCAAATCCTTTCCTTCCCAGTCCTTCCACCTGCATAATGTTATGTAGTAAACATTATTGGAACCTGATATTATAGACAATACCTGTTCAGTGAAACCAAGAGAAACTTCAAATACCGCATTGAAGAACATTTAGCTGTTATTGCATTACAAGTGGGACATCCCTGTAGCATATCACTATAATCAACAAAATCATTTAGTTACGGATCTGCGCTACCATATTATACATGTATTGAAAGCCAACCTGGAGGGACCTTATATATGTTAGGACAGCACAGGCACTATTGAGATCAAATGGATCTTCTCCCTCAAAACGCTACACCCCTTAGACTTGAACAAGAAGGACTTTTAAGTTGTATTTCATGTTTCTGTATTTGTTACTTCCTGTTCAATCATGCCAACTGCCCGTTATGAGTAACGGTTTCCACGGCATTTTTACATCACCATAAGGGGGATATAATACAAGTCCTAAATCGAGAAAGGGCTAATAAGTTACACCATAATAACAATGAGTTCCACATGCACAACATACAACAAAAGCTACTACAGACAAGGCCTCTACCAACACAGACGGACCACACACCTACAAGGAGGCTGAGTCACTTGCCACCTGCGCAACAAAACATTCAGGCAAGAATATTTAGGCAACGTTCTGCTAGGTGTAGATATTACATCACTCTACAACACAGGAAAAGTGCTTAAATATGCAGGCACAACTAAGGCTATTATGGGATAACCCAAACCTCAGGCCCCCTTGGACTTACAGTGTTATTTTCATGAGTTGGATATGGCTGTTACATGTACGTTAGGTACATGTATAAGGTTAAGACCTTGCCGATAGCAATTACATAAAAATTAGAAGTACACACTGTAGGAGAGTAACTTCTAAATAGAACTGAAGTGGTTAAAGGGTTTTCTTGATTGATTAATCATATGGATTAACCTTGGTTAACCAATTAATCACTTGTTTTAGTTGGTAGCTGAATTATTGCCATACCGTTGATGATTTATAGCATTAACCCTTTACCCAAGTTTACAGACAAAACTGGCAAGCTCTATATATAAAAATCTCCTTCAAATTTTATTATGTTTTCAATGTTTGTCTAAAAAACACAGCTTATGACACCTCATTGGAACGAGCTCATTCCAATGAGGCGTCGGTCATAAGCTATGTGTTTGAGACAAAAATTGGAAATTTTTAGTAATTCAAGAATTTATTTTGCAAGTATCGTCTGCTGTCCGCAACGGGCAAAGGTTAAGAATGACCATTTCCAGCTACTGACACAGTACACTGATCATGCAAGTGAACAAGTATGTCGGCATATAACTTGCAGGCTTTAATGTGTCTCATAATAACTGATGCAAGTCAGTATGACAATGTTTGTCTGTTTTAGGGCAAGTTTGTTCCTTTGTTAACCCATATAATACAGAAGTTTAAGGCAATGGTAAATCGATCAATTACTTTTTTAATCGATCAAGATGTTGATCATTGGCTAATTGATTAATCGGTTAATCATTTCAGCTCTACTTCTAAAAATAGAAGGGTTGTGTTTTTCTCCAACATTTATTCTTTGAGATAAAGCACAAGAAGCCCTAGCAAACTTCTGTGGATTGATCACCAGGCATAAACTGGTGTTCTATAAGCTGAACGTTTTGTAGTATGTCCTTGACCTATCATACCTAAACCCTTTGAACCCCAGAGGCTGCTTTTCCGGCTCAATAACAGGATACTTCATAATTTCATTAAGTAGGTTGCACATTGAAAATATTATTGATCTACCCCCAAATAAAGAATATGGACTCTTCCCTTTGCTGCCATTGAACTGATATGGAAGATACCACTAGGGTTCAAAGGGTTAAAATTCATGCAAGTATTAATTCTCATCTGTATAGGCATAGGCAGCCAAGACTTCCTAGAAACCACTGCTGGGGTACTGTTAGTGTAACTTCCATCAGCAAGATCATTGGAAGCAAGGATGTTGGAATGTGTTGTACATGTAAGACAAGAAGACTCACCAAATTTGGAACTGGGGTCTTAATGGATAAACTCTAGTAAATATATCTATGTGAGGTTTGTTTTTTACTGTAGAATATGTACTGATTAATTACACTCAAAGTTATAATAGTCTCTCAAATTTTAAATTATTCAAGAACTGAAAATTGATTCTCGCATCATGATTCGTGAGAATCAAAATTGATTGTCACAAATCAGGATAAATTTTAAGGTAGAGATGAGCACATGCATGTCAACCAGTACCTGTACCAGTTCCACTGGTTCCCTCATGCTCCAACCAGTACTGGTACTGAAACTTTTGTCCTGCTGGTACCGGGATAAAATTATTTTATGGGGAAATTCCTAATTGAGCAAGGGTACACAGGCTGATAATCGTGTATGGCACACTTGCACAACATACTTTTAACTTATTTGTGAATGAACATATCAAAACACTCTAGATACAGGTTCATATTCTGTCTGCACCACGACCTCGATAAGGCTGGCCATCTTGACTTTTCAAACATCGCATCAAAGACAATGAAAGCGCTGTCATCGGCTACTTGAAAGAAATTATTCTGTGGTGGCATCAAAATAATCATAAAGCATGATTTTCGTGCTTTATGATTACTTTGATGTCACCGCAGAATAATTGGATGATGCCTTCTTTGTCTTGCGATCTTGGAAGCTCGAACGGTCTGAATGTGAATTTTTGCCATCTGATTGTGATATGTAATCCAATTGTTGATTTTTCCCAGTACCTGTTTCGGCAGGACGGGCTCTGTCCCATCCTGGTACTGCTTATGTTGGTACCGGCAGTACTTTGACATGCCTGGATGGGCAACATACCTAAAAATTGAACCGATATTGATATCATGAGGATACCGTTCAACCAAACAGAATTAACCAATCACTGAAAACCAAAACCATCTGTATTTTCAAATTTCTTATCAACCTACCTTACAATTGTTTACTACAGGCTTGCGCTACAGTGGAAGAACCTAACTCGGATAAAATACTCTCTATTTTAATCTTTCCCAAGGGATGCTCTTCTCTTAGTAAAATTCCACGACTTCCATTAACCAGTGCGCAAGCAGTAATCAAAACCATTCTTCCTTTATCCGTGCAACGTGGTTGACGTGTTGCCATTTTTGCTCTATGATACAGTGATAATTCAACTCGTCGATAATGGTTTTCCTGTTACTGGATTATGGATCTGAAGATTGTATAATAACAGAACTGTGTTTTATATATTCTTGTTAATATTTTCAACCACATTCTCATTGTATATTATTTATTATTCAGTTTTGCGAATGTTTTTTCGACATCGTGTCAACTCGGTTCGACAATGAAATTTTCGTTTGATAAATTTAAATTGTTATTGGAGTTAGGTGTCAATGAGGGACTGTCTGGACAGGATTTCTTCACTCTGTTGAGGACTGAATTTCTGGGGTTTTTTCAGTCCCTGTCGGCCGTCTGGGTTCTGTCATGTACCCACCGTTTTTTTTCTGCCATCTTCTCTCGTAGTTGAGGGTGTTCTTCTATTTTCTGTATCTGTTGAGTTCACCTTTTTCTTCTACTGCTCTCACCTCTGTCATTTCCAGTTCGGTTCCTTTAGGGCAATTCCTTTTGCCCTCGCCTTTGGTGCGTTCTCGTGGCTGTTTCTCCCGCACCCGCATCCCGTGGGTGTGGAACGCTGTTGTTTCGGGCCTCCCGACTCGACCATGTCTGGTTTGAGTTATACCCCCTCCATGGGGGATGTGCAGCTCCTCCCGCACACGTGGGGGTGGGGGGAGAACGCTGTCATTTCGGGGCCTCTCGACTACGTCTGGTGTGAGTTATACCCCCTCCGTGGGGGATGTGCAGCTCCTCCTGCACCTGCGGGGTGTGGTGGGGGGAATGCTGTTGTTTCGGGGCCTCCCGACTGAACCACGTCTGGTGAGAATTACTCACCCTCCATATGGGATGTGCAGCTCCCCCCGCACCAGCGGGGGGTGGGGAACGCTGCCGTTTCGGGGCCTCCTGACTTGACCACGTCTGGTGAGAGTTATTCCCCTTTTGTGGGGGATGTGCAGTTCTTTTTTTTACCGTGGTGGATACTGCGGGAGCTGTTGGATTTCTGGTGAAGAGATGCCTGGTTCCGGGACTAGGCGCCCTCTCCAGTCAACATCTGAGGCTGTCACTAGGGTTGTGACTCCTCCTTTGGAGGCCGAGCTAGGTGGCTCTCTCCCCTTTTCCGCCAGTTCCAACAGCTCCTGTCGTATCTGCTGCTACTGCTGTTCCGTCTTCAACGTCATCGGGCACCGTTTTTAGCTGGCCGCGGCTTATCTCTGCAAGGGTCTGCAGGGATGTCTGTAGTGTGGTTGTGGGGTATCGGCCTCAGCCTTCCCCGACTTCAACTCGGTGAAGTCGGAAGTGGCTGCCTACTGAACCCCCTGCTGTGTCCTCTCTCTATACCTGCATTGGTCTGCAGTGGTGTCTGGTAGTGTAGACGTGGGGGTATCGGCCTCAGCCTTCCCTGACTTCAACTCGGCGAAGATGGAAGTGACTGCTGGACCCTCTACTGTGGTCTCTGCGCCGTCGAGTCCCACAGTTTTGTCATTGGCGTTTTCCGTCCACTCATTCTGGTCACACGGCCAGTTTTGCCGGACCAACGTCTTCTGTGCAGCCTGGACCTTCTGCCCCGCAGAGGTCCGCGGCAACTCTCCTGAGTTCCCGCTAGGTTGTTCCTTGGGGTGTGTCGTACCCCTATACACGTCTGCCCTGAAATGTTTCGGCTGCCGCCTGTCGCCCCGCTTCGGGTGTATTGGAGGATCATGACCCTTCGCTGGTTAAAAGGGTCAGGTGTGAAGCCACTTTGCTGCTTCATCCCCTTGTCGAACCGGCTGGTACGGGCAGTGAGCTTAGGGAGGCCCTCTCCTTTCTCACTCAGGATCATTGGTCGCACGCCTACAGCCTGTGGAGCAACCTGCTTCTGGGCATCTTCGACCGTGCCAGTCAGTACAGGTGGTTGAAGCATTTTCAGCCTTGGACTCTAAGCTGAGTTCCAAGGCTATGAAGGCTCCGTTCTTCACCAGGGTTGACACCTTTAAGTTTTTGTCTCCGGTGCGTTATCGATACTACGATTTCGCCAATCCGTCAGTCTGCCAGACCTTGACGGTTTTGGATCAGGACTCCAATTCCCTCGGGCTTTCCAAGCCCAGGTCTGCTGTCATTCCTATGACGACTCTAGAGTCCATGTTGGGCTTATCGAGAGGAATGCTGGGTATGCTTTCTCTCTCCGATCACGTCGTCTCTGCCTTAGCTGTCTATCTGCCTCCAGATAGGTTTGACGATCTACAGGCTCCTTTGCGTGTGCTGCCCAAGGCATTCATGCATCTTACTCACACACATGCCTGTGACACGGCCGATCCCTTCTTGGGGGCAGCGCGCTGCTCTTCGATCTGCTTCTTTGGCAGGTCTGCTACTGTTCCATGGGTCCGCGATGACGTCCTACGTCATTCGAAAGATCAGCTGCTGCTTCGTCAGCTTGATCGGCCTTCTAGGGGAGGCAGGGACCGTTCAAAGCCTAACAAGTACCCTTCTGCTTCCTCTGCGAAGCAAAGGGCTGATCCTTGTGCCACCACTTCTACTTCATACTCACAGGGTAAGGGTAAGTGTCGGCAGGCTAGAGGGAAGTCTCAGGATTCTTCATTCAGTAGAGGAGGTGGTTTCTCCTCTCGCGGGACTCGTCAGGGCCCGAACTGAAGGTCCTCACCTCGATTCATCCCAGGTTGGAGGAAGGATAGCAGAGTTTGCAGACCGTTGGGCCACCATCACATCCGATCCTTGGGTGTTAGATGTTGTTCGGTCTGGCTTGCGAATATCCTTCTGAAGGCACCCCACTCTGTCCAGAGTGCCTCTTCCAACCACAGTTCCTTCATACGTTTTACGTCGGGAGCTTTTGTCCATGGAGATAGACAATCTCCTGGCCAAGGGGGCGTTCAAGGTCGTCAAGAACATTCAGTCAGTGGGGTTTTATTCCCGCCTGTTCTTGGTGCCGAAGAAGGACGGCCAACTCCGATAGGTTATCGATCTGAGTATCCTAAACCAGTCTATCATTGCTCCCAAGTTCAGCATGGAGACTTTCAGGTCGGTCCGCCGTTCCCTTCACCATGGAGATTTCACTTCCAGCATCGACCCGCGAGAAGCTTACTTTCACGTTCCGATTCATCGGGTGTCGCAGAAGTATCTCAGGTTCGCTTTTCTGGGTCGATTTTACCAGTTGAAGGCCATGCCTTTCGGGCTCAACCTGGCTCCTTGGACCTTCATCCGACTGATGTCGCATGTGATAGCCTTCCATCGCACACAGTCCAGGGTGACTACTTTGGCATATCTAGACGATATCCTCCAGAGGCATTCCAATGCTGCCTTACTGGAGTTGGATGTCGACATGCCATGCTCCACATGGCGGTGTTCCATCGATCTCTTTGCGACTCATTGGAACCATCAGGTGGACACTTTCGTGTCCCTGTGTCCAGATGCTCTGGCTTTCGCCGTGGACGCTCTGGCCCTCCTTTGGGACGGTCTTGTCGGCTACGCCTTCCTGCCGGTTTCGATTCCGCCTCAGGTTCTAGCCCAGATATGAACCTGCAGTCGTTGAATCCTTTCAATCACACCCCTGTCGCCTCAGTGGATGTGGATCAATCTGCTCCGCTCCCTGTTAGTGGCGGTTCTGGCATGTCTCCCTCTCTGTCGCGACTTTCTTTGCCAAAGTCGCCCGAGGAGGTTTCAAGTTGACCCGAGTCCTGTCTCCTCCGTAGTGGTTTTTAGAGACAAGCAGTGGAGTTGGTTTTCTTCTTCAAGGAGGCACTTACTCCACTGGTTTAGCCTCTGTGGCTAAGTAGAAGGTTCTTCTGTCTATGGTGTGCGATCACTCTGTTGCTTCTGTCACTCCTTCGATCACATCGCTTGCAGAGTTCCTGGTATATGTTTGTTTCTGGGGGTCTCCAGCAATGGGTACAAGTCCATGCTTTGGAGACCTTTTTCATATGTGGTACCACATTTTTTCGACACTCATCCTTGCCTCTCCAAGCTTGTTCAGCTCTTTTCCTTGAAAAGGCCTAGGACTTTGCAGTTTACTCCAAGATGGACACTTTCTTGGGCGCTGCTCTGCTTTTTTTTGGGGGGGGGGGGGGTTCGCGCCTTTATCCTGGATGGATATGCATTTTCTCACATGCCAGTTCTCTACTGCCTCTATTTCTCGATGGATTTGTCTTGCTATTCGTGCAGCTTCCGCTCGTCTAGCTACTGGTGATTGTATTACCAATTGTTTTTTCTGCCACGAGATGCGTGCATTGTCTTCCTCTCGGGGCTTTTACTAACTCTGGCATGTTGTCGGATGTTATACTGGCAGCCTACTGGACAAATGCTACCTTCTCCATTTATCTGCGACAGTTGCAGGAGCCGAGACAGGACCTTTGTCCTACGGGCCCTCTTTCTTCGGCTCAGGCTGTTGTCTATCCCAGCCATTCAGCTTTTTACAGGGTCAGTTCCAGCTCCGTGCTGTTACTGCCCTTTCTGTCTGTGCATCGCAGTTCCCCATACGCCTCATCTTTCATTGTCTTTTACTAATGTTTGTGATGCTATGGTTTGATAGGTCTAGGGATCTCTTCCTCTGTCCACGGTTCCAGTGCAATTGAGTTATGTGTGGGTTGGTTATGTGATTCCCTCCATCCTATTGTCTATTCAGCCTGTAGTAAACAATTGTAAGGTAGGTTGATAAGAAATATAAATTTTATAGTAAATTTCCTTTCTTATTATACCTACTGCAATTGTTTACATGGAGGCCCTCTCGTCTTATTCGGGTAAGAATCCTTCCTCCCCGCTGATCACATACCTCCTATGTTGGCTTTCTCAGAAGAATGGTTTTGATTACTGCTTGCGCACTGGTTAACGGAAGTTGTGGAATTGTACTAAGAGAAGAGCATCCCTTAGTGGGTGTGCGCCGATGGCGCTCGACCCAATTTTGGCTTATTTTTTTGTGGTGTTTTTACACCACTTTTCTTTCCCAAATCTATGGGAAAGATTAAAATAGAGAGCATTTTATCCGAGTAAGGTTCTTCCACTGTAGTGCAAGCCTGTAGTAAACAATTGCGGTAGGTATAATAAGAAAGGAAATTTACTATAAAATTTATATTTCCGTACATTTGCTATTTATGAAGCCTTGTTCAGGCTTGATAACAACTGAAGTGTTCATTTTCATGAAAGAAATGAATGGTTTTCTTTTCAGTTTTATTAACCCTTAAGGGCCTGGGCAATTGTCCTAAATTCCCACTAGACTACAGTCTGTACAGTCCAGTTGCTTAGAAATGACTTCTAGTCAAGTCTTGGAAGCCTGTTATGGCAGTTAAAACTTGACTAGAAATCACTGCCCTGGTGATTTGTCTATTGTCAGATGGGCCTCCTAATGATGGCATATCTATGGCACATGCGCTGAGATCGCAAAAGCCTGAAATAAGCCTTTAAAGGTTAAGGTATATTTGGAACTAGTAACAAAATTACTGTAGATATGATTTGGGTTGCCAAAATAATGCCACTGTTGAGCTCACTGCCAGTGCATTTATAGCTCTGTGGTTGAATGATACAAGAACTTAATCTGTATTTTCCAGGTGTGAATATCCCTTTGGTTCTATCAGCAAATCTTAGTCAAGTTATAGATACCCAATACCGAACCGATACCATAGTATACCCCTACAAAAATACCAACACCGATACCAAATTCAGAATTCCAGTACAGTGGAACCCTGTTAATTGAATAGCCACTTTGACAATGAAAACTATTCAATTAACAGGAATATTCGATTAACAGGGATTGTGTCACTTTCCTGTATTCTAGAGATAAACTTAGCATTTATTATTATATCTTGTTTGACAGAGCTCCATGAGCTCTGTCAAACAAGATAGAATAGATTAAATAACTGTATTGGATGTACTGATGGCAAATAAGTCTATAAACAAAGGAAAACTGGGGTGATTCAGGGTAATTTTTCGACAGGTTACAAGATTTTTTTATTCAATTAACAGGAGTTTACTCTATAACCTATATTCAATTAACAGGTTAAATGAGTACACAAGGTATGGTAATTGTTTTATGTTGGGAAATTATATTCAATTAACAAGGTTATCCAGTTAAGAGATTTTCAATTAAGTGGGCTCCACTGTACCACCCATCTCTATTTTAAGGTCTGCCTTTTTTTTTTAAATTTTAGTATTTGTTGTTGGAAAGCTTCTACGTGAGCATTTTAGTGGGGAATAAATCTCATCAGACTGTGTACAGTGATGAAATTAGTGTGTAATATGGTCAGTTTTCTTGGTTTCAAAGCTCATTTGATAAATAAAAGTTCATAATTTAGTTTGCTTGCATAGTAAAGACAGTGCACATCTTGGCATTTAGTGTGATTATTTTCATTATAATTTTAGGTTCCATTGGAATGGTGTATGGCAGGTGTGCCATGGAGAAAATGCAAAAATTTTCCATGGCATTGATGGCCTTTCAGAATCAACTAACAGCCTACTTCAACCAAACAAATAACACAATCAAAAAAGGTTTTTGTGAGTAAGTACAGATTGAATGGTTGATATTGTTCAGATTTAGTATCTTTAGTATTTAGTTACTGTGTAAAAGGCAGTGGAGTACACGACGCTAAACCCAGCTTTTTTGTGGGATGGTGACCATATTTTTGTATTTATTGAGGTTTCACATCACTTTCAGCAGCCAGGGTCATTTCATGTTAGAAGGTTGAAAATTATAAAAAAAATTTTTTAACAGAAACTAATGATCCCTCTGCATCAATTGTAGGAGGTCTCTTCATTTTGAACTTGGAAATTTTTTTAATTTTGTGCCTTCATTAGATGAACAGGTTCATTTTTAGCTCAACTTTGACGAAGTCAAATTTGAGCTATTGTCATGGCCCGTCGTCCGTCTGTCAGTCTGGCCGTCTGTCCGTCTGTCCGTACATCAACAATTGGCTATGGCTCGGGCTAGAGGTCGTATTTATGAACCGATCTTTACGAAACTTCTTATGTACCTTTGTTATGACCCTGGGACGGGAACGAGTGTTTTTAGGTGTGGTCCGAAATTCAAGATGGCTGCCAGTGGCCATTTTGTACCGATGATGCAAAAATCAGTTTTTTGTACAGAACTTCTGTATGAAAGTTCTGATTTGAATAAAGTTTTGTATAAATGTTTAGTACCATGGGATACATCACATATAATACGGGTTTTTTTCTCGTGCGTAAATTATGCAAATTAGACTGACTTTGATTTATTTAGTGTTACTTTCAGAGCTGTAAGTGCCAAGCTGCTATGGCTCAGGCTAGAGGCCGTATTTATGAACCGATCTTTACGAAACTTCTTGGGTACCTTTGTTATGACCGTGGGACGAGAACGAGTGTTTTTGGGTGCGGTCCGAAATTCAAGATGGCTGCCAGCTGCCATTTTGTACCGATGATGCAGAAATCTGTTTTTTGTACAGAACTTCCATATGAAAGCTCTGATTTGAATAATTTTTTGTATGAATGTTTAGTACCATGGGATACATCACATATAATACAGGTTTTTTTCTCGTACGTAAATTGTGCAAATTAGACTAATTTTGATGTTTTTTGGGGTTACCTTCAGCACTGTAAGTGCAAATGCCAATACGGCTCGGGCTAGAGGCCGTATTTATGAACCGATCTTTACGAAACTTCTTGGGTACCTTTGGTATCACCGTGGGACGAGAACGAGTGTTTTGGGGTCCGGTCCGAAATTCAATATGGCCGATGGCAGCCATTTTGTACAAAATTAGGTGCAATCAGATTTTTGCACAGAACTTCCATATGAAAGCCCTGATTTGAATAATTTTTTTGTGTGAATGTTTAGTACCATGGGATGCATCACATATAATACGGGTTTTTTTCTCGTGCAGAAATTATGCAAATTAGATGAACTTTGATTTTTTCAGTGCGACTTACACACAGTAAGTACACATGTCAATACGGCTCAGACTAGAGTCTGTATTTATGAACTGATCTTCACCAAATGTCTTGGGTACCTTTGTTATCACCTTGGGACGAGAACGAGTGTTTCTGGGTGCGGTCTAAAATTCAAGATGGCTGCTAGTGGCCATTTTGTACCGAAATTAGGTCTAATCAGTTTTTTGTACACAACTTCTATACAGCTCAGACTAGAGGCCATATTTATGAACCAATCTTTACGAAACTTCTTGGGTACCTTTGTTATCACCGTGGGATGAGAGCGAGTGTTTTTGGGTGTGGTCCGAAATTCAAGATGGCCACCAGCAGCCATTTTGTACCAAAATTAGTGCAATCAGTCTTTTGTATAGAACTTCTGTATGAAAGTTCTGATTTTAATAAATTTTTGTATGAATGTTTAGTAACATGGAATACATCACATATTGTAAGGGGTTTTTTTTCATGCAGAAATTATGCAAATTAGATGAACTTTGATTTATTCAGTGCTACTTACACAATGTAAGCACACATGTCAATACGGCTCAGGGTAGAGGCTGTATTTATGAACCGATCTTCACAAAACTTCTTGGGTACCTTTGTTATCTCCTTGGGATGAGAATGAGTGTTTCTGGGTACGGTCCAAAATTCAAGATGGCTGCCAGTGGCCATTTTGTACCGAAATTAGGTCCAATCAGTTTTTTGTCACAGGTTCTATACAGCTCGTATTTATGAACTGATCTTCACAAAACTTCTTGAGTACTTTTGTTTTCACCTTGGGACAGGAACGAGTGTGTTTTGGGGTGCCTTTGTTATCATTGTGCTATGAGAACAAATATTTTGGGGTTCAGTCAGACCCACTCTGGGACTCAAAGATTTTTTCTAGTTCAGCATCTGACTGTCACCCACCTTTACAATACTTTACCTATACATTTGTTACAGGCAACGGTCAGTATTTATGTACAGACCGTTACAATACTTTATATGTACCTTTGTTATCAGGTCATTACCTAGATGTTTGTCATTGCTGTGTCACATACTATACATGTACATGTCTTTGTCTTGACAAGTTGAGCTACAGTGTCATTGACACTTTCATTTTAAGAATAAGTGTTTCAGTCATTTTGCATTTGTAGGTTGTAGGGCACTATCACAACAGTATCCAGGCGTTTAAAAATTGTACGAACTGGCGTTTAGTTCATGCACCATTCAAGCAAACGTCCTGTGGCTTAAACTTTATTCCATTCGTGCAAGTTCTTGTCTGTAATGTGAAACATCAACTGAAAAAGTGAAATGGGATAAGCCAAAAAAAGGGGTTAAGCAATTTTTTTTTGCTTACCTGAATTTTGGGTTAAGCAAATTTTCAATTTTTAAAGGCCTGGTATCCTAACCTAATACTTTGACATTTTTTCCCAACTTCACCTAAACTTTTCCGTCCAAACTTAGTCACTTTCTGGTTGTAAGAATTAGCATTTAGGTCAGTTTTTGTGCAGATTGTGTGTGTCGGGGGGGGGGGGGGGGGGGGCCTTAACTTCTCATTACTGTGTATTTTTTTAATTTGTATTGCATTTTTAAGTATTAATCCTACTATATGTGAAAATTAAAAAAAAAATTTCAGTAAAAATTTTCATGTTTTGCCCAGTAGCTAATTTCATGTCATTAAAGTTTGTGTTAAGGTGAGTTTTGTTTCTTTATTACATGCCTGTTCTATGTAATCACCATCTACAGCAATACTAAACCATGTGGAAAATGAAAATCTGTTCTGCTCATATGTGCGGAACAGAAATCGTTGACAGACTACTTTTAAGTAGAAGCAAAATTTCACTGGAATTTTCTACAAATTGTGCCACGCAATTACAAATTGAATGGCTAGCAATAGCTGAAAATCGTTCCCTGAGTTTCAATGTGTTCTATGTGCCATAGAACACATTGGAACTCAGGGGACGAAATAGTAATACAGGTTCCCTTCACAAATGTTATTGGCAATAAAATGTGTTCTTTCTTTTCAACCTACTCACAATTGTTTACAATTGGCTGTAACATAAGTGCAAGCCCTACTTCGGAACTAACTCAAGCTTTTAGAATCTTTTCCAAACGAGTTGGAAAAGTACTAGAGTGCAAAAGCACGAAAAAGATCGAAAAAATGGTCGAGCGAGACCAGCGCTCGAAATTACAGGTACTCTCTCTGCACACCTCTTGCGTTTACCGAGCGCATGCGCAACAACCGTGACGTCAATTCCTTTATTTTCCGCCATTGTTCATGGTCGGAAATTTTTGTGACTGTGCTGTTTATGATATTAATTCTTCGTGAACAACTTATTAATCGTCTTTAGTGTGCTACTGGATTGTATCCTTTTTCAAGCTACCAAATTATTACTCTCATTTAATGTTAATTTGTATTATTATTGCTGTGCTTTTCACACTTTATCTTGCCTTTCCCCCACGTGTGAACACGACCTTCGTTCTGTTTTCCGTCGGCGGGAAGCTTGATTGTTGTATTTATATCATGCCTAAGACTATTCCTTGTACCTCTTGTTTGCAGGTGAAACATGTGGACGATTCCCATACCACATGTGTCACTTGCAACAATTGCACTCAGGCCCAATCATGTGGTATCTGTGGGGTTTGGTCCTCTAAATTTTGGGCTTCTGTTAACAAGGTGGTTCTTTCCAGAGCTAGAACCCCTCGTTCTCGGGGTAAGTGTAGCCGTGCCGTTGCAGACATTTCTGCTGGTGCACGTGGTGACTCTGTCACACAGGATTCGGATCTGACTTCTGTGGCGAGCTCCTCTGCAACTGTTGACGGTGTTTGTTCTGTGATACCTGATGAGGAGACCGCGGTCTCTTTGTCTTCGGATGTCACTATTGAGGCGTCTGTTTTCGTTGAGAGCTTTTCCGAGGTCAACTCGGTAACCCTCTCCGATCTGCCTCCAACACCGTCGACCGTTGTTGAGGGGGTTGCTACTCCAGATCCTATTCTGTCTGATGGTGGCTCTTCCATCTCTTCTGGGGATGGTCTACAGTCTCGGGGGACCGAGGCTGTATCTGCTGGTGTGTCTGTGTGTTCTCAGCCTCCCCCAGCCTCGCGGCGAGGCTGTGCGGGTTTGCTGTCTGCTCCGTCTCATCTGGCTAGGTTTGCTCCTAGTCGGTTGAGCCGGCCGGTCGCTTCGGCAGCGATTCCTCGTCCCTCGAGTGAATCGTTTATTGTTCCACCTTCGCCTGCTAGTGTGCCGACTAGCGGGATGGTGTTGGGACGTTGGCATCCAGGGCCTGCTGTTCGGCAGCGGTCAGTGACAGCCCCGGTTAGCTGTCACTCTCGGAACCTTCCTCCGGTGATTCCTCACTGTGTTCCGAGTCTGGGTGTCGATCGATGCTTGCCGTCGGTCTCAGAGGATAGGCAGTTGGGGCCGTCTGCTGCGCAGAGGTCAATGACAGGTTCCTGTCATTCTTGGGACAATCCTCCGGTGTCTTCTCACCGTGTCCTAGGTCCAGCTACCGATCGACGTGCGCCGTCGGTCCCTTTCGAGGATTTGCAGGCAGGGCCTTCTGTTTCGCAGAGGCCAGTGATGGCTCCTGGGCGTCACAATCGGGACTATCCTCCGGTGTCTTCTCACCGTGCTCCTATTCTGTCTGCCGATCGACGTTCGCCGTCGGTCTCTTCTGAGGATTTGGGTTCTTCTACCAGAAGGGTCCATTGGGAGGACACTCCGTCGGGCGATTCTGCTGCGACGGATTCTCAGGGTGACCTGCGCCAGGCCGTTTTGGCGCTCACCCGGTTGCTTTCTGGCAACCCTCAAGTTGGCCTCCCTGTGCCTCCTGAGGCACAACCTCCTTTGGTCGGTCGCCGAGATGTCTCGCCTGGCCCCTTGGATACTGCACAGTATTCACAGGAGGTTTCTGCTGGTCAGCCCGAGTTGGGCTACGTCTCCTCTGCTACGGAGGATGACGAGTATCTTGAAGGTGATGGTCCCCCCTCGTCAGTCTTGGGGCAGGCTTTGGATTTCGTCTTTGGCTTATTGCCGGACGTTCTACCTTCCGACCAGCCTTCTGTGACCGTCCGGCCGCGGTCCACTGTGGAGCGCCGTAACCCTGTTGAGCCTTCTAGCTCCGGGGCTTTGCGTCCTCTGCAATCGGCTCAGGTGGTTGAGTCCTTCCAGGGCTTAGACGCCAAAATGCGTTCTAAGGCCCTCAAGGGTTCCTTCTTTTCTAGAGCTGATGCCTTCCTGCCTCCATCGCGGTTTCGTGTTTACGATTCCGTCTCTCCACCAGTCTTCCAAGGGATGACTACTGTGGATGAGGATTCTTCTTCCCTCGGGTTGACTAAGCCTAAGTCGGCAGTTCTCCCGATGTCGGTAGTTGAGTCTATGGTGGGCCTGTCCCGAGAGATGCTGGGTATGTTATCTCTCGCGGACCATGTCGTCGCTGCTCTGGCTGAATATTTTCCACCAGGGGAGTTTGATGACGCTCAGGCGCCTTTTCGCGTTTTGTCACAGGCTCTTATGAACTTGACTCACGCTCACGCCTGTAACACGGCCAATTTGGAGCTGGCACGCCGGGATGCGGTTTTGGATTCTTTACCATCCCTTCCTTCTGAGCAACGTGCTGTTCTGAGGTCTGCCTCTTTGGTAGGACCTCAGTTGTTCCATGGTTCCGTGGAAGCTGTTCGTGGCGAAGTTCTTCGTCATTCGAAGGACCAGCTTTTGCTGAGACAGCTTGACCCACCTGCTGCTGCGGGTGGGGGTCGTTCCAGGCCCGCCAAGCGTGCTGCTGCGTCTGCCTCGTCGGCGACGCCTTCGGCTCCGTCTGCTCCTTCTGCTCATAAGAAGCGCCGACGTGGCCAGGCCCGCTGGCAGCCTTAGGCTGGAAAGTCTCAGGACTCTGTCACTTCCCGAGGTGGTTTCTCCTCTCGGGGGCCTCGTCGAGGCCGCAAGTGAAGGTTCTCACCTCGATTCGCCTCCAGTCGGAGGAAGGCTGTCGCTGTTTTACGACCGTTGGACAGAGATAACGTCGGACTCTTGGGTCCTCGACGTCATTCATTCCGGTCTGCGACTGTCCTTCCATCGGCACCCCAGTTTATCTCGGGTGCCCCTTCCGACTCAGGTCCCTTCAGATTCTCTGCGTCGGGACCTTCTGGTGCAGGAGATCGACAATCTCCTCACCAAAGGGGCGATCGAGGTGGTCAGGAACACCCTTTCACCGGGGTTTTACTCGAGACTTTTCTTGGTGCCGAAGAAAAACAGCCAATTTCGTCCTGTCATCGATCTGAGTACCCTGAACGAGTACATAATTGCTCCTCGTCTCAGTATGGAGACTTTCCGGTCGGTTCGACGTTCAGTTCATCAGGGCGATTTTGCGGCCAGTATCGACCTGAAGGATGCCTACTTCCATGTACCCATTCATCTGGCGTCACGGAAATACCTTCGGTTCTCGTTTCGGGATCGAGTTTTTCAATTCAGAGCTCTCCCGTTCGGTTTGAACCTGGCTCCTTGGGCCTTCACCCGTCTGATGTCACATGTGCTTGCTTTCCATCGCACTCAGTCGGCGGTGACTTCGTCCGCCTGCCTAGACGACATCCTCCAACGGCACCACGATGCTGCTGTTCTGGAGTTCGATGTCCGGCAGTTTCTTTGCCTGCTAGCGTCGCTGGGTTTCAGAGTCAATCGCGAGAAGTCGGATCTTCTTCCTTCTCAGCGATTCCGTCATTTGGGGATGGATTTCGACACTCTTCACAATGTAGTGTCGGTTCCCCAGGCTCGGGCGACGATTCTTTCCGCCTTGACTCGGGACCTGCTTCAATCTTCCTCGGTCTCGGCCAGGACTTTCCTTCGGATGCTGGGCCTTTGCGGTTCGGTGACCGATCTCATTCCGCTCGGTCGCTTGTTTGTCCGACCTCTCCAACACTTCCTGTTGGATCATTGGCGTCCGAATGTAGATCCGCTGGACCTGGAACTCACTATTCCTCGGTCTCTGCTTTGTCACCTCCGCCCTTGGGCAAATATTCCCTGGCTGACACAGGGTGTTCCGTTGGATCTTCCTTTGGCCGATCGCATCCTTACTGCGGATGCCAGCGATCGGGGCTGGGGTGCGACGTTGGACCCTCTCGGTCTGTCTACTCACGGAGAGTGGGACAGCGAGCAGGTGGGCCTTCATATCAACCAGAAGGAGCTCCTTGCTCTTTTGTTGAGTTCTCGGCTTTGGATCCCTCATCTGTCGGACCATGTTGTCCTACTTCTTTCGGACAATTCGACAGTAGTGGCCTACATACGGAATCAGGGAGGCACTCATTCGATTCCTATGTATCGGCTGTCTCGGGATCTTCTTCTGTTGGCACGGGATGTGAACGCTCGGGTGTCCATTCGACACATTCCCGGGCGTCTCAACGTCCTAGCAGACTCCCTGTCCCGACGCGACAGTGTCCTTCCAACCGAATGGATGCTACATCGGTCGGTGTTTCAGGCGATTTGCGAGCAGTGGGGTCGTCCTCAGGTCGACCTTTTCGCTACTCGCTGGAATCATCAGGTAGAGACTTTTGTCTCCCCTTGTCCAGATCCTCTGGCATTTGCAGTAGACGCTCTGTCTCTGGACTGGACAGGCTGGGTCGGCTATGCCTTTCCTCCTGCACCGATTCTTCCTCAAGTTTTAGCGAAGATTCGTGCTTGCAGTTGCAGGATCATTCTGATCACACCCCTGTCTCCACAGAGGGTGTGGATCAATCTGCTGCGGCCTCTATTGGCCGATCGACCGATTCGTCTACCTCTACGTCGCGATCTTCTTTCACAGGGTCGTCCCAGGAAGTATCACAACAACCTGGCGAGCCTGTCCCTTCACGCCTGTCTTTTATCAGGTCCAGTCTCCGACGTAGAGGTTTTTCGAGACGATCAGTGGAGTGCATTTCTGCATCGCGGCGACCTTCCACTGGAATGACTTATGCCGCCAAGTGGAAGGTTTTCTGCCGCTGGTGTTCAGATCACAATGTGAATTACCGTGATCCGTCTATCGCTCAAATTGCGGATTTTCTGGTTTTTCTTTTTGACTCCAAGGGCCTCCAGCCTATTACGATTAAGGGCTATCGGTCTATGCTGTCTGATACTTTCTCTTATGTGGGAAAGCGGTGTATCGGTCGTAATCTTTTCCTCTCCAAACTTATTCGGCACTTTTCTTTGAAGAGGCCTCGAGTTTTGCGTCTTACACCCAAGTGGAACTTGGCATGGGTGTTGCACTGTTTGGAGGGGGCGCCTTTCGAGCCTTTATCTGAGACCGACATGCGTTTTCTCACCTATAAGATGGCTTTTCTTCTAGCGTTTGCTTCTGCTCGTCGAGTCAGTGAGCTTCATGCGCTATCTGTTGATTCTGCCTTCTTCCGAAATGAGGCTAATAGTGTCACATTCACTACTGATTGCTCTTTTCTGGCTAAGAATCAACTCCCCGATTCGGTACCTCCTCCCATCTGCATTCGGGCTCTCCCTGCTGTAGATGGACGGAGGCCTCTTCTTTGTCCTGTTCGTGCGGTCAAGACTTACATTACTCGCACTCAGTTCATTAGGAGGGATCGGAAGAGATTTTTTCTGTCTCTCATTCCTAAGCGGCAGTCTATCTCTTCCCATTCTATTTCCAGGTGGATCTGTCTTGCAATCAAGCTGGCTTATTCTCACTTGTCTGCATCGGATCTTGTTTCGAACCGGCTTAATGCTCACGAGGTTCGTGCCATTTCTACATCCTGGGCGTTCTCCAATTCTGTTTCGCTCCGTGATGTTATGAATGCGGCTTACTGGAGGAATGCTTCTACCTTCTCCTCCTTTTATCTCCGCCACCTTCAGCAGCAATCTGAGGACCTTTATTCTTTAGGCCCTCTCGTGGCTGCTCAGGCTGTGGTGCACCCTCGTTAAATTGTTTTTGTCGAGGTTGCGCTTCTCTCAGCCTTGTTCTTTTCAGGTGCCTTCTCTCTTTCTTCATTACAGGTTTTAGTTTTTGTTCTCTGCCATCCTTGCTTTCGTTCTGCTACTCTTGTTGGTATTGGTTATGTGATTCACCTCCTCCTATTGTTTATTCAGCCAATTGTAAACAATTGTGAGTAGGTTGAAAAGAAATTAAAATTTTTTAGTAAATTTTGTTTCTTAACATACCTACCACAATTGTTTACCGGAGGCCCACCCTCCTTGGGGATATCTTTGATATCGATGCCTCCCCGCTAAATCACAAACTTCTCGTTGGCGGAAATACGGAATTGACGTCACGGTTGTTGCGCATGCGCTCGGTAAACGCAAGAGGTGTGCAGAGAGAGTACCTGTAATTTCGAGCGCTGGTCTCGCTCGACCATTTTTTCGATCTTTTTCGTGCTTTTGCACTCTAGTACTTTTCCAACTCGTTTGGAAAAGATTCTAAAAGCTTGAGTTAGTTCCGAAGTAGGGCTTGCACTTATGTTACAGCCAATTGTAAACAATTGTGGTAGGTATGTTAAGAAACAAAATTTACTAAAAAATTTTAATTTTTGTTAGTTCACCTGGCCTAAAAGGCCATGTGAGCTTTTCACATCACTTGGCATCTGTCGTCATCTGTCGTCCGTAAACTTTTCACATTTTCATCTTCATCTCTGTAACCACTGAGCTGGTGTAAACCAAACTTGTCAGGAATGGTCTATGGTCTAATGGTCGACAAATGATCCTCATTTTGTTCCCGTCGGATGAAAAACATGGCTTCCAGAGGCATTCTTTAATTCTGGTTGGTGGATTTTCAAAAATCTTCTCAGAAACCACAAGTCCAAATGTTTAAAAACTTCACATGAATGATGACTGGAACCCCCTCTACCAACGATCCTCATTTAATGTTGATTGGGTTATAAACATGGCTGCAATTGCTGCTTATAGTTACTATAGAAACCCTATGAGAAATCACATTTTCATCTTCTTCTCTGGAACTACTGAGCCGACGTGAACCAAACCTGGCAGCGATAGTCTATGGGAGGTCCTTTACAAATGATCCTCATTTTTAGCCTGACTGTTTACAGTGAGGGCTATAGTAATGACTTTTGTCCGTCCATCCGTCCGTCTGTCTTTTTCTGTTAACATTTAGAGTTTTGGTTAAAGTTTGTGGTTAAAGTTTTTTACTGAAGGTTCAAGGTTTTTTTTGGGGTTTTTTTTCTTATTCCTGTTTTGTTGACATTTGGAGTTTTGGTTAAAGTTTGTTGTTAAAGTTTTTTATTCAACCTTCAGGTACAGACTATACCCGGTATTTCTTGTCTGATCGTCACGAAATTTCATATGCAGGTTTTAGGTCATGTCTAAATGAGAATGTCCCCTTTTGGTCATGATCGGTCAACCTGTATGGCTGCCCGAGCCCAAAACCCCAAAACCATTAGCACAGTCTACAGGTCGTATTTATGAAGGGATTTCATTGCAACTTCATAGAATGCCTCTGTATAATGCCTAGATGAGAACGTCCCCGTTTGGGCATGATCTGTCAACCGTGATGGCTGCCGAAGCCCGAAACCCAAAAACTTTTAGCACAGTCTGCAGGTCATGTTTAATATGGACGGATGTCATTGTAACTTAATACGATGACTCCGTATGATGTCTGCATGAGAATTTCCCCATTTGGGCATGATCTATCAACCGTCACAACTGCCCCGAGCCCAAAACCCGAAAACCTTTAGCACAGTCTACAGGTCATATTTATGGAGGGATTTCATTGTAACTTCATAGGTTGACTTCATATAATTTCTACACATGAGAAAGTCCCCTTTTGGACGTGATTGGGCAACTGTGATGGCTACAGGTGCCCGAAGCCCGAAAACCTTCAGCACAGTCTACAGGTCATATTTATGAAGGGATTTCATTGTAACTTCGTAGGATCAATCCACATGATGCCCAGATGAGAATGTCCCCTTTTGGTTGCGATCATTCAACCACGATGGCTGCCCGAGCCCAAAGCCCGAAAACCTTTAGCACAGCCTACAGGTCATATTTATGGAGGGATTTCTTTGTAACTTGATGGGTTGACTTCATATAATGTCTAGATGAGAACGTTCTCTTTTGGGCAACTGTGATGGCAATAGAGGCCCGAAGCCTGAAAACCTTTAGAATATTCCAAAGGCCATAATTATGAAGGGATTTCATTGTAGCTTGGTAGGATGACTCCAAGTGTGTGGATAAAAACCTAGACAAACACCACCACCCCCTACCCCCCCCACCCCCCATTAGGCTTTTTTTTCTTCTTTTCTCCAATATGCATTTTGAACTATTTACAGTCACTACATACGGAACCTTTTTTTAAACTTACGTACCCCCACCCCCCACCCCCTGCCGGGGGCCAATGGTACTTTTTTTCTTTCGTCAAAAATGCTTGTTTACAGTTTTGGTTAAAAACCCAAACACCACCGCCCCCTACCCCCCCCCCCCCCCCCCCCCCTCCGGGGCCAATTAGGCACTTTTTTTTTTTTCTTTCGTCAAAAATGCTTTTTTACAGTTTTGGTTAATGTTTGTGGTTAAATACCCAGACAAACAAAACCACCCCCCACCCCCACCATGGGGTGCCAGTTAGGTATTTTTTTTTTTCTCTCTGCTCAAAATGCATTCTGAAGGATTTAGGCTGACCACATGTGGAAATTTTAAAAAAGGAATCCCCTAACACACCCCCACTCTCCCCCACCCCTCATCCCCACCCCACCTCCTCACCCAGGGCCATTCATGCAATATTTTTTCTTTGGTACAAAATGCATTTTTAGCCTGACTGTTTATAGTCAGGGCTATAGCCATGACTTTTGTCCATCCATCTGTCAGTCCATCCATCTGTCTGTAAACAATTGGTTTCCGACTGATAACTCCAGTTTGGATTATTTGATTTCAACCAAAGTTGATATGTGTATTTTCCAGCTAGTAATACAGGCCAGGTTTCAATTTTGGTTCCACAACCCCCCCCCTCCCCCTCCCCCCCCCCCCCCCCCCCCCCCCCCCCCCACACACACACACACACACACCCCGCACACACACAAATTGTCACTTAGGCAATTGTTCCCAAAATGCTTTTTGAAGGATTGGGAGTTATTACATGCAAAAAAGAAAATTGACTCATATAGCCCAACATTACTTTATGTACTGCATCTTTAATCCTTTACCTTACACAAGTTGAAGCCAACAGTACAAATTATTTTTCTGAAACCTCAGATTTTTTCATTTTTTATTTACTTCTAAACATGGCTTATTACTCCTTATTGGAACAAGCTCATCAAGTTTGTTCCATTAATAGGTCATGAGGTATGTTTTGAAGTAGAGAAATGAAAAAATAAAATTTGAATAGCAAATTTTGTATATCACGAGTGCAGATATGGCTGATTCGTTAGGTAAACTGTTAACAAAAAATGGCTCCGACTATTTTGCGTCTAAGCATTGCCATTCCTGGGACAGTCGTGCTGCATGCATGACATCACTCCAGTTGTTCCTGTGTGTTTGAAAACATGGCAGCCAGAGGCATTCTTTGATTCTGGTTGATGGATTTTCAAAAAATCTTCTCTGAAACTGTCAGTCCAAATGTTTTGATACTTCACATAAATGATGGCTGGGACCCCCTCTACCTCATTTAATGTTGATCAGGTTGTAAACATGGCCGCAATTGTGGCTTATAATTACTATAGAAACCCTATGGGAAATCACATTTTCATCTTCTCTGGAATTACTGATCCAATGTGAACCAAATCTGGCAGGGATAGTCTATTGGAGGTCTTCTACAAATGCTCCTCATTTTTGTTACAGTGCATCGAAAAACATGGCTGCTAGAAGCATTTTTTGATTCCGATGGGTGGATTTCCTCTGAAACCACATGGCCAAATGTTTTGAAACTTTGTATGGTTGATGACTGGGACACCCTCTACCAATGATCCTCATTTAATATTAATAGGGTTACAAACATGGCTGCAATTGCAGCTTATATTTACTATAGAAACCCTATGGGAAATCACATTTTCATCTTTTTCTCTGGAACTTCTGAGCTGACGTGAACCAAATCTGGCAGGGATAGTCTATGGCATCATTGGCATGTCCTCTACAAATGCTCCTCATTTTGTTACCGTGCATTGGAAAACATGGCTGACAGAAGCATATTTTGATTCTGATTGGTGGATTTTGAAAAATCTTCTCTGAAACTACAGGGCCAAATGTTTTGACTGGGACACCCTCTACCAACAATCCTCATTTAATGTTGATGTGTTGCAAACACGACCACAATTGCAGCTTATAGTTACTATAGAAACACTGGGAAATCACATTTTCATCTTCTTCTCTGGAACCAAATTTTGCAGGAATGGTCTATAGGAGGCCCTCTACAAACAGTCCTCTTTTTGTTACTGTTGGTGGGAAAATATGGCCACCACAGACATTCTTTGATTCTGATGGATAGATTTTGGAAAAATCTTCCCCTCTGAAACCACAAGGCCAAATGTTAAACTTCACATGGTCAGTGACTGGGACCTCCCACTACCAATGATCCTCATTTAATGTTGATTGGGTTGCAACTGCTGCTTATAGTTACCACAGAAACCCTATGGGAAATCATATTTCTTCTTCTCTGGAACTACTGATCCAATGTGAACCAAAACATGACAGGAATGGTCTATGAGAGGATGGAAAAATGTGGCCACCAGAGGCTATATTCTAACACTTAACCCAATACCTCTCCTGTTCGCATGAAGATCGGTACTGTCAGCAAAATACTTGTTTTTGGTGAATCTGGTAAGTGTTGGTTCCAGTTTTCTCCACTGAGAACTGGGAAAAAAACCCAAATGTGCTGTATACAGTACAAGTCAAAATAAGTTGTAGCATAACTGCAATAAACTACAGAAACTGCTGCTCCTGCACTGACAAGATCAGAATCTGTCATTATTTTCTGGAAAGCTATAAGTGAGAGCTTTCCAGAAAATGATGTCAGCTTCTGGTCTTATCAGTGTAGGAAGAGAAAGATTTTTTCTTTTACTGTAAACAAGTGCAGCTGTAATTATGTTAATACATGTATTACTTTAATGTTGAATTAGGCCATGTCCCTAGTGAATTCCAGCCTTATTTGCCTCCGTTGGAAATAAGCTCTGCTATATTAATGGGATTACTCAGTTTGTTATTATTGGGATTACTCACTTTTAAAAAAATTTAAACGTGTTGTTCATCTTAGTAATTTCTAGATATATTCTTGACTGATATTCATTGATATTGATAACTAGAGTGATGTCATGCATGCAGCCCGACTGCCCCAGCAATGGCAATGCGGAGACACAAAATAGTCTGAGCCATTTTTGTTAACCGTTTATCTAACGAATCTGCCATATCTGCACTCGCGACATACAAAAATTGTTATTCAAATTTAATTTTTTCATTTCTCTGGTGGTATGTTATAGTAGTCAATATTTTGTTTATTTGCATTTAATAACTCCCAATCCTTCAAAATGCACTTTTGGAAAAATTGCTTAAATTACCGTGGGGGTGGGGGGAGGGGACCCATATTCAAACTTGGCCTGTAGTACCAGCTGGAAAATACACATACATCCATAAACTTTGGTTGAAAACAAATAATCCAAACTGAAGTTATTCGTCGGAAACCACTTGTTTACGGACAGACGGACCATTTACATAATATGACCGTTTTTACAAATGGTCGTATAAAAAGGTAATATCAAATTTGAAGAGAATCATATAATTAGAACTGGATTTATCTTCTGGATAACATGGGAAGGAGGGAGGGGTGGATTGATTCCACCCATCTCCCCCGAAGTTTTGGAGACAGCATCAAAGTCCCTCACTCACATTTCCTTCCAATCTGTATTACTTTTGTAAAACAACAGAAGTATGCTGCAGAAGGCATTTCTTTATATTTCAAACTGTGAAGTTCAGGTAATGAGAAAAAAAGCTGTATACAAGTAAAAGAAATCAGGTCTGTAAATGCAATTATTAAAAGTTGTATTGATCATGCAAGAACAAAAAGTGACAAAGTATATGTTAGAAGCCCAATTTCTAATTTCAAGAAACTAAATTCGAAAACTGTTTTGAAAAGGGTTAAATTATTGCAAATATTAATTGAAACCACTATATACAGCATCAGTAGACTTTGCCCCAAATGAAAAACAATGACGTTGTAACACAGTGTTTGAAGAATAAAAGGTACAACCTTGAAAAGAAAAACTTTAATCCAAAACTTTTAGCTGGGAATACTAAGTAAAATTGACTGCAAAAAAGCGTTAAATATTTCCTAAAACCGATAAAAGAAATCACTGATGTAAAAGCAATCATTAAGTTGTACTGACCATGCAAGAATAAAAGTAACAAAGTATGTGGTAAAAGCCTAATTTCCAATACAAAGAAACTAAGTCTGGAAACATGTTCAAAAAGGGGTTAAAACCCTGTCAGCATTAATTAAAATCACTGTAGAAAGCTTCAGTAGACAGTAGACATTGTCCCAAATGAGAACAGTGACATTCCACTAAACTGTTTGAAGAATTAAAGGTGTAACTCTGTAAATAAAAAAAAACTTTAATCAAAAACTTGAACATGGAAGTTCTAAGTAAAATTGACTGCAAAAAAGGGTTAAATATGTCCCAAAATAACATAAAACATAATGAGAATGATACAATCAACAGTAATTAATATTAATTAAAAGGAAAAAAAACTGTAACCTTCACTAAAAAACTTTAACCACAAACTTTAACCCAAACTCTAATACCTTCAACATTTCCATTGGATAATGGTGCTCAACTTGACATAGACATTGCTTGTGTAGAGACAGAAACTGAAAAGAATTGAAATCTGTTAACTGTTGTTCAAGTTATGCCATAAAACAAAGTTCGGACAGACGGATGGACAGCCAGGCTGATGGACAACCAGGCTGATGGACAGATGGACGGATGGTGCTCTATGCTATATTCCTCCCTTATGGGGGGGGGGGGGGGGGGATAAAAAGTAATAAAATATGTGGTAGAAGCCTAATTTGAAATTTAGAGAAACTAAGTTTGAAAACTGTTTTGAAAAGGGTTAAATTAATGCCAATATTATTTGAAACTTCTGTATACAGGTTCAGTAGACTTGGCCCCAAATGAAAAACAATGATGTTGTGTTTGAAGAATGAAAGGTAGAACCTTGAAAAGCAAAACTTTAATCCAAAACTTTTAGCTGGGAATACTAAGTAAAACTGACTGCCAAAAAAGGGTTAAATATTTCCTAAAAATGATAAAAGAAATCATTGATGTAAATGGAATCATTAAGTAGTATTGACCATGCAAGAATTAAAGTAAGAAAGTATATGTGGCAAAGTCTAATTTCAAATACAAAGAAACTAAGTCTGAAAACATGTTTAAAAGGGGTTAAAATCATGCCAATATTAATGAAAATCACTGTAGAAAGGTTCAGCAGATAGTAGACATTGTTCCAAACAAGAAACAGTGGAATGGCAGTAAAGTATTTGAATAAATAAAGGTGTAACTTTGTGAACAAAAAAAACCCTTTAACCTGGAAGTTGTAAGTTAAATTGCCATACAAAAAAGGGAAAAACCTAATGAGAATGATACAATCAATAGTAATTAATATTAATTCAAAAGAAAAAAACCTTTAACCTTGACCAAAAAACTTTAATCACAAACTTTAACCAAAACTCTAAATGTTGACAGATGGACGGACAGACGGACGAAAGTCTTGACTATAGCCCCAAACTGTTAACAGTTGGGCTATTAAGAGATGGCAGTATTCAGATTATTCTTGTTAGGTTTTCTTATGTGATTCACTTTGTTGTGACCTTTATTGACTGAAAATTATCCTCAATACCATTACGTAAGTGCCATTTAGGTATTTCCGTGGGGTTACTCGATGTAATACATGTACCTTATTTGGGGCATTTACATAAGCTTGTATATTTTAGCTCAGCGATATTAGAAACTATCATCATTGTTTACATATTTGTAGTCAACTTCTAGTCCACGTTTGGTAGTTTAACAGTTTCTGAATGTTTAACTGAGACGTTTTTATAATGCCTCTGTATCCTCTCAGAGACAGTTTTAGACATTATTATCCCCCCCCCCCCCCCCCCCCCCCCCCCCACAAGGGAAGAATGTAGCGAAGACATCTGTCCAAACTTTGTTTATGGTATAACTTGAAGAATAGTTAACAGATTTCAGTTCTTTTTGGAATATATTTCTGTAACAACAATGTCTACGTCAAAGTCAATGATCACCAGTATCTCTTGACAATTATGGGAGTTATCACCCTTTGTTATAAAAATATCCTATAAAACTTGTTTATGGCATCACTTGAACAATAGTTAACGGATTTCAGTTCTTTTTGGAATATCTCTCTGTGGCGACAATGCCTACATCAATTGTCTGATGATCACCAATATCCGATGAAAATTATGGGTGTTATTGCCCTTTGTTAAAAATATATCATGAAATGCTTGTTTATGGCATGACTTTAACAACAGTAAACATCTTTCCATTCTTTTCGGTATATGTCTCTGTAGCAACAAAGTCTATGTCAAGTTCTATGACTAGCAATATCAGATGAAAATGATGGGAGTTATTGCCCTTTGTTTACAAATATAGTGTAATGCTTGTTTAGGGAATAACTTAAACATTAGTAACCAAATTCTTTATCTCTTTAGGAACAATGTCTGCCTCAAATTCAATGACCACCTAGGGTACTGACATATCAAATCTTTTTTTTTGTGATAAAACATCATCTATGTAAATTTTGATGGGTCCTGATTATGATTGGTTTCAAATATATTTGTTTGTGGGGGGGGGGGGTGGGGGGGGGTGGGGGGGGGGGGATTGGAATCACTTTGCAATGCTTTTCTCGATAATGCATTTAAATCCTGTAAAATCAGTGTAGGTCCCGACTCCCGGAAGGGAATTGGTATTGGTCAGAAATCACGGAAAATAGTACAATTGAATATTTTTTTCCATTTTGAGATGTTCAGTCCCACATCATAGGCTTTCAAAGCTCTGATCATAACAAATGAAACAATAAATATGCATACAAGTGAATTATATTTACTAAAAGAGTGTTTTGTTATAAATATTTCACTTATATCCACATGTTTTTTTTTTCTATTGTATTAATTTTCAGTTGAGCTGGGGGTGGAGGGTGGGGGGCGGCAATGTATGAGTACCGAAGCGAAAATAGGTGACTTAACCACATCACCTCTTGACACCCACCTTCAGTGCCTTCACTTAAATAATGATTCCTGATGAACAAAATGCCCAAAAAGGAATTAAACAATATGTATTTATTTTTTTAGTTCAAATATCCATTCACTCTTTATTCAATAATTTTCTCGATCTGTGATCCACTACAGCAAAGCAGAAGAATACAGTTTAAAAATGATTACAATCTACTCACAGAAATGCACGTTGCTTCCGGGATAGCACTATGAAAAAATAAGCCAACACTGGGCTGAGTGTGACCGGTGAACACCCAGTAGGCAGGGTTTCCGCTATACCAGCACAGCGGCTGTCAACCGGCAGCATTTGCCCACCAGTGAACCTTCCAGACATTAATCAACATTAAAATTCACCCTGTGCTGCCTGTTCTCTTAGAAATAATTGATTCACAGATTGTAGAAGTGCCATATCTAGACTTCTTTTGAAGATTTCCGTACACATATTTCACAAAAAGGTGACTCTACTCAGATGATGCAATTGTTCCATGAGTCGTGCATAACTCAGTCAACCCCCAATGAAAAGCTAGGCAAACTGTAAACAATAACCTCATTGAATATTAAACGCATCATGTGTCAAAACTTGCAATGTTTGGTCAGAATGTGCACTGCATAATGTGAGTTGTAAAACTTCCTTTAGGCCACACAAAGTAGATCTTCTGTTTCTCAGGCCATTATTTGTGAAATTGCATGCGGGCGAGCGGTTTTTTATTTTATTTTTTATTTTATTTTTTATTTCAGTAATTACTTCTTTGCCATCAAAAGTTCATGTTCTTGGTTCAAGTTTTAGGCCTCATAATCTACAGAATAGCATGGGTGCTGGTGTATTTCATCCCTTGAGTGCAAGAAGGCTTTGCAATGCTAAAGCATTGCAAAGCCTTCTTGCACTCAAGGGACAAATTCATCAATTTTTTTAACTTGAGTAAAATATCAGACATAAACCATTTAATTTTAATTTTTTTTAAGTTTAAATTGGTTAGAAAAAGAGAGCATGCGGCAACCAAGAGGACCATGCGGGAGGGCCTGAGAAACAGATTTCTTATTTTTTTGGGCCTTAGTAGTAAATATCATTATGTAACCTTTTGTTTTCTGACCAATCTTATTCCTCCCAACATTTACCCAAAACAAGCATGTGTTGAAAATGCATGAACTTCTGTTGATGTACTCCCATTGTCAACGTTAATTAAAATGACACAACAGTTTTCAGGTATACTGTTCACACCTCATTTGTGTATTTTAATCAGTGTAATGGAATCTCAAATCTATTTTCTTTAAAAATTACAGAAGCGCTAAAAAGAGAGCTTCTTGTTTCCAATTTTGAAGTGTGAAAAAGCATGAGTGCCATAGCGCTCCTCAAATCGACAGCACTGATTAATTTATTGTGTAAATGAATGATTTTTTACTTGAATTTCTCTTCATTGGTCCTTATTCTTACACAATTACTGGCTCTTGGAATGTGAAAACCTATGCAAATATCGCTGGGAAAAACCTCAAAAAATCCCTCAGATGCAACGAAATGGGGGTTTTGGGACCCCTAAATTTAAAATTTTCCTATCACGGACTGAACCATGGTCGGCATGTGGTAGCTACATGTATGACTCTTAGTTGCCCTATTATATAGCCTCATTTGTTTTTCCCTAGCAGAAACAATGCAGTAGGGGACACTCTTCTCTGTTCCAATAGACCAATTCCATGGCTTGCAGAACCAGTTTGTAGACGTATAACCAACGTGTCAGTTTTCTTCCGCTATCTTTTCAAGATGCGTTTTGTAATTGCTCTCATCAGTGATACCTTTGACTTACTGACAATGATTGTGTTCTGTATTGTGGAATCCTGAAGCTATTGCTTCACTTCCAGACATACAGGGCTGTTTTTTTAGCTGAACTTGACAAAGTCAAGATAAGCTATTGCCATCATGCGTACGGAAGTCTGTTAGTCTGTGAATCTGTATGTTCACATTTTCCTTTAGTACAGGCTACACCCCTTAGTTCTTATCTGATTGTCAAGGAATTTCATATGCAGGTTTGGGGTCATGTCAAGATGAGAACGTCCCCTTTTGGTTGCGATCGGTAACCAGTATGGCTTCCCGAGCCCAAAACCTGAAAACCATTAGCACAGTCTACAGGTCGTATTTATGAAGGGATTTTATTGTTACTTGGTAGGATGCCTCTGTATAATGCCTAGACGAGATTGTCCCCTTTTGGTCATGTTCTGTCAACCAGGATGGCTGCCCAAGCCCGAAACCCGAAAACTTATAGCAGACTCTGCAGGTCATATTTAATATGGAGGGATTTCATTGTAATTTGGTAGGATGACTCCGTATGATGTCTAGATAAGAACTTCCCCATTTGGTCGCTATCTGTCAGCCGTGATGACTGCCTGAGCCCAAAAACCTTTCAGCACAGTCTACAGGTCATATTTATGGAGGGATTTCATTGTAACTTGGTAAGTTGACTTCATGTAATGTCTAAATGAGAACGTCTCCTTTTGGACGTGATTGAGCAACTGTGACGGCTACAGGGGCCTAAAGCCCAAAACCCTTTAGCACAGTCTACATGTCATATTTATGAAGGGATTTTATTGTAACCTGGTAGGATGACTCCAAATAATGTCCAGATGAGAACGTCCCATTTAGGTCGCGATAATTCAGCCTTGATGGCTGCCCGAGCCCAAAAACTTTTAGCATAGTCAATAGGTCGTATTTATGGAAGGGTATCATTGTAACTTGTTAGGTTGACTCGATAAAATGCCTAGATGATGACCTCCTCTTTTGGTCAACTGTGACAGCTACAGGGGCCCGAAGCCCGAAAACCTTGAGCACAGTCTACAGGTCATATTTATGAAGGGATTTCATTGTAACTTCGTAGGATCACTCCAGATGATGCCCAGGTGAGAATGTCCCCTTTTGGTTGCGATCATTCAACCATGATGGCTGCCCGAGCCTGAAGCCTGAAAACCTTTAGCACAGTCTACAGGTCATATTTATGAAGGGATTTCTTTGTAACTTGGTAGGTTGACTTCATATAATATCTAGATGAGAACGTCTCCTTTTGGACGTGATTGAGCAATTGTGACGGCTATAGGGGCCCGAAGCCCGAAAACCTTTAGCACAGTCTAAATTTAACATTTATGAAGCACAGTCTACAGGTCATATTTATGGAGGGATTTCATTGTAACTTGGTAAGTTGACTTCATGTAATGTCTAAATGAGAACGTCTCCTTTTGGACGTGATTGGGCAACTGTCTAGATGAGAACGTCTCCTTTTGGACACGATTGGGCAACTGTGACGGCTACAAGGGCGGTGAGGGTCCCGAAGCCTGAAAACCTTTAGCACAGTCTACAGGTCATATTTATGAAGGGATTGCATTGTAGCTCGAGAGTCTGTAATTTCCGATGAATAAGACGTAAATAAGAGAAAATGGTTGCTCAACCGAAAAATAATTCATAGTATACGTGACTTTCTATTCGCCCAGGGCGTTTCGTCCTAATAAAACTGTCAAACCTTGGCATTTTCATTGGGACTAAACGTCTGGGGTGAATAGAAAGTCTGAGTAGGAGGGGTAGATTTTCCCATAATTTAAAAATTCAATTTTAAATTAGGGGCGAAATGACGCTTGTGAGATATTTTAGCAGACACAAGCACTGCGCAATAATCTCATTGCACATGCATGGTACAAATTTTGACTTTTGTGGCCACTGTGAAAATGAATACTAAAGTAGACTTGAGTTCGGTAAATCTCTGCTTTAGAAAAACATTGCGTGTAAAATAGCTAGGATCTTACCAAATTTTCCTGACAAACACACCAAATTTAAATCTGTGCAGAATTTCTGAACTCCTGATTCTCGCGGTCAAGTCGAAAAAAGACAGAGACTGGTCTTCTTCTGTGTTCTCTGATTCCAATTGGTTAATCCCGGTCACATGAGGCTTCAGAGTGGTGGAATTCATCTTCACAGCTGGAACAGGTTCCAGAGAGTTATGGAAGTCTTTCCTGGTTCATAGACTGTCTCTGATGACGTCACGCGAGTGGGATTATATAGACATTCTACAACAATACTCGATATTACTATTGTTTGATGTCTTTGACGTTGAAAAAACACTTTGAAATCAATTACTCTCCAGGTGCTGCGACAGAACGGTGAAATGGACATGCGTTTTTTTTCAATGAAATATGTGTACGGAAATCGGCAAAAGAAGTTTAGAAATGGAAATTCTATAAGCTAGGAACTAAATGTATTCTTGGGGGATGGGCAGATCAATGGGAATTTTAAAGATTCTGTTATGTCGGGAAGGTGACCTGGCAAGGGAATGCGGCTGTTTGACGGACGCTGTGCCAGTACAGTGGAAACCCCATCTATAGGTTGTATTTATGGAAGGATTTCATTGTAACTTGTTAGGTTGACTCCATATAATGCCTAGATGATAACATCCCCTTTTGGTCATGATTGGTCAACTGTGACGGCTTCAGGGGCCCGAAGCCCGAAAACCTTGAGCACAGTCTACAGGTCATAGGATCACTCCAGATGATGCCCAGATGACAACATCTCCTTTTGGTCACGATCATTCAACCATGATGGCTTCCCGAGCCCAAAACCCGAAAAACTTTAGTACAGCTTACAGATCGTATTTGTGAAGGGATTTCATTGTAACTTAGTAGAATGACTCAGTATAATGTCGAAATGAGGACGTCCCCTTTTAGTTGCAATCAGTCAACCGTCATGGCTACACAGGCCTGAAGCGCGAAAACCTTTAGCATAGTCTACAGGCCATATTTGTGAATGGATTTCAATGTAACTTGATAGGATGACTCGTTTTGGAATAATTTCACTGTAACTTGGTAAGTTTGGTTGACGTACATTAACTGTGAGGGCCATTTACATTAACTGTGAGGGCCACATTAACCCACACCTCAATTCTTTAGTACAGTCAACACCTCAAATTATTTTTATTGAAAACATAGCATACAGGGAACAGAAATTAACATGTTCCCAATTATCACAATTAGAGCCTGTCTTATTTCATAATCCTTTCATAAACATTGAACATTATCATTTTCATCAAACACAACACACTCAGGTTAAGCTACAGAGTCACTGACACTTTCATTGTATGCATTATGTTATTGTGTCCTGTTACCACCCATATCTCAGAAACGCTTTGACGCTCCTGTTTCAAATTTTCAGCAATGTCCAGACATTATGTAAAATTGATGCACGTCAGTTTTTTCCAAAAAAAATTCAAGACGGCTGTCTCATGGCCATTTTTGTTGGAAATTGTATGTAATTAGTTTTCTACCTAGAACTTCTAAATGGCATTCCCAGTTTCAATAATTTTTGGTATGGCCTTGTAGCAGCATAAGATAAACAATTTGGGGCCACCCCCAAACATGGATGACTATTGTCTTGTCTTCTAATGACACTGTCATTTGAGATCATGCTATCCTAAAGCTGGAATGTAGTTGCAACCCTTGAAACTCATGTGAAATAAGTGACATAGAATTGTCAAATTACATCTAGTTGGCAAGGTACTTAATCTTGATTACCCACTTGGTGTTGCTGTGTACGAAAGTGTACTGCATGTTGATAGTGGACATGTCTTCAACCAGCGCTAACCCTGCTAGTGTGGAGTTAGTATATTGGGGAGTCTGACAGTTACTTATCACAGCTTTGTTGATTCTGTCTGGGTACTCCGACTTCCTCCACTCATAAAACTTTCCGAGACGAGGTAGGCTGCCAGAAGTGTCAGTCAATCTCAATAAATAAATAAAGCTAGCTGATTGGCACATTTCTTTCTCTCACACTCCCACATCATTCATACACTCTTGAACTTACAACACATACATATGACTGCACACCCACTCATTCCTGTGCATCCATTCACACCTAAACACACATCATAACACATTATCCTGAACCAACTCAGCCATCCAAATACTCTGAAAATTATCTGATTGTCTACGTACACTCAAATATTCTTCTATCTCATTTTTAAATGCAACTATCTGTTTTTGTAGTGATGTGATAAAACCTATGTTCCTCGTAGAGGGAAACTTCTTTAGAGACTGTGTGTATAACCAAGCCATGTCAGCATATATACCAGTTGCAAACGAGATCTTGAATAATGCCTGCAAGAGACTGGAAGGTAGGTGCTCATCATGCTCCACTGTATAATGCAGTGATGCTTTCCAAAATTAAGCAGTAGGGGAACAGGCACCTATCACATAGTGAGTGCTAATAGGAGGTGTTCCTCTATGGGTGTTGAGGGGCAGGGACACTTCCAGGAAAATTTTTCAATTTAGCTCACAACACTCAACTTTCTTTTTGATCTTCTGCAGTGTATTTCATTATCGTGATAGCCTAAAAATTAGGTTGATTTACCCTTTCCCCTTGTTCAGCTGTCTGAACGCAGTGCTGCCATTCTGGGGCAGCACTACATTCAGACAGCTGAGCTACTTCTCTCTGTTTTATTGAGACTAAGAAGAAGGTACAATTTTTCCTCTGATGAGAAATGATTGAGCTGCAAACCAGGGGAAAACCTATATTAATTACAAGGACAATAACTGTTGTCCTATCATTCTGTCAGTTTCTATATATTGTAGCATGGTAAGCAAACTGCATAGACACGGCAAAAATGTTGTGTAGTGCAAGTCTAATGAATACTTGCTGTGTGCTATAGTCATCAAAATGAAGCCATTTTAAGTCTTGATATTGTGGGGAAACATTTACTCCCCGAAAAACGTAGAAGAATGGCATTCCCTCCGCATTCACCCAGGAAAGCATCACAGGTATGATGCCAGTTGATGCTCACCTATTTGTTCACTTTGACAAGGCTGTATCCGTACATGATTAGTTGACTGAATATTAGACATGTACAGCAGAAGTGCAATTGAGGGGGATTTTGTGAGTTTTTGAGCGAGACCTACGACCCTTAATGCCATAAATGCGAAACTCAATAAATAGATTTTCTTTTATGTTTCCCCAATTCTGATAAATTACAAGCATTAAACCTTTTGTATACAATAGTGTAATTGAAACCGAGCTACCTATTAGACTAATAATGATAAGAAGCAGAAATCTTGAACTGGTTGAGTGCTGGAAGCCACTATGATAGATCTACTGAAAAGTGCTGAAAACCACTTTAGTGTCTTGACATTGTATTCATTCCCTCATTTGTTCAGCAGTTGAAACACAAAATGGTTTTATTACAATTTATTGGAATGCCAAGTGACACTCCAATAAATTGTAATAAAACAGTTCTATATGAACTCTTACTGAACAGGCTCCTTTTGCATGTAAAGGCATGGTAACCTTGAAAAAAATACTCATGTTACAAATCGCCTTTGAAAAATAATCAGGAATTGTTCCAGCCTCATTGGAAAAGGGTCCGGGTCCCATTTCATTGGGGAAAATTCGCGTCATACATAAATCAGATTTCAATAAAAACTAACACATTTACTGTATCAGTGATGCCTTTCTCATATAAGGATCCTGATCTGGGAATTAATAATTAACAAACATTATAAAGTAACAGAATCTGTCCTATCTTGGACAATTATCATTTAACCCTTTACCCAACGTAACAACCAAAACCGGCCAGCGCTCTTCTAAAACATCGTCAGTTAATTTTCATTATTTGTTCATTTTTTGTCTCAAAAACATAGGTTATAACCCCTCATTGGGACAAGCTCCTCAGGCTCATTCCAATGAGGGATCATAACCTATGTTTTTGTGACAAAAAAAGAAAAATATTAGTTGTTCAAGAATTTTTTTGGGAAGTGTTGTCTGCTTTTCATGTTAGGTAGAGGGTTAAGAAGAAAAAGAAGCATTAGTCAACCTAAAACAGGACTTGAATTAGGAAATTTGTAGAGGGTGATTGGGAAAAATCATGTCTATGGGTGACTGGGAATGGGTCCCATAATTGGGCCCTATTGATACTCAGAATTATCCCTGATAATTTAGCACTCGACCAGTTAATAAGCCTTCAATATTTTAACCCATTACCCAGTTCATATGATATCAAAATTCATTATTATTTTTAATATTATATTTTTATACTGTACCAATGACCCAGACATAGCTGGTGCTAACTCTTAAAATATAGGGCCAAACACAAATTTTGCCCCCCAATCCCCAAAATTTGCATCTAAAACCAAAGAAAACATGTCCTGAATGGCCCTCCACACTTCACCTCTACTGCGCATGCACAGTGTCAAGGACGTTCCGAAATTGGCGCCATTAATCATTCTAAGTTTGGCCCTTCATCAGTTAACATCTGACTGATCTTTGTGCTTGTAAATCTCAGTTTAAATGATGCCAGACACATAAATATTAGTGAAATGGTGATTCTAAGGAGGATAGAGAAGGAGGAGAGGAAAAATGTGTGACAGAATATTATCAGGGCTGTAACTTAAAATTTTTTTAATGAAATTATGTTACGTTACCTATTTTCGAGGCAGCAGCCATTTTGTTGTCATTCTTGTTATTTAGTTACACTGATTTTTCAGTGTTTTCCTCTCTCCCTTTCCTTTAAGTCCCCTCTTGCTATTCTCCCATGCTTTTGGCATAGTTTCTGTAATTATTATTACTAAAATTTCTTGGGAGTTTTAGCTGAATAACAGAATGAATTCTGTTCTTTTCCCCATGTTTACGTCTTCACCTACTGGTGGTTAGGCGTTGTGTTCTGCATCTACCATCTGATGTTCTGCAGTTTCTTCCCTGGAAGTCTCTGTTTTGCATCAGATAGTGTATTTTTGGTAACTGATTTCGGGCCTGGGTGCCTGGAGTCTTATTTTAGTGTTTTTACACTCATTGTTTACATTTACAACAGCCCTCTGTGTGAGGGGGGGATTTCTTGAAAATAATATCTTGATGTTATTTTAATCATAACTAGATACATTATTATTGTTCGTAAGTGTTGAATAAATTGTTTAAAATATTTTTAAAATTTTTGTCCACACTTAGGCTTGGGATCCATTGGGGCTCAACGTTACTTTTCAGAAACTTGGGCTGTTCTGAAATATTTTGATTTCAATTATTTTTTCTATATTAATGGATCATATTATTATTATGTATTTTGATTGCCAGGGGTTGGTGCGAGTACCAGGACTTTGTTTTCTTTTCACATTGAAAGGATTTTGATCAATTGTAATAAGAGGAAATCTTCCTCTGACTTCTATAATCATTCTATATGTGGGCAGTGTACTCGCATTAACTCCTGTTCTGTATCGTATGATTCGATGACAACATGGGAAGCGTATGTCACGGTATGTTAGTGGGGAATTGGACATTCCGGTCCTTTCCCCGCAGGGTCACTCTACTTTATCAATTTTTATTTCAGACGATCAAGATTAGGGTGATGTATCTGTGATGTCTTCCAACAGTGTGCCTCCGTCGTCACAATTAATGAAGGGCTAGCGGAAAAGTGCTCATGTAAATACGCCAATTGCCTAAGAGGACCCTAGTAGGTTCGACAGCCTTTGACGTCCGCTAGCTCGCCCGGTGTAGTGTCCATTCATCGAATGGTTCGGCAGCCGGGTTCGTCCGTTGCGGTCTAGAAGGAGTTTTGGGGTGATGCGAGCACTATAAATCAACCAAATGCACACCCAGTGACGGCGGATTAAAGGGAGAACGGAGGAAGCCTTTTAGTCCGGTTCATAGCTCGTTCTGGTCCATCCGGACGGCGAGCGAGAGAGGCCCCTCTCTCGTACAACAACATCTGGCCCCAGATGTTGTGGTACAAAATGTTTCGGAGCATACGTCCGTCGCTCGGGACGCTCCGACATATAGTCAGTCCGGAGAGACTGTCAATAAGGCTTCCTCATTCTCATGGTAGCGCACACGACCGCTCTTGGCTACGTGACCTCGGATATCCAGTCAGCTTCGCCAGTCAGAGAATCATCGGCGACCAGGTCACACCATCCGGTAGCCAGGGACAGGAGGCCTGCAGACTCCGGACGTTCGCATAGGAAAGTGTGCGGGAGTCAACGTACACTGAGCTTCCGGCGGCAATGCATCGTAAGACCGCTACTGCACAGGCCTCGGGGACGGACGTGCTTTCCTAAATAGCACAGCTTATCGCAGCATCAACTGAATCTGTCGCATATGTTTTATCCGACGATGCTGGGTCGGGACGCTCCGCGGAAGCGGGTACGGACGTCCGAAAATTTCATCCGGTCCGACGGGATACCGAAAGGGATTCGGAGGATTTCGAGCTTTCCCTTTCGGAACAACATATGCTGTTGTGTATGTCATCTGACTTGATCTTCTACAGGTTCTTTCGTCGGACCAGAATGCTGCGATGCCGGATAAGAAACTGATAGCGTCGGTGGACTTAGAAATTTTTGGTTCGGTTCAGGGACATCGTCCCTCAGTTCGGACATAGTCCAATAATGTCACACAAACTTTCGAATTATTGAACGACGCTATATATTTATTATTATATGCTTGCTATTACCAAGCATTTCTGGTTTCTTGTTCGCAAAGTTACGGAGATGTCTTTCAAAAGTGTGCCTCTGTCGTCATAGTTAATGAAGAGCTAGCGGCAATAAGTGCTCATGGAATATGTCTATCGCCTAAGAGGTCCCTTGTAGGATCGACGGAGTGACATTGGACTGCATGACCTCGAGTATCCGATCAGTTTCGTCATTCAGTGATTCCACGGCGAATAGGTCACGCCATCCGGTAGCCAATGGACACGAGGCCTATACACTCCGTTCGCTCGCATATTAGTAGTATGCACAGGGTAACGATCACGGAGCTTCCAGCGGCAATGCATTGTAGGACCGCTTCTCCACAGGCCTCAGTGATGGACGTGCTATCCGAGTTAGCACAGTTTTTTCGCAGCATCCCAGCAATCGACAGTTTCTTAGTCGAATCAGGAATTATCTGACGGTGCTGGGTCGGTGCGGTCCGCGGTTGCATCAGGTACGGACGACCGAACGCTTTATAGGGTCCGACAGGATGGCGAAAGGGATTCGAAAGATTTCGAGTTTTCCCTTTCGTAGCATCGGAAGCTGCCTTTCATATCTTCTGGCATTATCTTCCAGTGATTGTTATTTCGGACTACATTGCTGCGATGTTGGATAAGAGACTTATAGCGTCATTGGACACGGAATTTTGGATCGGTTCAGGGACATTGTCCCTGACTTACCGACACAGTCCAATAATGTCATTAGAACATGTGTATTATTTATCGACGCTATATATACATATAAGCCTGCTACCAAGCATGATAGTTTAGTTTCTTGTCCGCAATGCTCATTTCTGCCTTTTTATCATTTATACGAATAATTTATTTTGGCAGAACAGGGCATACCGAGAGTTCATATGCGTCTAGACAGCGTGGTTAAAGACTGGAAATATTCTTTTTCGCCGTCTATGTCTTTTCCAACCACAATGTTGGAAACGACAATGATGTCTAGTAGACTTAACTTAGACGCTTTATCATACGTAATCCACCTTACTGAGGCATTATCATTACGTCTTCAAGAAAAGAATTACGGGATATTATCCTCAATGTGATTTCTTTTGAGGGCAGTAGTTTGTTCACGTATAACTCCACCCTTCATTGGCTGATTGGAGTTGGTTAGACGTGACGCAGCCCTAGCTACATCCACGCGCGTGGATAGTAAGGTGAAGAACTCTCTCAGAGTCGCTTCGTTCTCGGAGAAGCTTCTCTTCGACGGCAACTTTTCAGCAATCCATGAATTGCTCGATTTACACGTTCTCTTGTCTATCTAGTGTTGCAAGAGATTCAGACTGGGGCAAACATTCGGTGGTTGACTCAGAGAGTGCCACTGCAGTTGCCAGATCCGAGTTTTATAGTTATGACGGTTGCCAGTCAAACAGGTTGGGATATAATATTGATCCCAATGGATTCGAAGTGCCAGGGTCTTTGAGTTCCGCAGTCTCTAAGCAAGCACTTATCTTCCACGGAATAATGTTTTTTTAGGCTTGCTTTATGTCATTGGATGAACATTATTCAGAAAGGCATGTCCAAATCCTGTCCGTTAATTCGACAGTAGTGGCGTATCTCCGGAACCAGGGAGGCACTCATTCGTTTCCATTATTCAATTTAATGGAAAGAATCCTTCTGTTTGTTATAGTACACCAAGTTCTGTTTCGGTCCGTCATATTCCGGGTCGTCTGATTGTTTTACCGGACTCCCATTCACTTATGGGTCACTTGTTGCTGTCAGAATGGACTCTCAACAATCAAGTATTCAATCAGATTTGCTATCAATGGGAGCGCCCAATGATAATTTATTTACGACACAGCTTGCTAATCAATTGCAGACGTATGTGTTTGCTTGTCCGGATCTCTGAGCTAATGTTGTTAACGCTCTATTGATCTAATAGGACGGAATGATAGGATATGCGTATCCTCCGGCTCTGTTGTTTCAGCAAGTATTGCTAAGATAAACAACCACAATACATTTCTGTTGATAGCATCTCTGTCTTCACAGAGACCGTGGGTAAATTTACTCTGATGTCCACTGTGGGACTTAACGCGAAATCTTCCTCAATGAGAGGATCTTTTTTCGCTGGGTAAAATCGTGTCATCTTTATCACAACCCGCAAGGTCGCAACCTTCACGTATTCCGTTGTGTGGTCCGTATTGCATTGTAAGCATTGTACTGGACGAGATTTCTTACTATAGGAGATCCTCTTCTTCGCTATTCTATGTGGCTAAAGTGGAGGCTCTTCCGTCGTTGGTGTAGGGATCACTATGTTCATATTGTTGATCCCTCCATACTAGTCATTGCAACTTTTTAGTATACTTGTTTGACAAGATCTACTGCAGCCTGTTATTATTAAGGTTATAGGTTTATGTTACCTCATACCTATGCACTCTATGATAGTTTACAATTGAGTCTTATGTCTCTTTATCTAAGTCAGTTAGTAACTTTTTGATAAATAGACTTAGAATCATTAGATTAAATTCCTATATGGAATTTAACTTCGGTTCTTATTTAGCTAAGTAATCATTTGAGCCTCTGGAAAGTTTCAAATTCTGACCTTTTAGACAGTAATTCTGTTGGCTTCTCTTTTACTGAAGAGTCAGTGAGTTTCATGCACTATCGGTGGATGATTTTCACTTTCGTAGTTTCGGAATCACTACTTCCTTTACTATTTAGGTTGGATTTTTGCATAAGAGTTAGGCTCCTAATTAATATCCGGAACCTATTGTTATTAAGGTCCTTCCGTCTTCGTACGGGCATAGGCCTTTACTCTGTCCGGTTAGAGTTTATGTATTTATAAACAGATATCTGTTTATTACTACGGGCGTAAACTTCTTCTGTCTTTGATGCCTATTAGAAGGACGTTACGCTCCATTCTATTGCTAATGGATTCAATTAACTATCGATACTGCTTATGGTATATCTTTGACTCAGCAGTTGTGTTTGAGATTTCGGCTCATGAAGTAAGAGTTCTTCTACATCTTGGGCTTACATTAATAGTGTCGCTATTATAGATTTTTGAAGGCTGCTCATTGCGCTCAGCCATCCACATTCATGAATTTTTATCTCAGAAATATTGAGTCCATTTCTGGAGGACTCTATTGTTAGGTCTATTATCTACTGCTCAGAATGTCATTCACTTAACAGTTGCTACTATAGCTAGGTAGGCTGTCTGTTTCGGCAGTGACTCCGTTCTGCTGCCCTCTTCGCTCTGGGCTATTTGACCCAGGGCAAGAAAAAGGGGGGGGGGGGGGAGGGTGTTCCCTTGGGTCACCTGTTTTACTATGAAAACAAGGCGATACCTCCTCCGGAGTTAGTAATTCTGAGCTGTTATTGGGATGGTTGTTTAGTGAGAAGTTTATGTTTTAAAAATTCATTCAAGTCTTAGTTTTTAAAGTATAGCTTTTGAATATAGCACGTGTCAACGGACATGATTATGCAATCCTCAGACACTTTTAAGGAGTATAAAGAGTCTCTATTCTCTAGACTTACTTTATTTATTGGCTTACTTTAAAAATTATTAGTATAAGGATTATACTAGATATTAATAGAGTACATGGATGTATGATGCTCAATTTTGGAAGGTGTTGTATCTTTCTAATTTATCATAAATAAGAAAGATACAGGTAAGGCCTAATACTTCTTTTTCCCTAGAGGGGATGACTCTATTTTATATAATTGAGCGTATTCCATCTTGCTCTATGTCCTTGGCCCTCCAGCCTTTTTACTATTCAGCTATGTCTGGGTCATTGGTACAGTATAAAAATGTTAAAAAATTTATAGTAATTTATATATTTTTTATTCTTGCCAATGACCCAGACGGGGATGGCCCTCCCAGGAGTTGGGAACTCTTACCTCCCCGCTGAGTACATAGCGCTTACCAGGCACTGGTTATTAGAATGATTAATGGCGCCAATTTTGGAACGTTCTTGACACTGCGCATGCGCAGTAGAGATGAAGTGTGGAGGGCCATTCAGGACATGTTTTCTTTGGTTTTAGATGCAAATTTTGGGGATTGGGGGGCAAAATTTGTGTTTGGCCCTATATTTTAAGAGTTAGCACCAGCTATGTCTGGGTCATTGGTAAGTATAAAAAATATATAAATTACTATAAATATTTTAACTTTTCCCCAAAATTCAACAAAACCATATTGTGATCCCGCATTGTAACATGCTTGGTGAGTCTATTCCAATGAGAGGTCACATGATATGGTTTTGTTAAAGCTTTTTGAAGAAGAATATTTTTTCTTTTCAACAACTCAATTTGGAAATTACGCAAGCAGTTGCAGTCGATTCGTTAGTTAAAGGGTTAAACTTCGTCAAATATTATCCGGTTGATATTTGATATGTGAGTTGTTCTTAACACTTTTATGATCAAGTTAAAAAAATCAGCCCTGATCTGATGTGGTTTGGAGTTATGGCTCCTAATTAGTCAATTTAACTCCTTGCATGCTACTGGCGGCTATTCTCTGGCCATTTAAATATGTATAATTTGGGCATATTTAATCCAATTTGCACCCTGTAAATTGAATGGATTTTTTCACCAACAATTTCTTGAGTTAAATTTAGATAAATTTTTTTTCATCAAATCTAGTCATGGCTGCTTCACAGCAGGCATGACTAGATTGGATGAAAAATATTTTTAAAATCCTCAGCGGGCTAAGAGTTAAAAGAATTTTCTTTCATAAGCATGATAACAAATTTTCATTGATTGGGCCAGTATCCAATATTTGAGTTCAGCTAAAGAATCTAAAGGTCTGGTTTGAAAACTAGCCTGGTTCAATGATTATGAGCCAAGTTACAGCTCTTAATTAGTCGATTTAAATGAATTCTTTGTTTCTTAGTGTGATAACTTGAAAAAAATATTTATTGATTGAGCCAATATCCAGTATTTGAGTTAAACCGAAGAATCTACAGGCCAAGTTTGAAAACCAGCCCAGTCCAATAATTATGGGCAATGTTATGACCCCTAATTGGTCCTTTTAGCTCCACTTGGCGTCAGGTATGAGCTATATGGATAGGTTTCAATCTGTCATCCGTCTGTACGTCCATATGTCTGTACATCCATACGTACCTCTGTTTGTCCACATTTCCTTAAGCACACTCTACAGGTCACATCTCTCACCCGATCAGTTTCAACTTTCATATGTGGCTTTCAGATAATGTCCAGATGGGAGCTGTCAAACTTTTACGCTTTTCTTTAAAAAACATGGCTACCAGTGAATATCTTGGATTTCGCATATAAATTGTCAACAAGTCCATTAGTACACCCTACAGGTTGGATCTCTGGCCCATTGTTTTCTAAACTTCACATGTAGCTTTGGTGTAATGTCCAGATGGAAGCTATCAAATTTTTGGAATTTCATTAAAAAACTGTGGCTTTCTTGGATTTAGCATATAAATTGTCAACAATTCCATTAGCACGCCCTACAGGCTGCACTGCACCTCTCTCCTGATCTTTTTCAAATTTTATATGCAGCTTTAGTGTGATGTCTAGTTATTTATTTATTGTTATAAATAGTAAACAACAAATGCAAAAAATGTTTTTTTTGCTTTGAGGAAGCAAAGTGTATTCTACTTTGAGAACTTTCCCAATAGGCTGTCGTTATCTTAGCAATGTTTTTACATCATTGTTGGCTACAGTAATCTGTAGCTGCACACATGTATATACGGTAGCTATTATCATAAAATTAATCTTGGGGCCCCTTGGGTTTTTTTGCCTAGCACCAGCAGAAATAAGATGTATGATAACTGCAAGGAAATTCCCCCATCTATGACTTTTATTGCATGAGTAGACAAATATAGATGTAAGCATGGCTATAGACAAATGGAATAAGTCTTAAAGCCAGCCCAGTTGCACCATGAATAGGCTGAATGATTTGGGGCGGTGAGGGACAACTGAGGAGACTATAATCTGACACAAGGCTGTTATTTTCATTTAGGTGGGTTAGTTTTGGAAGCTCATATTTGGGCTCCAGTCTGCAGTGCTGGTTTCAGAAATTATAGGTTTCACATTGTGTAGATGTACTCAGTAGAGTAGTCATAAGGGAGAGTAGGGGGTGGGGGATCTGAAAAATGTCAACCTTATATGCATTCATGCCAAAAATACCAAATACTGGTTCATGTGCTCTCACCCTCATATTTCTTATCAGCCTACCTTACAATTGTTTACTACAGGCTTGCACTACAGTGAAAGACCCTAACTCGGAAAATATACACTCTATTTGATCTTTCCCAAGAGATTTAGGAAAGAAAAGTGGTGCCAAAACACCACAAAAATAAGCCAAAACTGGATCGAGGGCCATCGGCACACAAATAGCAACCAGTAGGGGACGCTTTTATGTTAGTACAATTCCATGACTTCCGTTAACCAGTGTGCAAAGCAGTCATCAATGAATCATTCTTTTTTAGTCTGCTCTCCTTGAAGGACGTGCGGCCATTTGCATTACGAAACAGTGATAATTCAACTCGTTGATAATGGTTTCCTGTGATTGGAATTATGGATCTGAGGATCGAATAATAACAGGACTGTGTTTTATATATTCTTGTTATTATTTTCAACCACATTTTCATTATTAGCCTGACTGTTTACAGTGAGGGCTATAGTCATGACTTTTGTCCGTCTGTCCATCCGTCTGTCCATCTGTTAACATTTAGAGTTTTGGTTAAAGTTTGTGGTTAAAGTTTTTTACTGAAGGTTCAAGTGTGTTTTTTTTTCTTTTTTGCCCTGTTTAGTTAACATTTGGAGTTTTGGTTAAAGTTTGTGGTTAAAGTTTTTTATTCAACCTTCAAGTACAAGCTACGCCCTGTAGTTCTTGTCTGATCATCACAAAATTTCATATGCAGGTTTGGGGTCACGTCTAGATGAGAACGTCCCCTTTTGGTCGTGATCGGTCAACCGATAAGGCTGCCCAAGCCCAAAACCCCAAAACCATTAGCACAGTCTACAGGTTGTATTTATGAAAGTATTTCATTGTAACTTGGTAGGATGCCTCTGTATAATGCCTAGATGAGAACGTCCCCTTTTGGTCATGATCTGTCAACCGTGGTGGCTGCCCAAGCCCGAAACCCAAAAACTTTTAGCACAGTCTGCAGGTCATGTTTAATATGAAGGAATTTCATTGTAACTTCGTAGGATCACTCCAGATGATGCCCAGATGAGAACGTGCCCTTTTGGTTGCAATCATTCAACCATGATGGCTGCCCAAGCCCAAAGCCCGAAAACCTTTAGCACAGTCTACAGGTCATATTTATGAAGGGATTTCATTGTAACTTGGTAGGTTGACTTCATATTATGTCTTGATGGGAACGTCCCCTTTTGGACACGATTGGGAAACTGTGACGGCAACAGGGGCCTGAAGCCCAAAAACCTTTAGAACAGTCTACAGGTCATAATTATGAAGGGATTTCATTGTAACTTGGTAGGATGACCCCAAATAATGTCTAGATGAGAACGTCCCATTTTAATCATGATCATTCAGCCTTGATGGCTGCCCGCACCCAAAAACATTTAGCATAGTCAAAAGGTCATATTTATGGAAGGATTTCATTGTAACTTGTTAGGTTGACTCCATATAATGCCCAGATAATAATGTGCCCTTTTGGTTGCGATCATTCAACCATGATGGCTGCCCGAGCCCGAAGCCTGAAAACATTTTGCGCAGTCTACAGGTCATATTTATGAAGGGATTTCATTGTAACTTGGTAGGTTGACTTCATATAATGTCTAGATGAGAACGTCCCTTTTTGGACACGATTGGGCAACTGTGATGGCAACAGGGGCCCGAAGCCCGAAAACCTTTAGAACAATCTACAGGTCATATTTATTAATATATTTATGAAGGGAATTCATTGTAACTTCATAGGATCAGTCCAGATGATGCCCAGATGAGAATGTCCCCTTTTGGTTGCGATCATTCAACCATGATGGCTGTCCGAGCCTGAAGCCTGAAGCCCAAATACCTTTAGCACAATCTTCAGGCCATATTAATGAAAGGATTTCATTGTAACTTTCAATGCAAACAAACAAAAATTGACTACTATAACACTCCACCACAAATCCGCCCCCCTCCCCCCCCCCCCCCCCCCCCACACACACACATACATACACACACATGTGTCACATACACACACATGTGTCACTTAGGCAATTATTCCCAAAATGCATTTTGAAGGATTGGGAGTTATTTGTTTTGGCTGTTTTGGAGTAGAGAAATGAAAAACATGAAATTTGTATAGAAAATTTTGTATATCACGAGTGCAGATATGGCAGATTCGTAAGGTAAACTGCTAACCAAAAATGTCTCTGACTATTTTGTGTCTAAGCATTGCCATTGCCGGGACTGTCGGGCTGCATGCGTGACATTGCTCTAGTATTTTATATATTTTCCGTGTTGTATGCGACTTTTGCGTACCGTGCGGTTCGGACATAAAATTTTTCGTTTGATAAATTTTATTATTATTATTGGAGTTAGGTGTCAATCAGGGACTGTATGGACAGGATTTCTTCACTCTGTTGAGGGCTGAATTTCTGTTTTTTGGGGTCCTTGTCGGCCGCCTGGGTTCAATTGTGTTCCCGCCGGTTGTTTTTCTGCCACCTTTCTCTCGTAGTTGGGGGTGTTCTTCTACTTTCTGTATCTGTTGAGTTCACCTTTTTCTTCTACTGCTCTCACCTCTGTTATGTCCAGTACGGTTCCTTTAGGGCAATGCCTCCTGCACCTGTGGGGGGACCACTGTCATTTTGGAGCCTCCCGACACGACCACGTTTGGTGAGAGTTATACCCCCTCCATGGGGGATGTGCAGCTCCTTTCACACCTGGGGGGGGGGGGGGGGGGGGGGAATGCTGTCATTTCGGGGGCTTTCCGACACGACCACATCTGATGAGAGTTATACCCCCTCCGTGGGTGATGTGCAGTGACTCCTCCTTTGGAGGCCGAGCTCGGTTTCTCTCTCCCCTTTTCCGCCAGTTTCAACAGCTCCCGCCGTATCTGCTGCTACTGCTGTTCCGTCTACAACATCATTGGTCACCAGTTCAGCCGGCCTCAGGGGTCTGCTGCGATGTCTGTAGTGTGGATGTGGGCTATTGGCCTCGGCCTTCCCTGACTTCAACTTGGCGAAGTCGAAAATGGCTGCTGACCGAACCCCCTGCTGTGTCTTCTCAGTCGTTGGTCGTTGAGCACAGCAGTTTTATCCCTGCAGAGGTGTCTGGTAGTGTAGATGTGGGGTATCAGCCTCAGCCTTCCCTGACTTCAACTCGGCGAAGTCGGAAGTGGCTGCCAACCGAACCCCCTGCTGTGTCCTCTCATCCTTTGAGCACAGCAGTTTTATCCCTGCAGGGGTCTGCAGAGATGTCTGGTAGTGTAGATGTGGGGTATCGGCCTGAGCCTTCCCTGACTTCAACTTGGTGTAGTCTGATGGGGCTGCCGGCCGAACCCTCTACTGTGGTCTCTCAGCCGTCGAGTACCGCAGTTTTTCTCATTGGATTCGGATGTTCGTGGTGGTGTCACCATGAGCTCCGTGGCATTTTCCGTCCACGCACTCTGGTCCCATGGCCAGTTTTGCGGGACCAACACTTTTTGTGCAGCCTTCTGTCCCGCAGAGGTCCGCAACGACTCTCCCGAGTTACCGCTCTGTAGATCCTCGGGGTATGTCATACCCCAATACACATCTGTCTTCAGATGTTTCGGCTGCAGCCTGTCACCCCGTGTCAGGTGTTTTTGAGGATCGTGACCCTTCGCTGGTTAAATGGGTCATCATTTTTCTGCCACAAGGTGCATGCATTGTCTACCTCTTGGGCCTTATACTAACTCCGTCTTGTTGTCGGATCTTAAGGAAGGAATTCTACTTTCTCCACTTATCTGTGACAGTTGCAGGAGCAGGCAGAGGGCCCTCTTTCTTCTACTCAGGCTGTTGTCTATCCCAGCCATTCGGCTTCTTGTAAGGTCAGTTCCAGCTCTGTGCTGTTACTGCCCTTTCTGTCTGTGCGTTGCACATAACCATATGCCTCATCTCTCATTGTTTTTTACTAATGTTTTGATGGTATAGTTTGATAGGCCTAGGGACCTCTTCCTCTGTCCACGGTTCCAGTGCAGTTGGGTTATGTGTGAGTTGGTTATGTGATTCCCTCCATCCTATTGTCTATTCAGCCTGTATTAAACAATTGTAAGGTAGGTTGATAAGAAATTTAAATTTTATAGTAAATTTCCTTTCTTATTATACCTACCGCAATTGTTTACATGGAGGCCCTCCCTTCTTCTTATTCAGGTAAGAATCCTTCCTCCCCGCTGATCACATGTTGGCAGACTCAAAAGAATGATTCCTTGATGACTGCTTTGCGCACTTGTTAACGGATGTTGTGGAATTGTACTAAGAGAAGAGGGTCCCCTACTGGTTGTGCGCCGATGGCGCTCTACCCAGTTTTGGCTTATTTTTTCGTGGTGTTTTTGCACCACTTTTCTTTCCCAAATCTCTTGGGAAAGATCAAATAGAGGGTATATTTTCCGAGCTAGGAACTTCCACTGTAGTGCAAGCCTGTAGTACACAATTGTGGTAAGTATAATAAGAAAGGAAATTTACTATAAAATTTAAATTTCTTGGGTAATTTTGCTGCAGCTAATCCTAAATTTTCTGGATTCCTCAGCTTTCAAAAGGACCCAGGGTGCATAACATGTCATGAGAAGTTATTTTTACTATTGAGAAGTTATTTTTAGCTCAACTTGACAAAGTCAAGATAAGCTATTACCATCACGCATGCAGGAGTCTGGGAGTCTGTTCAGATTTTCCTTCAGCACAGGCTACACCCCATAGTTCTTATCCGATTGTCATGAAATTTCATATACAAGTTTGGGGTCATGTCTAGATGAGAACGTCCCCTTTTGGTCGTGATCGGTCAACCGCGATGGCTGCCCGAGCCCAAAACCATTAGCACAGTCTACAGGTCATATTTATGAAGGGATTTCATTATAACTTGGTAGGATGCCTCTGTATAATATCTAGGTGAGAACGTCCCCTTTTGGTCATGATCTGTCAACTGTGACGGCTGCCCAAGCCCGAAACCCAAAACTTTTACCACAGTCTACAGGCCATATTTAATATGGAGGGATTTATTGTAACTTGATAGGATGACTTCGTATAATGTCTAGATGAGACCTTCCCCATTCGGTCGCGATCTGTCAGCCACGATGACTACCCAAGCCCAAAACTCCAAAACCTCTAGCATAGTCTACAGGTCGTATTTGTGGAGGGACTCATTGTAACTTGGTAGGTTGACTCCATATAATGTCTAGATGAGAACGTCCCCTTTTGGTCGTGATTGGTCAACTGTGACAGCTACAGTGTCCCAAAGTCCGAAAACCTTTAGCACAGCAGTCTATAGGTCATATTTATGAAGGGATTTCATTGTAACTTGGCAGGTTGACTCCAGATAATGCCTAGATGAGAATGTCCCCTTTTGGTCGTGATCATTCAACCATGCCGCCTGCCTGAGCCCAAAACACGAAAAGCTTTAGCACAGACTACAGGTCATACCTCTGAAGAGATTTCATTGTAACTTGGTAGGACGACTCAGTATAATATCTAGATGAGGAAGTCCCCTTTTGGTTGTGATCGGTCAACCCTGATGGCTACACAGGCCCAAAGCCCAAAAACCTTTAGCTCAGTCTACAGGTCTTATTTATGAAGGGATTTTATTTTAACTTGATAAGATGACGCGTTTTGGAATAATTTCACTGTAAATTGGTAACTTTCGTTGATATACATTAACTTTGAGGGCCACATACATTAACTGTGAGGGCCACATTAACTCACCCCTCTGTTCTTTAGTACAGTCTACACCTCATATTATTTTTTTTAATAATTTCTCAGCATTTCCCTATAGTATTGATGACCCAAAATACTTCTTTGAACCACTTTGTCAGGTGAGCGATTAACTGGTTTAGTGCTAGAACTTAAGAAGCCACTATCAGGGCTTTCAAAAAAAATTACAGTACCAGAGGAAAAGCCAACATTTTCCTTGCTCATGCTTCATATTCAGTCTAATGCAAATAATATTTTCTTTGTATAAATTTGTTTTATCACCAGTGTTATTGAAGATTGCCTCTGGGCACTCTTCAGTCACTTGTAATAAAACAAATTTTGGTGAACAAATTCAGACCACCAAAAATAATGTAGCCTCAACCAGTTAAGGCCTCTTGGGGCCTCTTGTTTTATAATTCTGGTGACAATTGAGTGTTGTTATCCTGGTGGAAATATCTGCCAGTTGCTTGCAAAAAGTTAGCCCTTAAAACCTCAAGTTTAATTTTACGATACTACCGTATATACAAGTACAAGGTGACTTAACAGTGTTCTACATATTTTTTTGGCTGCCTATACCTTGTTAACCCTTTACCTAACATGAAAAGCAGACGACACTTGCCAAAACAATTCTTGAATAACTAATTTTTTGCCTCAAAAACATAGATTATGACCCCTCATTGAAACGAGCTTGTTGAGCTCGTTCCAACGAAGGGTCATACATTAACTTTGAGGCAAAAAATGATGAAAATTAATTGGCGATTTTTGAGAATAGCACTGGCCGATTTTGGCCGTTAAGTTGGGTAAAGGGTTAAGGTAAATGCAGTCTTCGAATAGAGTTCCCAAAGAAGAATACATTTGGGGAAACTTTTTCAGAAAAATATTGTGAAGGGGCAGTTTGTGGCAGTATGGGGATAAAGGGTTAATTTGTCTCCTCCATATAATGAATATGATTTCTTCCAACTCATTCATTGAACTGACATGGAAAATACCATCATGGTTCAATGGTTAAAAGATAACATGAATTTGTTAATGATATATGCTTACACTTCTCCATTACAGAGTTTTTTGATCCCGCATCCACTAGTCACTGTAACCTAAAAATAGTGAAATCCTTGACCTGTGTGAGAGACAGTGGATTACTAGAATTGGCCAGTATAAGAGATTTGTCTGAGATTCCAAGCATAACATATTTTTGCAAGTGAGTAATTGGAGGCTTATAATGCTTAAATTATAGTTTCATTTTTAGCTTAACTTGACAAAGTCAAGATAAGCTATTGCCATCATGTGTGCGGAAGTCTGTGAGTCTGTTCACATTTTACTTTAGCACAGACTACACCCCATATTTCTTATCTGATCATCACAAAATTTCATATGCAGGTTTGGGGGTCATGTCCAGATGAGTATGTCCCCTTTTGGTCACGATTGGTCAACCGTGATGGCTGCCCGAGCCCAAAACCCGAAAACCTTTAGCACAGTCTACAAGTTGTATTTATGAAGGGATTTCATTGTAACTTGGTAGGATGCCTCTGTATAATATCTAGATGAGAAAGTCCCCTTTTGGTCACGATGATGGCTGCCCAAGACCGAAACCCAAAGACATTTAGCACAGTCTGCAGGTCATATTTAATATGAATGGATTTCATTGTAACTTGGTAGGATGACTCCGTATGATATCTAGATGAGAACTTCCCCATTTGGTCGTGATCTGTCAGCCGTGATAACTATCCAAGCCTAAAACCCAAAAACCTTTAGCATAGTCTACAGGTCATATTTATAGTGGATTTCATTGTAACTTGGTAGGTTGATTCCATATACATGTAATGTCTAGATGAGGACGTCCCCTTTTGGTCATGTTTGGTCAACTGTGATGTCTATAGGGGCCTGGATCAGTTCGAATCCCACCTGCGGCAACTGCGTTGTGTCCTTGGGCAAGACACTTCATCTCCATTGCCCTCATGGGGGCACGGTGATGTTGTGTACTAAGACATTCTGCACGTTGATGGTGCTCTTGTCTTCAACCAATGCTAACCCTGCTTGTGTGTATGTTGGGGAGCTGACAGTTACTTGCCGTTGCTCGGTGGTTCTTTCCAGGTACTCTGGCTTCCTCCGACCGTAAAACTGTGGCGGTCATGATTAACCATTGTGCATAAATATGTGACCTTAAACACCAATAAATAAATAAATAAATAGATAAATATAGGGGCCCAGAGCCCAAAAACCTTTAGCACAGTCTACAGGTCATATTTATGAAGGGATTTCATTGTAACTTGGTAGGATGACTCCAGATAATGCCCAGATGAGAACGTCTCCTTTTGTTCATGATCATTCAAGGATGACGGCTGCCCGAGCCCAAAATTCGAAAAGCTTTAGCACAGACTACAGGTCATATTTATGAAGGGATTTCATTGTAACTTGGTAGGATGACTCCAGATAATGCCCAGATGAGAACGTCTCCTTTTGTTCATGATCATTCAAGGATGACGGCTGCCCGAGCCCAAAACTCGAAAAGCTTTAGCACAGACTACAGGTCATATTTGTGAAGGGATTTCATTGGAACTTGGTAGGATGACTCAGTATAATGTCTAGATGAGGATGTCCCCTTCTGGTTGTTGCGATTGGTCAACCGCGATGGCTACTCAGGCCCAAAGTCCAAAAACTTTTTGCACAGCCTACAGACCGTATTTATGAAGGGATTTCATGGTAACTTGATAGGATGACTCGTTTTGGAATAATTTCACTGTAAATTGGTAACTTTCGTTGATATACATTAACTTTGAGGGCCACATACATTAACTGTGAGGGCCACATTAACTCTCCCCTCAGTTCTTTAGTACAGTCTACACCTCATATTATTTTTATTGAAAACATAGCATACAGGGAACAGAAATTAACATATTCCCAATTATCACAATTCTTGTCTTATTTCATAATCCTTTCGTAAACATTGAACATTATCCTTTTCAACAAACATAACACACAGACAAATTAAGCTACAGTGTCATTGACACTTTCATTTAGAACTGTGTTGTTTATCGGGGATTATAGATAGGTAAAATGAGGAATTTTGAAAGATGTTGGAATTCAACGATTCACCTGCTGGAGACCAGTACTATAAAAACTATAAAACTTTTCCAGTTGTAATTTCCAGAATTGTATTTTCTACCTATTGATATAAATGACTGAAATGAATCATTAGCATTTTAAAAGATATGGCATTTTGGCAACTGGCAAATTACCAGAGCTTTGAAAATGCTAATGGTTCATTTCAACCCATTTAAAGTCATAACTAGAAAATACAATTCTATAGAATACAATTGTAAAGGGTTTATAGTATGCCACTGGTACATTGTTTCATCTTTTAAGAGACTAATGATCAATTTCTGTCGGAGCAATCACTAGGTTTATGTGTGGGGGGTGCAAGAGGTGTGTATACCCCTCCTCCACGCCAGTAATTCTCCAGTCGGGACATTTTCATCTGGATTTGAGTCTTGGGTATTGATTTGCTCTTGCTGGTAATAATGTACTTTCTTATGGGACAATATTTGCTTCTTAGATATAATGCACTCAGTCTGTCTCATACAAATGGAGGTTTGTGGCTGATTTGTTCTGTTAGGATCCCAGCATGACCAATTTTGAGTTTGGTACATGCTAATTAAATAAGAAGTTGGGAAGCCCATCCATTACGAACACTACACGTAGTTATCCACAAATAAATGTCTTGAGTTTTTTAACCCTTTACTTAACATGAAAGGCAGACAACAGTTGGAAACATAATTCTTGAAAAATTAATATTTTTCCAACTATACCGTATGGCCCAGACATAGCTGGTGCTAACTCCAAAATATCGAGGGCCAAACACAAATTTTGCATCCCCAAAATTTGGATGCAAAACCGAAAATTAGAAGTCCTATCTGGCCCTCCATACATTTACTCTGCGCATGCGCAGACGCCAGGAAGCAACCAGAATTGGCAACAACATCTTTCTTTGTTTGGCCCTTGTCAGATAAACAACAAACTGACTTTTGTGCTTTTCAAATCTCAGTTTATAATGATGCCAGACACAAATCAATGGTTAATTTGGTGGATCCAAGGACACAACTGGATGAAGGAAGGAAGAAACGGTGGTTTGAAACATTCAGGGCTGTAACTTTATAATATTTATAAAAATTAGTTCATGTTCCCCAATTTCGGGACATGGGCCGGACGTCATCATTGTTGATAATGATTTTTCCACTGTTGGTTAAGTATTCCTTCCCTACCCTCCCTTGATCCCCCCCCTCCCCCCCCCCCCCCCTGCCCCAGTTAAACTCACAAGCTTTTGGGCTTGTTTTATGGAAATTTTTTTATAAAATTTCTTGGGAGTTTAACGTGTTACACAGAATGTTTATTCTGTATATCCCCAGGATTATGTCCTCACCCTTTGGGTGTTTAGGCATTTTTGGTTATGCATCATAGATCCAATATATCGTTTTTGTCTTCTCATGAAGATCTTGCCTTACATCGGATAGTTCAAAAATCTGTTACTGACTTCGGGCCGTGTTGCCTGGGGTCTCGTTTCCGGTTTTCATTATGACGTTGTTTACTTTAGCAACTCTCTTTATATATATATGTAGTTTCCTATTTATTATATGGTACAGTATGTGGAGAGTGGATTGTAAATAAATCACCCATGGAGTGGAGTTGTCACCCAAGCTATAACTTTCAAATTGTGTACATATCGACAAAAAACACAAGCAATGTTTCAGCCAATGGACCTCTAGGTTTAACCCGGAGGTCCATTGGCTGAAACTTTGCTTGTGCTGGTTATGCTTTGCAACAAATTTGCAATTATTGCCTGGGCCGAATCTCCACTCTGTGAGTGATTTAGTGATAATACACTATCCATGTACTGTAGGTCTGTTGTAAGATACATTAAACAGTCCCGTAGTGTAGCAGTTAATTTTTTGGATAGAAAAATTAATTTTTGTCCACACTTGGGCTCTATTGGGGTACATTTGGGCACTTAGTTCCCTTTGGGAACTTGGGCTTTTGTCAAAATTTTTCAAAAAATATTTTTGTGTGAACTATTTTTCAATTTATATTTTGAATGTTTATTGTTAGGCCTAAAAAAATAAAAAATCTGTTTCTCAGGCCCTCCCGCATGGTCCTTTTGGCTGCCGCATGCTCTCTTTTTATAACCAATTTAAACTTCAAAAAAAAATAAAATTTAATTGGTTTATGTCTGATATTTTACCCAAGTTAAAAAAATTGATGAATTTGTCCTTTGAGTGCAAGAAGGCTTTGCAATGCTTTAGCATTGCAAAGTCTTCTTGCACTCAAGGGATGAAATACACCACCACCCATGCTATTCTGTAGATTATGAGGCCTAAAACTTGAACCAAGAACATGAACTTTTGATGGCAAAAAAGTAATTACTGAAATAAAAAATAAAATAAAAAACCGCTCGCCTGCATGCAATTTCACAAATAATGACCTGAGAAACAGAAGATTTACTTTGTGTGGCCTTATGTATCTTTTTATATTATTTAATGTGGAGTTGGTGGGAGTACGATCGACTAAGTCTGCTTCATTACAAAAGCATATTGCTCAATAAGCAAGGCGAGGAAGTCTTTCCTCTGATTTACATGTTGGTTGCCTTGCTTGTAGTCGATGTACTCCCACTAATTCTTGCTCAACATGTGTTGCATAGGATGACAAATGTTGGAGATGGGTGTCATGGTACGTTGTTAGCGAGGGGCCACTGCTGGCCCTCTCGTGGTGAGAGGGCGTCGCCGGTCCTGTCGCCAAAAAGTGGCTCTAGTTTTTTTAGTTTCTATTTACAGAGGAACAAGAACATGGTGATGTTTACATGATACCGTCAGAGAGTGTGCTTCCATCGTCGCATTTAGATTGTCATTCAGAGCTAGCGGCTAAAGTGCTCATAATTATTAAACAGAGCAATAAACCACAGTGTGGTTTCAGATCCTTGTCGCCAGCTAGCTCGACTGGTGAAGCGGTACACCGTCCGAGGGTACCATGATGCTGGGTGTGTCTGTTGTGGTTGAGGAGAGTAGAAAGGGTAGAGCGAGCACTATAAAATAATAACAGACTCACCCTGCAACGACAGAGAGAAAGAAGCCAGCAAGTTCAGGAGGAAGCTCCACGAGGTCTGAAGGACCGCAAGCGATAGAGCCCCCCTCTCTCTTTCATAACAACATCTGGGGCCAGATGTTGTGGTTCGGAACTTGCGTCAGTCGGAGCATACGTCCACGTCTCCCGTCCGGGACGCTCCGTCCAGTTTACAGCCGGGGCCGGCTATAGTTACGGCTTCTGATATCCAGCCTGCATCACCAAGAAGGTTCACTCTTTGTCAGAGAAGTCACACCATACAGTAGCCAAGGAGACGAGGCCTCATTCATCGGGACGTCCACAGAAAAGAACCATCTGGGACACACTGTCCCACGAGCAGCGGGCAGCCAAGCAACAGAAGACCGCTGCTCCTTAGGCCTCTGTAACTGTCTTGCTGTCGCAGATTGCGCAGCTCATCGCAGCATCCCAGCAAGTGCAGAAGCAGCTGACTGCAGTCTCAGAACCTGAGCTGTCGGATGGTGCTGGGTCGGTCCAGTCATCTGCGCATTCAGATGCTGCTGACCGTGATTTTCAACTGATTCAGACAAATGATGAAAGGGATATGGAGGGGGATTACCCTTCCCTTTCCGAATAACACCTGGTTGAGATGGATTTAATCCATCAACACTACCCTGAATTTGTTCCAGCGAATCAGAATGCTGCAACTACTTGCAAGAAACCGCTAGCATTGTTGGACGCTGACTTCATCCAGAAAAAGAGGAGGAAATGTCTTTTCCGGTTAAGTATAGACAGGTGTCACAGGCCTTTGGCCTTTTAAACGATGCCATATTCAACTTTCCAGTGGAAAGAAGTAAGGCGGTTTCTTATCATCATTTTCATTGGAAAACGGGGAAGATGTATTGAGAGTTCTTCAGCGCTTGAATGAGCAGGCTAAGGACCTAGCTATGGCCTAGGCTATGGCCTTACCTTTATCATTCACTATTTGCTTGGTCACAATTGAGACTCACTGTCTTACGCAGATCACCTTTAAGAACTGTGACGCAACGTAGTCTTTGGAAAGGAATTTGAGGATGTTCGTACCTCAATTAGAGTCCTTTCCAGGGCTATTGTATTTATCACGTATAACTCTGTCTTAACAGTTGCTAATTTGGAGTTAATCAGAGGTGATGGAGCCCTTAATAGATGACAAGGTGAAAAACTCTTCGGGTTGCTCCGGTTTCCGGACACTAAGTTTTTGACGATAAGCTTTCATTGGTTTATGACTAAGCTACAAAGAAAGCATCAATACTCTGCTCCTTAAGTCGGCGTCTAATCGATCTGCAATAGCAGAAAGGAGTAAGGGATGACGTCCTAGACAGAAGGTTGTCTAAAGAAGACTCCTCGCGAGGGTATAGGTAACCCTCCTATAATTACTCTAGGGATTATCATACAGCGACTCGGATACGGGGCTTAAGTCTGATCGAGACTACTGGTCAGATGCCCCTGAGCCGTTTGCTCGAGGCTCTTCGCGAATGAGACATAATTTCTCCTTCTGTAGGCCTCGCAGGGACTACAGGTGAGGGTTAGGACCTCTATTGCTTAGCAGTTGACGGATGGTTATCAAGATTGCATCAAACTGGATAACTATTACGGAAGACCAGTAGGCGAGAAGTGTGGTCTTGGACGGCCTACAGCTATCTTTCCGAGAGAACCACAACTAACTTAATGTCTGATGGACAATGCTTCGTCAAATCCTTGCATAAGAGTCTCTCCAATCGGAGGTAAAGGTTCTCTTGACAATGAAAGTAATAGAGGTTGTTGAGAATCAAGATTCTCTAGGGTTCTATAGTCACCTGTTACTCGTACCGAAGCCATAGATCTCATTCCGACCAACAATAGACTGGAGCTGGATAACAAGTTTATCAAAGCTCTAAAAGTTTATTTATGGTTATCATATAGTCGGTAAAAGTGACCATTACGAGTGATCAACTATGCTACAAGCATAGATCTAAGGATCCGTTTTTTCATGTCCTGGTATATCCAGCATTCAGAAATTACCTACGGTTCGTCGTCCAAGGGATAGTATTTCAGTTCTGAGTGATATGCTTCAGTCTGAAGATTGCGCCCTGGGCTGTCACTCGAATAATAAACTCGGTAATGTCTCACAACAATCTGGTTCGTCTGCCATTATCCAGAACGAAATTAGTCAGTTGTTATGCTCGCTTTTGTCTACTATCAGACGCATTAACAGTGAGAAGTTTTATGCAACTGATGGGGTTGTGGTGAGCGGCTATGCATCTTGTTTAGATGGGTCGCTTACTCACACGTCCCCTCCAGTTATTCTTACCCAAGAATTGGAGTGTGAAAATGCATTCGCTCAGGACCAGTATTGTTTTAACGGATCTAGTAAACAAAAGGTCCATATTGGGGCAGATATTCAGTGGTTAACTCAAATAGTTCCGCTGCAACTGCCAGATCCGGCTCTCACGATTCTGACGGATATGAGTCAATAGTTTGGAGCATGACCCTGAGTCTGACAGACTCGATATACAGGGGCCTTGGGACCCTCGGTTCCTGGAGAAACACATAAACATCAAAGAATGATGTCAATATTGTTAGCAGTACATCAATGTGGACACGCTTGTTCAAATATTGTTGGACAACTCGATAGTGGTAGCGTACATTAGGAACCAGGACGGCACCCTTTCATTTCCGTTATGATAACTAACGGAGAAGAATTTTCATGTTCATCTCTCTATCCGTCATATACCGGGTCATCTGAACGTACTAGCAGACTCGCTCCTCGGAAAGGTCACCTGTTTCATTTGTATTGGACGCTTAACATGAGATTATTTGGACAGTTTTGCTACCAGTGGGATCACCCCATGATAGTTCAGTTTGCGACGCACCGGAACAATTAGTTACCGTCATTTGTGTCGCCATGCCCAGATCATTGAGCGCATGCAGTAAACGCTCTGCAGATTTCATGGGGATGAATAATAGGATACGTGTATCCTGAAATTCATTTGATTCAATAGATTATGTTTAAGATTAAACAGTCTTGTTGTGAATCCTACTAGTTGCACCTCTGTTGTCACAGAAACCTTGGATCAGTATTCTCAAGTGTCTGTTATGGGACGCTCCCCAGAAGCTTCCTCCATGAGAGGGTCTTCTTTCAGGGGAAGTTTTATTCTTCACGTACTTCTCCGCCCATAGTGGCATGATGGAGTCGGTTAGACGTAAGGGAACCATCGCGGTTCCTATATTTTTTGTTAACTGACACAAGAACGATTAAATAATGTGGGTGAGGAGATTTCGATATGACTTCGAATCCCCCCCTCCCCACACACTCACACACACTGCCTATGTGTTTAGAGGCAATTACCAGGCAAGACGTAGTTTTCTTCCCGCAAGCCTCATATAATTTAATACATACATACTATGCATTTGGGTCGTGTTCTATGGCGACCTCATGGGCACATCCGGTTAGTTGGATTAGTGTTCTGAAATTTTTGTTGATTTGTTATATACAAGTGCTTATTTATAAATCATCACAATTAAATTGCTACTCTTGAGTACCTCCCAGGCTGCATAACCAGTTAACTGGTATTCAGATGATTACATGCTAAATATAAATGCTCTCGGGCATTATTAGCTCACCTGACTGCAAGTCAGTGTAAGATGTTGCCATCACTTGAACCTAATTTGGCATGTAGCATAAGTGAGTCCAAAGTACTTGATTGATGCCCCAATTTTTTTTTTTGTTACCCCGTGGGTAGCCCAGGGGCTAAAAATAGAAAATTTCAAATACCCATATTTTCCAAACTACATGGAACAGAGAACTGTTACTTGGTATGAAGCATCCTTTTGACCGGCAGAATGGATTAAAAAAGAAAATGGCCATCGGTTGTGTTAGGGTGTTCTGTAGGGGCGTTTGAAAAAGTGCTGAGTCAGCATATTTGCAAAAATTGAAAAAAAAAAATTTCTTCAGAACTGCTGATATATTTGATATTGGGTATACAGCATCCATAGGATGGTCAAATACAAGTGTGTTCAAATCAACCCCTCTGTTCATATTTGGGCTCCAAAGAGGAGCCCAAATAATTAACTTAGGGCACTATGGGGAATTAGCTTTAAAAATCTTCTTCTTCAGATCATACAGTCAGATTTTATTGATACTTGGTATACAGCATCTCTACAGGGGTCAGATTGAATTTTCTTCAAATTGAGTCCCTGGGTTAATATTTGGGCCTATAGAAGCCCGAATATTGACTTGGTGCAATATGGGGAATAATCTTTAAAAATCTTCTTCTTCAGATCCACCAGTAAGATTCTTTTGATATTTGGTATGCAGCATCTCTGGGGGGTTAGATTCAAGTTTGTTCAAATGGGATCCCTGGATGAATATTTGGGCTCTTTATTGGAGCTCAAATTTTAACTTGGTGCAATATGAGAAAATTTCTTAAAAATCTTCTTTTTTTCAGACCCACTAGTGAGAATCCTTTCATATTTGGTATGTGACATCTCTAGAGGTGTAAGATTTGAATTTGTTCAAATCGACTCCCTGAGTTAATATTTGGGCTTCCTATGGGAGCCTGGTTATTAACTTGGTGGAATAGGAGGGATATTCTGTAAAAATCTTCTTCTTCAGATCCACCAGTCAGATTCTTTTGATATTTGGTATGCAGCATCTTTAAGGGGGTTAGATTCAAGTTTGTTCAAATGGGATCCGTGGATGAATGTTTGGGCTCTTTATTGGATCCCAAATTTTAACTTAGTACAATATGAGAAAATTTCTGAAAAAATCTTCTTTTTCAGGCCTACTATGAATCCTTTCATATTTGGTATGTGCCATCTCTAGAGGTGTAAGATTCGAATTTGTTCAAATCAAGTCTCTGGATTAATATTTGGGCTTCCGGTGGGAGCCTGAATATTAATTTTGTGTAACATGGGTAATAATCTTTAAAAATCTTTTTCTTCAGATTCACAAGTCATATTCTTTTGATATTTGGTATGCGGCATCTCTAGGGGAGGGGGGGGGGGGTTAGATTCAAGTCTGTTCAAATGGGATCCCTGGATAAATATTTGGGCGCTTTATTGGAGCCCAAATTTTAACTTGGTGCAATATGAGAAAATTTCTTAAAAAATCTTCTTTTTCAGACCCACTAATGAGAATCCTTTTATATTTAGTATGTGACATCTCCAGAGGTGTAAGGTTCAAATTTGTTCAAATCGAGGTCTGGGTTAATATTTGGGTTCCCCAAGGAAGCCCAAATATTTACTTAGTGCAATATGGGCAATTATCATTCAAAATCATCTCCTTCAGATCCAGCTGTCAGATTCTTTTGATATTTGGTATGCAGCATCTCTAGGGGGGTTAGATTCAAGTTTGTTCAAATGGGATCCCTGGATGAATATTTGGGCTCTTTATGGGAGCTCAAATTTTAACTTGGTGCAATATGAGAAAATTTCTTACAAATTTTTTTTTCAGACCCACTGGTGAGAATCCTTTCATATTTGGTATGTAATATCTCTAGAAAATCTCTCAAAATCATCTTCTTCAGATCCAACAGTCAGATTCTTTTGATATTTGGTGTACAACACCTCTGGGAGGGTTAGATTGAAGGTTCTTCAAATCAGGTCCCTGGCTTAATATTTGGGCTTTTTATTGAAGCCCAAAGTTTAACTTAGAGCAATATGAGAAAATTTCTTGAAAATTCTTCTTCTTCAGATCCACCAGTGAGAATCCTTTCATATTTGGTATGTAACATCAGGAGTGTCAAATTCAAGTTTTGTTCAAATCAATTCGCTTGTTGTTTCTTCTTTTTAAATTTTTTTTTTTTTTTTTTTTTTTGTGGGAGAGGGGAGGAGGGGGGGGGGGGGGGTGGGGAGGAGGGGTTGGACGCTAGACAGAGCACAATAGTTTAAAACAAAACAAAAATTTCTTTCAGTTATTTTTTAATACTTCACAGAACAGAGTTTGCTAGAAAGCTTTCCAAGGATCAGCAGAAATGAATGGCCAAAAAAGTTGCCTTTGGTTGTGTCATAGCAAATAAAAAAAAAATTGCTCTTGTTGCTGATCACATGCTGATACACTCATCTGTTTTGACAATTTGAGCCAGGTGATTATTTTAGGCTCACTTGAGCCTCTGGTATTATTAGGCTAACGCTTTATTGTATTTTGTGGACCTTGATATCATAATTTATTTCGGGGGCGGTCTGTGTCGGAGCCTGTTAATCATACCTACTTACATTTCTAGATCCAAGTTTCTATTATGTTCTGTACTCAATTAGCATGTGGTTTTACGATCATAGATATTGGATAGTACACGTTGGAGAGTGTTGTTACTGGAATTTATTGTACAGAGGCTGCATGTGGATTACCTAGGAAGTGTGTTTTCTCTTCAGGGATCGTTCAGTGTGGCTCGATTGGATATGTGTAGGTTATATTTTTTATATATCACCGGTTTTCGACGTATATGTGTACATCATCTACAGTGTATGTTATATAGCAGGCAGTATTAATAACCAGGATCGTCGGTCGCTATAGCCGTAACTTCTGAAGTAGCTTTAAGCACCATTTATTAATCATGAATTAATACCTGAGTGCCTGTTCGACTATTATTTATATTGTTTTTTGGTACCACTCTTATTGATTCCAGAGCTCTCCCCTCTTTCTTTTGAAGACTTTCTCAAAAGAAAGGGGGGGGGGGGGGGGGGGGTTGATTGTTACCTCTTCTCTGGCTTAAAAAGTATGTATCTTTGAAGGAAGCTGTTTTATCCATATTTATATCCTGCATACAGCTGAAGTGTTATTGTATGGCGTATGTTTGTGGGAGATTTTCTCTCTTATTCTTAGATACGCCATCCTAATTTTTGGGGCTTAGTCCGGACTAGCCTTAGAAATCAGGAACTTGTCACATCCTATGTAGCAATGTCTTCATGCTTACAATAACGAATTACTTAAATTGGGCTCCTTATTTAGATTATGTCTCCTCTATTACTGTATAGAGAGACATAATTGTGATTCCTAATTATTCTAAGTTCTTTTCATAATGGACTGCAGGATTGGAATTATTTTTGAAGTCCTAGGCCTTCCTCCTTTTTATGATTCAGCTATGTCTAGGCCATATGGTGTAGTTGAAAAAATATTATAAATTCCAAGTAATTTACATATTTTCCATACCTACTTATTGCCCAGATGGGAATGGCCCTCCCATGAATTATTATGTAATACTCTCTTTTACTCTCTTTTTGATGTTGGCGCCAATTCCGGTCGCTTCCTGGCATCTATGCATGCGTGGAGAGTAAATGTATGGAGGGCCAAATAGGTCTTCTAATTTTCGGTTTTGCATGCAAATTTTGGGGATTGGGGGCAAAATTTATGTTTGACCCTCAATATTTTGGAGTTAGCACCAGCTATGTCTGGGCCATAGGTAAGTATGGAAAATATGTAAATTACTTGGAATTTTTAATTATTTTTCATTTTTTGCATCAAAAACTTAGTTTATGACTCATTGAAATGAGCTCAACAAGCTTGTTCTAATGAGGGGCCATAAGCTATGTTTTTGAGACCAAAAATAAAAAAAATAATGAAACTTGAATGGTGATTTTTGAAAATAACACTTTTGGCTTTTACATTGTATAAAGGGTTATCTATAATCCCCACTGGCAAATGTTCTAACTACATTATAACGGTGGCCATTGTTTGCTGTATATTGGGTAAAGGGTTAATTATAATCCCCACTAACAAATATTCCAACTACATTGTAAAGGCATGTTTTCAAAGAAGGCATGCCTTGAGGATGCATTACGTGTACACTCCATATAAAACCGCACTTCGCGTACCCCACTTTTTGTTTAGAAAAGTGGGGTACCCAAGTGCGGTTAGGAGAGAAGCATTACATAATCAATTAGTGCTCGACAAGAAATTTCTTCCAGAGTCTGAACCTGATTAGCAATATTAGTCTTCAGTCAGCGAATTTCTAAAACCTGCATTTCATAAAATAATGACATAAAAATATTATATCTGTCTTTTCCAGATCATTGTACCCCGGAATAATGTCCGCTTTTAAACAATTCGCCCAATATTTTTCGAGATATTTAACTTGTTTCCGTATTAAAATAAAATGTTTTGCCGATATGTCATTTGGATTCCCTCCTGTATAATTAAAGGTAAGTTTATCGCCATCGAACATGATCTTGTCCACCTTCATTCTCGAAACATTTCATCGAGACATTTTTAAATAAAATTACCAAATAGAGGAAGTATTTTAAAATAAAACGTATTCTGTGCATTGCTATGTTTTTTGAACAATAATGTGACAGTCTCGGCGATACATCCTGTCTTTACGAAGTGCGGCCCCAATTTTTCAGACTCGGGATCATTACGAACTCGGCATATGATTTAATATCATTGCTGATAAGCTGCTTCACGTTTACATTGGTAATTATTTTTGATGAACTAAATTGAGAATGAAACAGAATTAATAAATAAATCCATCTACTCCTTCCGGTCATTTTCGTAACAACTCGGGTGGATTTTTCAAATTAAGTTCAGTCTTCGGAATCATGAAACTTTAGAAGCAACAGACGTATGAATCATGGCCTACGGTAAACAAATTTATAGTGCAGTTTAGGAAGTGGAAGGCACCCACAATGGGATTTTCTTGTCAACTTCCAATATCTGAAAAAGGCATGAAAAATTGGTGGCGTCACTGGGGGTCGGTAGGTATTTGCCCCTTAAATGTAGATTTTGCCCACATTTGCTTCCCACGTCCATAACACACACACACACAAACTCTCTCTCTCTGTCTGCCCCCCCCCCCCCCCCCCCATAACCATGGCGTATTCACGCCTCCCATGAGTCAACGATCGACAGTATAGTCTCTCCACTTTTAAATCTGATCCGCCGCCTCTGGAAATATTCTCCCTTAAAATTTTATATATTTTCCTTTTTTTACAGCTTGTGGCCCTCATTAACGGGGGAGGGGAGCATTCCAATGAGGGGCCATAAAGTATGTGACTGAAACAAAATATGGAAATTCACAATGCCAATGGCCAAATTTGGCCAGCACTCAGGCTATACAAAAATCTGCATTCAAATTTTATTATGTTTAAGTTTTTGTTTCAAAAACATAGCTTATGACCCTTCATTGGAACGAGCTAGTGGATTTTGAGTCTTTCCATTGAGGGGTCCCAAGCTCTGTTTTGAGACAAAAAAAATCAAATTTTTAGTTGTTATTAAAGAATTTATCTTGCAAGTGCCACCTGGTCCTGTAGGCGGATGGAGACTATTCGATCACCGGATTTATCTTCCTAGCATTTGGTACGTTTTTTTTTGGAAATAGTATGTTTATATTCGTGGCTGGAAACTTGGTAGACTGATAACATTTTGGCCAGACGCTGTCGTCTGTATGTTGGTGTTTTGATAATAATATTTCTCCCCAGCCAGCATGGGTTTCTTTTCAATAGATGCTTCAAATGCTTCGGCCCTTTGACAGATTAATAAGTAAATTAGCCTTAGAAAAGGTGTTGAACATATGACATACCAGTATACAATTATGCTCAATTAGTTACTTCTGTTCAGTGGCGTGTTAAATTAAATCCTTTGTTTGTTGTTAATCCCCAAGAAAATGTTAAAAGAAACGAAACACTTGCTATGTTTCATCATATCACATCCCCCAAATATAAAAATATTCACAGGAAACATTTTTAAAATCTCCTGAAATTTAGTGCTTGCACGGTCTCGAGTCCAATGATATTAGCTACAAATAAGAGACTTCATTAGTTGAAACTTTGGATATTTAGTGCTTAACATGATGTCTTGATCAAGTAGTCCAATAATATTAGCTATGAACGTGCGTCTCATCAAGCTTTATTTATTTTTTATTATTTGTTGCTAATATTTTTGGTGGACTGTTTCATTATCCACATCATAGTATGATGCCGCAACACTTCCACCGAGTTAGGGTGAGAACGGTTTGAGTTTCGCCAAATTGAATAGAGCATGCGTTTTGGCCCTAATCTTTTCAAAATCAGCCCCCCCCCCAAAAAAAAAAAAAGAAAAAAAAGAATGGGAGCCAAAACTCGTTTTATCACCAATATCAGTCACCGCTGATAGGACCGATTCCCCAGGTTGAATAAGATGTCACGACGTTGTTCTCATGACCATAAACTCAAGTAATGTATTCCTGGGTGGCGTCATTTCATTCCCGTGGGGACACACTTCATCAATCGGAATGGTCCCGAGTTGAATTATGATACCGTGTTTTGAAGTAGCTCCAGGAAAAAGATGAGAGAAGCACGGATCGGGTTTACCCAAACTGGATCTGATCCGTGTTTTGAAGATAATCTCCCCCATGTCTGGGGTTTCATAGCGGCTCTCAGATAGAATAAAAAATGCGTTTTAATTTAACATTTGGGCGGATTATGATGTTATATCCCGGGCGAAAAGCAGATAAATTGCCAGTATGTTCAAAAAGAAAAATGTGTAGTTATCTGTACCCATCCATTTCGGTTGAGAATCAGAATGTTTTTTTCAACAACAATGACCTCGATTAAGCGAGTTCAGACTATTTTTTTTATATCATGTAAATCCAATAGATGGAAGAGCCACACTGCTTCACGGGGTCGTCAAAATTCACATTTTTTTAGAGATTTATTAGAACACAAAACGTGAATTATTGGACCGATTTTCACATTCAAAGGATTCTTTTGATCCAGAAAATTCTCTCCAAAAATATTTCAGGCACAGAAAAAGGATTTTGTGAAGAAAACTTATTATGTAAATTGCGAGGTGTTTTCCCAATCAACACTGATTAATGAGTAAATAACTGCTGTTATATAATCATACATAACGCACTCAGTCGATATTGGAATAATTTTTTTATATGGAGTGTACACGTAATGGTATGGGGAATATTTCATCATACAGGAATTCAGTCATGAGATGACAAATTTTATCTAACCCCTACCCCCTCTCCCCCAATCAGACATCTTTGCAATGCTCCTGATTTCAGTTGTCTGTATCACAGGGATGCACATGTTGAAAATTTAGACAACCCCAAAATGTTGATTTGGATAACCCTTCAAATTTAGATAATCACTCACATGTATATTCGCTTTTTTGTTAATGTGTAATATATCCGGTAAGTGATTGCAAAGAAACTCAACTGGTTAGAAAAGCCATCAACTGAATAACTATACTCCCGATATTGTGTCAGATAATATGAGGTATTGATTACTATTGAAGTCAGGAACAGCCCGCATTGAACTACTAAGAACTTCATCGGCATACATGGGGGTATATTTTGTTGATATTGTCAATCAGCTTCAAAGAGTTATGAAACTTATGACGTCAACCTGTCTTTGCATTTTGGAGAACACGTACGTTGCTTTGTCAAAGGATCCAAGGAATCACAAGATTCATGTCGCATGCAACACTTGACAGTGACCCTTGGCTCAATGTGAGATATCAAAAATCGCGTCGGCCTGCTGTGACCATCATCACACCATCATGGCATCTACATCTGTAAATGTATTGTCATGTTGGATAAACTGTTTAGCTAAGGCCTAAAAAAATAAAAAATCTGTTTCTCAGGCCCTCCCGCATGGTCCTTTTGGCTGCCGCATGCTCTCTTTTTATAACCAATTTAAACTTAAAAAAAAAAATAATTAAATAGTTTATGTCTGATATTTTACCCAAGTTAAAAAATTTGATGAATTTGTCCCTTGAGTGCAAGAAGGCTTTGCAATGCTTTAGCATTCCAAAGCCTTTTTGCACTCAAGGGATGAAATACACCACCACCCGTGCTATTCTGTAGATTATGAGGCCTAAAACTTGAACCAAGAACATGAACTTTTGATGGCAAAGAAGTAATTACTGAAATAAAAAATAAAATAAAAAACCGCTCGCCTGCATGCAATTTTTCAAATAATAGCCTGAGAAACAGAAGATCTACTTTGTGTGGCCTAAAATTGATCATTCTGATTTAATAATGTAATATGAGAGCTCTAAAAGGAATGATAAAAATTAATAACAATGGATGAATTTGTCATTGAAAAAAAAGAAAGAAAACTGACATAGAGGGACAGAAAATAGTGACAAAAAGTGATAAGATACATAGTGTTCAACCGATGATTGGAACCAACCACCACAATCAGCCGATTGTGGGCAATTGGATGACAACTGCAATGGCTCCTGGAATATCGGTTCAACCAATTGTTGGCAAGCATTTTGTGATGATTCATTAACCACATTTTATTATCTTCTGCAATTGATCAGTTGTTAACATAAAATGATGTCAATGTTACCATTCAATAAAGTTGAGAAACATCCATAGTGTGTATTCTTAATCTCTCTAGATGCCCCTTTATGGGATATACAAGTTGAACGACATGTAAAGTTTACAATTGAGCATACTTGCAGCAATCACCAGTTCATACTTGAAAAATGAATGGTTGCATTCCAATGACTCAGGTCGCAGTAAAATTACCAGTCTCACGCACTTGGTCGGTAAATGTGGCTCTTAGAGCAATGTTTACTACCCAAGTAAATGTGGCTCTGAGAGCCACGTTTACTGCCTGAGTGTGCGCAACTGGTAATTTTACTGCAACCCTAGTCAACAAAGTTTAACACTGTGAAAAATGTTCAGTTTAATGTAGTTCTTTCGAGCCTTGACTTGTCTAGTAGTGCAAGGTATTACAATCTGCCAATTGTGAGCTCAACCGGTAATCTGTCAGCGACCATTTTTGGTAGTCGGTTGAACACTAAAGATACATGAATTTGACTGTCAGGTTTTCAGACTCAATGTTGAATACACCCCTGAAAAATTTAGATAAATAATTCATTTGTTTTTTTTTCCCAACTATAAATTTCTAAATTATGGGGGAGGATGTTTGCAATTCATTAGGTAAAGTGTTAATCAAGTTATTTGTAGAGTAGAGAATTGTAAGATAAATCTATCATCACCATTATGTTTATGTACAAAATGTTGTATCAGAGTCTTGCTCTTGTATCTGAAGCTATATCTCGACTCGTCCAGATATGGCATTAGAAACAAGAGCTTCACTCTGATACATTTTGTACATAAACATAACGGTGTAAATATATATGGAATGAGCTCATTCAAATTAAGGGTCATAAACTATGTTTTTGAGGTAAAAAAATTATAATTATTGATGAATGCTTTTGAAAGTGTCTTCTGTCAGTCATGTTAGGTAAGGAGTTTGCCTTTTTAAATTAGGATGACCACCTGCATCAAAATGATTTTTAGGCCCCACAAAGTAGAACTTCTGTTTCTCAGGCCATTTTTTGTAAAATTGCACTTGGGCGAGCATTGTTTTTATTTTACTTTTTATTTTTGTAATTATTTCTTATTTCTTTGCCATCAAAAGTTCATGTTCTTGGTTTGTTTTATGTTTTAGACCTCATAATCTACAGAATAGCATGGGTGGTGGCATATTTCATCCCTCGAGTGCAAGAAGGCTTTGCAATGCTAAAGCATTGTAAAGCCTTGTTGCACTAATGGGACAAATTTATCAATTTTTGTTAATTTGGGTAAAATATCAGACGAAATCATTGAATTTTTATTTTTTAAAGTTTATGTTGGTTCTGAAAAGAGAGCATCTGGCAGTCAAAAGGACCATGTGGGATGGCCTGAGAAGTGTTTTTGGGTCTTATTGGTTTTGGGTGAATGGAAAACATTTTTTTCTAGGTGTATGGGGTGGGAGATTTGTGACGTATTGAAATGTTCATTCGACTTTGTAAATCACAAGCAGGGAAGCACATACTTTGCCCAGTTTGTATGTCTATAATCTTTAGATCTTTTATTTGTTTTTCTAGTGGTCGGATAGATAATGTACTCAGATGTATTGAAGATGAAATTCCAGAATGTAATGAACTGATTGGGAAGACTGTGAATCTGACAGTGCTTCGTACCATGCTGAGACCTTTGTGCAATTTCTTAACAGGTGGGTGTTGAAGTTATCAAGACATATGTCTCGTAGATTGGATAATAATAGTGTCTTAGGGACTGAAAAGATGTAATGTACTCTAAAAATGCAAAATATTCAGGTGGCATATAGGCTATTAATTGACTGGATGCTGTACTTTCAAATATACAAAACAGTATAATGAACACAAGTCAATGTAAATATACTTATTTATTTCTTCTGTATTAATGCTTGCTACCATGATTTCCTGAATATGATGATTGAATACAATATTGCCCGGAGGAGGTGAATGAATCCATCTCCAGTGGAACTTCAGTGTCATGTCTGCTATCCATCATGCATCTGTCCATCGTGTAATTTACATAATTGACCTTTCCTCATTAACTACTGGACCGAGTTGAACAACATTTGGTAAATGAAGTTTCCATGCCCACAGGGGGGTCCCACAAGGGGCATAACTCTACCAGAGTTTTTTTCGAAAATTAAAAATATCTTCTCCAGAACCACCAATCAGAATCTTGATATTTAGTATTCTGCATTCAAATTTTGTTCAAATCAAATCCCTGTGTTCATATTTGGGTTCCCCATAGGTGGAGAGGGGGGGGGGGGTCATATTCAAGTTTGTTCAAATAAAGACTCTGATTTATATTTAGGCTCTATGGGCCCCCAAATTGTAACTTAGTGCAGTATGAGGAATATTCTTTAAAAATCAACTTTTGGCGTCACCAGTTGGAATCTTTTGTTATTTGGTTTACAGCATCCTTAAGGGGATCAGATTCAAATTTATGAAAATCAAGTGCCTGGGTGATCTCGAATTTTAACTTAGTGCAGCTTGAGGAATAATCTTTAAAAATCTTCTTCTTCAGATCCACCAGTCAAAATCTGTTCATATTTGGGTATGCGGTATCTTTACAGAGATCAAATTCAAATTTGTTCAAATCAAGACCCTTGTTTAATAATTGGGCTCTCTAATGGAGCCCAAATTTTAGCTTAGTGCAATATGGAGAATAATGTTTAAAAATCTTCTTCAGATCCACCAGTTAGAAGAATCTTTTGATATTTGGTATATACAGCATCCTTAGACAGTCAGATTCAAGTTTGTGCAAATCAAGTCCTTGGGTGGATATTTGAGCTCCCTTTGGAAACTTGATTTTTAACTTTGTGCAATATGGCGAATATTCCTTAACAATCTTCTTCCCCAGAACCACCAGTCAGAATCTTTTATTATTTGGTATACAGCATTATAGCATCCTTCCAGTGGTCAGATTCAAGTTGTTCAAATCTAGTCCCTCAATCAATATTTGGGCTCCCGATGGGAGCAATTATAACTTGGTGCATATATGGGTAATATTCTTTACAAATCAAGTCCCTGTTTTACTGTTTGTTCTCCCTATATTAGCTCAAACTAAAACTTGATGCAATATGGAGAATATGCTTTAAAAATCTCATGAACCTACAGTCAGAATATTTTGAAATATGCTATACACTATCCTTAGGACATTCAGATTCAAATTTGTTCAAATCAAGTCTCTTTGTAATATTTGGGTTCCCTTTTAGTTTAGACCAATATGAGAAATAATCTTTCAAAGTCTGCTTCTTCAGATACAATAGTCAGAATCATTTAATATTTGGTGTACAGCATCCTGAGAGGGATCAGATTCATTTTATTTTAGTCAAGTCCCGGTGTTGATACTTGCGTTTCCTATGGGAGTCCAAATTTTAACATTGTCCTATATTATCAATATTCTCTAAAACCTTTTCCAGAACCACCAGTCAGAATTTTGGCTTAACTTGACAAAGTCATGATAAGCTATTGCCATCACATGTGTGGCTGTCTGTGACTCTGTTAGTTTGTCAGTCTGATCACATTTTCTTTGGCACAGGCTACATTCTGTAGTTCTTGTTCAATCATCACAAAATTTCATATGCCAGTTCAAGGTAATGTCTAGATGAGAACGTCCCCTTTTGGTCATGATCGGTCAACCGTAATGGCTTCGAGAGCCCAAAACCTGAAAACCTTTAGTGCAGTCTACAGGTTGTTTTTATTTATGAAGGGATTTCCTTGTAACTTGTAGGATGACTTCATATAATGTCTAGATGAGAACAACACCTTTTAGTCACGATTGATCAACCGTGATGGCTACGAGAGCCCAAAACCCCAAAACCTTTAGCACAATCTACAGGCTGTATTCATGAAGGAATTTCATTGTAACTTTTTAGGATGACTCTGTATAAAGTTTAGATGAGAACATCCCCTTTTGGTCGCGATCAATCGGACGAGATGGCTGCAAGAGCCTGAAAACCTTAGGCACAGTCTTTAGATCATATTTATGAAGTAATTTCATTATAACTTGGTAGGATGACTCCGTATAATGTCTAGATGGGAACATCCCCTTTTGCGGTCGATCAACCATGATGGCTACCAGGGCACACCCCAAAAACCTTTAGCGCAGTCTACAGGTCGGTCGTATTTATGAAGGGCTTTTATTTGAACTTTGTGGGATGACTCAGTATAATGTCTAGATGAGAATGTCCTATTTTGGCCGTGATTGTTCAACCGTGACAGCCGCACAGGCACGAGACCTAGATTTGTTTAGCACAGTCTACAGATCATATTTATGAAGCAATTTCATTGTAACTTGAAAGGATAACTTGGTATGATGTCTAGATGAGACTGTCCTATTTTGGTCACGATTGGTCAGCTGTTACCGCCGCCTGGTCACTTGACCTAGATTCCTTTAGCACTGCTTACAGGTTGTTTTTACGAAGGGATTTAATTGTAACATGGTAGGATAACTTGGTATGATATCTGGATGAGACTCCTATTTTGGTCATGATCAGTCAACCCTAATCGCTGAACCATCATATGACCTAGATTCCTTTAGCAAAGTCTATGAGTTATATTTATGAAGTGATTTCATTGAAACTTGGTAGGATGACTCATTTTGGAATGATTTTACTGTATTTTTGGTTGACATACGTTAACTGTTAGGGCGACATCAATCCATGCCTCAGTTCTTTAGTACAGTCTACACCTTGAATTATTATGTCTCCCCTTCCCAAAGGGAGACATATTGTTTTAGTGCATATTCTTCTTCTTCTTCTCCTTCTTCTCCTTCTTCTTCTTCTTCTTCTTCTTCTCATACAAACTTTGTCCGGGCCATAACTTTTTTGTCTTTTGACCTACACCTTAGATACTTGGCATGTGGATGTATCACCATGAGCCGGTGTGCAGTGTACCATAGTGACCTTCATGTGACCTTGACCTTTGACCTGAAGGTCAGATTTATGTGTTTTTTTTAAGGGAAACATCACACAAACTTTGTCCGGTCCATAACTTTTTTTGTCTTTTGACCTACACCTTAGATACTTGGCATGTGGATGTATCACCATGAACCGGTGTGCAGTGTACCATAGTGACCTTCATGTGACCTTTGACCTGAAGGTCAGATTTATTCACTTTTTTAAGGTAAACTGTCTGGACCAGAACTTTTTTGTATTTCGAGTCAAGCTTTAGATATTTGGCATGTGGATGTATCACCATGAGCCAGTGTGTAGCGTACCATTGTGACCTTCATGTGATCTTGACCTTTGATCTGAAGGTCAGATTTGTGCTTTTTTAAAGGAAACTCTGTCCGGACCAAAACTTGTTTGTCTTTTGAGCCAGGCCTTAGATATTTGGCACGTGGATGTATCACCATGAGCCGGTGTGTCGCATACCATTGTGACCTTCATGTGATCTTGACCTCAAAGTCAAATTTATGTACTTCAAATAGGGAGTAATTGTCCAGACCAGAATTGTTTTGTTTTTTGACCTAGGACTTGGTTATTTGACATGTGGATGTGTCACCACGAGACCGCATGTCGTAACCTTCATGTGACCTTGACCTCAAGATCAAATTTATGTACTTCAAATAGGGAGTAATTGTCCAGACCAGAATTTTTTTGTTTTTTGACCTAGGACTTGTTTATTTGACATGTGGATGTGTCACCATGAGACCGCATGTCGTCTACCTCGATGACCTTCATGTGACCTTGACCTCTGACCTTAAGGTCAAATTTATGTACTTCAAATAGGGAATAATTATCCAGACCAGAACTTTTTTGTTTTTTGACCTAGGACTTAGATATTTGACATGTGGATGTTTCGCAATTAGACCGCATGTCACATGTAATCATTACCTTCATGTGACCTTGACCTCAAGGTCAAATTTATGTACTTTAAATAGGGAGTAATTGTCCAGACCAGAATTTTTTTTTTTTTTTGGACATGTGGATGTGTCACCATGAAACCGCATGTCCGCTACCTTGATGACCTGCATGTGACCTTGACCTCTGATCTCAAGGTCAAATTTATGGACTTCAAATAGGGAATAATTGTCCAGATCAGAACTTTTTTGTTTTTTGACCTAGGACTTAGATGATTGACATGTGGATGTATCACAATGAGACCACATGTTATCATGACCTTCATGTGACCTTGACCTCAAGGTCAAATTTATGTACTTTAAATAGGGAGTAATTGTCCAGACCAGAATTTTTTTTTTTTTTGACATGTGGATGTGTCACCATGAAACCGCATGTCCTCTACATTGATGAACTGCATGTGACCTTGACCCCTGACCTCAAAAGGAAGGGGAGACATATGTTTTAGTGTGCTAAAACACTTTCTAGTTCATATTAAAAACATTGTATACAGGGAACAGAAATTAACATAGTTTCAATTATCACAATTCTTGTCATATTTCATTATCCTTTCATAAACATTGAACATTATCCTTTTCATCAAACACTACATACAGTCAAGTTAAGCTACAGTGTCATTGACACTTTCATTTGATATTTGGTATACATCATCATCAGGAGGTCAATTTTAAATTTGTTCAAATAAGGCCCCTGGGTTAATATTTGGGCTCCCTATTTATAATATTTTTATATTTGGTATACAACACCCTAGCCTGGCTCAGATTGAAGTTTGTTAAAATAAAGCCCATGTATTCAATTTAACTAAGTGTAATATGATGAAGAATGTGAAAAAAATTTTCTTCTTTAAATCCACCTTTCAGAATCTCTTGATATTTGTCACATGGCATCCTGGGTATGTGCATTAACATCTTTCTTTGGCATGCCTCAGAGGGCGCATTCATTAGCCCGACTGTTTACAGTGAGGGCCATAGTCATGACTTTTGTCCGTCTGTTAACATTTAGAGTTTTGGTTAAAGTTTGTGGTTAAAGTTTTTTACTGAAGGTTTAAGTGGGTTGTTTTTTTTTCCTGTTTAGTCATGACTTTCTTCTGTCTGTCTGTTAACATTTGGAGTTTTGGTTAAAGTTTGTGGTTAAAGTTTTTTAGTCAACCTTAAAGTTTTGGGTTTTGTTTTTTTCTTTTAAATTGATATTACTATTGATTGTATCATTCTCATTTTGTTTTTATTTTTGTTATGTTTCATGTTATTTTGGGAAATATTTAACCCTTTCTGGTATGGCAATTTAACTTGCAACTTCCAAGTTGAAGTTTTTGTTTAAAGTTGTTTTTTTTAGGGGGGGGGGTTAAAATTACACCTTTAATTCTTCAAACAGTTTAGTGGAATGTCACTGTTTCCTATGTGGGATAATGAGGTCTACTATCTACTGAACATTTCTACAGTGATTTTCATTAATATTGGCATGATTTTAACCCCTTTTAAACATGTTTTCAGACTTACTTTCTTTGTATTTGAAATTAGACTGCCACATACTTTCTTACTCTAATTCTTGCATGGTCAATACAACTAAATGATTCCATTTACATCAATGATTTCTTTTATCGGTTTTAGGAAATATTTAACCCATTTTTGCCAATCAGTTTTACTTAGTATTCCCAGCTTAAAGTTTCAGATTAAAGTTCTGCTTTTCAAGGTTCTACCTTTCATTCTCCAAACACTCTGTTACAAAGTCATTTCTTTTTTTCATTTCGGGCAAGGTCTACTGAAGCTGTACACAGTGGTTCAAATAATATTGGCATTAATTTAACCCTTTTCACAATGCTTTTTGAACTTAGTTTTTCTAAATTTCAAATTAGGCTTCTACCACATACTTTATTACTTTTTATCCCCTCCCATAAGGGAGAGATATAGCACAGAGCTCGCTCCGTCTGTCTATCTGTCAGTCCATCTGTCAGTCAGTTCATCCGTCTGTCCGAACTTTCTTTATGCCATAACTTAAACAAAAGTTAACCGATTTCAATTCTTTTCAGTACATGTCTCCAAGTCAAGTTTGATGATCACAATTATCCAATGAAAATTGTTGAAGTTATAGCCCTGCATAGCCTCCCCCCCCCCCCCCACCACCTCCCCAATTAGGCATTTTTTTTTTCTTATTTCCAATATGCATTTTGAAATATTTACAGTCACTACATGCAGAACTTTTTTTTTAAACTCACATAGCATTTTTTTTCTTTCCTCCAATATGCATTTTGAACTGTTTACAGTCACTACATGCAGAACCTTTTTTTAAACTCACATAATGGGGGGGTTTCACTTTTTTGTCTTTCCTCAAAAATGCTGGTTTACAGTTTTGGTTAAAGTTTGTGGTTAAAAACCCAGACAAACACCACCACCACCCACCCCCACCCCACGGTACCAGTTAGGCATTTTTTTTCTCTTTGCGCAAAATGCATTTTGAAGGATTTAGACTAACCACATGCAGAAAAAAATGGACTCTCCTAATACCCCACCCCTTTCCCCACCCACACCCCCACCCACATCCCCACCCCCCACAACCTCCTCACCCAGGACCATTTAAGCAATATTTTTTCTTTGGTACAAAGTGCATTTTTAGCCTGACTGTCTACAGTCAGGGCTTTCGTCATGACTTTTGTCTGTCCATCCATTTGTCTGTAAACAATTAGTTTCCGACCGAAAACTCCAGTTTGGATTATTTGATTTCAACCAAAGTTGATATGTATATTTTCCAGCTAGTAATACAGGCCAGGTTTGAATATAGGTTCCACAACTCCACCCCCCCCCCCCCCCCCCCCCCTTCCCACTCACACACACGCGCACACATGTCACTGAGGCAATTATTCCCAAAATGCATTTTGAAGGATTAGGAGTTATTACATGCAAAAGAAAATTGACTTCTATAGCCCAACATTGCTTTATGTACTGCATTTTTAATCCTTTACCTAACACAAGTTGAGGCCAACAGTACAAATTATTTTTCTGAAACATCAGATTTTTTCTTTCTTTTTTTTACTTCTAACCATGACTTATTAGTCCTTATTAAGCTCATCAAGCTTGTTCCATTAATAGGTCATGAGGTATGTTTTGGAGTAGAGAAATGAAAAAATAAAATTTGAATAGCAAATTTTGCATATCACGAGTGCAGATATGGCAGATTAGTTAGGTAAAGGGTTAACAAAAAATGGCTCAGACAATTTTGTGTCTAAGCATTGCCATTGCTGGGACACTCGGGTTGTATGCATAACATCACTCTAGTTATCAGGTTGTTTTGAAACTTTGTATGCTTATGCAGGGTGAAAAAGGTAGGAGCTATTGATTTTCTTTTCATTTCCATCAAAAACTGTTGCTGTTAGCAACAATCTTTGAATTTATTGCATTTGTCTTCTTTGACATGGCCTACAGGCCACATTTATCATAGGACTGTTTTTGAACTTGGTGTGCTCAATAGGCGAGACCTTTAGATAAGAGCTTACACCATTTGTGTATCAACATTCTTCCTTTAGCCAGTCTTACAGTTTACATTTAAAAATGCATGGATTACTGTGACGTCCTCCAGACACAATGCTGGAATGTTGAAATTTCACCAAATAACATCAATGATCTTCAATTTTGCCATTTCTCTTATAACTTACCAAGTTCAAGTTTGTCAAGTTGAGCTTACAGTGTCATTGACACTTTCATTGTGATTAGTACTGAATAGATATTGAAGTTATGTTGTAATTAGGTTAAGAGTTAGTGGACCGCCAATATTTCTAATGCACAAGGAAGCATGCATCTGGGTTGAAGGTTTTAATATATCACTGAGCCCTTTCCAAGTTGCAGACTTTTTTATTATGGGACCACATTTGCCCCCTGCTGTCCAAATTAGATCAGTCTGATGCCTAATTAAACAGGGTTCCCACTCAAATGAAAAATCCTTGAATTTCAGCCCCTTCCTTGAGAAGTGCTTGAATTTGTTTCTATCCTTGAAAAGTATTTGATTTTCCACCACCTTCCTTGAAAAGTACTTGAATTCAATTTACCTGTAACTTCTGAGACTCAAAGTTTCATGATACAGTAAAACCTGTCTTGAGAGACCACTGTCTTGAGAGACCACCTGTCTTGAGAGACCACATCTGCCAGGCACGATTGGTTTTACTCTATAATGGACCTGCTATGGGAGACCACCTGTCTTGAGAGACCACCTGTCTTGAGAGACCACTGTGAACTGAAACGAAATGATTTCGCATGCCGAAGGCGCGCAGGGACGGTATGGGGGTCAAGCCCCTTTTGACCCTCTTTAACAGTATGTGATTCGGTTTGTCTGGTCCGGCCGTGGTAAAGGAGGAAAGTGTTAAGATGCTTAGCGGCGTCTAGCGGCGTCTATGATTTCATCTGCTTTTCTTAGGAGGAGGTGGCTGAGTTGGGGATACCCCCTTTGGTGGTGTTGAAGGAGTGGTGGAGGGCTGACTCGGTTGGTAAGGTCTGGCCCTCGCAGCTGCCGGTGGTGAAGAGCTTTTTGGTGTTGTTCTCAAGTAGTGGTTGCTGAGACTCTCTAATCCTATCCTGAGCATGTTGCCTTCGCACCCGCGATCTCTCAAGGCTTTAATATGGGCTTGTAGAAATATAAGGTGGTCGTCGTCTCTGGCCTATTCTCCTAGGATACTTTCCACGGACTCCGCGGTGTTTGCTTCCTGGATGGTGTCCCGGTCAGAAAAAGCAGGAAGAGCAAGAGTGGGTTTAGCGACATGTGCGATGTCAGCCTCAGCTTCCTGCTCCACAAACAGACTATCCTCCTCCATCTCCTCTTCGGGGGAAGAGTGTGATGGGCTGGAGGTTAGACTATTACCTGGCGAACCAGCGTCCTCCGGACCTTCCACCGGAGTGGAGGGTACCGAGCTGGACATGGAACGGACAGGGGTAGCAGGCATTGAGCGTTCAATGCCATGATTAGCCTCCCTCTCTTCCTTCTCCGTCCTTTTCTTTTCCATGAACACCGTCAGTCGGCGGGCATAGCGTCGTCTGGCGGAAGGTCCCTTCTTTCTTTTTCTTTTCTTCTTCTGGCTGTCCTTTGTCTGTGTTCGGCGCTTGTCATCATCCTTTTGCAGGTCTGAGTCACTTGGAGGGTGACCAGTGCGGGGGGAAATCCCCTCACGAAAGGTACTACACCTCTCCAAGGATGTCGGTTCGGCTTCTGTATCAAAATCCACTGTCAGGTGAATTTTATCCTTGAGCACCTGGATACTCCAGGTGGTAGCAAGGGTAGCCTTCACTCTGACAAGTGTTTCCTGGATAACAAGTGGGAGCTCCATTGTTTAGTAGTTAGCACCTCGGAATCCAAGGTGCGGTGTGACCTGGTACCAACTTGTATTTTTATGCCATAATGGACCTGTCTTGAGAGACCGCCCATTTGAAGACTGAAACCATGACAAAAACTTTTTACCTGTTCTGGAATTGGAAAATCCATTGTGGTTATACTAACATAATTAAAAGTATTAAAAGCTCTTAATTGGGTTTCAATTGCTAACTCATTAAAGATTGAGGATGTTTTTATAAGACCCCTGTGAAAAGATTAGGATTATTGCTGAATAAACAATTTCATACATACCTGAAATGTGACAGATAGGAATAAAAATAAATTTGTGTTGAAAATCTTTTTGTAACAAATTGAAATGGACTGTTACAAAAAGATTGTAGGACAAGTGCCCCCCAGACAACTGCCCCCCAGTCCAAAAATGGCAGGTCGGACGACTGCCCCCCAGTCGAATTGGCAGGTAGGATAACTGCCCCCAGTCCAATTGGCAGCTAGGACGACTGCCCCCCAGTCGAATTGGCAGGTAGGATAACTGCCCCCCAGTCCAATTGGCAGCTAGGAACGACTGCCCCCCAATCCAATTGGCAGGTAGGACGACTGCCCCCCAATCTAATTGGCCCCACCTGAATTGTCAGTGAGGAAAACTCCCCCCCCCCCCACCTGCAGGTGCAGTCCAATTTGTCTGTATTTTACACAATATGGACAGGTCACTAGATATGAAGCATATCCACAGAATATGCGCAGAATATGCAGTCTTTAACCCTTTACCTAACAGAGAGTTTTCGGAAATTTTTGAATTTTACGTTTTACGAAAAGAAATCTCACCATTTTTCAATAGAACCATGCAAGTATGGATATCATTAGAACTGACCCGTTGAGTTTGTTCTAATGATATCCATATTTGCATGGTTTTATTGAAAAATGGTGAGATTTGTTTTCGTAAAATGTGAAATTAAAAAATGTCCAGAAGCGCTCTCACTTTGATTTCCTCACTCATAGTTTCTATGCCTAATAACTTCTAGCACTCAACCAGTCAAAATAGTTAGAACCGAATGCAATGGCCAACTGCTTGCAAAAATTCAGGTACAGTCTTTTCTCCCTCAGAATGCTTTATACAGAGACTTTTTAGTTTTGTTTGGAGTTTTTTGGATTCGAGGCGTATGCGTTTTCTTGCTGGTTCACCTTGTCTCAAACGTTCTATTTCTGTGAGTGCATTTAGCTGATCTTTTTGTATACATTTTATTGTGTGCCATAGACCTGGATTTTTATGTCCAACTAAATGACTGAATGAGTTGTTCCACCCTTCACATACATTGTTCGTCCGGGTACCATCATTTAATGTTTCTTCACTAACATTCCACATAGAAACAGCGTATTTTGGTGAGTTTGTTCTTTGCAGCCTAATTGTCCCATGGGGACCTCTTACTGACCTATAGGCACCACTAACATAATTTTGATCAAAATAATCAACCATTTCACTTAAACTGTCTGGCACAATGGACCTCAAGTAACGCATACCCTCACTAACTTCGTCAATTGGTAAGAATGCCAGTCCATCCAACATTCCACAAAACTGCTTTACTGATTCATCATTTTTATATAAAACTGAAAGTCCATCATTCTGAATCCTTCTCCAAGTGTTCTGAGTCAAGTGATAAAAGCAGCCTTGAACTTTAACATGATTACCCAACATTGTTTTGATTGCGTTATGTATGCCAAGTTCGAAGTCACATGAGACACAAGTAGGGTCCGGAATTAAATTATATTCACTGCAGGCATTAAGAACAGAAGTCAGAACTTCTTCATATGTAGATTGACATTTATTTGGTAGAAATGCATACACACACATGGCATACACCTCACTGACAGCTGCTCTGATTACGAAAAGTTGCTGAAACATTTTGGGGGCCGTTCCGAACGTACCATCCACAAACCACTTATCACTGTCACATAGGTGACTCAGACCTTCCTTGGAAGCAAACACTATCACTCTTTTTTCATTCGTTTCACCTTCCTCATAGTTATCATATATTAAAAACGACAAGTTATCAATCCCACCAGTTGTTGTAAGCTCTAAAGGAAGTTGCTTAATGTCTGAAATACTTTGGGTTCAGGTGGTGTGTCACCGCATTTTTGTCTGCGAATAGACCGTTTGATCGTATCAGTGCGACCTGCAGCCACGCGAACACTGATAGGATATTGAGAGAGTTTATCACTTATGATTTGTCCAGGTTGCCCATGATTCAAAGCTACAGATTGTTTTATTTCCTCACGAACTTTCAGTCCCTCATTTGAGAGGTTATCTGCTGGATGGCTGTGATGTGTCGATGATGTAACATGTATTATCTACAAAAAAAAAAGATAGACCAGATTTATTTTAATGCTAAAGATATTTTCTAGTTTCTCAATAAAATTATACAAATGTGTGTGTGATTGGAACAAGCTCCTTGAGCTTTTTTCAAATAACAGCCACATTTCCATAATTTTATCGACAAAATTGAATTTATTTATTTTAGTGCTAAAGACATTTTCTTTTTTCTCAATATAATTATACCTATGATTTATTTTGGTGCTAATGGTGTTTTCCTTTTTGCCATTAAAATTATTATTCACATTGTCACCTAAAACAAGAATGAATTGTCAACTACCTTATCCATTTATTTGTGTCTACATTTAATTGATTCTCATTATTGCTATTCTCCCTATTGTTACCTAAACCATAAATAAGCTACACTCTTAGACACTAAAGCTGATCCAATTTACGGGTAGTTAGTTACTTTGTTATGTATGTTAATCCTTTCCAATACATGTATATACATAGTTCCATTTTTGTTACATGACTTGTGACAAAATGTTGGAAAAAAGCCATCGGTGTCATGATACCAAAACCGGACAAGGACCCCTCCGATCCAGCCAGCTACCACCCAATCAGCCTACTCAGCTGCATTGGTAAGACATTCGAACGAATCCTTACCAATCGGCTCAGGGGGCACCTTGAAGACGATTTTTTTAATAAATGGCAAAGAGCCTATAGAAACCGCAAAGAAGGCATCGAACATGTCTACCGACTAGTTACCCAAATGAAGGCCGCTATCAACAATCAGCAAATAGGCGCGGCTGTCCTGTTAGACGTCGAAAAAGCATTTGACTCCGTCTGGCACAATGGAATGCGCTACAAATTATCAGAAATGAAACTCCCCAAGAAACTGCTCAGATTACTATCCTCTTTCTTAAATGATCGTGAAATTAAAGTCAGAGTGAACAATGAAATGTCTGACAGTGTCCCCCTTGAAGCGGGCACCCCCCAAGGATCCATCCTGAGCCCCCTCCTTTACATCCTCTATGTAAATGACCTTAACTTCTCCGAAGATCGTGTACAAGTCTCCCAATTCGCGGATGACAAGGGCCTCTGGGACTCTAACAATATGGCCAATCTGCTCCAAAAAACCCTGCAACGCGCCCTCGATGACCTAGAACAATGGTGTGCCAAATGGAGAATTAAGCTAAATGCCAATAAAACCCAACGAATCACCTTTACTCGCAAGAAAAATAAACGAGATTTTGACCTAAAACTTATGGATAACACCCTCCCAGAATGCAAAGAAGCGAAATTCCTGGGCATCACCATTGATCAGAAACTGTCCTTCAACAAACATACCGACGACATGGCGAAAAAAGCTACTAAACGAATTAACTTACTGAAAATGCTCAAGGGAACTTCATGGGGGGGCCAACCAGTCCACCCTACTCAAACTATACAAATCCTTTGTGCTCCCAGTACTCGAATACGGTGCAATAATACTAACTGACCTCAACCAAACTAATATGGGAAAACTCCAGAGGGTCCAAAATCACGCGCTTAGAGTTGCCCTCCGCGCCCCATGGGACACACCCATAAAAACACTGACAGGGCTGATATCCCCACCATTAAAGACCGCCTAGCCACCCTGGCCGCGAAAAATCATGACCGGTTAGCCGACAGCGAACTAATCTCCGAACTTGGAGTAATTTGCGAAAGCCGACAAAAGCCCAAAAATTGCAATCAAAACCAAGACTGCTCGAATAAAAACTAGGGAATGAAAAGGTGAACTGCGATCCCCGACGCCCCCGAGTACCCCTAAACTAAATTAAAACAAATAAGTCCGCAACCAGCGAAGGGTACAACAGGAAAGAAACACCCTCGGGTGTGGTCTAGTGTGCTAGACCTGTTGCCCTCCCACTGACAGCCTCGGAAGCTCAACCTGCATTAAACGATCGCAATCCCCGGCACCCTCAACTTCAAATAAACTTAAACTACCCTAAATAAGGCAACTTCCAGCAAAGGACACAACAGGAAAGAAACACCCTCGGGTGTGGTCTAGTGTGCTAGACCTGTTAGGAAGTTCAGCCCACTTAAAACGCTCGCGATCCCCTGCACCTTAAAACTAAATAATAAATACGGAACGATTGGGGTCCCAAGCACGAGAGTATGTTACTGCTCTTACGAATGTAAAGATTCGTGCATTTCATACTCTCCCCCATAGCGACAAGCACACACACAGCACAATACCACACGAGAGTATGTTACTGCTCTTATGAATGTAAAGATTCGTGCATTCCATACTCTCCACACACACACAGCAGATACCACAAGGACACGCAACCAAAGAGGTGCTACTTTTATCTTTTCAGTTTACATATTCTAATGAAAACTAATTCTACCTTCTTTTTTTAAGCAGGTACACAGAAGATTTTTTTTTTTTTTTTTTTTTTTTTTTGACCAGCACCCCAATAACCGCTACACCGGATCCTGAACATCCTCCGCTCCATCCCTAAAAGTGGTCAACCACTTTAAGGGAGGCGAACGTTGGTTCTGCGTTCCGCCTCTGCCCCTTTTTGTATGTGCAATGTGCATCTTTTGTCCCAACCCAATAGGATTACAATGCAGGCCTGCCCCCGAACCAGGGAAGTTCGGGTCTTCTTCTTGGTGGTCCCCGAAAGGGGTCGTTGTTGTTTTCCTCCAAAGAGTCCAGCTATAACAGAGACAGCCTGAGGCAGATTATACTTGCCAGTGATGGCCATCACTCACTCATCCTCGAAGCGGCAGACTATACTTGCCCGAAAATCCAGAACGACAGCACCCTCGGGGAGAGGTAGTACCTTTGCGAGAGGACCCAACCTCCTACACTGGTCCTCACTCGAGGGTTCAACCGACATCTGCCAATGATACTACCCATCCACAACTGGACACTACTGGAGACACCTGCCGAGTACCGGATCCTTTTCCTCCTTCAACACGCCTTGACATGTGAGAGCCATTCTATACAGTCACAGAGGGTCGAAAGGGGCTTGTCCCCCATACCGTCCCTGCGCGCCTTCGGCGCGCGAAATCATCATTTCCGGTAACATTACATGACTTGCCTATAAACAATTGCCAAGGTACTTAGATTAACTTGAGCAATTTATCTGACATAAACCAATTATTTTTTTTTTCATTTTTCTTTCTATTTAGTGACAATTTATTGGACAATGCGAAATGGGACAATTATGAACAAAACTCACAGTCTAAAGAAATGAACAAGGAAAATACTTACATTCTTATCCGTAGTCAGAGTTCCTTGGCATGAAGCACTCTTGCGTTTGGAACATTCCCAGTGAATTGAGGCTTTGCGCTCTTTCTTTTTTGTATAGGAAAAACCATCTTTGAGCAATTTGGTACCTCCTTGTTGACTCTTGATTAATTCCATGATTTATGAGATTATGACTTGATGAGGAGGTTTCCATCTTAAATACTTATCTTTTGCATTATACAAAGTTTATTGTTTTTCCAGTACTGTTTTCAAAGGGCGTGTTTTGATACTAATTCACAAGTTTGGTGGCTTGGCTGGTCTATGGCTTTTGAGTCTGATAGATTTTTTTCTTTTTGTTCTTTCTGCATGAAACAATTTTATTCACACACCATTCACACTTCAGTAATACTAAGTTTTTTTGCTTGTGAGTATGTTTCTTTAATAATTATTGTTATCCTTTGAATGCAATTCCTTTCAAACACATTGAGGCTTGGAAGAAACAGTATAGAACTGACTGAATAAGAATGTAATTAAAATAAAATACAGCCAAAAATACAGACAAATTGGACTGCACCTGCAGGTGGGGGGGGAGTTTTCCTCACTGACAATTCAGGTGGGGGCAGTCGTCCTACCTGCCAATTAGATTGGGGGCAGTCGTCCTACCTGTCAATTGGATTGGGGGGCAGTCGTCCTAGCTGCCAATTGGACTGGGAGGCAGTTATCCTACCTGCCAATTCGACTGGGGGGCAGTCGTCCTAGCTGCCAATTGGACTGGGGGGCAGTTATCCTACCTGCCAATTCGACTGGGGGGCAGTCGTCCGACCTGCCATTTTTGGACTGGGGGGCAGTTGTCTGGGGGGCAGTTGTCTGGATACCTTACAAAAATTATAAAAATAAATTAGTGTTGAAAATCTTCAATGAAGATTTTCAACACTAATTTATTTTTATAATTTTTATAACATTTCAATTTGTTACAAAAACTTCATAAAAAAGAACAACTACAAAGTAATTACAAAAATCTATTCTTTTCCATTTCTGAATTTTGTGGTTGGTTATTCACTGACTTGAGAAAATCTGAAACCTGTTATGAGAGACCACCTGTCTTGAGAGACCACTTGTGTGTGGCCCAAAGGGCGGTCTCTCAAGACAGGTTCTACTGTAACCCACCTCGGTCTGGTGTGTGGATTCTAAACCATTGCAGTTTATTTCATGAGTTTCTGTCAATAATATGATAATATGCTGTGATGTAATACGCTGCTGGAAAACGCTCAGAATAAAAGGGCACTTTGACTGAAGATATTTTTCAAAGATCTAGTAATTTTGGTGAACTAAAAAATGTTCTTATTTTTAGCCGAATGACAGGCAAATAAAATGATCATTTGCCCACTGTGTACTGTGCTGATAGTCCTTGAAAATCATTGTCAAATTCCTTGAAAAGTGAGTAAATAGTGCTTGAATTTGATTCTATGATATCAGTAGGAACCCTGTAAAACTCTTCATCCCAGCAATTACTTTTTTGACCTCCAACTCACATCTGCTGTCAATCAACTCACCTGCTTTTTTTATTGTTCGATGCCTAGCGTGATCAATGACTTTAAAAGGCATCTGTCATTTTTAGTCGAGTTGTGACAAAGTCAAACTCGACTTATAGTTTGGTGAATGGCGGGCGGGCGGGCGGGCGGGCGGGTGGGTGGGCGAACGGGCGGGCGAGCGTAAACAATTGGTTTCCGGATGATAACTTGATAGTGGTTCAATTCACATTCATTAAACTTCATACGTAGGTTGGTCTTGGTGGGAGGAAGAACCCTATTGATTTTGGACATGCTACGTCGAAGGTCAAGGTCACAGTGACCTTGAACGTAGTAAATCTTAAACAATTGGTTTCCGGATGATAACTTGATAATGGTTCAACTCACATTCATGAAACGTCATAGGTAGATTGGCCTTGGTGAGGGGAAGAACCCTATTGATTTTGGACTCGCTACGTCAAAGGTCAAGGTCAACGTGACCTTGAACATAGTAAATCGCAACAATTCCTTTCTGGATGATAACTTGATAGTAGTTCAACCTACATTCATGAAACTTCATAGGTGGGTTGACCTTGGTGCGAGGAAGAACTCTATTGATCTTGGACTCACCAGATCAAAGGTCAAGGTCACAGTGACCTTTAACATAGTATATCGCAACAATTGGTTTCCGGATGATATCTTGATAGTGGTTCAACCTACATTCATGAAACTTCATAGGTGTGTTGGCCTTGGTGCGAGGAAGAACCCTATTGATCTTGGACTCACCAGGTCAAAGGTCAAGGTCACAGTTACCTTGAACATAGTATATCGCAACAATTGGTTTCCGGATGATAACTTGATAGTGGTTCAACCTAGAGTCATGAAACTTTACAGGTGTGTTGGCCTTGGTGCGAGGAAGAACCCTATTGATGTTGGACTCACCAGGTCAAAGGTCAAGGTCACAGTGACCTTGAACATAGTATATCGCAACAATTGGTTTCCAGATGAGAACTTGATAGTGGTTCAACCTAGAGTCATGAAACTTCATAGGTGTGTTGGCCTTGGTGCGAGGAACTGTTGTCACAACTCGACATTGGATCGGTGATCCTGAGCGGCATTTTCAAAACTATAATTTGATTGCATCAGTTAATTGGGAGCAAGCAGATTATTTGGACTCCCAAAAAGAGGCCTGAGATCAACTATAATTATATCATTAATCAGTATTTCTTGCAACTTGTTAACTCCTCTACCAGATATCCCACACAATAATATTCAAGTTAGAGTCTTGTAAATTACTATATACTCTCTATTTCAAACAGAAGAACCAGACTGTGATGTAATGCGGATGGGTAACACATTGAAAACATGCAACAGCTTTGATTCTACAAGCAGTAAAAGATTAAGTAGGTAAGTATAGACCCATTGTACATAACGCAAACTGATGTTGCTACAGATAAACATGGAAATAGGATCCCTTCTAGCACCCTGATGTAGAATGAGGACATTATTCTTTGGCAAAACACTTCATATTTCATCTACTGTTTCTGAAACAGACTGATTTGGCCAGGTGAAACAGAACTGCTTTTCCATTTGAAACTGGTATTGTTCAAGAAACAAGTGAAACAGCTCAACAGGCTGTTTTCAGCTGTTTCTGTCTGAGATAACATGTAATAATTATCAAGAAACCACAAACAAGGACATTTAAGAAATGTCATGTCATTATATGAAAACTCAATGTTCCAATACGACTAAAATCCTTGCTGTTTGATCGGAGGAGAGCTCATATAGTTCTGTGTTTATGGCACCAGTAGCATTTGTTACCATCTGATGTCATCCATAATTATTTTCTTGATTTTTCAAATGTGCAGCAAACAATGCTCCAGATAAAATGTTTTAAAGTGCAAATCATTATATGTTTTCAATAAAGATTGAGTGACCTCTGATTTGTTGATAATTTGACGAGTGACATTGTGGAGTACAAGAGAGGTTTATTTACTAAACTTGTTATCATTAAAAGTTGCCTTGTTTTTTTCTCAATGTATGTTTTTGGGCTATAGGTAGGGTCTTATTGGGACATGTATGTTTTTGTGTTGAATTGACGGTAACATGGCCTGAGGTTTGTGGCTCACATATTATGTTCAACTGAGGTGCCTGCACATCTCGGATGAATGTAACCTCCGAGTCACAAACTTCAGACAGTGTTACTGACAATTCATCACAGTAACATATAATGCTCCAATAAGACTAAAATCCTTGCCCTCCAAATGGACAAGAGCTCGCTTAGTTTGTTCACGGCTCCAGTGGCATATGTTACTGTCTAACGGCACCATGCAAAATTTTTTTAAAGAGGATAACAATGGGGGGAGATTCAAGTGCTCACTGTCTAATAAAATCATATTTTTTGAGGACAGTGATAATTCTATGAATGTGCACTCACTCCCCACTTATAAGTTTATTTTTTGAACTGAGATGGAGTAACCTCAAGCTTTATCTAAGTTATTCATTTTTATCTTCATTTGACAAAGTCAAGATAAGTTATTGCCATCACATGTGCGGTAATCTGTGAGTCTGTTAGTTTGTTAGTCTTGAGTCTGTTCACATTTTCTTTAGCATAGGCTACACCCTGTAGTTATTGATCGTTCATCACTAAATTCCAGGTGCAAGTTTGAGGTCATGTCTTGATGAGAATGTTCCATTTTGGTTGCGATCATTCAGCCATGAGGGCCATATGGACCCAAAGCTGAAAATCTTTAGCACAGTCTACAGGTCATATTTATGAAGGGATTTCATTGTAACTTGGTAGGATGACTTTGTATAATGTCTAGATGAGAACGTCATATTTTGGCCAGGTTCGGTCATTCATGATGGACGCAGGGGCATGTTACCCAGATTTTTTTTAGCACAGTCTACAGGCCTAGGTTGCTTTTAAGAAGGAATTTCATTGTAAATTGGTAGGCTGACTCAGTATAATGTCTAGATGAAAATGTCCTATTTTGGTCATGATCAGTCAGTTGTGACTGTGTACAGGCACATGACCTAGATTTGTTTAGCACAGTTTACAGTTCATATTTATAAAGCGATTTCATTATAACTTGGTAGGGTAACTCTGTATGATAGCTAGATGAAACTGTCCTATTTTGGTCATGATCAGTCAGCCATTATTGCTGCTTGGGCTCTTGACCTAGATTCGTTTAGCAAAGTCTATGAGTCATATTTATGAGGGATTTCATTGTAACTTAGTAGGAGGATTCATTTTGAAATGATTTTACTGTTACTTGGTAATTTTGGTTGACATACGTTAACTGTCAGGGCCACATCAACCCAGGCCTCATTTCTTATCAACCTACCTCAATTGTTTACTACAGGCTTGCACTACAGTGGAAGAACCTAACTCGGATAAAATACTCTCTATTTTAATCTTTCCCAAGATTTGGGAAAGAAAAGTGGTGTAAAAACACCACGTAAAAATAAGCCAAAACTGGGTCGAGCGCCAGTATGGGACGCTCTTCCATAATACAAATCCACGACTACCGTAAAACAGTGCGCAGTGCGTCAATTCGTCATTCTTTTGATTATCTGCACACGTGGTGGATGTGTGCCATCTTGCTTAGTAACAGTGATATTTTAACTCGTCAATAATGGTTTTCCTGTGACTGGAATTATGGATCTGAAGTTCGTATAATAAGGACTGTGTTTTATATATTCTCGTTTATATTTTCAACCACATTCTCATTGTATATTATTTACTATTCCGTTTTCGCAAATGTTTTGTTTTCGACATCACGCGATTCAACAATGAATTTTTCGGTTGATGAATTAATTGTTTTTGGAGTTGGGTGTCAATCAGGGACTGTCTGGACAGGATTTCTTCACTCTGTTGAGGGCTGAATTTCAGTTTTTTCGGTCCCTGTCGACCGTCTGGGTTTTGTTGTGTACCCACCGGTTTTTTTCTGCCACCTTCTCTCGTAGTTGAGGGTGTTCTTCTACTTTCTGTTTCTGTTGAGTTCACCTTTTTTCTTCTACTGCTCTCACCTCTGTTATTTCCAGTTCGGTTCCTTTAGGGCAATTCCTTTTGCCCTCGACCATGTCTGGTGAGAGTTATTCCCCTTCCATGGGGAATGTGCAGTTTTTCACCGTGGTGGATACTGCGGGAGCTGTTGGTTTTCTGGTGAAGAGATGCCTGGTTCCAGGACTATGCGCCCTCTCCAGTCGACATCTGAGGCTGTCACTAGGGTTGTGACTCCTCCTTTGGAGGCCGAGCTTGGTGGCTCTCTCCACTTTTCCGCCAGTTCCAACAGCTCCCGTTGTATCTGCTGCTACTGCTGTTCCGTCTACAACGTCATTGGGCACCGTTTTTAGCCGGCCTCGGCTTATCGCTGCAAGGGTCTGCAGGGATGTCTGTAGTGTGGTTGTGGGGTATCTGCCTCAGACTTCCCCGACTTCAACTCGGCGAAGTCGGAAGGGGCTGCCGACTGAACCCCCTACTGTGTCCTCTCAGCCGTTGAACACAGTAGTTTTATGCCTACAGTGGTCTGCTGTGGTATCTGGGAGTGTAGACGTGGGGGTATCGACCTCGGCCTTCCCTGACTTCAGCTTGGCGAAGTTGGAAGTGGCTCCCGGCCGGACTCTCTACTGTGGTCTCTGTGCCGTCGAGCACCACAGTTGTGTTATTGGATTCGGATGTTCTTAGTGGGGACACTATGAACTCCATGGCGTTTCTGTCCACTCATTCTGGCCACATGACCAGTTTTGGGGGACCAACATCTTTTGTGCAGCCTGGACCTTCTGCCACGCAGAGGTCCACGGTGACTCTCATGAGTTCCCGCTATGTTGATCCTCGGGGTGTGGCGTACCCCTATACACGTCTGCCTTCAGACATTTCGGCTGCCTCTCGTCCCGCGTCGGGTGTTTTAGAGGATCGTGACCCTTCGCTGGTTAAGAGGGTCAGAGTTGAAGCTACTTTGCCGGTTCGTTCCCCTGTCGAACTGGCCAGTACGGGCAGTGAGCTTAGGGAGGCCCTCTCCTTACTCACTCAGGTTCTGTCAAAGAGCCTTCCCGTTGCTTCCAGCGAGGCAGCGAATGGTTTCCAGGCGCCCCCTATGGCGCCGCCTCCCGGGATTGGAAACAGGCCGCTTTCTGATCCCCCTGGTGTTCCGACACCATGGGAGGCATCGGCTGGTTTGACACGATGGGCTATGTGTCTTCCGACTCAGGGGAAGAGTCAGACATGCTTGATGTCGAGAGCCAGCAGTCTTTGGACTTGGGGGCAGCTCTTGATTTTGTGTTTGGATTCCTTCCGGATCTCAAACCATCAAACCAGCCGACAGTGTCAGCCAGGCCGCGATCATCGGTCGCGCGCCAACAGCCTATGGAGCAACCTGCTTCTGGGCGTTCTTCAACCGTGCCAGTCGGTACAGTTGGTTTGAGCATTTTCAGCCTTGGACTCTAAGCTGAGTTCCAAGGCTATGAAGGCTCTGTTCTTCACCAGGGTTGACACCTTTTTCCCTCCGGTGCGTTATCGTTACTACGATTTCGCCAATCCGTCAGTCTGCCAGACTTTGACAGTTTTAGATCAGGACTCCAATTCCCTCGGGCTTTCCAAGCCCAAGTCTCCCGTCATTCCGATGACGACTCTGGAGTCCATGTTGGGCTTATCGAGAGAGATGCTTGGTATGCTTTCTCTCTCAGATCACATCGTCTCAGCTTTAGCTGCTTATCTGCCTCCAGATAAGTTTAACGGGGTACAGGCTCCTTTGTGTGTGCTGTCCAAGGCACTCATGCATCTTACTCACATGCATGCCTGTAACACGGCTAATCTGGAATTAGTTCAGAGGGACTCTGTGCTGGACACAGGCCGATCCCTTCCTGAGGAGCAGCACACTACTCTTCGATCTGCTTCTTTGGCAGGTCTGCATCTTTTCCATGGTTCCGTGTCGACAGTCCTGGATGACGTCCTATGTCATTCCAAAGATGAGCTGCTGTTTCTTCAGCTTGATCAGCCTTCTAGGGGAGGCAGGGGCCATTCCAAGCCTAACAAGTACCCTTCTGCTTCCTCTGCGAAGCAAAAGGCTGATCCTTCTGCCACCACTTCTACTTCTTACTCCAGGGGTAAGGGTAAGCGTCGGCAGACTAGAGGGAAGTATCAGAATTCTTCATTCAGTTGAGGAGGTGGTTTCTCCTTTTGCGGGCCTCGTCGGGGCTCGAAATGAAGGTCCTCACCTTGACTCGTCCCAGGTTGGAGGAAGGATAGCAGAGCTCACAGACCATTGGGCCACCATCACATCCGATCCTTGGGTGTTAGATGTTGTTCGGTCTGGGCTGCGAATATCCTTCCGACGGCACCCCACTCTGACCAGGGTGCCTCTTCCAACCACCGTTCCTTCAGACGTTTTATGTCGGGAACTTTTGTCCACGGACATAGACAATCTCCTGACAAAGGGGGCGATCGGGGTCATCAAGAACATTCAGTCAGCGGGGTTCTATTCCCGCCTGTTCATGGTGCCGAAGAAGGACGGCCGCCTCCGACCGGTTATCGATCTGAGTATCCTGAACCAGTCTATTATTGTTCCCAAGTTCAGCATGGAGACTTTCAGGTCGGTCCGCCGTTCAATTCACCAGGGAGATTTCGCTTTGACCTGCGAGACGCTTACTTTCACGTTCCAATTCATTGGGCATCACGGAAGTATCTCAGGTTCGCTTTTCTGGGGCGAGTTTACCAGTTCAAGGCCATGCCTTTCGGCCTCAACCTAGCTCCTTGGGCCTTCACCTGACTGATGGCGCATGTGATAGCTTTCCATCGCACACAGTCCAGGGTGACTACTTCGGCATATCTGGTCGATATCCTCCAGAGGCATTCCAATGCTGCCCTCAGATTATTCTTGTTGAGAACACAGCATATAGGGTAGAGAACTTAACATATTCTCAATTATCACAAATCTTGTCATATTTCATTATTCCTTCATAAACATTGAACATGATCCTTTTCATCTAACACTACACACAGTCAAGTTAAGTTGCAGTGTCATTGACACCTTCATTTGTTGTCCAGTGATGCCCTGGGGTACAAAAGAGGTGTATTGCATAAACTCAATTTTTCGAAAGAATTTACCAAAAAAAAATTTGCAACCAACCAACTGCACACTAGGGTCGGTTGGAATGACTTGGCATATTTATTAAATAATATTTATACAAACATTTTACTTATACAAAACAAATACAATTTGTTCGTGGGCTCAAGCAAATACATTAGAACCAACCCTACCTAAAATTAATTAGGAAAAAAGCTCTGGAAACCTGTAGTCAAAACAATGTAAAGTTGATCTGCCTTTACGAGATGCCGACCTCCGCCCCTTAACCCATTACTGGCGTGTGTAAATTTTATCCAACCACCTCGAAAAAATTGGCTAGATATAACGTCTGAACTGAACACTGCTAATCAATTATCCCGTGCTCCCATCCAGCCTACAACCATTAGTACGTTAACCCCTTAATCATACAAACACACTTTGAAAACCATTTATGTACCTACAATACAAATTTTTCTCGCTATACTTCAAAACGCGAGAAAATAATAGTATTGCATAAACTCAATTTTTCGAAAGAATTTACAAAAAAAAATTCTGCAACCAACCAAGTGCTCACTAGAGCTAGAAAAGAATGGGAAGGATGCATATAATAGGCTTTGCTATACGATAATGCTCGCAAACAACAGTTAAAGCCCCAATTGCTGTGAAATCTTTAAATGCTCCTCCAGGGAATTCAGAATGTAGCATTTTCACTTTTCCACCTGCCATGCCTCTTAAGACAATGGTCATTAACCCCTGAATTGGCCACGGCAGTAGCTCTGCCTGATTGCATTGAATGCAAGCCTAAATTCAGGCCTTCAGAAACCTCCTTCAAACAACCCAATATGCACTCCCTAGCCTTAGAGGAGCTTAAAGGTTTGCATTTACTAATAAATGCACATTTTGCACTGGATCTGTATATTGGTTTGAATAAATAATCAGGTCAATACTAGCCAAGTTGCAGAACTTTTTAAATAAAAGCACGAGACATGCATTTGTTTCCCCTTATAACAATTTCATTGCCCATATGAAATTGATCAGTTTTGCTTTTGCGAACAGTGATGGATAAATAACTTTGCTGTCCCTACACAAAATTTTACTGAGCTCATCAAACCGAAGAAATCCAGAAAACTTAACACTATCATAAGTATCTCCCTAAGAATTAAAAGGTCCTGAGAGCTTTCAGATTTGTCACACAGTTCTACTATCATTTGTACTGTAACAATGTCCTTCCGTTGTTTTGGCTCAGAAAAATGTCTTTTTGAAGATTCAGTAAGGTTTTTCACAAAACTATTAATCATTGGATCTGTAAGCCCGTTTACCAGATGAACCCATTTTATACCATAAAGTGCATCTCAAACAACACTAGGTGAACAATGTTTGTCCATCATATGAATAATATAAAGCGCTACCTGAATAGGTTGTGTGGATAATGACTGTACACCTGTGATATAAATTCTTTCCATCTGAAAAATGCGTTGTAGTAACTCCTGACTGTGTTGTCACTTTTCGAAGAAACCAAATATGACGACATTTTGCTTGCCAGATCCTGCAGATTCACATCATGCCCTCTGCCTTTTACATCATGCAAAATTCTATTGTTCAACCAAAACCTGAAACAAAAAATATTTTTACCATGAAATTTTCAAAGCAATCATGTTAAAGTTACTCTTCTGATAGTCGAATATCCCATTGTTTCTTCAGCCCTTTTTTACTGAGAAAACATACGTCGATTTCACAAAATCCTTGTAGCCACTTCCCTCATACAATGCATGCCAAAATGGCACTGATTTCCACAAGGGAACAACAAGAATACTGCTGGCCTTTTCAATATCATTTTTATATGCCCGTCATTTTTTGACGGACGTATTATGTTATGGCAGCGTCTGTCTGTCTGATTTTTGTGTCGCCTACTCCTCCAAAGGTTTGCATGCTATATTGTTCAAACTGTACAAACATGTTGATTAGTAATTACCATTGTACATGTGACAAGAACAGGTTCCATTTTGTATTTCCTGAGTTATGCCCCCTTTTAGTACTTGAAACATCACAGTATTGTGTTGCCTTCTCCTTCAACATTTTACATGCTATATTGTTCAAAATTTGCACACATGGTGATCACCAATTGCCGCTGTGCGTGTGACAAGAGCAGGTAACTCCATTTTGTATTTCCAGAGTTATGCCCCTTTTAGTACTTAAAACATTACAGTATTGTGTCGCCTACTCCTTCAACATTTTACATGCTATATTGTTCAAACTTTGCACACATGTTGATCACCAATTGCCGTTGTGCATGTGACAAGAGCAGGTAACTCTGTTTTGTATATCCAGAGTTATGCCCCCCTTTTAGTACTTAAAACATTACAGTATTGTGTCGCCTACTCTTCAACATTTTACATGCTATATTGTTCAAACTTTGCACACATGTTGATCACCAATTGTCGTTGTGCATGTGTCAAGAGCAGGTAGCTCCATTTTGTATTTCCAGAGTTATGCCCCCTTTCAGTACTTGAAACATCACAGTATTGTGTCGCCTTCTTCAACATTTTACCTGCTATATTGTTCAAACTTTGCACACATATTGATCACCATTTGCCATTAGGCATGTGCCAAGAGCAGGTAACTCCATTTTGTATTTCCAGAGTTATGCCTCTTTTAGTACTTAAAACATTACAGTATTGTGTCTCCTCCTTCGAACTTGCTTTATTGTTCAAACTTTGCACCGATGTTGATCATCAATTGTCGTTGTGCATGTGACAGGAGCAGATAACTCCATTTTATTTTTAAATGACAAGAATCCTTGTCTTTTATAGCTGTTATGATCTTCAAAATGTCCTTTTCCTTGGCTCCATCTATTGTCAATCGTTATCAATGAAGGTAACCTGTCAATGATTGGATGCTACCATTGTAAACAGGGAGGAGAATCTTCTACACCTAAAAATTGTTTGCAATTCCATTCTGCATACTAAAATTTCACAAAAACAATATGAAATGTGTGCACACAAGCATGCAATTTGAAACCCTTTACCCCAGACAGGGCAGGGGAATGGGCAATGATTGGAGGGGGGACAGACATAGTTGAGTCAACAAAAATTTCAAACTTTACACCAGAGAAACTTGTGCATGTTCCAATTTTGACAGGCATATGTTGCCCCACTTGGCGGTGCTCTTGTTTCTGTTACTTTCAAAGCCAAACGTGGGGGAGGTACTAGCCAATTTTTATGTCTCATCCACTGAAACTTCAAAGCATCTACACCACTAGTGTTTGGACATGACCATCTCAAATTAAAATTAATACATTCTGTATTGTAATTTGAGGCAAATCTGTCCACTGTATTTTTCCACATGTTTCATCCAAATATGAAAACACTGCATCACTGATCACGCAGTCATCACTGTCACACGTCTTACTCAACAAATCTGCATTACAATTATTGCTTCTGGGAATCCACACAGGATTAAGGTCAGTATTCGTACTAAATATATCTGGCGCTATTTTCTGTAAATGTACCTTCTTACTACCCTTTTCGATGATCCTTACTACATTCTTATTGTCAGTGTAACCATTTAACACTCTTCCCTTCCTGGCTACTTTTGGAGGATTTCAAGACTCTATAAATAGCCTCCATTTCTCTCCAAGTCAAACTTATTAGCTTTTCAGGCTCACTCCATGAACCTGATACCTCTGAATCATTGGAACCTACAATGTAGCCCCCATACCCCCCTTCCAAAGGCATCACTGCACATCACTGCACACAATGGCCCAGACTAGCTTGTGCTAACTCAAATTAATCCAGGACCAAACCGAAATTTCCCCCCAATCCCCCAAATTTGTATGGAAAACCGAAAAAAATCAAGTGCTAGATGGTCCTCAATACTTCTTAGATCTGTGCATACACAGTATCCAGGAAGGTACCGAAATTGGCACCAACCATCATTCTTTGTTTGGCCCAAAGGTCAGCAACAATGAACTGACATCTGTGCTTTTAAATCTCATTTTTTGAGGATGCCAGACAAAAGTCAATGGTAAAATTGGTGGATCCAAGGATATAAATGGATGATGGAAGTTAACAACAGTGGTTAGAAATGTTCAGGGCTGTAACTTTATAATAATTATAAAAATTATTTCATGTTTCCCAATTTCGGGAAATGTGCCTGACGTCGTCATTCTTGCTAAAGATTTATCCACTGTTTGTTATACCACCCACTTGAAAAGTGGGCGGTATATAGCATTCATGGTGTCCGTACTTCCGTACTTCCGTACTTCCGTACATCCGTACGTCCATGACGCTTTGGGGGTACACATCTGCTATCCGCTACTCCTCTTAAACCAGTGGGTGGATTTCATTGAAACTTACAGGCATTCTTTTCTATACATTATAGATGTGCACCTCCTATTTTGCTTTCAGGTATTTTTATTTTTTACTCTTTCCCAAAGGGCGAAATGAACTTAGCCAAATTGTTGTGATGCTTTAGGGGGGTACACTCCTGCTATCCGCTACTCCTCTTATACCAGTGGGCGAATTTCATTGAAACTCTCAGACATTCTTTTATATACATTATAGATGTGCACCTTCTATTCTGCTTTCAGGTATTTTTATTTTTTCATCTTGCATGCTCTTTGTAATATTTACCCTTTCTCATATTGAAAATTGCTCTCATGTTTTCGGAGAACATACAGATGTGCTGTGTATATTAAATACTTTTTTACTGTTGTGAAATGTTTCTTGGTTGGAGTGGGTGGTATCTTTAGTGAGCAGTGCTCACAGTAATTCTAGTTAAGTGTTGCCTCCCTATCCCTCCTTGAAGCCCTCCTGTTAAACTCCCAAGCTTTTTGGCTTATTTTTATCAAAATTTTTTATTAAATTTGTTTGGAGTTTAACGTGTGTAACAGAATGTTTATTTTGTTTATCCCCATGGTTTCGTCCTCGACCTAGAGGTGTTAAGTCATTTTGGGTCATGCATCTTCTATCCGATGTATCCTTTTTCTTCATTTGAAGATCTTCCTTTACATCTGGTAGCTTTAAAATCTGTTACTTACTTTGGGCCTTTTCTCTGTGTCTGATGTCTTGTTTCTGTTTTTTTTCTTTGACATTTTTTACTTTGGCAACGTCTATAAATATATGTAGTATTTAGTTATTATTACTGTAGGATTATTGTAAGATACATTAATATTCCGGTAGTGTAGAAAAAATTTGGATTTTGTCCATACTTAGACTCTCTCGGGTTGCCCTTGGGTTCTTCATGTTCCCTCTGGGAACTTAGGCTTTTTTAAAAACAAATTAAAAAAAAATTTTTAATTTAATTTTTCGATTTCGATTTTAATTGCTGTTTATTATGTATCTTTATCATATATTTATTGTGGAGTTTGTGGGAGTACAATCAACTTAGTTTTGATTAATCATGAAAGCTTAATGCTCAAAATGCAAGTGAGGAAGTGTTCCTCAGATTTACATGTTTTTGCCTTGCCTGTATTCGATGTACTCCTGCAGATTCTTGTCCTACATGTGTCAATTGGGATGACAAACATTGGAAATGGGTGTCACGGTACGTTGTTGGCAGTGAGATGCCTTTTCCTGTGCTCTCACCACAAGGTAATTCAAGTTTTTCAGTTTCTTTTTCAGGGGAACAAGAACATGGTGATGGTATTGTGACACCCACCAAAAGTGTGCTACCATCATCGTGCTCTGATGAGTAAACAGAGCTAGCTGCTAAGGTGCTCTTGAATATTAGACATGGGATAAGACCACTGGGCAGTGTTCTTAATCCCTTGCAGACAGCTAGCTCGACTGGTGAAGCGGTTACTTGGTCCGTGGGAGCCATAACACCGGGTATGTCCTTTGTGGTCAAAGGAAGTGTAGTGGGCAGAGCGTGCACCTTAAAAACAAAACCTCACCCAGCGTCGACGGAACTAGGGAGGAAGCCATCAAGTTTCTTGTCTGGAGCCTTGGCGAGGTCTGAAAAGGCTGGGGCCAGATGTTATGAGAAACTTGCACGGGCTGGAGCATACGTCCACACTTGCCACTTGGGACACTCCATCTAGACTGCAGCCGGCCTCAGCTTCAGTCACGGCTCCCTCTGCTACGATCAGTAAGCACACACGACTGCATCCTAGCTACCCGACTTCGGATATCCAGCCAGTTACGCGAAGACGGAGCCAGTCTTTGCCCGTGAAGTCGGACCATCCGGTAGCTCGGGAACTGAGACTTCGATCATCAGGACATTCGGAGAAGAGATCCATCTCCAGAACAAGCCTCGGTGACGGACTTGCTGTTGCAGATTGTGCAGCTGATCGCAGCATTTCAGCGAGTGCAGGAGCAGACTCCGGAAGTGAGCTGTCGGATGGTGCTGGGTCGGTCCAGTCATCTGTTCATGCAGATGCAATGGACTGAGATTCACAGCTGATTCAGTCGGATGGTGAAAGGAACAACATATTGTTGCGATGGACTTTATCCATCACTACTATCCTGAATTTGTTCCGCCGAATCAGCAAGCTGCGACAGCAAGGGAGAAACCGCTGGCATCTTTAGACACAGACTTTATACGGTGGAAAGAAGAAGTTCTCTCTTTCCCAGTTCAGTCTAGGCAGGTGTCGCAGGCCTTCGGCTATGTAGACAATGCCATATTTAACCTCTCGAGTGTGAGGAAAAAAGGCAGTTTTTAATCAACATCTTCCATAAATATACCGTTGCTTGGCCCACGTTTATTTAAAATGGATGGAGAAGATGTTCAGATAGCTCCAGTGCATTTAGATGAGCAGACCGAGGATTTAGACATATCCTTACCTGCTTCATTCGACATTTGCTCAAATGTAATGGAAACTGCAATTTCATCGAATAGAGTGAATTTGGATGCAATGTTCTATGCAGATCACTTTTCCAGAGCTATGGCACAACATCTCAACAGGAAGGAATTTGAGGACATGTGTACCTCGCTGAGACTTCTTTCCAGGGCAATCATGTATGCCACATATAACTCCGCCCTGTCATTGGCAAATCTGGAGTCAATTAGTTGTGATGCTGCCCTTGTGTCGTCATCACTCATAGATGACAAGTTAAAAGCTCTCTCCGGGTCGCTCCTGTCTCCGGACATACTATCTCTGATGACAAGCTTTCATTAGTCTATGAATAGGCTACTAAGAAATCTTCCAGTGCTCTGCTTTTGAAGTCGACGTCTCAACAACCCGCTTCAGAAGACCGGGGTAAGTGAGGGCGTTCCAAATCAAAATCTTCAAAAGGAAACTCCTCATGAGGGTACAAGAAACCCTCATATAATTATTCCGGAGGTCGTCAATACAGCGACTTGGGAAAGGGTCGTATGTCTGATTGGGATTATTGGTCAGATGCCCCTAAACTGATGGGGCAAAGATCTTCATGGGGAGGATGTAGTTTCCCGTAAGCCTCGCAAGTCCAACAGGTGATGGTCAAGACCTCTATTGCTTGCCAGTTGGCGGCAGGTTATCAAACTTCGTGAGAAACTGGATAGCAGTGACGGAAGATCAGTGGGTGAGAAGTGTAGTCTCAGACTGCCTACGGCTATCATTCCGAGCAAAACCCCCCACTAACAAGATGTCCGCATTGGACAAATCTTCCGGCTGATCCTTTCAAGAGAGAGCCTCTCCTAGCAGAGGTACAGGCTCTCTTATTAAATGAAGCAATAGAGGTCGTCGAGAATCAAAATTCTGAAGGTTTTTACAGTCACCTGTTCCTCGTACCGAAGCCACCCTGGTCATTCTGACCGGTAATATACTGAGCTGGAAAAACAAGCTAATTGTGGCTCCAAAGTTATATATGGAAACCATTCGGTAGGTAAGAGCAAGCAATCGAGTGAATGACTATGCAGCAAGCATAGAGCTAAAGGATGCTTACTTTCATGTCCTGGTACATTTGGGGCATTCAGAAAGTACCTGTGGTTCGCCGTGCAAGGGAAGGTTTATCAGTTCAGAGAAATGTGCTTTGGTCTGAACTTGGCTCCCTGGGCTTTCACTCGAATAATGAACTTGGTAATGTCTTACTTCCAAGCTCATTCATCTGCAGTAACGTCAGCTTACTTGGACGACATTCTGCAGAGATACAGCAACAGAATTATTATTCAGAACGATGTTCAGAGTCTGCTACTATTGCTCCGACTTCTCGGTTTCATAGCAAACAAGAAAAAGGCAGACCTAGCTCCGTCCAAGTCGTTCACTCTCTTGGGAATGAGCTTCGAGACTCCCAACAATCTGGTTCATCTGCCGTTACCCAGAGCAAAATTAGTCAGTTGTTATGCTCGCTTTTGTCTGCACTCAGATGCAATAACAGCGAGGGAATTCATGCGACTGATGGGGCTGTGCGGAGTGGCTGCGGATGTTATTCTGATGGGCCGTCTGCGCATGCATCCCCTCCAGATATTCTTTACTCAGAACTGGAGTGTGAAGATGCATTTGCTCTAAACCAGTTTTGATTTAACTGACCTAGTTCAACAAAAGGTTCAGATTTGGGCAGATCTTCAGTGGTTACAAGGAGTTTTGTTGCAACTGCTGATCCGGCTTTCATGATTATGACGGACGTGAGTCAGACGGGCTGGGATGCTACCCTAAGTCCCGTATACTTGAAGTGTCAGGGTCTTTGGGTCTCTCGGTTCCTTGAGAAGCACATAAACATCAAGCACTACAACACTGGATTTGCCTAATAGCGAACATCCACGTTCAAATTCTGTCCGTCAATTCAACAGTAGTTGCTTACCTCAGGAACCAAGGGAGCACTCACTCGATTCCATTATGCAAATTAATGGAGATGATTCTCCTATTCGTCATCACGTTCATCTCTCTTTCCATCATATACCGGGTCGTCTGAACGTATTAGCTGACTTGCTCTCTCGGAAAGGTCGCCTGTTACCATCGGGTGGACTCTCAACAAGCGAGTATTCAGGCAGATTTGCTACCAGTGGGATCATCCCTTGATAGATCATTTTGCGACACACCTGAACAATCAGTTAATGACATTTGTGTCGCCATGCCCAGATCATCGGTCGTACGCAGTAGACACTCTGTCAATTTCATGGGATGGGATGGGATGGGATGATAGGATAGGATATGCATATCCTCCAGCTCCGTTGATTCAGCAGATTCTGTTAAAGGTCGAATAGTCTCATTGAAAAATCCTGCTAATAGCACCTCTGTCGTCACAGAAACCTTTGATCAGTCTTGTCAGGTGTCTGGTATGGGACGTTCCCCAGAAGCTTTCTCCATGAGAGGATCTTGTTTATCAGGGGAAGTCACGTGCACTGCATTACAACCCAGAAGATCTCAGCCTTCACATATTTCCGTTGTGCAGTCCTTCTTGCATGGAAAACATTTTACAGGATGCACAGTGGACGCAATTTCTAACTAGAACTGCGCAGCGAATTGGAGGGTTTTCTTCCGTTGGTGTAGGGATCAGTCGATAGACGTATACGATCCGGCCATACCAAATATTGCCGATTTCCTGGTCTACTTGCTTGACAATCTCAAACTGCAGCCCATCACTATTAAGGGCTATAGGTCTAGTTTATCAGATACTTATGCTCATCATGATATCTTGGCTATTGGATCAAATACTTCATTATCCAAGCTAGTTAGAAATTTCTCTATCAATAGACCTAGAACCCTCAGATTAATTCCGAAGTGGAATTTGGCTTGGGTTCTGTTGAAGCTCAAAGAAGCTCCTTTTAGGCCGTTGGACATCGTAGAGTTCAAATTCTTGACCTATAAAATGGCATTTTTCTTAGCCTTTGCATCTGCTAGAAGAGTCAATAAACTTCATGCATTATCTGTTGATGAATCTCACTACCGTAGTGTGGGTAATATCATTACCCTCACTACAGAAGTGGGATTTTTGGCTAAGAATCAGATTCCAGACAAGCGGCCGGAGCCAATTGTCATTAAGGCCTTACCATCCTTGGATAACCATAGACCTTGGCTGTGTCCAGTCAGGGCTATGCGTATTTATAAACGTCGATCAGATTTTGTTTGAAAGGGATGAAAATGTTTCTTTCTTTCATTGATTCCTAACAGAAAAGATATTTCTGTTCATGCTGTCACTAGATGGATTCAGTTGGCAATACGCACTGCCAATGAATTCAGATCAACGTTCTGTCAATAAGATCTCGGCACACGAGGTTAGAGCACTGTCCACTTCTTTGGAACAGTATAGACATTACTGATCTTATGAAGGCTGCATACTGGACACAGCCCTCTTCATTTACCAAGTTTTACTTGAGAAATTTACTCCATCACCAGTGACCTTAGAACTTTGGGTCCTCTTTCTGTTGCTTAGAATGTCATCCATTAATGTTACATCTATAAGGTCTTTAGGCAGTCCATTCCAGCACTGACGCTGTTCCGCTGTCCTCTTCGTTCTGAGGAACAGGGGGGGGTTGCCTTATGATCATCTGGCTTGATAGTGAAAAGCGAAAAGCAAGGGAATACCTCCTCTGGTGTCAGTAGTCCTGCGTCGGTGCTAGGATGGTCTTAATGTGTAGCTTGGTGTGAAGCAATAACTATGTCTCATTTATGTACTTTTTTAAAGTCTAGTTCACTGTGAAGCATTTGTATATGTTACGTGTCAAACGGGCATTAATATACAATCCTTAGACATTTTTAATTGAGTATAAAGAGTCTCATTCTCTGGACTATCTTTATATATTGGTTTTTCTTCACCAAATTAGCATAACATGTTTTTTTGCTGGCATTAAATGGAGAATTATATATTATGTAATACTCAATTACATTATTGGTGTTATGTCTTTCTTTTCTCGTAAAAGAGAAAGACATATACAATTCCTATCTTCTCCTATTCTCCTGTGGGAGCTATTCTTTACTAAAGTAATTGAGAGATTGGATTTTCCTTTTACTCCTAGGCCTTCCAGCCTTTTTACGATTCAGCTAGCCTGGGCTATTGGTTGTCATATAAAAATATGATAAATTTTAAGTAATTTGTATATTTTTAGCTGCGTCGCCAGCGGCAGAGCAGGTCTAGTAACCGCTCGACTCTGTCCGTCAGTCCGTCCATCAGTCCATCCGAAACACTTTTTCCGTCAAAGATTTCTTGGCTTCTATGAAAGGGAATGATTTATATTTGGTCTGCTGCTTCATAATGATGAGTTGTATCGTGTAAGCAATTTTCAGATCTGCCGTGCAGCCACTTCCTGTTTGCCGATACTTTGAAATTTTACTGTACCCACTGAACATTGAAATTTTCCATCAAGGTTTTCTCGGCTTCTATGCGAGGGATTGCTTTTATATTTGGTCTGCTGCTTCATAATGATGAGTTGTATCGTGTAAGCAATTTTCAGATCTGCCGTGCAGCCACTTCCTGTTTGCCGATACTTTGAAATTTTACTGTACCCACTGAACATTGAAATTTTTCGTCAAACTTTTCTCAGCTTCTATGCAAGGGATTGATTTTATATTTCATCTGGAGCCTGATAATGATCAGTTGTATCATGTATGCAATTTTCAGATCTGCCATGCAGCCACTTCCTGTTTGCCGATTCAATTGCATGCAGCGACGCAGGTCCAGACCCGGTATTGGTCTTGGCTTGTTTATACTTACCAATGGCCCAGACAGGTATGGCCCTCCCATGAGTGGGCACTCATACCTCCCCACTGTTTATAACATTAACAGGCAATCTGTAGAAAGAATGATGGTTGGCGCCAATTTCAGTACCTTCCTGGATACTGCGTATGCGCAGATCTCAAAAGTATGGAGGGCCATCTAGGACTTGATTTTTTCGGTTTTGCATGCAAATTTGGGGGATTCAGTGTGGGAGTACCAAAAAATTTGCACATCCAGTTACAAAACTGCCTAAAATCAAAGGAATGCACTGTCATTATAGTGGTGGTTTCATCAGTAGTAGGGGTGGGGTGTACGGGTCAAGATCATGACATAAGTTTGTAACAGAAAGCATAACAAGTGTGCATCATTTACTTCTGGCGAAATTTTTATGTGCCACCAATAGAAAGTTTCATCTGGAGTTATAGGCTTCTACCTTCTCTCTCAAAAAGGAAATGGCAAAATAACTCATCAAAACAAAGGGACACCACATTTGTGGGTCATGGAGCATTTGCCCCCTTACCCATGACTGGTGGGGAAATTAAGGCATCCAAGCATGCCCTTTTATGCAGTAATAAGATGTGTTGTGCTTTACAATCACTGTAAATTGTCGTGTTTGCAACATTCAAAAGAGTGCATGTTTTTTATTGGCTGAGTGCTAGAAGCCACTGTCATGGCTCTATTGACACTGCTTTACACTGTATGTCTCAGCTTGTTGTTTACTCAGAAGGAGAAATAAATATATAAAATTGTTTTGTTATAATTTATTTGAGAGTGCCATCAGGCACTGTCCAATAAATTGTAATATAACAATTATGAACAAAATCTTGATAAAGACTTCCCATGCCGGTAGCATGGAATCTTTGGAAAAAAAATAGTCATGTTAAAAAACACCTTTGAAAAATAATTTTTGCACTCAACCAGTTAAACCAACTCTCAAAGCATCAACATTAGACATAACATTTTGAGAAGTTGCCACCTACTACTAGGGCTGGGCGGTTTATCGGTTTTTCGGTTCGGTTCGGTTTTTTTTTTTAAACCGAAACCGAACCGCCGCCTTAACAAAAAACCGAGACTTTCGGTTTCAACAAATTTCCCAGAATTGGTTAAGTTTATGACCACTCAATCACTTGCTTTCCGCACGCCAAAGGCTTAAATGTCAGGCAAAGGTAAATGCTGTGCCATTTATGCTTACTTCGAGAGGACTGACAACAAATCCCCCCACCCTCCCCCCACAAATAGTGGTAGCAAATTTCTTGTATCTTAAACAATATCTACAGAACCACCAGCAGATGGAATATGAAAAATTAAAAAGTCGTACGTAAAAATCCACACATGCAATTCAAGAATTGTTAAGTAAATTTACTGAACCGGGCATATTCGACCAAAGAGGTATTGCAAGTTACCTGACAATATGTGGTGTAAAAGTATTATAAATTACCTTTGACCTAAAATCATCTGCGTACAGCACGTTGTAAATTAGATTGGTGGTAAACATAAAATTTATTGAGTTTTAAAACCTCAAAGTTCACATGGGAAAAATGACGAGTAAATTATGTTAATTAACCGACCACTGGCACGTTCTCTGAAGTCACATGCTCAGAGATAACGCTGCGCATTGGCAGTTATGTTTTTTGTCAACAATAAAATGGTTAAATTAAAATAGAACACATCCAATTAAATGGATGGCAGGTAACTATTGAATGAAAGTTTTTTAAAAATTTATTGGGAATTGTTTGTATACTATTTGAACTTACTTTAAGGAATCGCGCAGTACTGCAGGTCTGTCAGGTACACACGCTGCATTCCCAATACGAAGATGTTATAATCAACACGTGTCATGACCACGTGTATTTTGTAAACACAACAAATCGCAAGATGCAATATTGCAAACTTTCTTTCAACCCCCATTATGCAGCAGTCTCACACCCTTCAAAATCATCAATCGCCTGTCATGAATAAGATGAAATCAACGCAGGGATAAGCCAAGAGGGCAAAGTAAAGTTGGTAATATCTTTGCCTTGGCACCGCCCATTTCGCCCAATTTCTATGTTTGGGCAGAATCAAAGTAAAAAACGAACATCTACAGTCGAAATTAAGAGAGATATTGTGAAAGCATTGGAGTGAGTTACCAATAAAAGTGATTCGTATATCACGACTTACTTCAACAATAGTTATCAAAATCAGAAAAAATATGATTTGTGTTCCTCTTATTCCACTGTCATTTGAAGCAGGAACCATCAAGAAACACGGGGCACGTCTATTTTCAAGCGATGTGATAATTACCGAAATAAGCACAACAATTGCACATTATCCACCAAAACCAGGGTGAGAGCATTGCGACTCCATAAAAAATAAGGAAATGTTGATTTTTGCTAAAATGTAGCTTTTCTTGTGAATTTCTGCATCTTGTCTTGACAAGGTCCCAAATCTCACTGACAGAACAAGGCAGCTCCCACCAGTGGTGGAGCCATGGTTTGAAATCCTGTGGACCATGCTAGTGGAGATTTTTTTTTGGGAGGGGGGGGGGGGGTGGGGGGGGGAATCTCAGGACTGAGGGTACTGTACTTGTACTGAGGGCAGGAAATCAAAAATAATTTTTTCAAATTTGGGGATGGGAGAAGCAAGTGGGATTTTGAGTGGAGGGTGGGGGGGGGGGGCTGGTCTCCCTAGATAGTAGATACCTCATGGCTCCACCGCTCCACCACTGTTGCCCACTACAGCAGCCCAACACATTATGTCCATTTGCTGAGAAGAGTGGTGAACACTGATTAACCCGAATGACTCAACTCGCTATATGAGCCTCATGACTTGGATGACAAATACAGACAGATTTTATGTGTACATTACCCTCTAAAATGTGGATTTCTACAATATATTATGAAAAACCGAAAACCGAACCGAAAACCGAGTTTTTGTACAAAACCGAAACCGAAACCGAACCGAAATGCAAATTTCAAAACCGCCCAGCCCTACCTACTACGTCATTCAGAATGCTTTTCTCAGAGCCCCTCTCTCCACACACACACAATTCTTGGGGCGGGGCTGTCTTAGGGTCAATGGGGCTTTTGTCTTGACAGTTTTTTCAGGCCTATAATATACTGGTATCTCACTAGCAGCTGGCTAAAGTTTGCTGTAATCCCTGACATTATAAGCCGTAAGCCCCCCCCCCCCCCCCCCCCCCCCCCCCCCCCCACCTTAACCAAATCCACTAAGGAATGGGAATTTCATCTTCCAAAACACATACTCCCCATGGCTGTCAAAAGTGGCATTGAACCCCAATAAATAAATAATTACTTTTTAGGATTTTGGATATATTTTTGGAAGTGAATTTCAAAAATGAAAACATATTCTATTTGCAGTTAATAGTTTGTTATACCCACACTCTTGAAGAGAATAGGATGGTGAATGGATTTCAGTGAACTTTGGTATGAGGGATCCTTGTGGCAAGCTGCTCTTGCGTATGTTATAAACAAGTTGCCCACATTTTTAGTCCCCTACCGGCATCACCGGAGGGGACTATAGGTTTGCACTCTGTCCATCCGTCAGTCTGTCAGTCTGTATGTCTGTCAGTCACACTTTAGTTTTCTGGAGTTTTTTGGGAAACTCTTCAATGGAATGATTTCATTTTTGGTAAACTACTATAGAACGATGGCTTACAGATCAAGTTTGAGTTTCATGCTGATTGCATTATTCTTGTGTGAGTTACGGCCCTTGGAAATATGGGAAAAAGCACCAAAATATCAGTTTTCCAGAGTTTTTTTTGGAAACGCTTCAATGGAATGATTTCATTTTTGGTAAACTACTATAGAACGATGACTAACAGATCAAGTTTGAGTTTCATGCTGATTGCATTATTCTTGTGTGAGTTACGGCCCTTGGAAATATGGAAATGCACCAAACTATCAGTATTTTTATACTGTACCAATGACCCAGACTTAGCTGGGGCTAACTCTTAAATATCTTGGGCCAAACACAAATTTTACCCCCCAATCCCCAAAATTTGCATCAAAAACCGAAAATTACATGTCCTATATGGTCCTGCATACTTTTACTCCACTGTGCATGCGCAGTGTCAAGGAGGTTTCGAAATTGGTGCAATTATCATTCTTTGTTTGGCCCTCAATTCAGTTACATGTCACTGATATTTGTGCTTGTAAATCTCAGGTTAAATGATGCCAGACACATAATTATGAGAGAAATGGTGGATCTAAGGAGGAAATAGAAGGATGAGAGGAAGAAACAGTGACAGGAAATGTTCAGGGCTGTAACTTATAATTTTTTTTACGAAATTATTTCATGTTGCCTATTTCCGAGGCATTGCCCTTATGTTGTCATTCTTACTATGAATGTACCATTCTTGTTCAGTGTTTCCTCTCTCCCTTTCGTTTTTTCCCCCCTAGCTATTCTCCCATGCTTTTGGCATATTTTTTGTAATGTTGATTACTAAAATTTCTTGGGAGTTTTGGCTTGGAAACAGAATAATATTCTGTTTTTCCCCCATGTTTACGTCCTCACCCTTGGGTGTTTAGGTGTTTTGGTCTGCATCTACTGTCTGATGTTCTGCAGTTTCTTCTCTGGAAGACCCTGTTTTGCATCAGATAGTGTTTAAATTGGTAACTGATTTTGGGCGATGTTTATCAGTGCCTGGAGTCATGTTTCCAGTTTTTGTACACTTTTTGTTTATGTTGACAACAGTTGCTTCTGATAGTGATTACTTGTCCTCTGCTTAGTTCAGTTCATAGCAAGATACATTAATATTGTCCGTAAGTGTTACATTAATCTTTTGAAATGGTTTTAAAATTTTTGTCCACACTTAGGCTTTTTGGGGATCCATTTGGGCTCATTGTTCCCATTGGAAACTTGGGCTCTTCTGAAAATTTTTTCCAAAATTTTTTTTTTTTTTAAATTATTTTCTTTCAAAATGTTATAATGGATTATATTATATTATGTATCTTTATTTCAAGGGTTAGTGCAAGTACAATGACTGTGTATATTTTTTCTTGATGAAAAAATATTGTTCAAATTGTAATGCGAGGATATCTTCCTCTAATTCTCAGGTTCATTGTGTTTCTTATAGTCAATGTATTTGCACTAATTCTTGCTCTGTGTGTGTTGATTGGAATGACAACGTTGGAGACGTGTGTCATGGTATTTTGTTAGCAGTGAGGGGTCCATTCCGGTCCTCTCTCCGCAGGGTCACTCTACTTTATCAGTCTCTTTTTGAGAAGAACAAGAACAGAGTGATGTTTCCGTGATGTCTTCAACAAGTGTGTCTCCGTCATTGCAATATTAGGGCTAGCGGAAAGTGCTCAAGGTATTACGACAATTGCTGAAGAGTTCCCTAGTAGGATTGAAGGCATTGATCGTCCGCTAGTCCGCCTGGTGTCGAATGGCTCGGCAGCCAGGTTCGTCCATTGCAGTCCAGGGAAGCAGATTGGGTGATGCGAGCACTATAAAACATCGAATGGGCACACCCAGCAATGATGGATCCAAGGATAGTACGGAGGAAGCCTGTCAGTCCAGTAGCTAGCTCATCCAGGTCCACCCAGACCGCGAGCGAGAGAGGCCCCCTCTCTCTTACATCAACATCTGCTCCACGATGTTGTTGTATGTTTGTTCGTTAGTCGGAGCTTACGTCCACTCCTCCTGCTCGGGATGCTCCGTTGCATAGACAGTCCGACGCGGCTGTTATATTGGCTTCCTCATCCTCACGTCAACACACACGACCGCACCTTGGCTATGTGACCACAGATTTCCAGAGGACGTTCTCATATTATATAAATGCAGGAATGAACATCCCTGGTGCTCCTGCTTCGCCGACCAGGGAATACACGTCTACCAGGTCACTCCATCTGCTAGCCAAGGACACGAGGTCTTTCCAGTTGGGACATTCACATATTATATAAATACAGGAATGAACGTCCCTGGAGCTTCCAGCGGATAATTACGTAGGACCGTGGCTCCACAGGTCTCATTGAGTAACATGAACAAGGTGATGTTACCATGATTTCTTCGTAAAGTGTGCTTCCGTCGTCACAGTCAAATAAAGAGTTAGCGGTAAAAGTGCACATGCAGATACGTCAATTGCCTAAGAGGTCCCAAGTAGGATCGACGGCATTGGCGTCTGCTAGCTCGCCTGGTGTAGTGACCATTCATCGAATGGCTCAGCAGCCGGGTTCGTCTGTTGCGGTCCAGGAAGGAGATTTGGGTGATGCGAGCACTATAAAGTACAACGTGCACACCCAGTGGCGACGGATAGGAGGATGGTACAGAGGAAGCCTATTAGTCCGGTTCCTAGCTCGTCCAGGTCCATCCGGGCTGTGAGCGAGAGAGGTCTCTCTCTCGTACTACAGCATCTGGGCCCAGATGTTGTGTTACAAAACGTTCCTCAGTCGGAGCATACGTCCACCGCTTGGGACGCTCCGTTATATAGACGGTCCGGAGAGACTGCTCTTTGGGCTTCCTCATCCTCACGGCAGCACACGCGACCTCACCTTGGCTACATGACCAGTGATATTCAACCAACATCGCCGACCAGGGATTCTACGGTGACCAGGTCATGCCATCCGGTAGCCAAGGATACAAGGCCTTCATACTCCGGCCGTTCGCATATAAGAAGTATGCAGGAGTCAACGTCCAAGGAGCTTCCCGCGGCTAAATCCTGTAAGACCGTAGCTCCACAGGCCTCCGTTACGGACATGCTATCACAGATAGCACAAATTATCGCAGCATCCCAACAACCGACAGTAACTCTGTCGGATCAGGAATTATCCGAGGAAGCTGGGTTGGTACGTTCCGCTGCAGGTTTAGGCACAGACGACCAAGAATTACAAGTGGTCCGACAGGATGGTGAAAGGGATATGGAGGAGTTGTATTTTTCCCTTTCGGAACAAAATAATTGCCTTAGAGTGCATCCGGCATTATCATCTGACGTTGTTCCTTCAGACCAAAATGCTGCGTTGCCGGATAAGAGACTGGTAGCGCCACTGGACACAGAATTCTTAATCGGTTTAGGGACATCGTCCCTCAGTTTCCGACATAGTCCAGAAATGTCTCACGGACATTTGAACTATTGAATGACGCTATATATAACTTGCTACCAAAACGGGCAGGTCTGGTTTCTTATCGGCAAATGCTCTACATCTGCCTTTCATCAATTCAAGGAATAATTTCGAAACGGCAGGACAGAGCATTCCGAGAGTTCCTCTGCGTCTAGATGACCAGGCCGAAAACCTAGTATTGTCTATACCGTCGTCTATGTCAATTCCAACCTTGACGTTGGAAACGACAATATCATCTAGCAGGGTTAGCTTAGACGCATTATCGTACGCAGATCACCTTACTAGAGTGTTATCATTACGTCTCAAAGGAAAAAGAATTCCAGGATGTACAACCTCCTTAAGAGTTCTTTCAAGGGCCTTAGCATTCTCCACGTATAACTCCGCCCTTTTAGTGGCAAATATGGAGTTGGTTAGACATGACGCGGCCCTGGCTACATCCACGCGTGTGGATAGTAAGGTGAAAAACTCTCTCAGAGTCGCTCTGGTCTCCGGAGAGTTTCTCTTCGACGGCAAGCTTTATGCAATCTATGATCAGATAACTAAGAAAGCTTCAGACTCTCTTCTATTCAAATCCGCTTCCATAGAGTCGGATTCAGCGTACGACTATGCTACATGCTACATGCATAGATCTCAAGATGCATACTTTCACGTCATGGTACATCAGGCATTCAGAAAGTATCTTCGCTTCCTCATCATAGGAGTCGTGTATCAGCTCCGAGCAATGTGCTTCGGGCTGAATCTAGCCCCCTGGGCTTTCACTCGAATAATGACTCATTTCCGAGCTCATTCGTCTGCGATAACGTCGGCCTACCCAGACGACATTCTTCAGAGGTACGGCAATGAGTTAATGCTTCAGAACGATGTGCAGAATCTGGTTCTATTGCTCTGACGTCTTGATTTCATAAGTAAATGAGGAGAAGTCAGATCTGGTATCGTCCAAGTCATTCACCCCCCGGGGAATGAGCTTCGAGATGCACAACATTCTCGTTCGTCTGCCGTTAACCAGAGCGAAATTGATCAGTTGTTACGCTCGCTGTTGTCTTCACTCAGACAAGGTTTCAGCGGGAGATTTCTTGAGACTGATAGGTTTGTGCGGAGTTGCAGCGGATTTTATTCCGATGGGGCGGCTACGTCCTCTCCAAATTTTTTCTGACACAGATTTGGAGGGTGAAGATTCTTTCTCTCGATACGGACATCCTCTTGTCAAATCAAGCGAATAAGAGATTCAGACTTGGGCAGACATTCAGTGGTTAACTCAGGGAGTTCCACTGCAATTGCCGGATCCGAGTTTTACAGTTTTGACGGATGCCAGTCAAACAGGTTGGGACGCAACATTGAGCCCATTGGATTTGAAGTGCCAGAGTCTTTGGGATCCGTAGTTCCTAATCAAACACATAAACATCAAGAAATGATGTCAGTTTGGCTTGCGCTACGTCATTGGATGAACGTTATTCAGAATGCTCACGTGCAAATTCTGTCTGACAATTCGTAGCGTATTTTCGGAACCAGGGAGGCACTCATTCCATTCTGTTATTCAAGTTAACGGAATGAATCCTTCTGTTTGTACCAGAACATCAAGTTCTCCTATCAGTCCGTCATATTCCGTGTCATCTGAACGTATTAGCGGACTCCCTTTCACAGAGGGGCCGCTTGTTGCCGTCAGAATGGACTTACAACAAACGAGTATTCAATCAGATTTGCTACCAATGAGAGCGGCCAATGATGGACTTATTTGCGACGCATCTCAACAATCAGTTGCAGATGTATGTGTCACCATGATCCTCGAGCGTTTGCAGTAGACGCTCTATCGATCTCTTGAGACGGAATGATAGGATATGCGTATCCTCCAGCACCATTGATTCAGCAGATATTTCTCAAGTTAAAATAATCTCAATGCTAAATTCTGTTGGTAGTATCTCTATCTCCACAAAGACCGTGGATTAATCTACTCAGGTGTCTGTTGTGGGACATGCCGTGGAAGCTTCCTATGGGCCCACATTTCAGTCCATTCTATGGCTAGATGGATTCAATTAACTATCAGTACTGCTTATGATAATATCTTCAACTCAGCAGTCTGTGCTTAAGATTTCAGCTCATGAAGTAAGAGTTCTTTCTACATCATGGGCTTATGCTAATAGTGTTGCTATTACAGATCTAATGAGGGCTGCATATTGGTCTCAGCCTTCCACTTTCACGAATTTGTTTCTTAGAAATATTGAGTCCATTTCTGGAGATCTGCATTGTTTAGGTCCGTTATCTGTTGCTCAGAATGCCATCCACTAAACAGTTGCAACTATAGTTATGTAGGCTTTCTGTCCCGGCAGTGACTCTGTCCTGTGGCCCTCTTCGCTCTGGGGTATTTGATCCAGGGCTAGGGGAAGGGAGGGGGGGGGGGGTGGAGGGTGTTCCCTTTGGTCACCTGCTTTATAGTGAAAAGCAAGGGAATACCTCTCCTGGAGTCAGTAATTCCAAGTCGGTACCAGGATGTTTTTAAAGTGTAAAGCTAATGTTTACTCATCCATGTAATATTTTTAAAGTGTAGCTCGATGTGAAGCATTTGTATATGTCACATGTCATACGAGCGTTAATATACAATCCTCGGACTCTTTTAATGAGTATAAAGAGTCTCATTTCTCTGGACTTCCTTATTTATTGGCTTTCCTTTAAAAATATTTAGCATAACGGGTTATACTGGAGGTTAATAGAGATTGATGTTATTGTGCTCAATTACAGAATGGTGTTGTGTCTTTCTCGTTTTGATGCAAATAAGAAAGATACATGTAAAGCCTATTTCTCCTTTCTCCTCGAGGGGATAATTCTGTTATATGTAGTTGAGCCTATTGGATTTTCCTTATGTCCTAGGCCCTCCAGCCTTTTTACTATTCAGCTAAGTCTGGGTCACTGGTACAGTATAAAAATGTTAAAAAATTTATAGTAATTTATATATTTTTTATACTTACCAATGACCCAGATGGGGATGGCCCTCCCATGAGTTGAGAACTCATACCTCCCCGCTGAGTACATAACGCTTACCAGGCACTGGTTGTAAGAATGATAACTGCGCCAATTTCGAGACCTCCTTGACACTGCGCATGCGCAGTGGAGTAAAAGTTTGGAGGACCATATAGGACATGTAATTTTCGGTGTTTGATGCAAATTTTGGGGATTGGGGGGTAAAATTTGTGTTTGGCCCTAGATATTTAAGAGTTAGCACCAGCTAAGTCTGGGTCATTGGTAAGTATAAAAAATATATAAATTACTATAAATTTTTTAACTTTCCGGAGTTTTTTTTGGAAATGCTTCAACGGAATGATTTCATTTTTGGTAAACTACTATAGAACGATGACTTACAGATAAAGTTTGAGTTTCATGCTGATTGCATTATTCTTGTGTGAGTTATGGCCCTTGGAAATATGGAAAAGCGCCAAAATTTCAGTTTTCCAGACTTTTTTTGGAAACGCTTCAACGGAATGATTTCATTTTTGGTAACCTACTATAGAACAATGACTTACAGATAAAGTTTGAGTTTCATGCTGATTGCCTTATTGTTGTGTGAGTTATGGCCCTTGGAAATATGGAAAAGCACCAAAATATCAGTTTTCAGACTTTTTCTGGAAATGCTTCAACGGAATGATTTCATTTTGGTAACCTACTATAGAACGATGACTTACAGATCAAGTTTCATTTACACTCGGTCCATCCATCCGTCAGTCTGTCGGTCATACTTTAGTTTTCCAGACTTTTTTTGGAAACGCTTCAACGGAATGATTTCATTTTTGGTAACCTACTATAGAACGATGACATACAGATCAAGTTTCATTTACACTCTGTCCATCCATCCATCAGTCTGTCAGTCAGTCTGTCGGTCATACTTTAGTTTTCTGGACTTTTTTTGGAAACGCTTCATTGGAATGATTTCATTTTTGGTAACCTACTAAAGAACGATGACTTACAGATCAGGTTTCATTTACACTCTGTCCATCCATCCATCCATCCGTCAGTCTGTCAGTCAGTCTGTCGGTCATACTTTAGTTTTCCGGACTTGTTTTGGAAATGCTTCAACGGAATGATTTCATTTTTAGTAACCTACTATAGAACAATGACTTACAGATCAAGTTTCATTTGCACTCTGTCCATCCATCAGTCTGTCAGTCATACTTTAGTTTTCCAGACTTTTTTTGGAAATGCTTCAACCGAATGATTTCATTCTTGGTAACCTACTATAGAACGATGACTTACAGATCAAGTTTGAGTTTCATGCTCATTGCATTATTCTTGTGTGAGTTATGGCCCTTGGAAATATGGAAAAGCACCAAAATATCAGTTTTCTGGACTTTTTTTGGATATGCTTCAACGGAATTCATGCTGATCACATCTAGGTTATAACATTTATATAATTATTAATGCTCATTAGTCCGGTAGGGGACATTGTGTTGCTTCAGCGATACGTGCGCTCTTGTTCCAACAGAGTTACGATCCTTACTTTGTTTTTAATTTATGTATGCATTATCAGTACAGCACTGTCTGCCATGGGGTATAATTGTCTTTAGCATTAGCTCTTGTTTAAAATTATTGTTTATCATATACCTCTGTATTTGATCCCAACTCACACCACAAACACAAACATGCATACCCTAGAAAGGCCCTGTGCTATTCAAGTACCATGCGGAAGTGGTTTTGTACCACCAAAAAAGTCACTACTCACCGCCGTGAAAGTATCTGTGTTCCATCAAATTTGTTATATTTTTATGTCATTACCATACGATTTACCTAAACTTATGCCAAATTCTAACCCTGCACTCATACCCACTGGCATTTACATTTGTCCAAAGTTTTTAAGATAAAACCATAAAACATAATGAAAAATACAGAAAACTCTTAAACTGGGGTTTTATACATTTCTGTTCAATACAAGAGGACAAGGTTTTACAAAGAAATGTCATATTCTTGTGCTCGTCTGGACTTGGATCTGCCTATTAACTGCCTATAAATATCGCAAATGTAAATGGAAGTTTTTGAAAAGTTTTGTCCTAGAATGTGGCGGCATTTAGTATTGACAGGCCCATCTGGGACAGTCTCCCCTCTAATCTTACAACAATATAGCCTTAGTGATTGATTTGCCTTGTGCACCAATAAATAAATGAATTTTCAAAGTTCAAATAGCTGTAAGCATGGGTGTTGTATTATCTGCAATAACACATGGACATTCACAACTGCAGATAGTTGATATCCATATTTCAATGCCTATATTGTATCCGGTAATGTTGAATACACACAACTATCATGGTTTAATTCCTTAATGCTGCTGGCAGATACTCCTGCCCAAGACATGAAATCTCTTGCCACTGATATAAGTATAATTTGAGCATGTTAAATCAAAAGTTCCCGGGTAAAATGAATGCACCTTCTGACCAATGATTTCTTGAGTAAATTTTAGATGAATTTTTTCATCAAATCTAGTCATGACTGATTCATAGCAGCCATGACTAGATTTAGCAAAAAATATTTTGAGAATACTCAGCAGGTCAAGAGTTCAATTGTCTGTGTGGACAATATCCCAATCCCCTAACTTGACTCAGGTGGGGGGTATGTCAGCACCTCTGGTGCAGTCTCTTGTTCAGAGTTTTATTGGGAATGTTTTACACCACTATTTGCAAATATCAAGTTTTATTATGTGCCTTTCTATAGATTATAGAAAACATCATGGGAAAATAATAACCTTATCTCTCACAGTAAAGATAAAGAAATTTTCATTTTCACTGTATTAAAACGTTACAAAGTCTGTTCTGTACAGACATGTTAACCTCCAAAATAATTTTTCAGGGAACCTGAGGGTGATTTTCAGGGAAATGGGATGGATTTCAGGGAAAAGTTCGCGCAGGGGCAAAATAAAAGAAAAAACTTGTGAATTTTCAGCTCACGGACCACTATTAACACCATATCCAGAACTAGTTGTCAACTATGCTGATGCATTTATGCAATGTTAAAAAATCATAAAATAACTGTTGATTTGCCCCCCCCCCCCCCCCCAGGATCCTCTTCTTCATGAGTCCCCCCCCCCCCCCCCTCCCCACCACCACCCACCCACACTGTCCCACAGAGCACATCCACCTGTGGTTTGCTGTTATCAAAGACTACTTAGCTAATAATTTCCCAAGTCTGGAAATGTTAACAGGAAAAGATGTCCTGATGTTCAGTTACATCAAGAACATTAGTTCTCAGAAAGTATCTTTATCAAACTTCATACATGTGGGACGCTTGTGCCCTACAGAAAACTTTTCTTTTCATCATTGAAGCATTTTTGTTTAATTCCATTCGAAATTTTCTGGTTACAGATGGCCAACAGTTAACAGTTCTGTTGTCAGCACAACAGAATAAATGTCGTGTTAGAAAAAAAGTCCATTGTGTTTAAATATGCTGTCATAATTTGTCGGCATCCTAAGCAACTTTAACCTACTTTTAAGCTTTGCTAAATAGTTGTTGTTTACGTTTTTGATTTTGGAAAATGGATGAGAATTAAAGCTATTCTATGAAGGAATAAATAAATATATATTATTTAATTCCTTTTCATATATTTTAATTTCCAAAAACTGCATATAAATGAAGGTGGAGTTTTCAATTTTTTGAAAGTAAGTCACCTATTTTCACTTCCACACTCGCACATTGATCACAAATCTCCGAAGAAAAAACCCAGAAATAAACATAAACACAGTTGAAATATATATCATAAAATACCCTTTTCTTAAATAAATTTAACTTAAATCCATATTTTATTCCTTCGTGAGTTTTTAACAGAGTTTGAAATGCATGTGATTTGACTCCGAACGTTTTTCATCAGTTACAACGGGAACGAAATATTTGACTGTTGTTTTCTGGGATTTTTGATCCAAAACTGATTCCCGTCCGGGAGGCCGGGAACTACACTGAAATTCCGGGATTTTCCCGGGCATTCCGGGAGAGTTAACATGTCTGGTTCTGTATATCAGTGTTCTTGTTGTTTATAAATGATAAAATATGTTAACTGTTATTAATATAGTTATATTAAATATACCATATGTTAAAATTTTATAAATGAATTTTATGAGGAATACCAACAGAAGTAGATTGGAACTATATTTTATCACAAAGAACTATTAATGTGGAAAAGGGTAAAATCAGCTGTGGGTTTTCTTGCTTCATTTTGAAGCCTAATTAGGATGAATACTGTTGATTTATCGCTGAAAACTACCAACTTCTTTTGAAACATGTATAATAAAATGAAAACCTAGTGTTTTGAGTGGATACTGAAAATTATCTCATTTAGGATCTGAAAAAATGTTTATTGTTATCTCATGGCAAGCCACTCATAAAAAATTTACATTTATCTTGGTCACTTATGAGATAATTTTCTGTATCCACTCAAAGACACTTGTGGTTAAACTTAATAGCAATACATGAGCAGTTGTGTAAGAAGTTATTTGAGTGTGTGTTGTGTGGGGGAGGGGTCTGCAATGTTTCCAATAGAACCTAAGTCAAGTGGGGGTCATTGCTTTGCCCAACCATTATTATTACAGTAGAATCCTCTTAACTGAATATCCATTTTGCCAGTGAAAATTATTCAATTAACAGGAATATACAATTAACAGGGAATGGGTCAGTTTCCTGTGTTCTGGAGGTAAACTGAGCATTTATTCTATTATATCTTGTTTGACAGAGCTCATAGAGCTCTATCAAACAAGATATAATAGAATAAATGCCTGTATTAGATGTAGTGAGACCAAAAAGGTTGATAAATAAGGAGAATTTGATGTGTGTCACGGTAATTTTTTCGACAGATTACAAAAATGTATATACAATTAACAGGAGTTTACTCTACAAGCCATTTGCAATTAACAGATCAAATTTGTACTGAAGGTATGGTAAATGGTTTTGTGTTTGAAAATTATATTAAATTAACAGGGATATACAATTAAGAGATATCCAATTAAGTGGGCTCAACTGTATCTGCGAACTCTAGACTGTTTCAGAATAATGATATCAAAGTAAATGACATGCTATTGCCCATAATGATATTAAATTGAAAAAGGATTTTTGATTTTTTTCAGCGACAGATATTCAGAAATCATCGACTGTTTGGGAACAAACATAACAGCCTGTGGACGCATGTTTGGTGTCAGTATTGGAACACTGAATCTGAAAAATGCAATAAGTGAATGGTTTGATATTCCTTTTGGTGGGTATTTACACTGTGACATCTTTCAAGTGAATTCCCTGGAACTGTTGCGCATCACACTAAATTATGTGGTGTATCCTTTATTGTAGAATATCAAACTGGTGTCTCTCCTTTAATTTAAAAGAAAACATGTAGCTCATGAAAAGTGAGATTAAAATATATCTTCCCTGCTACATGCTTTAACCCTTTACCTAACATGAAAGGCAGATGACACTCACAAAAAAATTTCTTGAATCACTAAATTTTTTCATTTTTGCATCAAAAACAGCTTTTGACCCATCATTGGAACGATCTCAACAAGCTCATTCCAATGAGGGGTCACAAGCTTTGTTTTGGAGACAAAAAAATGAAAAAATTAATGAAAACTGAATGGTCATTTTTGTGAATTGCACTGCCTGGTTTTGGCCATTGAATTGACATCACATGCAAACTGTCCATACCATACAGTTTGTTAGTCCCCTACAGGCATCGCCAGAGGGGACTATAGGTTTGCACTCTGTCCATCCGTCAGTCTGTCCATCTGTCAGTCTGTCAGTCACACTTTAGTTTTCCAGAGTTTTTTGGAAACGCTTCAACAGAATGATTTCATTTTTGGTAACCTACTATAGAACGATGACTTACAGATCAAGTTTGAGTTTCATGCTGATTGCCTTATTCTTGTGTGAGTTATGGCCCTTGGAAATATGGAAAAGCGTCAAAATATCAGTTTTCCGGACATTTTTTGAAACTCTTCAATGGAATTCATGCTGATCACATTTAGGTTATAACATTTGTATAATTATTAATGCTCATTAGTCCGGTAGGGGACATTGTATTGCTTCAGCGATACATGCGCTCTTGTTAAAATCAGTGTTCACGCTGTCGGGTGCCCAAGTTTAGCCAGTTGCACTAAAAACTTTGATTTGGGTCCAAAGAATCTTTGTTGGCTAAAATTTTGTTGCCAAAAGTTCCTTTCACTTGTGAAGGAAAGCTATAGCGTCAGTGAGAGTATGATCGATGATGAAACAAACCCCCCAAAATATATTCTAGAACAAAGAAATTGCCAGATGGCAGTAAAGGTGGAGACAATAACAGAATTTTACAACAAACACTCAAACCCAGTGATATTTTTATACTGCAACCAATGGCCCAGACTTAGCTGGTGCAAACTCGATAAAATCCAGTCCAAACAAAAATTTTGAATCACCCAATCCCCCAAATTTGCATACAAAACCGAAAAATTAAAGTCCTATCTGGTTCTCCATACTTTTTAGATCTGCACATGCGCGGTAAATAGGAAGGTGCTGGAATTGGCACGAAGCATCATTCTTTGTTTGGCCCTAAAGTCAGTAAACAATGAGCTGACATCTGTGCTTTAAATCTCCTTTTTTGAGGATGCCAGACACAAATCAATGAAAGAATTGGTGGATTCAAGACTATAAATGGATGATGGAAGTGAACAACGGTGGTTTGAGACGTTCGGGCTGTAACTTTACAATAATTATAAAAATTATTTCATATTTCCCATTTTCAGGACATGCACCTGATGTCATCATTCTTGCTAATGATTTACCTCTGTTTGTTAAGTGTTCCTTCCCTGTCCTTCCATGAAACCTCATGTTAAACTCCTAAGCCTTTTTGCTGTTTTTATTGAAATTTTTATAAAATTTCTTGGGAGTTTAACGTGTGTTACAGAATGTTTATTCTGTTTATCCCCATGGTTTCGTCCGCACCCTAGGGGTGTTGGATCGTTTTGATCTTGCATCTTCTATCTGATGTATTGTTTTTTCTTCGTATGAAGACCTAGCTTTGCATCTGGCATCATTTAAATCAGTTACTGACTGACTTTGGGCCTTTTTGTGTGCCTGTTGTTGTCTTGTTTCTGTTTTTTTTCTTTTGACGTTGTTTACATTTGGCAATGCCATTAACATGTAGAATTTAGTATTATAATATTTCAGAATTATTGTAGGATACATTGATTATGATGCCAGTAGTATGGCTAAAAAAAAATTGACGTTTGTCCACACTTAGGCTCTATCGGGATGCCCTTGGGCTCATCATGTTCCCTTTGGGAACTTAAGCATTTTCAAAAATGTTTTTTTTTTAAAATGTTTTAATAATTGTTTCGAAATTAATTGATTGCTCTTATCATGTATACTTATTATGTATTTTTGTTGTTGAATTTGTAGGAGTGATTGTAATTAATTATGAAAGCTTACTGCTCTAAATGCAAGGCGGGGAAGTCTACCTCAGATTTACATGCTTGTTGTCTTGCCTAGTCAATGCACTCCTACAGATTCTTGTCCTATTGTGTACATTGGGATGCCAGACGTTTGAGATGGGTGTTGCGGTACGTCCGCGGTGGTGAAGTTCCGATGCCAGAGCTGTCACCGCAGGATAATTCAAATTTTTTCTTTTCTTCTTCAGAGGAACAAGAACATGGTGATGGTATTGCGACACCCATCCAAAGTGTGCTGCCGTCGCCACGCTCTGATGAGCAAACAGAACTGGCTGCTAAGGTGCTCCTGAATATTAAACAAGGAATAAGCCTCGTATTCCAGCAGCCAGTTTGACCGGTGAAGCGGCCAACCCGACAGTGGATGTCGTAACACCAGGTAAGTCTTTTGCGGTCGAGGGAAGGGTAGAATCGGGTAGAGCAAATATCTCAAAGCCTAAAGCTCACCCGGCGACGATGGCAAAAGGGAAGAAGCCTGCAAGTTTCTCTTTGGGAAGCTCGGTAAGGTCTGATAGACTGCGAGCGGGAGAGCCTTCTCTAACCCAGCAACATTTGGAGCCAAATGTTGTTTTGAGAAAATTCACTGAGTAGGAGCTAATGTCCACACTTGCGACTCGGGATGCTCCGTCTAAACTGCAGTTACGGCTTCTTCCTCAGGTTCAGATAAGCACACACAACCACACACTATAGCTACCCGACTTCTGATATCCAGGCAGCTGCGCGAAGACGTTCCCAGTCTTCGCCCGTTATGTCGGGCCATCCGGTAGCTAGTGATCCGAGGCTTCATTCATTGGGACGTTCGGAGAAGAGATCTATGTCCGGATCTCCGTCCCAGGAGCAGCAAGCGGTGAAAAACCACAAGACCGTTGCTCCTCAAGCCTCTGTAATGGATTTGCTGTCGCAAATTGCGCAGCTCATCGCAGCTTCCCAGCAAGTGCAAGTGCATCCTTCCGCAGACTCCGTTGGTGAGCTGTCGGACAGTACTGGGTCAGTCCGGTCATCTGTACATTCATATGCTGTTGACCAAAATTCTCAGCTGAATCAGGCGAATGGTGAAAGGGAGGAGGATTTCTCTTCCCTTTCTGAACAAAATATGGTAGCGATGAATTTTGTTCATCAATACTATCCTGACCTTGTTCCACCTGATCAGCAAGCTGCATCTGCTAGGCAGAAACCGTTGTCGTCCGTAGACTGAGATATCATGCGAAGGAAAGGTGATGTTCTTTCCTTCCCGCGACTATCTTTGGCAAATGTCGGAGGCCTTTGTCCACATTAACGATGCAATATTCAACCTAGCAAGTTCAAAAAAGAAAGGCGGTTTCTTATCTGCATCTTCAATCAGTATACTGTTTCCTGGATCATGTTATTTTAAAACGGTTGGAGAAGATTTTAGAGAGCTCCTCTTCGTCTGGATGAGCAGACTGGGGATTTGGATATATCCTTGCCTACATTATTCAATTTACTCTTGGATGTGATGGAATCTTCTACTTCATCTAATAGAGCGATTATGGACGCTATGTCCCAGGCAGATCATATCACCAGGGCTCTGTCTCAGTGTCTAAATGGAAAGGAATTTGAGGATATTAGTTCCTCGCTAAGAGTTCTTTCCAGGACAGTCATGTATGCCACGTACCACTCCACCCTTTCAGTGGCAAATTTGGAGTTGGTTAGACATCATGCAGCCCTTGCATCATCATCAATTATCGATGACAGGGTGAAAAGCTCTCTCCAAGTCGATCTGGTCTCTGGACACACACTGTTTGACGACAAGCTTTCCTTAGTTATGAACGAGCTACCAAAAAAGCTTCCATCGCACTGCAACTGAGATCAACATTTCAACAACATGCATCAGCTGGCCGGAGTAGGCGAGGTCATTCCATTTCCCAATCATGGAAGGGCAACTCCTCACCAGGGTCAAGGAAACCCTCCTACAGTTACTCCGGAGGTCGTCAATATTGCGACTCAGGAAGGAGGCGCAAGTCTTATCAAGATTGTAAGTCAGATGCCCCTAGACTGCCGGGTTGAGGTTTTTCGCGTGGAGGACATATTTTCCCCTCCCGCAAGTCTTGCAAGTTGTACAGGTTATGGTCTAGACCTCAGTTGCTTTCCAGTTGGTGGAAGGTTATCAAACTTCTCGAAAAACTGGATGGAAATTATGGAAGATCAGTGGGTGAGAAATGTAGTCTCGGCAGGCCTCTGGCTATCATTCCGAGCAAAGCCCCCACTTACAAGAAGTTCACATTGGACAAATCTTCCGGCGAATTCTTCCAAAAGAGAGTCTCTCCTTGCGGAGGTACAGGCTCTCCTATCAAAGAAAGCAATTGAGGTCGAGAATCAAAATTCTCCAGGTTTTTACAGTCACCTGTTTCTCGTACCGAAGCCAGACGGCTCTTTCCGACCAGTAATAGACTTGAATGAACTCAGTAATGTCATACTTCTGAGCTCAATCGGCAGTGGTTACGTCAGCTTACTTGGACGACATTCTTCAGAGATACGGCGACAGAATTATTCTGCTTCAGTTGTTCTGATGTCTCGGTTTCATAGTAAACGAGAAAAAGTCGGATCTAGCTCTGTCCAAGTCCTTCATTCTCTTGGGAATGAGCATTGAGACTCACAACAATCTGGTTCATCTGCCGTTACCCAGAGTGAAATTAGTCAGTTGTTATGCTCGCTTTTGTCCAAACTCTCCCGCAGTGATTGCGAGGGAGTTTATGCGACTGTTGGGGCTGTGAGCAGTGGCAGCGGATCTTATTCCGATGGGCTGCCTGAACATGCGTCCCCTCCAGATTTTCTTTACTCTGAACTGGAGTATGAAGGCGCACTCGCTCGAAACCCAGATTGTTTTAACAGACCTAGTAAAACAAAAGGTTCAGATTTGGGTGGATCTCCAGTGGCTGACTCAGGGAGTTCCGCTTCAACTGTCGGATCCGGTCTTCACGGTTATGACGGATGCGAGTCTCACGGGCTGGGGTGCTTCTCTGAGTCCCACAGACTTGAAGTGTCAGGGTCTTTGAGACCCTTGGTTCCTAGAGAAGCACATAAACATCAAGGCTAGCACTACCACAAACGATTGCTCAAGTAGCGAATGTCCATGTTCAGATTCTGTCAGACAACTCGATGGTAGTGGCTTATCTCAGGAACCAGGAAGGCATTCGTTATGCGAATTAATGGAGAAGATCCTCCTATTTGCTGTGAGTCATCACGGTCATCTCTCAGTTCGTCATATACTGGGTCGTCTGAACGAACTAGCAGACTCACTCTCTCGAAAAGGTTGCCTGTACCATCAGAGTGGACTCTCAACAAGTGAGTATTCAGTCAGATCTGCTACCAGTGGGATCGTGCCATGATTTTTGTGACTCACCTGAACAATCAATTACCGATGTTCGTGTTGCCAGGCCCAGATCATCGAGTGTACGCAGTAGACGCTCTATCAATCTCATGGGACGGAATGATAGGATATGCATATCCTCCTGCTCCATTGATCAGCAGATTCTGTTAAAAATCAAACAGTCTCGCTGCAAAATTCTGCTAGTAGCACCTCTGTCGTCATAGAAACCCTAGATCAGTCTTCTCAGGTATCTGTTATGGGACATTCCCCGGAAGCTTCCTCCTCGAAAGGACTTTCTATATCCGGAAGTCGCACGTACTGCATCACAACAAGGAAGGTCTCAACCTTCATATATTTCTGTTGTGCGGCCCTTCTTGCAAGGAAAACATTTTACAGGATGAGCAGTGGATGCAATTTCTAACTGTAGGAGGACCTCCTCTTCGTTGAATTATGCCGCGAAGTGGAGGGTTTTCTTCCGCTGGTGTACGGACCAGTCTGTAGACATTTACAATTCATCCATTCCTCAGGATGCCAAATTCCTGGTCTACTTGTTTGACGTATTAAACTTGCTTCCCATCACAGTTAAGGGCTATAGGTCTATGTTATCAGACACTTATACTCATCATGATAACTTGGCTATTGGATCAGATTCTTCTTTATCCAAGCTAGTTAGCAATTTCTCTACTAATAGACCTAGAAACCTCAGAATAATTCCTAAATAGAATTTGGCTTGGGTTCTGTTGAAGCTTCAAGAAGCTCCGTTTGAGCCGTTAGATAATGTAGAGTTCAAATTCTTGACCTGTAAAATGGCCTTTCTGTAGCCTTTGCATCTGCCAGAAGAGTGAGTTAACTTTGGAAGTGGGATTCTTGGCTAAGAATCAGATTCTGGCTGAGCGGCCGGAGCCTATTATCATTAAGGCTTTACCATCCTCGGACAACTGTAGACCTTTGCTGTGTCCATTCAGAGCAATGCGCTTTTATATTAAAGTTAATCGAGTTTTATTAGAAAGGCAAGAAAAAGATTCTTTCTTTCCCTGATTCCTAACAGAAAGGATATATCTGTTCATTCTACCGCTAAATGGATTCAGCTGGCAATACGTATTGCCTATGAAAGTCTATCCTCGGATCAACATTCTGTCAACAAGATTTCAGCACATGAGGTTAGAGCACTGTCTGCTTCTTGGGCTTATTCTAACAGTATAGCCATTACTAATCTTATGAAGGCTGCCTACTGGACACAGCCAACTTCATTTACCAAGTTTTACCTTAGAAATTTAGAGTCTATTTCCAGCGACCTTAGATCCTCGGACACTTTTAAATGAGGATAAAGCGTCTCTTTCTCTGGACTAGCTTTATACTTGGTTTCCTTCACCGAATTAGCATAAGGGGTTATGCTGGCATTAAATGGAGAAATTATGTAATTCTCAATTACATTGTTGGTGTTATGTCATTCTCTTTTTTTTATAAGAGAAGGATATAATTATGTAATTCCTCTTTCTTCTCCTTTTCTCCTGTAGGAGCTATTCTTTATCGAAGTAATTGAGAGATTGGATTTTCCTAGGCCCTCCAGCCTTTTTACTATTCAGCTAAGTCTGGGCCATTGGTTGTAGTATAAAAATATTATAAATTTAAAGTAATTTGTATATTTTTTACACTTACCAATGGCCCAGTGGGTCTGGCCCACCCATGAGTGGGCACTCATACCTCCCCACTGATTATAACATTTAGCAGGCACTATAGAAAGAATGATGCTTGGCACCAATTCCGGTACCTTACTGGTTACCGCGCATGCGCAGATGGTAAAAGTATGGAGGACCAAATAGGACTTTTAATTTTCGGATTTGTATGCAAATTTTGGGGATTGGGGGTCAAAATTTGTGTTTGGCCCTGGATTTTATCCGGGCCATTGGTAAGTATAAAAAATATACAAGTTACTTTAATTTATAATTTTTAAATAAGGTGTTAGAAATAATGTTTGAATTGGCAGTGAGTGGTAAAAAAGCATTGTTTTTATGCCCGACCCTCTCGTATCACCATGTATGTCCATCTGTCTAGGCGTCCATCCATCTGTCCATCCATCCATCTGTCCATCTGTTAACTTTTGATTTCCATCCATTAACTAAAGAACCACTTATTTGTTCATGGCCACCATATTGAATTTGGTTTCCATCCAATAACTAATCAATGCTGACTCGAATTATTAGCTTAACTTGACAAAGTCAAGATAAGCTATTGCCATCATGCATGTGGCAGTTTGTGAGTCTGTTCATATTTTCCTTTAGCACAGGTTTCATCCCGTAGTTCTTGTCTGATCATCATGAAATTTCATATACAGATTTAAGGTCATGTCTAGATGAGAATGTCCCCTTTTGGTCACGATATGTCAACCGTGATGGCTGCCCTAGCCCAAAGTCTGAAAACCTTTAGCACAGTCTACAGGTCATATTTATGAAGGAATTTTATTGTAACTTGGTAGGATGACTCTGTATTATGTCTAGATGAGAACGTCTCCTTTTGGTTATGATCTGTCAACCATGACTGCTGCCCAAGCCCAAAACCCGAAACTTTTAGCACAGTCTACAGGTCCTATTTAATATAGAGGGATTTCATTGCAACTTGGTAGAATGACTGTATAATATTTAGATAAGAACTTCCCCTTTTGGTCACGATCAATAAACCGTGATGTCTTCAGGGGCCCGAACCCGAAAACCTTTAGCACAGTCTACAGATCGTATTTATGAAGGGGTTTCATTGTAACTTGCAGGATGACTCCAGATAATGTCTAGATGAGAACATACCCTTTTGGTCCTGATCATTCAACAGTAAAGGCTGCCTGAGCCTAAAACCCCAAAACCTTTAGCACAGACTACAGGCCATATTTATGAAGGGATTTCATTGTAACTTGGTAGATGACTCTGTATAATGTCTAGATGAGGACGTCCCATTTTGGTTGTGATTGGTCAACCATGATGGCAACAGTGGCATGAAACCTGAAAACCTTTAGCACAGTCTACAGGTCATCATGTTTATGATGGGATTTCATTGTAACATGGTAGGATGACTCAGAATAATGTCTAGATGAGAACGTCCCCTTTCAGTCGCGATCGGTAGACCATGGCTGCAACAGGGGCCCGAAGCCCAAAAACCTTTAGCACAGTCTAGAGGTCATATTTATGATGGGATTTCATTGTAAGTATGACTCAGTATAATGTCTAGATGAGAACGTCCTATTTTGGCCATGATCAGTCAACTGTGATGGCTGCACAGGTCTGTGACCTAGATTTGTTTAGCACAGTCTACAGTTCATATTTATGAACTGATTTCATTGTAACTTGGAAGGATAACTCTATATGATGTCTAGTTGAGACTTTCCTATTTTGGTCACGATCAGTCAGCCATGACTGCTAGCTGGTCGTGCGACCTGGATTCATTTAGTACTGTCTACAGGTTTTTTTTATAAAGGTAACTTGATAGGATAACTTGGTATGATATCAAGATGAGACCTGTCCTATTTTGGTCATGATCAGTCAACCGTGGCTTCCAAACCGTCATGTGACCAAGATTCCTTTAACATAGTCTATGAGTTATATTTGTGAAAGAATTTCATTGTAACTTGATAAGATGACTCGTTTCGGAATAATTTCACTGTAACTTGGTAACTTTGGTTGACATACATTAACTGTGAGGGCCACATTAACCCACCCCTCACTTCTTTAGTACAGTCTAAACAGGTCTAAACCTCAAATTATTTTTATTGAAAACATAGCATACAGGGAACAGAAATTAACATATTCTCAATTATCACAATTCTTGTCGTATTTCATAATGCTTTCATAAACATTGAACATTATCCTTTTCATCAAACACAACACACAGTCAAGTTAAGCTACAGTGTCATTGACACTTTCATTTTTAGCTTAACTTGAAAAGTCAAGATAAGCTATTGCCATCACGCGTTCGGAAGTCCGTTAGTCTGTGAGTCTGTTCACATTTTCCATTTTCAGGCCTGAAGCCCGAAAACCTTGAGCACAGTCTGCAAGCAATATTTATGAGGGCATTTTAATGTAACTTGATAGGATGACTCATTTTAGAATAATTTCACTGTAACTTGGTAACTTTCGTTGACATACGTTAACTGTGAGGGCCACATACATTAACTGTGAAGTCATATTAACCCACCCCTCAACTCTTCAGTACAGTGTAACCTCTTATTATTTTTATTAAAAACATAGCATACAGGGAACAGAAATTAACATATTCCCGATTATCACAATTCTTGTCTTATTTCATAATCTTTTCCAAAACATTGAACATTATCCGTTTCATCAAACACAACACACAGACAAGTTAAGCTACAGTGTCATTGACACTTTCATTTCAGAAGCGAATGCCACTTGAAATCATCAGCTTCAAGTACACCATTATGAAATGAAATCAAAAGAAAACAGCCTGTAAAAAAGCTAACGTAAACAGCAGCTTTCTGTGACATGTGTCAATTTGCAATGAGGATGATTCCGATTGGTCAACTTTCCGGGGAAATCCTTAAGAAGGAGAGAGTTTCTTGTGACAAAATTATGATGTATACGAAGTTATGGAAATTCCAGTTCATAAACTGGATGTTGATATGAAAGAGCCAAGAGACGCGGCTCCATGTGTGCGTCTCCATCATTGTTATGTGACTTATGTCATCGCATATATGTGGGGTGGGTTAGCAGTAACTGAATTCAGTTTACCTTTAACCTTTGAGACCATAAGACTCATGGTTACTTAGCATGAGTCTTATGGTCTCAAAGGTTTAAGTTAAACTGAATTCAATTACTTTAAATTCAAGAAAGGAGAACGGAAACCAGTTATGAATGACAAATGTTAGATCTTTGTATACAGCATTTTTCCTGCGTGTATTGATCTTCAAATGTTCAATCCTGATAAGAATGTGCCACAATACACAGAGATACATCATGATAATGATGGTATTTGGGCCACCCCAGACCCCCCCCCCCCCCCCACTACCCCCCACCCAAGTTTTTTTGGTGTACCGTCACTACAGTGGGACATTTTTATAAGAGACACTAGAACTAAAAGCACACACACATGACATCATATATATTCCGGTCCTGCTGACAATTAGCAAAATGAGCAATTTATAATTCAGTGCATAAACTGTTACATTGTAAACTGCCTGGAGTCAGTTAGTATTGGAATCATAGCAAGGGGAGATTTCCCCGAATAACAAGAAGCTTTTATGGTGACAGCCGATTTCTTTTCTCATTATATATGTCGCCAGCTTCACTGAACGTCGCTCACTAGCCACACTCGATGGGGGTGCGCAAAGGTATTTTCTTACCAGATCTGACAAACAAGGAAACCTGAGTCTGTCAACTTGCTACACGCCAGAGGATTCTCATTACGATCAACTAGGGGTTCCGTTGGGTAAATGTTTATTTCATCCTGTAGTGACAGTCGTTTTGATTTTTTGGTGGTTGCACCTTTCTTGGCCAACATTTGTCAGAAGTCCTGAACTTAGTTTAGTCAGGCCTTTAGTCAGGCCTCAATATTTTCCTTAGGCACATTCTACAGGGCACATTTCTGATCGGATTACTTTGAAATCTGGTATGCTTGTTTGGCTGACCTATAGATGGACGCTATCAATTTTCTTCCATTTTTGGCAACAGCCTTTGAACTTAGTTTAGTCAGGCATCAATATATTCCATTGGCACACCCTACAGGGCACATTTATTCTCTGAACATTTTAAAGCCTGGTATGTGCTTGTTTGTTTGGGGATGACCTCTAGATGGGAGCTATCTATATTTTTAACTAATAACCAATGGCCCAGACTAGCTGGTGCAAACTCGATATTATCAAGGGCCAAACACAAATTTTGAACCCAATCCCCAAAATTTGCATACAAAACTGAAAATTAAAAGTCCTATCTGGCCCTCCATACTTTTACCATCTGCGCATGCGCATGCGCAGTGGTCAGGAAGAGACCAGAATTGGTGCCAACATCATTCTTTGTTTGGCCCTAAAGTCAGTAACAATGATCTGACATTTGTGCTTTAAAATCTCCTTTTTTGAGGATGCCACACAAATCAATGCAAGAATTGGTGGATCCAAGGCTGTTAATGGATGATGGAAGTGAACAATGGTGGTTTCAGATGTTCAGGGCTGTAATTTTTTAATAATTATAAAAATTATTTCATGTTTCCCATTTTCGGGACATACACCTGATGTCATCATTCTTGCTAATGATTATTCCACTGATTGTTCAGTATTCTTTACCAATCCTTCCATGAACCCTTCCTGTTAAACTCCTAAGCTTTTTGGCTATTTTTTATCAAAATTTTTTATTTTTATTATTGGGAGTTTAACGTGTATTACAGAATATTTATTCTGTTTATCCCCTTGGTTAAGTCCTCACCCTAGGGGTGTTAGGTCGTTTTAGTCTTGCATCTTCTATCTGATGTATCGTTTTTTCTTCGTATGAAGATCTAGCTTTGCATGTGGTAGCAATTAAATTGGTTACTGACTTTGGGCCTTTTTGTGCCTGATGTCTTGTTTCCATTTTTTTCCTTGACGTTGTTTACATTGGCAACGTCCTCAAATATATGTAGTATTTTATATTATATTACTGTAGAATTGCTTTAGGATACAATCATTATTATTCTGGTAGTGTAGCTCATAATATTTGGATTTTGTCCACACTTGGGTTCTATCGGGATGCCCTTGGGCTCATAATGTTACCTTTGGGAACTTGGGCATTTTTTCAAAAATTTTTTTACAAATATTTTAATTTAATTTTGATTGCGATTATTCATGTATCTTTATCAAAAATTTTGTTGTGGAGTTTGTAGGAGTGCTATCAACTTTGTCTTTTGATTGTAATTATGAAAGCTTTCTGCTCTAAATGCAAGGCGAGGAAGTCTTCCTCGCATTTACATGCTTGTTCCCTTGCCTGTAGTCAATGCACCCCTGCAGATTCTTGTCCTACTGTGTACAGACGTTGGAGACGGGTGTCACGGTACGTTGTTGGTGGTGAGGTTTCTATGCCGGAACTCTCACCATAATATAATTAAAGTTTTTCAGTTTCTATTTCAGAGGAACATGAACATGGTGATGATATTGTGACACCCATCCAAAGTGTGCTACCATCGTCGTGCTTTGTTGAGCAAATAGAGCTAGCTGCAAGTTCCTCATGAATATAAGCAAGGGTTAAGGCCACTAGTTAGTGTTTTTAATCCTCAACCAGTGAAGCGGTTACTCTGTCTGTGGGAGCCATGACACCGGGTAAGTCTGTTGCGGTCGAAGGAAGTGTGGATTTGGGTAGAGGGAGCACCTCAAAATCAAAAGCTCACCCAGCGATGACGGAAATAGGGAGGAAGTAAGTAAGTTTCTTGGCTTGGTCTTATAAGACCGCGAGTGGGAGAGGTTCCTCTCTAGCCCAACAACGTTTGGGGCCAAATGTTGTTTTGAGACACTTTCATGAGTCGGAGCATATGTCTGCCCGCCGCTCGGGATGCTCCGTCCAGACTTGAGCTGGGGTCGGCTTCAGTCACAGCTTCCTCCGCTATGTTATAAAAGCACACACAACCGCATGCTAGATACCCGACTTCGCATATCCAGCCAGTTGCGCGAAGACATAGCCAGTTTTTTCCCGTGAAGTCGGACCATCCGGTAGCTAGCGATCTGAGGCTTTGTTCATCGGGACGTTCAGAGAAGAGATCTATCTTCAGATCTTAGTCCCAGGATCTTAGTCCCAGGAGTAGGAAGTGGCGAAAAAAGAGAAGACCGCTACTCCTGAAGCCTCGGTAATGGACTTGCTGTCGCAGATTGCGTAGCTGATCGCAGCATCCCAGCAAGTGCTAGAGCAGCCTCCCGCAGACTCTGGTGGTGAGCTGTCGGACTCTGCTGGGTCAGTCCAGTCATCTGTACACGCAGATGCGAATGACCAAATGTCACAGCTGAATCAGTCGGATGGTGAAATGGACAAGGAAGAGGATTACCCTTCCCTTTCGTAACAGCATATGGTAGCGATGAATTTTATTTATCAATACTATACTGACTTTGTTCCACCTGATCAGCAAGCTGTGACTACTATAGAGAAACCGCTGTCGTCTCTGAAGCAGATTTCGTATTAAGGAAAGAGGATGTATTTTCCTTCCCGAAACAGTCTCGACAGGTGTTGGAGGCCTTCGGTCATGTTAACAATGCCATATTCAACCTCTCTAGTGCTAAGAGGAAGGTGGTTTCTTATCGACATCTTCAATAAATATACCATTCTTGGCCGACGTTCATTTAAAATGGTTGGAGAAGATGTCCAGAGAGCTCCTCTGCGTTTAGATGAGCAGGCCGGGGATGAAAATATGTCCCTACCTGCATCATTCATTATATGCTCAGAAGTGATGGAATGTGTTATTTCATCCAACAGAGCGAATCTGGATGCGATGTCTTATGCAGATCACCTCACCAGAGCTATGGTGCAACGTCTTAATGGGAAGGAATGTGAGGACGTTGTTACTTGCTTAGAGTTCTTTCCAGGGCAGTCATGTATGCCACTTACAACTCCGCCCTGACAGTGGCAAATTGGGAGTTGATCAGACGTGATACTGCCCTTGTGTCGTCATCACTTATAGATGACAAGGTGAAAAGCTCTCTACAAGTTGCCCCGGTCTCCGGATATACTCTATTGACGATGAGCTTTCGTTAGTCTATGAACAGACTACAAGAAAGCTTCCAGTACACTGCTATTGAAGTCTGCACCTCAACAACACGCTTCAGCAGACCAGGGTAAGTGAGGCCATTCCACTTAAATCAGCTAAGGGAACTCCTCGCGAGGGTACAATAACCCTCTTATACTTACTTCGGAGGTCATCAGTATAGCGACTCAGGAAAGGGGTGCAGGTCTGATCCAGACTATAGGTCAGATGCCCCTCAGCCGACGGGACGAGGTTCTTCATGGGGAGGACGTAGTTTCTCCTTCCGTAAGCCTTGTTACTCGTACAGGTGATGAATAAGACCTCTATTGCTTACTAGTTGATGGAAGGTTATCAACTTTGCGAGAAACTGGATTTATGTCACGGAAGATCAGTGGGTAAAAGGTTTTGTCTTGGAAGGCCTATGGCTATGATTCTGAACATAAAACCCCACTTACTAGATGTCTGCGTTGGACTAATCTTCCGGCGTTTTCTTTCAAAAGGGAGTCGCTCCTAGAGGAGGTACAGGCTCTCTTATTGAAGGAAGCAATAGAGGTCATCGAAAATAGACTTCTGTTGCTTTTCACTACGCCGAAGGTTATCAACCTCGTAAAAAAGTGGATGAAAGTTGCGGAAGATCAGTGGATGAAAATGTAGTCTCTCCAGACCTGCCGTTATCAGTCCGAGCAAAGCTCCACTTACAACAAGTACATGTTGGACAATTCTTCTGGCGAATTCTTCCAAGAGAGTCTCTCCTTGCAGAGATATAGACTCTCCTATTGAAGAAAAGCAATAGAGGTCATCAAAATGTTCTCCAGGTTTTTTCAAATCACCTGTTTTTCATCCTGAAGTTGGACGAATAGTGCATAGATAGGCAGAGACAGCTGTCTTGTTTGGAATAGACTCGCTAGAGGGAATAGGAACTTCTTTTTCCTCACAATGTTGTTTTCCTTGGCATCAAGACATTTAATGTCATTGTGGACGGCATAGTAGCCTTATTTACTGTTACAGCAGTCTTTTCTTGGAGAGCGGCTTGTCATTCCCTACCTTGCGCGATGATGGTTGTAAGTCTCTGTTTAGTGAGCTTTCAAAGTCGCTAGTTACACCTAGTTATCTGTCTTCACAAAGAGGAAGACTTCTAGCTACGTTAGCCAGGCTCTGATTGCTGTCTTTTTGGAATAAAACCGATAAAAGCACAGTGCTTTTTGGTTTGTTTTCCTATGTGTCATAGACTTGAGTCCTATTGTTTACACCCTAGTAGCCTAGCTCGAATCATGAGCGAGATTGCTTCAGTAATTATGCAGTGACATAACTGAATTTATTATCTCTTGGAACTGTTGTCTCTTTGGGAATTGAGGGCTGTTAAATAGCGGCTCTTCCTTCCCTACCTTGCGCAGCGATGGCGCGACGATAGTTGTAAGTCTCCGTTCAATGAGCATTCAAGGTCGCAACTTACATCGATATATCTGTCTTCATGGAGATGAAGACTTATAAGCTACGGCTAGCGTTTTAAGTATCCTTAGTGAGCTTGTCTTCACATATAGGAAGACCTTTAGCTGCTTCAGCTAGGCTGAGTTCGTTGTCCTATCAGGCTTGATACTGTATGTTAGAGGAGGTTATTCTCTTCCTACCGGTATGGTTTGGTGTTAGTTATATGAGGCGATAAGCTCTATTAATGACACCATATTTACCTAGTGTGATTATGTTATACGGTGTATTTGTTCATCACATCCCTCTCCATCCTTAGTGGCATTATGAAGTCAGTCAGACATGAGGGAGCCCTGCGGTTCCTATTCAGTTTGATGACTAACACAAGAGCGATTCAAGTAATGCAGGTGGGGGGGGGGGGGGGGGGGGGGGGTGGTTCGATATGACTCCCCCCCCCCCCCCCCCCAATGTGTTAAGAGGTGATTACAGGGCAGGACATAGTTTTCTTCCCGTAAGCCTTGTATGCATTTAGTATATATATGCCTTTCATGGCTTCTCGATTGGTGTCTGGGTCGTGTTCTAACGGCGACCTCATGGGCACATCCATTTTTTAGTTGGTTTGTTTCCTGTGGTTGTTCGTTCATAAGTCATATACGAGCATATGATTCTTTATTAATAAAATTGCTAGCCTTTGTGTACCTGTATGGTTGACATGTCGGTTATCTGGGCGACATTCTCCAATGTGGCAATTGGTGCACTCTGAAAAGTTTCGCTCAGAGTGGTCTGGCCTTTCTTACGACATATGAGTTTATTACTCGGTTAACTGCATATTAACGTCATATTATTCATTCAGTTTTCTGGTTACACTTGTATCATTCGGTCATTCTGTGGTTACAGGCTTATTCAGATGAGTGCATGCAGGATTTCATTGCTATGTGTATTATTATGCAGACACATTATTGACAGATTATATAATTTCTTGCTCTGCTTATAGAGCTCAGGAGAATTTTGGGGCTATTTGGATCAGTTATGGAACAGCCAATAGGCTGTCTATGCATATGTTCTCATTTTTTTGGCATCATTATTCGGAGTAATATATTCTTCTCCAAACAGTCATTGGTTGTTACAGACCTAGGAAACAATGCATTATTTCGGGGACAGTTGGGTCTGTTAATCATAGCTCGTTCTATGTTCTAATCCAGGTTTCTTTAAAGATACAGTACACATTCTCATATATTCGCACGTGTCAATAGGAGTGTTATTATTGGAATTAATTGTACACCTGAATGGGGTCGCCTGTTGGTTGCTTAGAAGTGTGTTTTCTCTTCAGGTACTTTCCATAGGGATTCTGTTGGACAAGTGTATGGTTGTGCTCATTATATCACAGGTTTTCGTCCTATGTACGTATTCCGTCTGGTGTACGTTAGAATCGTGCGCTATTAATTACCAGGATCACCACAATAGCCTTGGCTTCTGAAGTGTTATTAAGCACCAATAATTAATAATAATTAATATTTTTATACTGTACCAATGACCCAGACATAGCTGGTGCTAACTCTTAAAATATAGGGCCAAACACAAATTTTGCCCCCCAATCCCCAAAATTTGCATCTAAAACTAAAGAAAACATGTCCTGAAAGGCCCTCCACACCTCGCCCCCACTGCGCATGCGCAGTGTCAAGGACGTTCCGAAATTGGCGCCATTTATCATTCTAAGTTTGGCCCTTCATCAGTTAACATCTGACTGATCTTTGTGCTTTTAAATCTCAGTTTAAATGATGCCAGACACATAAATATTAGTGAAATGGTGATTCTAAGGAGGATAGAAAAGGAGGAGAGGAAAAGAATGTGTGACAGAATATTATCAGGGCTGTAACTTAAAATTTTTTAATGAAATTATGTTAAGTTACCTATTTTCAAGGCAGCAGCCATTTTGTTGTCATTCTGATTATTTAGTTACACTGTTTTTTCAAGTGTTTTTCCTCTCTCCCTGTCCTTTAAGTTCCCCCTTGCTATTCTCCCATGCTTTTGGCATAGTTTCTGTAATTATTATTACTAAAATTTCTTGGGAGTTTTAGCTTAATAACAGAATGAATTCTGTTCTTTCCCCATGTTTACGTCTTCACCTACGGGTGGTTAGGCGTTGTGTTCTGCATCTACCATCTGATGTTCTGCAGTTTCTTCCCTGGAAGTCTCTGTTTTGCATCAGATGGTGTATTTTTGGTAACTGATTTCGGGCCTGGGTGCCTGGAGTCTTATTTTAGTGTTTTTACACTCATTGTTTACATTTACAACAGCCCTCTGTGTGAGGGGGGGATTTCTAAATAATAATATCTTTATGTTATTTTAATCATAACTAGATACATTATTATTGTTCGTAAGTGTTGAATAAATTGTTTAAAATATTTTTAAAATTTTTGTCCACACTTAGGCTTGGGATCCATTGGGGCTCAACGTTACTTTTCAGAAACTTGGGCTGTTCTGAAAAAATATTTTTTCAAAATATTTTGATTTCAATTATTTTTTCTATATTAATGGATCATATTATTATTATGTATTTTGATTGCCAGGGGTTAGTGCGAGTACCAGGACTTGTTTTCTTTTCACATTGAAAGGATATTGATCAATTGTTTTAAGAGGAAGTCTTCCTCTGACCTTATTATCATTCTATATGTGGTCAGTGTACTCGCATTAACTCCTGTTATATATGGGAAGCGTATGTCACGGTATGTTGTTGGGGATTTGGACACTCCGGTCCTTTCCCCGCAGGGTCACTCTACTTTATCAATTTCTATTTCAGACGATCAAGATTAGGGTGATGTATCTGTGATGTCTTCCAACAGTGTGCCTCCGTCGTCACAATTAATGAAGGGCTAGCGGAAAAGTGCTCATGTAATACGCCAATTGCCTAAGAGGACCCTAGTAGGTTCGACGGCCTTTGACGTCCGCTAGCTCGCCCGGTGTAGCGTCCATTCACCGAATGGTTCGGCAGCCGGGTTCGTCCGTTGCGGTCTAGAAGGAATTTTGGGGTGATGCGAGCACTATAAAATTAACTTAATGCACACCCAGTGACGGCGGATCGGAGGGAGAACGGAGGAAGCCTTTTAGTCCGGTTCATAGCTCGTTCCGGTCCATCCGGACGGCAAGCGAGAGAGGCCCCTCTCTCGTTCAACAACATCTGGCCCCAGATGTTGTGGTACAAATGTGTCGTTAGCGGAGCATACGTCCGTCGCTCGGGACGCTCCGTTGTATAGGCAGTCCGCTGAGACTGCTAAGGCTTCCTCTTCTCGTCAGCGCACACGACCGCACCTTGGCTGCGTGACCGCCGATATATTACCAGCTTCGCCGATCAGGGATTCTTCGGCGACCAGGTCACACCATCCGGCAGCCAGGGATTCGAGACCGATGGACTCCGGACGTTCGCATAGGAAGTATGCGGGAGCCATCTGATGCGGAGCTACCCTCGGCGAAGCACCGATAGACTGCGCCTCCGCAGGTCTCGACGCCGGACATTCTTGTGCACATAGCACAGCTTATCGCAGCATCCCAGCAGCCGACAGAAACGGTGTCGGATCGAGAATTATCCGACAGCGCTGGGTCGGTAGCCGGGGACTCGAGGCCTGCAGACTCCGGACGTTCGCATAGGAAGTGTGCGGGAGTCAACGTACACGGAGCTTCCAGCGGCAATGCATCGTAAGTCCGCTATTGCACAGGCCTCGGGAACGGACGTGCTTTCCTTAATAGCACAGTTTATCGCAGCATCCCAGCATCAACTGAATCTGTCGCATATATTTTATTCGACGATGCTGGGTCGGGACGCTCCGCGGAAGCGGGTACGGACGTCCGAAAGTTTCATCCGGTCCGACGGGATACCGAAAGGGATTCGGTGGATTTCAAGCTTTCCCTTTCGGAACAACATATGCTGCGATGCCGGATAAGAAACTGATAGCGTCGGTGGACTTAGAAATTTTTTGGTTCGGTTCAGGGACATCGTCCCTCAGTTCCGACATAGTCCAATAATGTCACACAAACTTTCGAATTATTGAACGACGCTATATATATTATTATTTTATGCTTGCTATCCAAGCATTTCTGGTTTCTTGTTCGAAGAGTTATGGAGATGTCTTTCAAAAGTGTGCCTCTGTCGTCATAGTTAATGAAGAGTTAGCGGCAATAAGTGCTCTTGGAATATGTCTATCGCTTACGGAGTGACATTCGCTAGCTCACCCGGTGTAGCGTACATTCATCGAATGGTTCGGCTGCCGGGTTCGTCCGTTGCGGTCTAGGAAGGAGATTTGGGTGATGCGAGCACTTTAATTACTTTAGTACTCACCCGGTGACGGCAGATTGAGGACAGATCGGAGGAAGCCAACAACATAGGGGACCGCATGTTGTGGTTCAGATATTTTACATTCGGAGCATATGTCCGTTGCTCGGGACGCTCCGTTATATTGACAGTCCGAGAGACTGTCTTTAATGCTTCCTCATCCTCACAGCAGGGCACACGACCGCACATTGGCTACGTGACCTCGAGTATCCGATCAGTTTCGGCATTCAGTGATTCCACAGCGAATAGGTCGCGCCATCCGGTAGCCAAGGGACACGAGGCCTATACACTCCGTTCGCTCGCATATTGGAAGTATGCACGGGGTAACGATCTCGGAGCTTCCTGCGGCAATGCATCATAAGACCGCTGCTCCTCAGGCCTCAGTGACGGACGTGCTATCCGAGTTAGCACAGTTGTTTCGCAGCATCCCAGCAATTGACGGTTTCTCGGTCGAATCAGGAATTATCCGACGGTGCTGGGTCGGTGCGGTCCGCGGTTGCATCAAGCTACGGACGACCGAACGCTTTATAGGGTCCAACAGGATGGCGAAAGGGATTTGAAAGATTTCGAGTTTTCCCTTTAGTAGTATCGGAAGATGCCTTTCATATCTTCTGGCATTTCTTCCAGTGATTATTTTTCGGACTTCATTGCTGCAATCTTGGATAAGAGACTTATAGCGTCATTGGACTCGGATTTTTCGATCGGTACAGGGACTTTGTCCCTGACTTACCGACGCAGTCCAATATTGTCATTACAACATGTGTTTTATTTTTCGACGCTATATATTATATATATATATACAAGCCTGCTACTAAGCATGATAGTTTAGTTTCTTGTCCGCGTGGCTCATTTCTGCCATTTTATCTTTTTTACATATAGTTTATTTTGGCAGAGCAGGGCATACCGAGAGTTCATATGCATCTAGACGGTGTGATTAAAGACTGCATATATTCTTTTTCGCCGTTTATGTCTTTTCCAATTTCAATGTTGGGAACGACATTATGTATAGTAGACTTAACTTAGACGCTTTATTATACGTAATCCGCCTTACTGAGGCGTTATCATTACGTCTTCAAGAAAAGATTTACGGGATATTATTCTCAATGTAATTTCTTTTGAGGGCAGTAGTTTGTTCACGTATAACTCCGCCCTTCAGTGGCTGATTGGAGTTGGTTAGACGTGATGCAGCCCTAGCTACATCCACGCGTGGATAGTAGGTTAAGAACTCTCTCAGAGTCGCTTCGTTCTCGGAGGAGCTTCTCTTCGACGGCAACTTTCCGGCAATCCATGAATTGCTTGATTTATACATTCTCTTGTCTATCTAGTGTTACAAGAGATTCAGACTGGGGCAAACATTCGGTGGTTGACTCAGAGAGTGCCGCCGCAGTTGCCGGACCCTAGTGTGGCTGTTATGACGGTTGCCAGTCAAACAGATTGGGATATATACTAATCCCTACGGATTCGAAGTGCCAGGGTCTTTGGGTTCCGCAGTCTTTTAGCTATCAGTTTAACTTCCGCGGAATAATGTTTTTTAGGCTTGCTTTATGTCATTGCATGAACATTATTCAGAAACGCATGCCCAAATTCCTGTCCTTTAATTCGACAGTAGTGGCGTATCTCCGGAACCAGGGAGGCACTCTTTCGTTTCCGTTATTCAATTTAATGGAAAGAATCCGTCTGTTGGTTATAGTACACCAAGTTCAGTTTTGGTCCGTCATATTCTGGGTCGTCTGATTGTTTTATCGCACTCCCGTTCTCTTACGGGTCGCTTGTTGCTGTCAGATTGGACTCTCAACAAACAAGTATTTAATCAGATTTGCTATCTATGGGAGCGCCCAATGATGTTTTATTTATGACACAGCTTGCTTATCAATTGCAGACGTATGTGTTGGCTTGTCCAGATCTCTGAGCTAATACTGTTAACGCTCTATTGATCTATAGGACGGAATGATAGGATACGCGTATCCTCCGGCGCTGTTGTTTTAGCAGGTATTGCTAAGATAAACAACCACAATACATTTCTGTTGATAGCATCTCTATCTTCACAGAGATCATGAGTAATTTACTCTCTTGTCTACTGTGGATCTTAACGTGAAATCTTCCTCTATGTGAGGATCTTTTTTCACTGGGTAAATCGTGTCATCTTTATCACAACCAGCAAGGTCGCAACCTTCATGTATTCCGTTGTGTGGTCCGTATTGCATTGTAAGCACTGTACTGGACGAGCTTTGGACGCGATTTCTTACTATAGGAGATCCTCTTCTTCGCTATTCTATGCGACTAAAGTGGAGGCTCTTCCGTCGTGGTGTAGGGATCATTATGTTCATATGGTTGATCCCTCCATACTACGCATTGCTAGTTTTTTAGTATACTTGTTTCACAAGATCTACTGCAGCCTGTTGTTATTTAGGTTATAGGTTTATGTTACCTCATACCTATGCACTCTACGATAGTTTACAATTGAGTCTTTTGTCTCTTTATCTAAGTCAGTTAGTAACTTTTTGATAAATAGACTTAGAATCTTTAGATTAAATTCCTATACGGATTTTAACTTCGGTTCTTATTTAGCTAAGTAATCATTTGAGCCTCTGGAAACAGTAGTTTTCAAATTCTGACCTTTTAAACAGTAATTCTGTTGGTTTCTCTTTTACTGTAGAGTCAGTGAGTTTCATGCACTATCGATGGATGATTTTCACTTTCATAGTTTCGGAATCAATACTTCCGTTACTATTTAGGTTGGATTGTTGCATAAGAGTTAGACTCCTATTATCCGGAACCTATTATTTTAAGGTCCTTCCGTCTTCGTATGGGCATAGGCCTTTACTCTTTCCGGGTACAGTTTATGTATTTATAAACAGATATCTGTTTATTACAAGGGCGTAAGCTTCTTCTGTCTTTGATGTCTAGTAGAAGGACGTTACGCTCCATTTTATTGTTAATGGATTCTATTAACTAGCGTACTGCTTATGGTATATCATTGGCTTAGCAGTTGTGCTTAAGATTTCGGCTCATGAAGTAAGAGTTCTTCTACTTCTTGGGCTTACATTAATAGTGTTGCTATTATAGATTTTTGAAGGCTGCTCATTGCGCTCAGCCATCCATTCATGAATTTTATCTCAGAAATATCGAGTCCATTTCTGGAGGCCTCTATTGTTAGGTCTATTATCTACTGCTCAGAATATCATTCACTTAACAGTTGCTACTATAGCTAGGTAGGCTGTCTGTTTCGGCAGTGTCTCCGTTCGGCTGCCCTCTTCGCTCTGGGCTATTTGACCCAGGGCAAGAAAAAGGGGGGGGGGAGGGTGTTCCCTTGGGTCACCTGTTTTTACTATGAAAACAAGGGGATACCTCCTCCGGAGTTAGTAATTCTGAGCTGTTATTGGGATGGTTGTTTAGTGAGAAGTTTAAGTTTATAAAATTCATTCAAGTCTTAGTTTTTAAAGTATAGCTTTTGAATATTGCATATGTCAACGGACATGATTATGCAATTCTCACACACTTTTAAGAGTATAAGAGTCTCTATCCTCTAGACTTACTTTATTATTGGCTTACTTTAAAAATTATTAATATAAGGATTATTGGATATTAATAGAGTACATGGATGTATGAAGCTCAATTTTTGGAAGGTGTTGTATCTTTCTAATTTATAATAAATAAGAAAGATACATGTAAGGCCTATTACTTCTTTTCCCTACAGGGGATGACTCTATTTTATTTTATTGAGCGTATTCCATTTTGCTCTATGTCCTTGGCCCTCCAGCCTTTTTACTATTCAGCTATGTCTGGGTCATTGGTACAGTATAAAAATGTTAAAAAATTTATAGTAATTTATATATTTTTTATACTTACCAATGACCCAGACGGGGATGGCCCTCCCAGGAGTTGGGAACTCTTGCCTCCCCGCTGAGTACATAGCGCTTACCAGGCACTGGTTATTAGAATGATAAATGGCGCCAATTTCGGAACGTCCTTGACACTGCGCATGCGCAGTGGGGGCGAGGTGTGGAGGGCCTTTCAGGACATGTTTTCTTTAGTTTTAGATGCAAATTTTGGGGATTGGGGGGCAAAATTTGTGTTTGGCCCTATATTTTAAGAGTTAGCACCAGCTATGTCTGGGTCATTGGTAAGTATAAAAAATATATAAATTACTATAAATTTTTTAACATTTGGGTGCCTGTTGGATGAATATATATTGTTTAGTGGGTAGCGCTTTTCACTGATTCCAGAGTGCTCCCCTCTTTGTTTTGAAGAATATTCCTTCAAAAAAAGGGGGGGGGGGGGGGCAGGGGGAGGGAGGGGGGTTGTAAAATCTCCTCTGGCTTGATAAGTGTGTAACTATGAGTGAAGCTGTTTTGTCTGTAGATTATATCTGATCCTAGATACAGCTTGTTTATTATTTATATATGGCGTATGTTTGTGGGGGACTCTCAAATACGCCATCCTAATTTATGGGGCTTAGTCTGGACTAGCCTTAAAAATTGGGGGCTCGTTACACCCAATTAGCATAATCATTCATGCTAAGAATATGGAATATGGCTCCGTATTTATGTTAGGTCTTCTCTATTATTGTATAGAGAGACATACATGTAATTCCTTTTAAATTTAATCTCCTTTCACCTTGGAATGCAGACTTAGGAGATATATTTGGTCTGCTAATTCTTAAGTCCTAGGCCCTATGCCTTTTTACGATTCAACTAGTCTGGCCCATTGGTTATTAGTATAAGAATATGATAAATTTAAAGTAATTTGTATATTTTCTATACAGATGGGGATGGCCCTCCCATGAGTGGGCACTCATACCTCCCCACTGAGGTATTGTTAGTACACTCATCTAGAAAGAATGATGTTGGTGCCAATTCCTGTCTCTTCCTGACCACTGCGCATACGCAGATGGTAAAAGTATGGAGGGCCAGATAGGACTTTTAATTTTTTGTTTTGTATGCAAATTTGGGTGATTGGGGGGTGGGGGGTTCAAACTTTGTGTTTGGCCCTTGATAATATCAAGTTTGCACCAGCTAGTCTGGGCCATTGGTAAGTATAAAAAATATACAAATTACTTTAAATTTATCATTTTCTTCATTTTCCATCAAAAAATGTTGCTGCTGGCAACAACTGTTGAACTTAGTTTAGTCAGGGATCATTATATTCCTTTGGCACGCCCTAAAGGGCGCATTTATGATCAGATCGGTTTGAAACTTGGTATGTTAGTTTGGGGTGACCTCTAGATGGGAGCTATCGATTTTCTGCCTTTTCCATCAAAAATAGTTGCCATTGGGAAAGACCTTCGATGAACTTAGTGCAGTTATGCACCAATATTTCACTTTGACACACTCTGTAGGGTACATTTATGATCGGATCACTTTGTAACTTGGTGTGCTTGTTTTGGGTGACCTCTATATGGGAGCTATCGATTTTCTTCCATTGCCATCAAAACATGTTGCCCTTGGCAACAACCTTTGAACTTGATTCAGTTAGGCATCAATATTTCCCTTTGGCACACCCTACAGGGAACATGATCAGATTGCTTTGAAACCTGGTGTGCTTGTTTGGGGAGATCTCCAGATGGGAAGGAACTATCGATTCTCTTCCATTTCCATCAAAAAATGTTGCAATTGGCAGCCACCTTCGAACCTAATTTAGTCAATATATTCCTCTGGCACGCCCTTCAGGGCACATTTATGATCGGATCGCTTCGAAACTTGGTGTGCGTGTTCGGGGTGACCTCTAAATGGAAGCTATTGATTTTCTTTCATTTCCATCAAAAATTATTGTTGTTTCACTCTTTGTCACTTCCTATGCAGATACGCTTGAATTTATGAATGTGTAATATTGAATTGTGCAGATTCTATATATTATGGAGGTGGGGGTCATTGGCTATTGATAGTTCTGTCGCTAACCGTAAGGAATTTTGTTTTGTTTTGTAACTTAGTAGATCACTGAAACGCACATAGAATGTACTCATATGCCTGTTATGATAAACCGTCGCTTTCCTGGAAACGAGTCGTCTATATGATATGGAATCAGAACACATTATGTGATACATACCGTTTCTTGTGGTTTTCATGCCAAAATCTATATGATTGTTAGATAAAATATTAGAGCTTCATGGTACTGAAATTTCAGGCTTGTTGTATCATTTTCTTGAGGGATTTACTTCAGTATTGGTACTGTAAATTGATGTTAACCCTTTACCCAACGTAACGGCCAAAACCGGCCAGTGCTATTCTCAAAAATCGCCAATTAATTTTCAAAATATTTTCATTTTTTGTCTCAAAAACATAGGTTATGACCCCTCGTTGGAACGAGCTCGTCGAGCTCGTTCCAACGAGGCGTCATAACCTATGTTTTTGAGACAAAAAATGAAAAAAATTAGTTATTCAAGAATTTTTTTTGCAAGTGTTGTCTGCTTTTCATGTTAGGTAAAGGGTTAATATGATACTGATATCAAAACCAATACCAAACGGTATTTTCAATATACAGCTGAGCTGTAAGCCGCTACTATAGGAGTTAGGCTCAGAATGCTCATATTTAACTATTAACTCATGGCTAAACCTAACTTTAATGCTGAGTGCATCAAGGTTGCATTACAGTGTTACATGAGAGGTATGCCGTTAATCCAACAGAACTTGATAGAATACTCTTTGAAAGGTGTCCAAAGTTTCAATCTGCACTCAGCCATTATATATACTACTCAAAGTATGCTAAGCTCCAAGAATATTCAACACCCTATTTTACATTTTAGTTGAAAATATTGTTATGAAAAGCATATTTATTTATTATTTAATAAAACCTTTAATAATTTAAGTACAGAAATTAAGATTTTGTTTGTGTTTGACATTATTTTTTAGCTTTTGAATATTATAACCATGGAAAGTGGATATTATTGGTAAAAGAGGACATTTTTCAAATTTGCCAAAAAGTTGACGGAGCGAACTGGTATGGGTTCAATTTCGAGTATGAGATCCATTACTGTTAATTACAGCTTGACAATGCCTTCTCATGCTCCCAGTCAGGTTCCTGATGGTCCTTTGTGGGATGCTGTTCCATTCTTGGACCAGCATGGCACCAAGTTCCTGGACACTTCTTGGCTGGACTGGACGGACTGAAATTGCAAGCTGCAACTCATTCCAAACGTGTTCGATTGGACTGAGGCCAGGGGATCTTGCTGGCCTGTCCCTACGCTCAATCCCCTCCCTCTGTCGGTACTGCCGTACATGCATGGGCAACATGAGAGACGGGCATTATGGTCCATCAGAATGAATCACCCACTGCACCTGCATACAATATGATGTGGGCATCCAGGATCCCATCAGTATAAAGCTGTGCAGTCAATGTACCAAGGTCAAAGACGCAGAGCTGTGTATGTCCATCCCAGCTGATGCCACCCCAGACCATTATTGACCCTCCACCATAGCGGTCATACTCAGCAATGTTGTCTGCATGGAATCGCTCTCCTTGTCTTCTCCATACCCTAGAACATCTATCTGTGTAGTCTAGGCAGTACCTTGACACTTCTGTAAAAATGATCAGGTCGCCAATCTTCTCTAACATGGTCCATGGCCCATTCATTTTATGCCTGGCGGTGGTTCTGGGACAGCGGGATGCTAATACATGGTCTTCTTGATCGGAGACCACGTTCGTGCAACCTTGCCTGGATAGTCTGCGTCAAAACATTTATCCCGGATGCATTCTGAAGGTCACTGCTAAGCTGGGTTGCTGTGGCAAAGCGGTTCCTACGGGGCTGAATGAACAAAAACCGGTCTTCAGCTGCAGGTGTTGCCCTGTCTTTGCCCTGTCTTTGCCACCACCATGCCATCTTACTGGTGTGCCATACCACTGAAATCTAGCCCAGGCTCTGGTGATCACAATATGGTGCACACCAAGGGCTTCACCAACCTGACAATGGCTTGCCTTGCTCCACCATCCCTACAGCCCGCCACATTTCGGCTTCAGACAAATGTCTTCTAACATTTGCATTCGCCATATTCAATCATTAAATCACAAGGGTTTGGGTTGAAATGAGGACTGAATACCCTACACATGTTATGTACATGTGGACAGTACACAGAAACATAATGGAAATCAAGGGACACATGCTTTCCATGACTGTCATGAAACGTCTGCCTGTCAGGAGAGCTAATGTAAACACTGAGGACCATCTCAATACATTCCTCAATCATATCCACCAAAAATATCGCAAATATGTAACATGCAAATTTCACAATGGTGTGTCAAATATGTGGTGCTTAGCAAACTTTGAGTAGTATATGTGTGGAAGTAAAATTAGTGCTACTAATGAACTGACTTGTACAATAGATGGAGAGTGCAGAGGCAATGGAAGCTTAACCTTTTTGCACTGAATTCCTAAATGGTATTGTCTTCAGGAATATAATTTAAAGCAAGAAGTGGATGAATCAATTTTGCGCTCATAAGATGATGGGACATGACAAATTTAATGAATAATGAGAGTATTATTTATAAAAATTTTGTTCAACTTTATTTTTATACTCCCGTCATTTTTGACGGACGTATTATGTTATGGCATTGTTTGTCTGTCTCTCTGTCTGTCTGTAAACAAGTTTTGTGTCACCTACTCCTCCAAAAGTTTACATGCTACATTGTTCAAACTTTGCACACATGTTGATCAGTAATTGCCGTTGTGCATGTGACAAGTGTAGGTATCTCCATTTTGTATTTCCAGAGTTATGCCCCCTTTTAGTACTTAAAACATCACAGTATTGTGCCTACTCCTTCAATATTTTACATGCTATATTGTTCACACTTTGCACACATGATGATCAGTAATTGCCGTTCTGCATGTGACCAGAGCAGGTAACTCTGTTTTGTATTTCCAGAGTTATGCCCCTTTTTCTTGAAACATTACAGTATTGTGTCGCCTTCTCCTTCAACATTTTACATGCTATATTGTTCAAACTTTGTATACATGTTGATCACCAATTGCTGCTGTGCATGTGACAAGTACAGGTAACTCTGTTTTGTATTTCCAGTGTTATGCCCCCTTTTAGTACTTAAAACATTTCAGTATTGTGTCACCTACTCATTCAACATTTCAGTATTGTGTCACCTACTCATTCAACATTTTACATGCTATATTGTTCAAACTTTGCACACATGGTGATCACCAATTGATGTTGTGCTTGTGACAAGAGCAGTTAACTCCATTTTGTATTTCCAGAGTTATGCCCCTTTTAGTACTTAAAACAGTACAGTATTGTGTCGCCTTCTCCAACATTTTACATGCTATGTTTTTCAGACTTTGCACACATGTTGACCACCAATTGCTGTTGTGCATGTGACAAGAGCAGGGAACTCTGTTTTGTATTTCTAGAGTTATGCCCCTTTTAGTACTTAAAACATTACACTATTGTGTCGCCTACTCCTTCAACATTTTACATGGTATATTGTTCAAACTTTGCACACATGTTGATCAGTAATTGTCGTTTTGCATGTGACAAGAGCAGGTAGCTCTGTTTTGTATTTCCAGAGTTATGCCCACTTTTAGTACTTAAAACATTACACTATTGTGTCGCTTACTCCTTCAACATTTTACATGCTATGTTGTTCAAACTTTGCACACATGGTGATCAGTAATTGCCGTTGTGCATGTTACAATAGCAGGTAACTCCATTTTGTATTTCCAGAGTTATGCCCTTTTTTGTATTTGAAACATTACTGTATTGTGTCGCCTTCTCCTTCAACATTTTACATGATATATTGTTCAAACTTTGCACACATGTTGATAAGTAATTGCCGTTGAGCATGTGACATGAGCAGGTAACTCTGTTTTGTATTTCCAGAGTTATGCCCCCTTTTAGTACTTAAAACATTACACTATTGTATCGCCTACTCCTTCAACATTTTACATGATATATTGTTCAAACTTTGCACACATGTTGATCAGTAATTGTCGTTTTGCATGTGACGAGCAGGTAGCTCTGTTTTGTATTACCAGAGTTATGCCCCCTTTTAGTACTTAAAACATTACACTATTGTGTCGCTTACTCCTTCAACATTTTACATGCTATATTGTTCAAACTTTGCACACATGGTGATCAGTAATTGCCGTTGTGCATGTTACAAGAGCAGGTAACTCCATTTTGTATTTCCAGAGTTATGCCCCTTTTTGTATTTGAAACATTACTGTATTGTGTCGCCTTCTCCTTCAACATTTTACATGATATATTGTTCAAACTTTGCACACATGTTGATCAGTAATTGCCATTGAGCATGTGACATGAGCAGGTAACTCTGTTTTGTATTTCCAGAGTTATGCCCCCTTTTAGTACTTAAAACATTACACTATTGTGTCGCCTACTCCTTCAACATTTTACATGCTATTTTGTTCAAACTTTGCACACATGTTGATCACCAATTGCCGTTGTGCTTGTGACAAGAGCAGGTAACTCTGTTACATATTTCCAGAGTTATGCCCCCTTTTATACTTGAAACAGTACACTATTGTGTCGCCTACTCCAACATTTTACTTCCTTTATTGTTCAAACTTTGCACCCATGTTGATCTTTGATTGTCATTGTGCATGTGACAGGAACAGATAACACCATTTTATTTTTAAATGACGAGAATGTCCTTTTTCTTGGCGCCACCTATCATCAATCTTATCAATGAAGTTAACTTGTCAGTGAATGGACGCTACCATTGTAAATGGCAAGGAGAATCTTCTACAGCAGCTTTGTTTTTTTGTGAAGACCTCAGATCGATTAATATGAATATCTGAAAACAGATGAATTACCCTATACCCCATACAGGGCAGGGGAATGGGCAATGATTGGAAGGGGGAACAGACATAGTCGAGTCAACAAAAATTTCAAACTTTACTCCAGAGAAACTTGTGCATGTTCCAATTTTGACGGGCGTATGTTGCCCAGCTAGGCGGTGCTCTAAACTTTTGTGATGATATGCCGATTTTAGTACATGTATGTACCTTTGTCATGGGCACCTACTAGCACAAATTGAACTCTACTGAGCTTAGTTGATGTTTTCACGTTTCTTCACTTTAATTATACCCCCACTTTCAAAGAAAATGGGGGTACACTGGATTACATGCGTCCGCCTGTGCGTCCATGTGTGAGTCCGTCCGAGAATATTCATAACTTTCATAACGTAAGTAAATTATTATTTTCTATAATATTTGTTGGTCATAGGTATGTCCACACTAGTTATTTTTTTTTTTATTACTTGTTTTTATTACTTGTTCACTTGGAAATTGTGTCCATCCGAGCCAAATCTTGTCTGTTCAGCCTGTATCTCGGGTATCGTATCGAATGTTCTATTGCAATGAAATTTGCTGAGAACACTGCTTATGGTATAGGCTTTAAAAAAAGGATTCAGCGATATTTCTCACATTCTCCTTTTTAGAAATTATCCCCCTTTTTTTGACTTAGAAATTGTTGGAAATAGACATTATTTGTCTGTTCAGCCTGTATCTCAGGTATGGGTTATCAGATTTCAGTGAAATATGGCATGCAGTTTGCCTATGACAAAGGCTTCTGTCTCATTGCATAAAACTTTCAAACACCAAACAATTTACCATACCTTTTGACGTAGAAATTGTTGGAAGTTGTTATACCCCCACTTTCGAAAAGAATCCGTGGGGGAGGGTGGGGCTGGGGAGGGTTTTATACTGGATTACATGCGTCTGTCTTTACATCTGTCTGTGCATCCATCCGTGTGTGAGTCCATCCGAGAATATTCATAACTTTCATTATTTTCTATAATATTTGTTGGTCATAGGTATGCCCACTCTAGGCGGTACACCACGTGGGGGTATGCACTGGACGACAGTCCAGCTCTTATTTAAACTTGGAAGTATGTGTACTTATTACTTTCAGTTTTCCCAGAATCTTGGAGATGGAGTTATTGCAACTGGTCATTTATTTCTCCAATATATGGCTGTATTGCAAACAGCAGAACTAGGGAGGAAGCCAGCAAGTCTCTTGCCGGGAGGGTCGGCGAGGTCTGAAAAAGGGAGAGGTCCCTCTTTAACCCAACAACATCTTTGCCCATGAAGTCAGACCATCCGGTAGCTAAGGAGCCAAGGCGCCAATCAACGGGATGTTCAGAGAAGAGATCCATCTCAGGAACGCTGTCCCAGGAGCAGCAAGCAGCTAAGAAACAGAAAACCGCTGCTCCTCAGGCCTCAATGATGGACTGGCTGTCGCAGATTGCGCAGCTGATCGTAGCATCCCAGCAAGTGTGGGAGCAACCTCCCTCAGACTCAGAACTTGAGCTGTCAGACGGTGCTGGGTCTGTCCAGTCGTCTGTTCATGTAGATGTAATGGACAGAGATTCGCAACTGATTCACTCGTATGGTAAAAGGGATAAGGAAGAAGATTACCCTTCCCTTTCGGAGCAACACATGATTGCGATGGATTTTATCCATCAGTACTACCCTGAGTTTGTTCCACAGAATCAGCAGGCTGCGACAACAAGAGAGAAACCTACATTATACGGAGGAAGGAAGAAGCTCTTTCTTTCCTGGTTCACTGTAGGCTGGTGTTGCAGGCCTTCGGCAATGTAGACGATGCCATATTTAACCTCTCGAGCGTGAGGAAAAGAGGTAGTTTCTTGTCAACATCTTCCATAAATATACCGTTCCTTGGACCACGTTTATTTAAAACGATTGGAGAAGATGTGCAGAAAGCTCCATGTTTGGATGAGCAGGCCTGGGATTTAGATATTTCCTTACCTGCATCATTGTAGTATTCACTCAGATGTAATGGAAACTGCAATTTCATCGAATAGAGCGAATTTGGACGCAATGCCCTACGCCGATTACCTTACCAGAGCTATGGCGCAACATCTCAACGGGAAGGAATTTGAGAATGTGTGTACCTCTCTTAGAGTTCTTTCCAGGGCAATCATGTATGCCACATATAACTCCGCCCTGACAGTGGCTAATCTGGAGTTAATTAGACGTGAAGCTACCCTTGCATCATCATCACTTATAGATGACAAGGTGAAAAGCTCGATCCGGTCTCCAGACATACTATCTTTGATGACATGCTTTCATTTGTCTATGAATAGGCTACTAAGAAAGCTTCCAGTGCTCTGCTTTTGAAGTCGGCGTCTCAGCAACCCGCTTCAGCAGACCAGGGTAAGCGAGGGTGTTCCAAATCGAAATCTTCAAAAGGAAACTCCTCACGAGGGTACAAGAAACCCTCATATAATTACTCCGGAGGTCGTCAATACAGCGACTTGGGAAAGGGGCGTATGTCTGATTGGGATTATCGATCAGACGCCCCTAAACCGACGGGGCAAGGATCTGTAGTTTCTCTTCCCGTAAGCCTCGCAAGTCCTACAGGTGATGGTCAAGACCTCTATTGCTTGCTGGTTGGCGGAAGGTTATCAAACATCGCGAGAAACTGGATAGCAGTGCCGGAAGATCAGTGGGTGAGAAATGTAGTCTTGGATGGCTTACCGCTATCATTCCGAGCAAAACCCCCACTAATAAGATGTCCATGTTGGACAAATCTTCCGGTGGATCCTTTCAAAAGAGAGTCTCTCCAAGCGAAGGTACAAGCTCTCTTACTAAAGGAAGCAATAGAGGTCATCGAGAATCAAAAATCTCAGGGTTTTTACAGCCACCTGTTCCTGGTACCGAAGCCAGACGGCTCGTTCTGACCAGTAATAGACTTGAGCTGGATAAACAAGCTTATTGTGGCTCCAAAGTTCTATATGGAGACCAATCGGTCGGTAAGAGTGAGCAATAGATCTAAAGGATGCTTACTTTCATGTCTTGGTACATCCGGCATTCAGAAAGTACCTGTGGTTCGCCATACAAGGGAAGGTTTATCAGTTCAGAGCAATGTGCTTTGGTCTGAACCTGGCACCATGGGCATTCACTCAAATAATGAACTCGGTAATGTCATACTTCCGAGCTCATTCATCTGCGGTAATATCGGCTTACTTGAACGACATTCTACAGAATTATACTTCAGAACGATGTTCAGAGTCTGCTTCTATTACTCCGACGTCTTGGTTTCATTGTGAATGAGAAAAAGTCAGATCTAGCTCCGTCCAAGTCGTTCACTCACTTGGGAATGAGCTTCGAGACTCACAACAATTTGGTTCGTCTGCTGATACCCAGAGCAAAATTAGTCAGTTGTTATGCTCACTTTTGTCTACAATCCAACGCATTAACAGCAAAGGAATTCATGCAACTGATGGGGCTGTGCGGATCTTATTCCGATGGGCTGTCTGCGCACTCTTCCCATCCAGATATTCTTTACTCAGAACTGGAGTGTGAAGACACATTCACTCGAAACCCAGATTGTTTTAATGGACCTAGTAAAACAAAAGGTTCAGATTTGGGCAGCTCTTCAGTGGTTAACTCAGGGAGTTCCATTACAACTGCTGGATCCGGCTTTTGTGATTATCACGGACGTGAGTCAGAGGGGCTTGAAGTGTCATGGTCTTTGGGACTCTCGGTTCCTAGAGAAGCACATAAACATCAAAGAGATGATGTCAATTTGGCTAGCACTTCAACATTGGAATCGCCTCATTGCGAACGCCCACGTTCAAATTCTGTCGGACAATTCAACAGTAGTTGCTTACCTCAGAAACCGAGTCGGCACTCATTCGATTCCATTATGCAAATTAACGGAGAGGATTCTCCTATACGTCATGAATCATGGCGTTCATCTCTCTGTCCGTCATATACCGGTTCGTCTGAATGTACTAGCAGACTCGCTGTCTTGGAAAGGTCGCCTGTTGCCATCAGAATGGACTCGCAACAAGCGAATATTCAGACAGATTTGCTACTAGTGGAATCGCCCCATGATAGATCATTAGCTCACCTGACTTTCAGTCAGGAGAGCTATAGTGATCACTCACCATCCGTCGTCCGTCGTCGTCCGTGAACATGGTGTTTGCATCTTCTCCTCCCAAACCACTGAACCAATTTAATTGATATTTGAGATAATAGTTTGTTATGACATCGCAATTTGATTTTGTTCACACACCCAAAAGGTGTGCGGAAATCTTAAAAAATCTTCTTCTCATGAACCAGCAGAAGCAGAGACTTGATATTTGGTGTGCAGCTTCCTTTTGAGGTGTAGACTCAGATTTGTTCAAGAGAAGTTTGTGGGGCTATACTTGGCGTCGTTATGGGAGGGGCAAAATTTTTGGCCCCGCCCAAAATTTCTATTTTCTGAACTGAGAGGCTGATTTGAACCAAATTTTATGTGAGGGCTTATTGGGTCATAAGTACCTAATTTATGCTGATTTTTTTTTTACCGTAGCCCCATGGGAACCGCAGGAGCTAAAAATAGAAAAAAATTAAAAAGCCCATATCTCCAAAACTGCACTGCACTGAGAATTTTTATTTGGTGTGAAGCTTCCTTAGGACCAACAGAAAGAATTGGTAAAAAAAAAATTGCCATTGGTTTTATCATAGGGTACAGTTTTGGGACTTTGAAAAAGTGCTGAGTCAGCACTTTTTATCACTGTAGGCAATGGGAAAAACATTAAAAAATCTTCTTCTCCAGATCCAGCAGGCAGAATCTTTTGATATTTGGTATGCAACATTGTAGGGTGGATCTGATTCAAGTTTGTTCAAATTGGCCCCCTGGGTTCATATTTGGGCTCAGTATAGAAGCCCGATTTCGAACTTGGTGCATTTCAGGCAAATTTCTTAAAAAATCTTCTTCTCCAGATCCAGCAGGCAGAATCTTTTGATATTTGGTATGCAACATTGTGGGGTGGATCTGATTCAAGTTTGTTCAAATCGTCCCCCTGGATTTATATTTGGGCTCAGTATAGGAGCCCAAATTTGAACTTAGTGCATTTCAGGCAAATTTCTTTGAAAATCTTCTTCTCCAGATCCAGCAGGCAGAATCTTTTGATATTTGGTATGCAATATTGTGGGGTGGATCTGATTCAAGTTTGTTCAAATCGGCCCCTTGGGCCCCTTGGGTTTATATTTGGGCTCTGTATAGGAGCCCAAATTTGAACTTAGTGCATTTCAGGCAAATTTCTTTGAAAATCTTCTTCTCAAGATCCAGCAGGTAGAATCTTTGGATATTAGGCATGCAACATTGTGGGGTGGATCTGATTCAAGTTTGTTCAAATCGGTTCCCTGGGTTTATATTTGGGCTCAGTATAGGAGCCCAAATTTGAACTTAGTGCATTTCAGGCAAATTTCTTAAAAAATCTTCTTCTCCAGATCCAGCAGGCAGAATATTTTGATATTTGGTATGCAACATTGTGGGGTGGATCTGATTCAATTTTGTTCAAATCGGCTCCCTAGATTCAAATTTGGGCTCATAATAGAAGCTCGAATTCGAACTTAATGCATTTCAGGCAAATTTCTTCAAAAATCTTCTTCTCCAGATCCTGCAGGCAGAATCTTTTCATATTTGGTATGCAACATTGTGGGGTGGATCTGATTCAAGTTTGTTCAAATCGGCCACCTGGATTCATATTTGGGCTCACTATAGAAGCCCAAATTCGAACTTAGTGCATTTCAGGCATATTTCTTCAAATATCTTCTCCAGATCCAGCAGGCAGAATCTTGTGATATTTGGTATGCAACATTGTGGGGTGGATCTGATTCAATTTTGTTCAAATCGGCCCCCTGGGTTTATATTTGGGCTCAGTATAGGAGCCCAAATTTGAACTTAGTGCATTTCAGGCAAATTTCTTTGAAAATCTTCTTCTCAAGATCCAGCAGGCAGAATCTTTTGGTATTGGGTATGCACCATGCTTAGGGGGGTGAGATTCAATTTTGTTCAAGCCAAGTCCCTGGGTTCATATTTGGGCTCCCTGTGGGAGCCTAAATTATAACTTAGTTCAAAATGAGGAATTTCTTTAAAAATCTTCTTTAGATCCAGCAATCGGAATGTTTTCATATTTGGTATGCAGCATCCTTAGGGGAGTGAGATTCAAGTTTGTTCAAGCCAAGTCTCTAGGTCCATATTTGGGCTCACTATGGGAGCTTGAATTGTAACTTTGTTCGAAATGAGGAATTTTCTTAAAAAATCTTCTTCTTCAGATCCAGCAGTTGGAATGGTTTGATATGTGATGAGTAGCATCCTTGTGGGGGGGGGGAGGATTCAAGTGTGTTAAAGCCAAGTCCATGGGTTCATATTTGGGCTCCCTGTGGGAGCCCAAATTATAACTTAGTCAATATGAGGAATTTTTCTTTCTTCAGATTCAGCAGTTGGCATGTTTTGATATTTGGCATGGGGCAACCTTATGGGACTGAGATTCAAGTTTGTTCAAGCCAAGTCCCTTGGTTCATTTTTGGGCTCACTATGGGAGCCTGAATGACAACTTAGTTCAAAATGAGGAATTTTCTTTAAAAATCTTCTTCCGATCCAGCAGATGAATGCTTTTGATATTTTTTATGCAGCATCCTTAGGGGGGTAAGATTCAAGTTTGTTCAAGCCATGTCCCTAGGTCCATATTTGGGCTGATTGTGGGAGCTCGAATTGTAACTTGGTTCAAAATGAGGAATTTTCTTTGAAAATCTTCTTCTTCAGATCCAGCATTCGGAATGTTTTGATATTTGGTGTGCAGAATCCTTAGGGGTGTGAGATTCAGGTTTGTTAAAGCCAAGTCCCTGGGTTCATATATGGGCTCCCTGTGGGAGCCTGAATTATGACTTAGTTCAGTATGAGGAATATTCTTTAAAAATCTTTTTTTAGATCCACTGGTCAGAATATTTGGATATTTGGTATAAGCTTTTCTTAGGAGGAGCAGATGCAACTTGTTGAAATCAATTCTCTGGGTTGATATTTAGGCTACCATGTCAGGTGAGCGCCCTCAGGCCCCCTGGGGGCCTCTTGTTTTGCAACACACCTGAACAATCAGTTTCCAACATTCATGTGACCATGTCCAGATCTTCGAGCATATGCAGTAGACGCTCTGTCAATTTCATGGGACGGAATGATAGGATATGCATATCCTCCAATTCCATTGATTCAGCAGATTCTGTTAAAGATCAAACACTCTCGTTGCAAAATTCTGCTAGTAGCACCTCTGTCATCACAGAAACCTTGGATCAATCTTCTCAGGTGTCTGTTATGGGACATTCCCCAGAAGCTTCCTCCACAAGAGGACCTTCTTTATCAGGGGAAGTCCCACGCACTGCATCACAACCCGGAAGGTCTTAACCTTCACGTATTTCCATTGTGCTGTCCTTCTTGCACAGAAAACAGTTTACAGGATGCGCAGTGGATGCAATTTCTAACTGCAGGAGGTCCTCCTCTTCGTTGAACTATGCAGTGAAGTGGAGGGTTTTCTTCCGTTGGTGTAAGGATCAGTCGATAGACATATACGATCCGTCCATACCAAATATTGCTGATTTCTTGGTCTACTTGTTTGATGATCTCGAACTGCAGCCCATTACCATTAAGGGCTATAGGTCTATGTTATCAGATACTTACGCTCATCATAACATGTCTATTTGATCAAATAATTCATTATCCAAGCTAGTTAGAAATTTCTCTATCAATAGACCTAGAACCCTCAGATTAATTCCTAAGTGGAATTTGGCTTGGGTTCTGTTGAAGCTCAAAGAAGCTCCTTTTGAGCCGTTGAACGTTGTAGAGTTCAAATTCTTGACCTGTAAAATGGTGTTTTTCTTAGCCTTTGCATCTGCTAGAAGAGTCAGTGAACTTCATGCTTTATCTGTTGATGAATCTCACTACCATAGTGTGGATAATACCATTACCCTCACGACGGAAGTGTGGTTTTTGGCTTAGAATCAGATTCCAGACAAGTGGCCGGAGCCTATTGTCATTAAGGCTTTATCATCCTCCGATAACAGTAGACCTTTGTTGTGTCCAGTCAGGGCTATGCGCATTTATAAACATCGATCAGATTTTGTTAAAAAATGAAGAAAACGTTTCTTTCTTTCATTGATTCCTAACAGAAAGGATTTTTTTTTTCATGTTGTCACTAGATGGATTCAGTTGGCAATACACATTAGAGCACTGTCCACTTCTTGGGCTTATTCCAACAGTATAGCCATTACTGAACTCATGATGGCTGCATACTGGACTCAGCCCTCTTCATTTACCAAGTTTTACCTGAGAAATTTAGAGTCCATCTCTGTTGGATAGGTATTTAGGCAGTCCGTTCCAGCATTGACACTGTTCTGCTGCCCTCTTCATTCTGAGGATTTTTACCTCAGAACAAAAGGGGGTGGGGGGCGGGCAGGGGATGGTTTTTCCCCTTATGATCATCTGTCTGACTTTATAGTGAAAAGCAAGGGAAGACCTCCTCCGGTGTCAGTAGTCCTGAGTCGATGCTGAGATGGTTTTAGTGTGTAGCTCGGTGTGAAGCAATAACTATGTCTCATTTATGTACGGTTTTTAAAGTGTAGCTCACAGTGAAGCATTTGTATATATCTCATGTTGAACGGGCATTAACATACAATCCTCAGACACTTTTAAATGAGTATAAAGAGTCTTATTCTCTGGACTCTCAGTATATATTGGTTTTCCTTCACTGATTTAGCATAATGGGTTATGCTGGCATTAAATGGAGAAATTATATGTTATGTAATACTTACATTGTTGTTGTTATGCCTTTTTCTTTTCTCGTAAAGGAGAAAGACTTATATAATTCCTATCTTCTATTCTCATGTAGGAGCTATCCTTTACGGAAGTAATTGAGAGATTGGATTTTCCTTTAAGTCCTAGACCTTCCACCCTTTTTATGATTCAGCTAGTCTGGGCCATTGGTTGTTGTATAAAAATATGATAAATTTTAAGTAATTTGTATATTTTTTATACTTACCAATGGCCCAGACGGGTATGGCCCTCCCATGAGTGGGCACTCGTACCTCCCCGCTGTTTATAACATTTAACAGGCAATGTGTCGAAAGAATGATGGTTGGCGCCAATTTTGGTACCTTCCTGGATACTGCGCATGCGCAGATCTAAAAAGTATGGAGGACCAGATAGGACTTGATTTTTTCGGTTTTGCATGCAAATTTTGGGAATTGGGGGGCAAAATTTGTGTTTGGCCCTGGATTAATTTTTGAGTTATCACCAGCTAGTCTGGGCCATTGTTAAGTATGAAAAATATACAAATTACTTAAAATTTATCATTTCTCGGCTCATTTCAGATGTGGCTAAACCTAACTTTAATGCTGAGTGCATCAAGGAAAAGGAAACATACCAGTTCTTTCAGTGTTACATGAGAGGTATGCCGTTAATCCAACAGAACTTGATAGAATACTCTTTGCAGGGTGTCCAAAGTTTCAAATCTGCATCGAGCCATTATATATGTGTGTAAGTAAAATTAGTGCTACTAATGAACTGACTTGTACAATAGATGGAGAGTGCAGAGGCAATGGAAGCTTAACCTTTTTGCACTGAATTCCTAAATGGTATTGTCTTAAGGAATATAATTTAAATCAAGAAGTAGATGAATCAATTTTGCACTCACAGGGAGGTTCAGCAATAATCTAAACCTACAGCCCATGGGGCTGAACCTCCCTATGAGTTCAAAATTGATTCACGATTTTGTTGTGCATTGTGCCATCTTGATTAGGGACATGCATATCGAAAATTTGAATTTCAAACATTAATCAAATCAGACCACAGATTTGTGGATTGATTCTTTTTTATGCCCCCCACCAGTTTGGCAAAGGGCATTAAGTGTTACTCTTGTCCATCTGTACATCCATCCATATGTCCATACATACGTCCAACCCAAATATGGTTTCTAGTTTGACTTAAAAAAATGAAACAAAATTTTATACATAGGTTTATAACCACATAAAACAGGTTGGGATTGATAGTGGGCTTGGTCTGCTATTTTTTGGCAGACATGAGCTCATTCCAATGAGGGGTCATAAGCTATGTTTTTGACGCAAAAAATGAAAAAAATGAGTAATTCAAGAATTTTATTTCCAAGTGTCATCTGCCATTAGTGTTAGGTAAAGGGTTAAATAAATTCTATCAAAACTGAAAGAATTTTTGTGACTCACATTCCCAGGTGGGAGAAGATAAGGCCACTACATTTCTCCCCACCTCAAAAGTCTTTTTACATCAAAATATCTCCAGGCTAAGTGTTGTCAATATGCATAAAATGAGCTATTTACAATCCAGGCACATTGTTCAAAGCAGGTTGAAAGAAATTTTGACCAAATTTGTACCAATCTCCAACATTGACCAACTTGTTGATTTCTGATATCAAAAAAACCTCCTATATCAAGTTCTGAAAACAAAATGCAATATATTTTGTAAAAAAAAATAAAAACACTAGTGGGGTGGGGGAAGGTAAACTAGATAATTAGTGGGAAGATAAAACTGTTACAGCTGCACTGATCGCACTCACAAGGGTATAAAATTATCTACAATTCTAAATTATTTAAGAACTGAAGAATGATTCATGCAGTCGAAGTTCAGGAGAATAAAAATCGATTTTCACAAACTCAGACAAAATTGTAACGTGTGAGTTTAATACAGTATTAATTCACTCTCAACCTACTTTAGTTTGCAATGTGGTAACTGCTGCTTCCAGAAACAGTGGAATCTGGGTGTCATGGAGTACATGAGGCATCTCCCATATTCCTCCACCCAGTGCAGACCATGGCCCATTACATCTTGGACCTTTGTACCCATTCACCACACTTTCCTTCAGTTCATTTCACTGATCTTGCATGGCAGAGACACAAAGATTGCTTATGATGCAAGGGTGTGCCATGACCTTGAGTGAAGGTCATAGCTCTAAGGTCAGGATCACAGACTATTGGCTTGCTTGTTTCTTTATTCTAATTTTGTCCACACCAGAAAAAATTATTCGAAGGACCAATTTTGTTCATACTTTAAACAATGATTGTTTATGACTCAAGGGTGTGTCATGACCTTGAACAAAGTCCTAGATTAAGGTCACAAACCATTCATTTGTTTGTTCCTCCATTCTAATTTTGCTTGGTCCATACAAAATCATTCAGTGGACCAATCTTGTTCATACTTAAAACAATGATTGCTTATGGCCCCATTGTATCTCATGATAGGTCAAACATCTAGGTCACAGGCCATTTGTTTCTCCATTATAAATTTGTCCGGTCCATAAACCATTGAGTGGACTGATCATGCCTCACACAAATATTGCTTCTGACCCATGTCATGATCTTGACCCAAGGTCATGGCTTCAAGATGAAGGTCATAGATCATTCATTTCTTTGTTTCACCATTCTAACTTTGTCCAGTCGATAAACCATTATTCAAAGTACCGATCTTGTTCGCACTTAACACAGTGATTGCTTATGACCCAAGGGCATGTCATGACCGTAATCCATGGTCATAGTTCCAAGATCAAGGTCACAGACCATTCATTGGAACATTATCGATGGATTGTTCATCTTCATGCTTGATTCAACGATTGTTTATAAGCCTGGGGCATGTCATGACCTTGACCCCAGGTCAAGGTCACAGACTATTCATTTGTTTGTTTCTCCATTCTTAATTGTATGATCCTAAAAAGATATTTGTTGACCCAATCTTGTTCATACTTCACATAATTACTCATCACTCAAGTGTGTGTCATTACCATCATGCAAGGTCATAGCTGAAAGATCAAGTTCAGAGACCATTCATTTGTTTCTTCCTCCATTCTGTCTTTGTTTGGTCCATAAAAAAAGATTCCATTGACTGATCTTTTTAATACTCCACACAGTGATTGGTTATGACTGTGTAGTGTGTCATGACCTTGAACCAAGGTCATAACTGTAAGGTGAAGGTCAGGGATCATATGTGTGTTCGAACGCCTGGTCCTGAAAAATTGATTCAGTGGCCAAATCTGTTTCATACTTCAGATATTTCATACTTCACATAAGGGTTGCTTTTGACTGAAGTGTGTTTATAATACTTCACACCATGCATGCTCTTGAATCGAGTGTGTCATAACTTTTACCCGTGATTTTAACTTCATGGTGACAGATCGCTTATGTCTCATGACATACTCCAAAACAAAAAGTATTTTAGAGGCCTGCACACAATCTTATTTCCACTGATATTTTGACAGCTGCATTTGCTTGGGTTTATCTACATTGTATAACCCTTTACCTGACATGAAAGGCAGACAATACTTGCAAATAAAATTCTTGAATAACTAAATTTTTCATTTTTTTAGTCAAAAACATAGCTTATGACCCCCTCATTGCTTTAGCTGGATGTTTACAAAACAAATATGAGCTCAGCTATATTTTTGAGACTAAAAAATAATATAAGTTATCTCCACCAACGGAGATTTAATACCTGGATGTCGTTTTTTAAACACCGAGCCACAGGCATTTAAATGAGACATTCAGGTATTAAATCTCCATATACCATACATGTCGGCAGAGATAATGTTTTTTTCCCATTTGAAACATTGTGGAAATAAATTTGCGGATGCCTTTCTCATGCTCTGCAATTGTTTTGTTTTTACAAGTGCAGAAGACAACAGATAGAGTTACATCCCTTGCGTCATTAAGAAAACGAGTAAACAGTATTTTGTTGACATCATCCCCTGAGTTCCAATGTGTTCTATGTGCCTAATGGCACACAGAACACATTGGTACTCAGGGAACGAATTATTTGCTCTTATTTTATTTTTCTCAAGTCGTTTCATTTTAATTATTCGACTATTTAACTTATAACAACAAAATATGATCGAATTGTCGGAAATCTGATGATATTTGTGACTATTTTCAGGTTTTTGGGTTCATTTTTTATCTCGAGGTGAGCAAACGTGGAAAGCTTTCGTTTAAAGCATATACCCCTGTTGTTTCGCGTGCGCTTTTACCCTGGATGTTGCTCGCTCTCATATACCTTGGATGTTGGGTGCACCCTTTGCCATGGCTATTTGTCCAAGGCATTCTGGCCAATCAAAAGACAGAATATATCGGGATGTAGGGACAATGAAATTTAAATAGTGATTTTTGTGTAGAGCGGTGGCTGGTTTTGGCTGTTACATTGGATAAATGAATAACAAACTATCACCGTCATGCCTTACCTTTGGACTGATATTCAGGGAGCATTCATCAGCCCTACTGGTATTTTCATTTGTTGCAATATTTTCAACTGCTGAATTTGTATATTACAAATTTGGTGATTCAGTTGGTATGGGGTTAATATTCAAAGATTCATGTTTCTTAACTTGTACTAGTGTTACCACACTCAAAATGGGTGACCAGGGCCTGACTTCCACTCAGTTTTGTAACAGTTCAAATGAGAATGCAGCTATACATTGGGATATGAAGAAAATCCCTCAAGACAAATTTCTCAACACAAAATTCTAAGAGTTATTGAGGCTTTTTGTCTTGAGGGATTTTGTCATTTTTTCCCTGAAAGGATTTTGTGGTGAATGTTTTTTGTCCTTTACATCACCAGAGGATGTCCAACAGTTTGCAAGATTCTGGTTTCTCACTGAATTTTAAGTCCCAGTGACAGATTTGAGCAAGGGTATAATATTTTTAAGTACTGGGTAATTAGGAAAAAAAAAATGTTTTGATTTTCAGGCAATCCCTCATTGAAATTGAATGCCCTCATTGGATGTTTTTTATTGCCTTGCAGTCCAACAATATTACTACAAAACCAGGTGATTCAGAGACTGGGCTTTAATTTTTACAAAGAAAGGATTGAAGGATTGAAAAGTATAACTGAAGGTGCAAAACAGTGTTATTAGCTCAACTTTGACGAAGTCAAATTTGAGCTATTGTCATGGCCCGTCGTCCGTCTGTCCGTCCATCTGTCTGTCTGTCCGTACGTCAACAATTGGCTATGGCTCGGGCTAGAGGTCATATTTATGAACCGATCTTTACGAAACTTCTTGTGTACCTTTGTTATGACCCTGGGATGGGAACGAGTGTTTTTAGGTGTGGTCCGAAATTCAAGATGGCTGCCAGCGGCCATTTTGTACCGATGATGCAAAAATCAGTTTTTTGTACAGAACTTCTGTATGAAAGTTCTGATTTGAATAAAGTTTTGTATAAATGTTTAGTACCATGGGATACATCACATATAATACGGGTTTTTTTCTCGTGCGTAAATTATGCAAATTAGACTGACTTTGATTTATTTAGTGTTACTTTCAGAGCTGTAAGTGCCAAGCTGCTATGGCTCGGGCTAGAGGCCGTATTTATGAACCAATCTTTACGAAACTTCTTGGGTACCTTTGTTATGACCGTGAGACGAGAACGAGTGTTTTTGGGTGCGGTCCGAAATTTAAGATGGCTGCCAGCTGCCATTTTGTACCGACGATGCAGAAATCTGTTTTTTGTACAGAACTTCCATATGAAAGCTCTGATTTGAATAATTTTTTGTATGAATGTTTAGTACCATGGAATACATCACATATAATACGGGTTTTTTTCTCGTGCGTAAATTGTGCAAATTAGACTAATTTTGATGTTTTTTGGTGTTACTTTCAGCACTGTAAGTGCAAATGCCAATATGGCTTGGGATAGAGGCCGTATTTTTGAACCGATCTTTATGAAACTTCTTGGGTACCTTTGGTATCACCGTGGGACGAAAACAAGTGTTTTGGGGTCTGGTCCGAAATTCAAGATGGCCGATGGCAGCCATTTTGTACAAAATTAGGTGCAATCAGATTTTTGCACAGAACTTCCATATGAAAGCGCTGATTTGAATAATTTTTTGTGTGAATGTTTAGTACCATGGGATACATCACATATAATACAGGTTTTTTTCTCATGCAGAAATTATGCAAATTAGATGAAATTTGATTTTTTCAGTGCAACTTACACACAGTAAGTACACATGTCAATACGGCTCAGACTAGAGTCTGTATTTATGAACTGATCTTCACGAAATGTCTTGAATGTCTTGGGTACCTTTGTTATCACCTTGGGACGAGAACGAGTGTTTCTGGGTGCGGTCTAAAATTCAAGATGGCTGCCAGTGACCATTTTGTACCGAAATTAGGTCTAATCAGTTTTTTGTACACAACTTCTATACAGCTCAGACTAGAGGCCATATTTATGAACCAATCTTTACGAAACTTCTTGGTTACCTTTGTTATCACCATGGGATGAGAGCAAGTGTTTTTGGGTGCGGTCCGAAATTCAAGATGGCCACCAGCAGCCATTTTGTACCAAAATTAGTGCAATCAGTCTTTTGTACAGAACTTCTGTATGAAAGTTCTGATTTGAATAAATTTTTGTATGAATGTTTAGTAACATGGAATACATCACATATTGTAAGGGGTTTTTTTTTCGTGCAGAAATTATGCAAATTAGATGAACTTTGATTTATTCAGTGCCACATACACAATGTAAGCACACAAGTCAATACGGCTCAGGGTAGAGACTGTATTTATGAACCGATCTTCACAAAACTTTTTGGGTACCTTTGTTATCACCTTGGGACGAGAATGAGTGTTTCTGGGTATGGTCCAAAATTCAAGATGGCTGCCAGTGGCCATTTTGTACCGAAATTAGGTCCAATCAGTTTTTTGTCACAAGTTCTATACAGCTCGTATTTATGAACTGATCTTCACAAAACTTCTTGGGTACCTTTGTTTTCACCTTGGGACAGGAATGAGTGTGTTTTGGGGTGCCTTTGTTATCACTGTGCTATGAGAACAAATATTTTGGGGTTCAGTCAGACCCACTCTGGGACTCAAAGATTTTTTTCTAGTTTAGCATCTGACTGTCACCCACCTTTACAATACTTTACCTATACATTTGTTACAGGCAACAGTCAGTATTTATGTACAGACCGTTACAATACTTTATATGTACCTTTGTTATCAAGTCATTACCTAGATGTTTGTCATTGCTGTGTCACATACTATACATGTACATGTCTTTGTCTTGACAAGTTGAACTACAGTGTCATTGACACTTTCATTTTTAAAATTAAATGAGTTTTTAGCTCGCCTGACTTTCAGTCATAGGAGCTATAGTGATCACTCAGTGTCTGTCGTCCGTGAACATGGTGTTTGTGTCTTCTCCTCCGAACTGCTGAACCAATTTAACTGAAATTTGAGATAATAGTTTGTTATGATATCGTATTTTAATTTTGTTCAAATTAGGTTGCCTCGCCCCTCGGTAGGGCCACGCCCAAAAAGTGAGCTTAAATCTTAAAAAATCTTCTCATGAACCAGCAGTAGCAGATTGAAGGATTGAATAGTATAACTAAAGGTACAAAACAGTTTTATTTAAAAAAAAAAAAACCCTCCCTTCCTCACTCATTGATTTGAGAAAAAAAAAAGCCTGACATTTAATTTATTTTACGTGGCCTTATACCCCCACATTTTTTTTTAGCTCGCCTGACTTTCAGTCAGGTGAGCTATAGTGATCACTCACCGTTCATCTGTGAACATGGTGTTTGCGTCTTCTCCTCCAAAATTTGAAATTTGAGATAATTGTTTGTTATAACATCGCATTTTGATTTTGTTCCAATCAAGTTGCCCCACCAAGTGTGCTTAAATCTTAAAAAATCTTCTCATGAACCCGCAGTAGTAGAGACTTGATATTTGGTGTGCAGCTTCCCTTTGAGATGTAGACTCAGATTTGTTCAAGGGAAGTTCGAGGGGCTATATTTTCCGTCGTTATGGGAGGGGCAAAGATTTTCGCCTCGCCCAAAATTTCTTTTTTCCAAACTGAGAGGCTGATTTGAACCAAATTTGATATGAGGGCTTATTGGGTCATAAGTACTTAATTTATGCCAAAAAGATTTTCCTGTCGCCCCATGGGAACTGCAGGAACTAAAAATAGAAAAAAATTAAAATGCCCTTATCTCCAAAACTACATGGCACTGAGAATTCTTATTTGGTGTGAAGCTTCCTTAGGACCAACAGAATGGAATGGTCCACAAAAATTGCTTTCGTTTTCATCATAGGTTACTTTTTCGGGACTTTGAAAAAGTGCTGAGTTAGCATTTTTTAACACTGTGGGTAATCGGAAAAACATTTAAGATTCTTCTTTTCCCAAACCACTGCTCCAAAAGCTTTCAATTTCACATATAACATCATTGGAAGACTGTTTCACAAGTTTATTGAAATCAAATCCCTGGGTCCATATTTGGGCTCTCTATGGGAGCCCAAATGTTTAAATTAGTGCAGTATGAGGAATATTCTTTAAAAATCTTCTTTTTCAGATTCACCAATCAGAATCTTTCGATATTTGGTGCACAGCATCCTTAGGGGGGTGAGATTCAAGTTTGTTCAAGCCAAGTCCCTGGGTTCATATTTGAGCTCACTGTGGGAGCCCAAATTATAACTTAGTTCAAAATGAAGAATTTTCTTTAAAAATCTTCTTCTTCAGATCCAGCAGTCGGAATGTTTTCATATTGGGTATGCAGAATCCTTAGGGGGCTGAGATTCAAGTTTGTTCAAGCCAAGTCCCTGGGTTCATATTTACGCTCCCTGTGGGAGCCCGAATTATAACTTAGTTCAATATGAGGAATATTCTTCAAAAATCTTCTTCTTCTCATCCACCAGTCAGAATCTTTTGATTTTTGTCTCAACTTTGGCGAAGCCAAATTTGAGCTTATGCCATGGCCAGTCGTCCGTCTGGCCGTCCGTCCATCAACAATTCAATACGGCTGGGGCTAGAGGCCATATTTCTGAACCGATCTTGATTTGAAAAATTTTGTGTGTGAATGTTTAGTACCATGGGATACATCACATATAATACGGGTTTTTTTCTTGTGCAGAAATTATGCAAATTAGATGAACTTTGATTTTTTCAGTGCTACTAACACAGAAAGTACACATGTCAATACGGCTCGGCTAGAGGCTGTATTTATCAACCGATCTTCACGAAACTTCTTGGGTACCTCTGTTATCACCTTGGGACAAGAACGAGTGTTTCTGAGTGCGGTCCAAAATTCAAGATGGCTGCCAGAGGCCATTTTGTACCGAAAGTAGGTCTAATCAGATTTTTGTACACAACTTCTATATGGCTCAGGCTAGAGGCCGTATTTATGAACCGATCTTTACGAAACTTCTTGGGTACCTTTGTTATCACTGTGGGATGAGAACGAGTGTTTTGGGGTGTGGTCCAAAATTCAAGATGGCCACCAGCAGCCATTTTGTACCAAAATTAATGCAATCAGTCTTTTGTACAGAACTTCTGTATGAAAGTTCTGATTTGAATAAATATTTATATGAATGTTTAGTAAAATGGAATATATCACATACAGTACAGGTTTTTTTCTCGTGCAGAAATTATGCAAATTAGATGAATTTTGATTTATTTAGTGCTACTTATACACTGTAAGTGCACATGTCAATACGGCTCGGGCTAGAGGCTGTATTTATCAACCGATCTTCACGAAACTTCTTGGGTACCTTTGTTATCACCTTGGGACGAGAACGAGTGTTTCTGAGTGCGGTCCAAAATTCAAGATGGCTGCCAGTGGCCATTTTAGACCGAAATTAGGTCCAATCAGTTTTTTGTCACAACTTCTATACAGCTCGTATTTATGAACTGATCTTCACGAAACTTCTTGGGTACCTTTGTTTTCACCTTGGGACAGGAATGAGTGTGTTTTGGGGTGTCTTTGTTATCACTGTACTATGAGAACAAATATTTTGGGGTTCAGTCAGACCTACTCTGGGACTCAAAGATTTCTTTTTTAGTTTAGCATCTGACTGTCACCCACTTTTACAATACTTTACCTATACATTTGTTACAGGCTACGGTCAGTATTTATGTACAGACCGTTACAATACTTTATAGGTACCTTTGTTATCAGGTCATTACCTAGATGTTTGTCCTTGCTGTGTCACATACTATACATGTACATGACAAGTTGAGCTACAGTGTCATTGACACTTTCATTGGTATACAGTATCCTTAGGGAGGTGAGATATAAGTTAAAATAAAAAGCCAAGTCCCTGGGTTCATATTTGGGATTCCTGTTGGAGCCTGAATTGTACCAAAATTTCTATTTTCTGAACTGAGAGGCCAATTTGAACCAAATTTGATGTGAGGACTTATTGGGTCATAAGTACCTAATTTATGCCCAAAATATTTTCCCGTGGCCCTGTGGGAACCGCAGGACCTAAAAATAGAAAAAATTTAAAACGCCCATATCTCCAAAACTACACGGCACTGAGAATTTTTATTTTATGTGACGCTTCCTTAGGAACAGCAGAAAGGAATGGTCAAAAAAAAATTGCCATCGGTTTTATCATAGGGTACTTTTCCTGGACTTTGAAAAAAATGCTCAGTCTTCTTTTTTTAACACTGGGTAATGGGAAAAACATTAAATATTCTTCTTCCCCCCATACCACTGTTCCATAGTCTTTCATATTTCACATATAACATCTTTGGAAGATTCATTCACATGTTTGTTGAAATCAAATCCCAAGGTCCACATTTGGGCTCTCGATGTGAGCACAGATGTTCAGATTAGTGCAATATGAGGGGAATTCTTTAAAAATTGTCTTCTTCTGATCCACACATCAGAATCTTTTGATATTTGGTATGCAGTATCCTTAGGGGGTGAGATTCAAGTTTGTTCAAGCCAAGACTCTGGGATCATATTTGGGCTCCCTGTCGGAGCGCGAATTATAACTTAGTTCAATATGAGGAATATTCTTCAAAAATCTTCTTCTTCACATCCACCAATCAGAATCTTTTGATATTTGGTATACAGTATCCTTAGGGAGGTGAGATATTAGTTTGAAAAAGCCAAATCCCTGGGTTCATATTTGGGCTTCCTGTGGGAGCCCGAAGTATAACTTAGTTCAATATGAAGAATATTCTTTAAAAATCTTTTTTTTTCAGATCCACCTGTCAGAATCTATGGATATTTGGTATAAACTTTTCTTAGGAGGGGCAGATGCAACTTGTTTAAATCAGTTCCCTGGGTTGATATTTAGTCTACCATGTCAGGTGAGCGCCCTCAGGTCCCTGGGGCCTCTTGTTTTAAAAGTGGGGTTTACTGGATTGCACCTGTCCATCCATCCATCCATCTGTCTATTTGTCCATCCATCCATCTATATGTCTGTACATCCATCTATCTGTTATCCATCCATGCAGCCGTATGTCCATCTATCCATCTGCCCTCCGATGTCTGTTCGAGTTATAACTTGAACATTACTGCTCAGATTTCGATGAAATTCCATGCAGATGTTCACTATCATGAGATCATTTAGGGTTTTATTATACCCCTGCAAATGAAGTTTGGGGGGGGGGGGGGGGGTGTATATAGGAATCACTGTCTATCCATCTGTCTGTACAAATCATGTCTGGCTCAGGACATTTGATGGCCTTGAAGGATGTTAATAATACTTGGTATTAATGTTGCCCACCATCAGAGGGTGTGTTGCGAATAAGGTTGAAATGCCTGTTTACAAGGTCAAGGTCACAGACATTCAAGTTCACATACCCATATCCAAATATACACAAGTCGTGTTCGGCTCGATACTTTATAGCCCTGGAGGATATTAATGCTACTAGGTATTAATGCTGCCCTCCACTAGAGGGTATGTTGCGAATAAGGTTATTTGGAATGCCTGTCTACAAGGTGACAGACATAGTTCAAGTTTACATACCCCCCCCCCCCCCCCCCCCCCCCCCCCAATCAACCAAATCCAACTATAACAAGTCGGCTCAGAAGCTTTGATGGCCTTGAAAAGTATTAATGATACTTGACATTATTATTGACCACTATCAGAGAGTGTGTTGTGAGGGGAAGTCTTGGTCCCAGGTTGGGACAAGCCTGATCTAGTTAAATTTGGTACTTTTAAGTGTGTATTCAAACTTCAATCATCTTGTGCACTCAACAAATAATATATGGGCAAATGAAGAGGACATCAACTGATTTGACATCAATGATTTTGCTCTATGATATTGGATGTGTGGAATTAAAATATTAAGTTTTCGTTTTTTTTCAGTCTTCGACAGTTAGTGGACTTCTGCTTCTCAGAGACACTTGCACGGTGTGGTACCTTCAACAAATTCTTTGATATGGCTATTACCACTCTAATACCATACAGATATGATGAATCCATCATCAGATTTGACTTGATATCTTAAGCAAATTGTTTTTCCACATGATAATCCCAGGGGCTTTCTCTCACATTGTTTATACCCATTTTACCCTTAACCCTTTACCCAGTGAATTGCCCACATCTGCCTGTGTAATATGCAAATTTAGCGTCTGAAAAAAATATTATTTTTAAAAAAATTTCAACAAAACCATATCATGTGACCCCTCTTTGGAACGATCTCATATGGTTTTGTTGAAATTTTTTGAAAAATTTAAAAAAATGATTTTTCAAATAATAAATTTTGATATTGTCTGCATTGGATAAAGGGTTAATTTACATCATTTATACTCATTTCATCTTTAACCCTTTACCTAACATGAAAAGCAGACGACACTTGCAAAAAAAATTCTTGAATAACTAATTTTTTTTCATTTTTTGTCTCAAAAACATAGGTTATGACCCCTCGTTGGAACGAGCTCGAAGAGCTCGTTCCAACGAGGGGTCATAACCTATGTTTTTGAGACAAAAAATGAAAATATTTTGAAAATTAATTGGCGATATTTGGGAATAGCGCTGGCCGGTTTTGGCCGTTACGTTGGGTAAAGGGTTAATTGTAACATTGTATGTCTCTTTGCCTGAACTAGATGATAGCAAAATTGATCTGGTCTCATTCCGCTTTCTTTTGTATTGTCTACTAATGAAATATACAAGAAATTCCCATATATTTTCAGTTGAACAGAGGGTGGAGTCCAGAGAATTCTGGCTTTGAGTGCCCCCCTCAAATATTTTGGGAGGGGGTGGGGGGTCCCATTAATATCTTGCACAAGAGACAGAGATAAAGAGAGCACAAACCTTCATAAATACATATGCAGGAATGAAACCATTGCCGCCTACATTTGCCACATACCATGAGTGTTTCTTTCTCCAGTATTTCCATGCCTGGGTCCTGGTGGCAGCATGGAAAACCTACTGGGTTTGGATCCCATTTATTTATAACTCAGAGACCCCCAAAAACCTTAGGCCATCGCTGTAATTGAACAACATATTTTCTGTTGTAAAGTAGTTACACCCTTTACCTAGCACACAGGGCATCATAGTTTATTATTTTAACTCTTTACCCAACGTAATGATCAAAACTGGCCAGCGCTATTATAAAAAACATCAGTTAATTTTCATTATTTTTCATTTTTTTCTCAAAAACATAGGGTATTACCCCTCATTGGAATGAGCTCGTCGAGCTGGTTCCAATGAAGGGTCATAACCTATGTTTTTGAGACAAAAAATGAAAGAAATTAGTTCAAAAATTTTTTTTGGCAAGTGTTGTCTGCTTTTTATGTTGGGTAGAGGGTTAATTATTATTTTTTTCAATGTTGTCAAGAAATATCAACAAAACCATATCATGTGAACCCCTCATTGGAACGAGCTCAAAAAGCTTATTATGCGTTACATGATGCGGTTTTGTTGAAATGTTTTGAATAAACAGAAAAAAAATTATCTGCTTAATTTGTAAATTACTTTGGCGGGTATGCCCGATTCATTAGGTAAAAGGTTAATTTGAGCAAAACTATTTTCATTGCAAAAATATCCAGGTGCCATATGCAATGCTAATTATAATAAGACTCTTTGAGCCAAAAAAATAGGTTTCTGTTCTCAGACAATCCCACATTGAAATAGAACCATCACATTGAATATTTTTTTGGCTTGCATTGTCTTCAAAAATTAGTATGAAATCGTGAAACTTTAAAAATCTTATCTTTTTTTATTGATGTATATGTATATGCAGATGTTTTCAACAAAACATGATTAAAATACATTGTTTATTTATTATATTTGTTTTGTGAATATCCAGTTTGCTCGGGTTTGCTGAAAGTAACTCATATATTATATGGACGGTATTTATTTTCTGAAAAAGATACATAAAATCTAACTGAACACAAATGTATTTTGTATTTCTTTATTAACCCTTTACCCAACGTAAAGGCCAAAACTGGCCAGTGCTATTCTAAAAAATCGCCAATTAATTTTCATTATTTTGATATTTTATGTATCAAAAACATAGGCATTCCAACGAGGGGCCATAACCCATTTTTTTGAGACAAAAAAATGTAAAAAATTAGTTATTCAAGAATTTTTTTTGCAAGTGTTGTCTGCTTTATCATGTTAGGTAAAGGGCTAACTGATTGAGTGCTGAAAGTCCAAATATGGTCATTTTCTGAGGTGCAGGTACCACAACTTAGAGGCTTCATATTCAGTGGATGTGTTTCATAAAATCTGTGAAGTGAAATTATTTAGCCTCTATGGATTTGCCTTTTCACAATTTAGGAGGAAGTGCCTTTTGTGTAGCACTCTTCCAGTTTTCAAATAAGAAATAAAAATAAAAGCCTCCAGCCCTCATTGATTTGGAAAGTTAATTGCTCAAGAACCAAATGAAATTTTTTATTTGGCCTTATAAATTTAGAATAATTAGCTTAACTTGACAAAGTCAAGATAAGCTATTGCCATCACAGGGGTGGAAGTCGGTCAGTCTGTTCACATTTTCTTCAGCACAGGCTACACCCTGTAGTTCTTGTCCTATCATCACAAACTTTCATATGCAGATTCAAGATCATGTCTAAATGAGAATGTCCCTTTTTGGTCGCAGTCGGTCAACAGTGATGGCTGCGCAAGCCTGAAACCCAAAAACCTTTTGCACAGTCTACAGGTCGTATTTATGAAGGGATTTCATTGTAACTTAGTAGGATGACTCCATATAATTCTAGATGAGAACCTCCCTGTTTGGTCGTGATCAGTCAACGTATGCAGGCCGGAAGCCTGAAAACCTTTAGCACAGTCTACAGGTCATATTTATGAAGGGATTTTATTGTAATTTCGTAGGATGACTCTGTATAATGTCTAGATGAGAACGTCCTTTTTTGGTCTGATTCAGCGGCCACAGAGGCACATTACCTAGATTCCTTTAGCACAGTCCACAGCTTGCATTTATGAAGGGATTTCATTGCAAATTTGTAGGATGGCTCAGTATAATGTCCAGATGAGAATGTCCTATTTTGTCATGTCAAGATGAGAACGTCCCCTTTTGGCCACGATCGGTCAACTCTAATGGCTACGTGAGCCCAAAACTTGAAAACCCTTAGCACAGTCTACAGGTCATATTTTTAAAGGGATTTCATTGTAACTTGGTAGGATGACTCTGTATAAGGTTTACATGAGAACAACTGCTTTTGGTCGCAATCAGTCAACCGTGACAGCCGCACAAGCCCAAAACCATTAGAACAAACAGTCTACAGTTCGTATTTATGAAGGGATTTCATTGTAACATGGTAGGATCACTCCGTATATTGTCTAGATGAGAACATCCCCATTTGGTCGCAATTGGTCAATCATGACGGCTAAGCAGGCCCAGAGCCCGAAAACCTTTAGCACAGTCTACAGGTTGTATTTATGAAGGGATTTTATTGTAACTAGTAGGATGACTCTGTATAATATTTAGATGAGAAAGTCCTTTTTTGGTCGGGTTCAGTCAACCGTGATTGCCGCAGGGGCACATTACCTTCTCGATTCCTTTAGCACAGTCTGCAGGTTGCATTTATGAAAGGATTTCATTGAAAATTTGTAGGATGGCTCAGTATAATGTCTAGATGAGACTGTCCTATTTTGGTCACGATCGGTCAACCGTTTCTGCTGCCTGGTCACATGACCTAGATTCCTTTAGCACCATTTGCAGGTTGTTTTTATGAAGGGATTTCATTGTAACTTCGTAGGATAACTTAGTTCGATATCTAGATGAGACTCTCCTATTTTGGTCATGATCTGTCAACCATGACTACGAACCGTCACATGACCTAGATTCCTTTAGCAAAGTCTACGAGTTATATTTATGAAGGGATTTCATTGCAACTTGGTAGGATGACTCATTTTGGAATAATTTTACTGTAACCTGGTAATTTTGGCTGACATACATTAACTGTGAGGGCCACATTAATCCAGGCCCCAATTCTTTAGTACAGTCTACACCTCAAATTATTCTTATTGAAAACATAGCATGTAGGGTACAGAAATTAACATTTCTCAATTATCACAATTCTTGTCTTATTTCATAATCCTTTCATAAACTCTGAACATTATCCTTTTCATCCAACACTACACACAGTCAAGTTAAGCTATATTGTCATTGAAACTTTCATTTTTGTAATCCTGTCATTTACGGTAGACAGATATTCATTCCAGACATTATATTGAAATGGTTGATTTATTTGTGGAAAAAGTGCAAATAAGGTTGAGTGATAAAGTGGGCAAAAGGGATATGAGTATAGATGTAGTTTGGGTTGGGCCAATCAGGATGAAAACCTGCCGACATTATATAATTAGTTTAACCCTTTACCCAACGCAGACGATATCAAAATTTATTATTTTAAATATAATTTTTTAATTTTTTTCAAAACATTTCAACAAAACCATATCATGTGACCCCTCGTTGGTACGAGCTCGACAAGCTCGTTCCAACGAGGGGTCACATGATATGGTTTTGTTGAAATTTTTGGAAAAATATTTTTTCAACTGCTGAATTTGCATATCACGCAGGCGGATGTGGGCGATTCATTGGATAAAGGGTTAATATGAAAAGTTGTGGGAGTTTTTTAACTGACAGAGTGCTAAGTCATTTTTGGCCATCAAATCTGGTACACATGTCGTTGCCTTGTTACAATTTATAATTGTAACAAGGCAAACCCTTACAGACTAAATAATATCACTTCAAAGATAATACAAAGCACATCCACCGAATATGAGCCTTCACTTCAAAATAAAGCCCAAATATGGGCTTCCAGCACTCTACCAGTTAAAGTACCTGGAAACCCATATTACACAATGTTGCAATACTGATATAAACTGTGTCATATTTCATAAACTACTCGCATTGTCTTCTCAGATGATAGAAAAATATCTGTATTCTTTTCACCTAATGCATTAAACATATGATTGTCGCTTGTACGCTTCCATTTTAAAAAATAAAAATAGTGTGTTCTCACTTATTCAGTGCTCTGTTTGTTTCTTTCTCTCAATTTTATCAAGTTTGCTAGTTCAGGGACATAGGAAGAAGAGGGGAGGGGGCACAGGGCGAATCATGCCCCCCCCCCCCCCCCATGTTTTTCCAGAACTAGTACCCCCACGGGAACCCCAGGAAGTGAAGCAGTACCTGTTCACTGCAGTAAACAGGCTCTGTTTTACTGGTAAAATAGGACCCAGTCACTAATGCTCAGGAGGTTCAAACCCTCTCTAAAATGGGCAACTTGGCTTATTGATGCTCACCCCTGGTCTTGAGTTGATACTCATGTTGTTTTCATGATTAGCCATTGTGCAAAAATATGTGACCTTAAACACCAATAAATAAATAAATAAATATTCCAGAACTAGTTGAAACAGAGAGAGTAGCAAACATTAGAAATATATTTTCAAACTTTAACACCTCCATCAGAGAATAATTGTAGGGGGTTCACCCATGACTAAAATGGAGTCACCTGAAACTTGTATTTCCAGTTTTATTGAGACTTAGCAAGAAGTGGATGCACAGACTCTCTACTCTTAACATGTGACTGAAGATTCCCTTGTATGAATTGTCTCCTTAAGACTTTTAGAGTAAAGAAAACTGCACATTTTTGCTCCATATTTAACAAATTTGGGCCCAGTGGGGAAATTCTTCAAATATTGAACGGAGTTGTTGGGGAGCATTAGTCCCAAACACACCGTCATGTATTGTATTCCCACCAAGAACCTGAGGCATTGGGGCCACCACTGATATACAACAGTGTGTGGGTGCACTTCAATGCTACACCCCCCCCCCCCCCCCACACACACACAAACACACACATGCACACACACACACACAAGTTACTGAGGGTTCGAATCCCGGCAGGGGATCAGAAACCAACATTCAAAATTCATCTAAAACACGACTGTGTCATTTGAAAAACACACACAAGGCTGTGCCAGTCTACGACTGAGGACATCCACATCAGTTTCATCATACTGTTTCCAGCGTGTTCCACGCTTTCCTGCTGCTGCTAAAAGGAAGATGAACCAAGTAATCATGAGAACTTCATCTAAAAAGCTAGATTCCAGCCATCATTTTTGATGGTGTGCGATGGTCTAGTGGTTTAGGTGTTGGACTGCTAATTTCCAGGTGGAGTTTCCAAGGGTTCGAATCCTGATGGGGGAACAGAAACCAACATTCTCAATTCCTCTAAAACATGATTGTGTCATTTGACACACACACACACAAGTTTGAAATGCTTCCTATGCCCCGATGCACATCCTTTGATAAACTATAAACCTTGTTCTTTCAACTGATATTAAAATGGATTAGGCCTAAAAATGTTAAAAATCTGTTTCTCAGACCCTCTGCATGGCCCTTTTGGCTGCAGCATGCTCTCTTTATAACCAATGCAAACATAAAAAAATAAAAATTGAATTGTTTATGTCTGATAGTTTACCCATGTTAATAAAATTGATAAATTTGTTCCTTGGGTGCTACAAGGCTTTGCAATGCTTTGGCATTGCAAAGCCTTTTTGCACTCAATGGACGAAACACACCACCACCCATGCTGTTCTGTAGATTATGAGGCCAAAAACATAATGCAAACCAAGAACATGAACTTTTGATGACAAAGAAATAATTACAAAAATAAAATTAAAAAAATGCCCTCCAACATGCAATTTTATAAAAATAGCCTGAGAAACAGAAGATTCACTTTGTGAGGTCTTAGCAGATGCTTTTTAATTCTCCCCTTTCAGGGTTGAAAACTGCCTAATTAATAACTTCAATGGGACATATCAAATTTTCCTACTTCAGTATTTTCTGCAGAATGCAGTGGATACAATGGAACCAACTTAATTGGATATCTCTTAACTGAATAGCCTGTTAATTGAATATAATTTCCAAACACAAAACCATTTACCATACCTTCAATACAAATTTGACCTCTCAATTGATTATATGTTGTAGAGTGAACTCCTGTTAAATGAACAAAAAAAAATCTTGTGATGTGTCGAGAAATTAGCCTGACTATAACCAAATTTCCTTGCAACATTCACCATCCAAAAAACATAAAACTCTGTTATTACAAAATGCAACCTTACTTCTCAGATTACCACTTTATAGATACGACAGAAAAATGATCTCCGGTCATCCGTACTCCAACATTTAATTCTAATGGTGGTGACAGCTTACATAAGCATCGGGTTACTGCTGGATCCATTTTCCAATTTACAACTTTTGTCATTATTGTGCAATCTCTGTTTTTTCTGTACTTTTCATGTTGTTTATTTGGAAATAAAATATTGTCACAGTCAATCCAATTGCTTTGTTTATAGACCTATTTGGCCTCAGTACATCCACAACAGGTATTAATCTATTATATTCACTATGCATAAAATATAATAGAATAAATGCTCAGTTTATCTCTAGAATACAGGAAAGTGACCAATGTTAACCCTTTACCTAACCTGAAAAGCAGATGACACTTGCAAAAATAATTCTTGAATAACTATTTTTTTTCATTTTTTGTCTCAAAAACATAGGTTATGCCCCCTCGTTGGAACGAGCTCGACGAGCTCGTTCCAACGAGGGGTCATAACCTATGTTTTTGAGACAAAAAAATAAAAAAAATAATGAAAAGTAATTGGCGATTTTTGAGAATAGCGCTGACCGATTTTGGCCGTTATGTTAGGTAAAGGGTTAATTGAATACTCCTGGTAATTGAATCATTTTCACTAGCAAAGTGGCTATCCAATTAAGATGGTTCCATTGTAATGCAGATCAAATGGTTTTTGCGAGCCGAAGGCACGCATGGCCGCTGTGTGGCAAGCCCCTTTCGACCCTCTTTAACTGTGTGATTAAGTCTTGTCTGGTAGTGGTAAAGGAGGAGGAGTCATGAGTGCTCAGGCCACTTATGTCTTTTTTGTTTCTTTTTGAGAGGAGAAGGTCTAGATGGGGAGATCATGGCAGTTGGCGTTGTTGGTGGACTGCCTGATGATGACTGACTTGGCTCATATGGTCCAGTCCTGGCCGAGTCTGGAGTTGTTATGAGTGGTGAGGAAGGAGTCCGTCCGAGGCTTTTGTTGTGATTGAGCCACTGTCAGTTCTTTGATTCGTCCGATTAGCTGTTCGTATTGTCGATCCATTTTCCTTCTGTGGTTCTGGCTGTCCTGCTTGATCTATTCGTGTCGTGTGTCCGAGTCCTGGCATTTTGTTTCCAAAGGAAGAGGCAAGAGAGCAGCTTCCAATTCCACCTCAGTCCCCACAGACTTCCACATCCAACAACTCCGGCTGGGGAGCCGACAGTAGGATGGAACAGTCTGTGGGAGGGGAAGTGGCTGCCGCCACTGGCTCTTTCTTTTCGTCACCGTTCTCTCTCTTCTTCTCCAAAAATTCCTCCATACGTTGGGGCATCTCTCCGCTTGATGGATGGCCTCTTCTGACTTTTCTTTGCATCTTTTCATGGCCTCCAGTCTCCTTTGGGTGAGGACCAATGTGAGAGGGGGTCCTCTCACTAAAGGTACTTCCTCTACCCATGGGCGGTGGTGTGGTGTTCTCATTGGTAGTGGTGAATTCCAAAGTCAGGTAGACACTCTCGCCCTTCTCCTGGACAGTCCAGGTGATGGGACAAGAGATGTCCAGAGCTGAGATGGTGTTCTGTTGTCTAGCTGATAAATCCTGTGCTCCCATGTTGTCTTAATTCAGGTGTTCACACTCTGATGTCGAGATGGTGTAATTGCTGGGCTTGTTGATTTTATTAAGGGATTATCTAGTAGATTAACCCTCTGCAAACTGGAGTCAAAAATAAGAAGTCCGGAAGCAAATTTTTTACATAATGCAACTAGGAAATTAACAAATTCAATCTTGTTTGACAGAGCTCAATGAATTGGTTGAGCCTAGTTGTATTATGTGAAAAAATTATTGCATGAAATTTTGATATTTTGACAGGCGTGTACACAGAGTTAAACTTTTTTTCACTGTTTTCACTTGTTATAAAATAGGAAATCTTGTTCTGTGCACACTAATAGAGGAGATCAGCATTTCCCATATTGGGTCACATGGGGAGGAGGGCATATGTCACCCTTGTTTTCAAAACACATCGCATATAAAGCATTGAACGGGCACAGTCCTGGTCAGAAAAGGTGATCAAGTACTTGAATCAACGTCAAATAAATTGATATCGGTATATTATGACCTTTATCATTTGTGTTAAAATTAACTGTTATAGTAAGTATCAGTTGTAACATTATTAACCTTTTACCCAACATAACGACCAAAACCAGCCAGTGCTTTTCTCAAAAATCGTCAATTAATTTTCATTATTTTTTCATTTTTTGTCTCGTTCTAATGAGGGGTCATAACCTAGTTTTTGAGACAAAAAATTTTAAAAATTAGTTATTCAAGAATATTTTTGCAAGTGTCGTCTGCTTTTCATGTTAGGTAAAGGGTTAATAATGTGGTAAATCTGAGTTGAAAACAAAACTTTAGGTTAAGAACACATTGAAGTCTGAATCGAGTTGCGTATCTCCATTTCTTTGCAAAGCAAAACTGAGCTACCATTTCAAAAGTTCAACATTTAAAATTCATTGATATAAATAAAGTATTGTCAGTGCCTATGTCATCGGAGTTTGCATAGTTGTGTTATATGTAAGGAAATGAGTGACATATGAAGCATGTGATGGTAACTGACATTGTTGACTCCCTGTTTTACTCTTTTCATGTTTATTGTTTCGGAGGGAGCGTGGTGGCTTAGTAGGTAGAGGTGCAGGCTGCAAGCCGAGAGGTCCTCGGTTCGAATCCCACCTGCGGCAACCGCGTTGTGTCCTCGGGCAAGACACTGCATCCCCATGGCCTGCGTGGGGGCACGGTGGCGTTGTGTACTAAGGCGTACTGCACGTCGATGGTGCACTTGTCTTCAACCAATGCTAATCCTGCTTGTGTGGAGTTGGTATGTTGGGGAGCTGACAGTTGCTCGGTGGTTCTCTCCGGGTACTCTGGCTTCCTCCACCTGTAAAACTGTCACGGTCATGATTAGCCATTGTGCATAAATATGTGACCTTAAACACCAATAAATAAATAAATAAATAAATAAATATTGTTTTGAAAACAAATGTGACATGTGCCCACCCTCACGTGACCAAACATGGGGAATGCTGATAAAGTCTATTAACCCTGCACCGAACAAACCATCACATTTGCCCAGGTAATTTACAAATTAAGCAATTGAAAAAAAAAAAAATTGAAAAAATTTCAACATTTCGTTCCAGTGAGGTGTCACCAAGCCAGAAAATAATCAGACTGACATCTACAAAATGAGGTCCTCAGAGGGTGAATTTTGTGATGCTACCCTGCACAGCAGGGTAGCATCACTAAATTTACCCTCTGTGAACCTCAATAGGAACCAGGTTTTCAAAACCAAACAGAAAGAGGTACCCAGAGGATAAATTGGCCCACTGTATGGGATAGCATCATCAAATTCTCCCTCTGGGAACCTCATTCTGCAAATGTCAGACTGCTTATTTTCAGGGCTGGGTGACACATGGCATGGTTTTGATGACATTGTTTTGAAAGATTTGAAAAAAAAACAATAATTAAAATAATAAATTTTGATAATGTGCGGTGGTAAAGGGTTGAAAAATGACAAAATAATATTTTGATTTAGACTATCACAATATGAACTTGCACTGCAGGTATGTGAAGAAAAGGAGAGTTGAATTCCTGGAAAGTCATTTGAAATAACTGAAATAGTTAACCCTTTACCCAATGTAACGGCCAAAACCGGCCAGCGCTATTCTCAAAAATTGCCAATTAATTTTTTTTTTTTTTTCATTTTTTGTCTCAAAAACATAGGTTATGACCCCTCGTTGGAACGAGCTCGTTCCAACGAGGGTCATAACCTATGTTTTTGAGACAACAAATGAAAATAATTAGTTATTCAAGAATTTTTTTTTGGCAAGTGTCGTCTGCTTTCCATGTGAGGTAAAGGGTTAAGAGAAGCCAACCTGATGAAGGTTACCATGACTATTTTTCACCCATTTTAAGATAATCCATTTTGGGAAATTTTTGTGCTACAGAAAGACAAAATGTCAAAACTGCTATGTGTACCTGAACAACTTAGAAAACAGTAATTTCTTGAGAGTTTTTATACCCCCACTTCAAAGAAGTGAAAGCTATATTGTCACCACCCTGTATAGTGTGTGTTAAATAATATTATTATTATGAGAATCACACTGCAAAATCACACCACATTTGTGTACTCTCCGACAACATCAAGTCCAGAGCAGCAACAAACACACACATGCACCCATGACAAAGTAAATGCAGATAGGCAATTGCGGTGAGCTGCCTAAGCCTAATCCCTGTTCACTGCCCCACCCCCCAGAACAGATGCTAGCATGGTTGCTGGGTGCTGTATCACAGGGTAATTTTTTTATATAATATATGCAAATTCACCCTGTGATATTTTATAAACAGGGTGATTTTTTTTTATAAATTATCTAACAATTTTAAATTGCTAAAAAAAATCATAAAAAGCAAAACCTTTGTCTTCAAAAATTACAATTATTTTTTTTTTTTTGGTATTATGGGATTTTTTTTTCTTGTAGGCATAACCATGTTATTCATTAGCTTAATTCAATCTTAATTCTATAAGCCTAAAACAAATTTAAGATTAGCATAAATGTAATTAGACACCAATTCTTTAGCAATTCTTTAGCAATTCTTTAAGCAATTCTTTAGCAATTCTTTAAGCTAAGCTGACATTCTTCAAAGAAGTTGTTAATCACCAATTGCCAGACCAATGATTTCGTGCGCTGAAGGCATGCAGTGACGCTGTGGGGAAAGCCCCTTTCGACCCTTCAGTAACTCTGTAATTTGTGTTTCCTTTACCATGTCCGAGCGTGGCAAAGGAGGAGAGTGTTGGGGAAATTAGTGGCTCTTATGTCTTCTTTGGTTCTTTTTTTGGAGAAGGTAACTGTGACGGAGAGACTGTGACAGTCGTTGTGGGAGTTGTGTGTGTCTCTTTCATCCATCTTGAAAAAACATAGGTTATGACCCCTCATTGGAACGAGCTCGTTCCAATGAGGGGGTCATAACCTATGTTTTTGAGACAAAAAATGAAAAAATAATGAAAATTAATTGGCGATTTTTGAGAATAGCGCCAGACGATTTGGGCCGTTACGTTGGGTAAAGGGTTAACTAGTTAAGCTCACTATTTTGCCAATTCAATTTCGATGTTTAAATCTAGGTTACATTACTAGAACCGCCTCGTTGAGACGGTTCCAATGATATCCATATTTGTATGGTTTTATTCAAATATTGAGAGAACCTTTTTAAAAAAATGTGAAATTTAATTTATTTTTTAAAAAAAGCTACGTTAGGTTATTTATTAATTTATTAGGGTTTAACGGCACATTAACAGCCAGGGTCATATCATGTTGGCGACAGTTTTATGGGTGGAGGAAGCCGGAGTACCCAGAAAGAACCACCGAGCAACGACGAGCAGCTGTCCGCTCTCCAGCATCATAACTCTGAACTCTGCACTGCGGCACAGGCAGGGTTAGATTAGTTGAAGACAGGCGCACCATCGACGTGCAGTATACCATAGGACACAGCGTCATCGTGCCCCCATGCATGCTTAACTTCTGTGATCTGACGAGAACTCTTGTGTTAGGTAAAGGGTTAAAAGGTTCAGTAAAGCTATTACATATCTCCATACTACAGAGTACAAATCAATGACAGCGAAACAGTTCAATTCCAAAGTAATAATAAATAATAATTACACTTCCGTATATATTCTTAAATGATTTTATATGAGTTCCTAAGTGTGAGAGTATATATCAATCCTATTGCATTATTTTAAATATTATCTGTAGTAAGTTCAATGTTTTGGGGTATTTATTTATTGGAGTTTAAGGTCATATACTTACGCATAATGGCTAATCATGGCCGCGACAGTTTTACGGGTGGAGGAAGCCGGAGAGAACCACCGAGCAACGACGAGAAGCTGCCAGCTCCCCAACATCGCAACTCCGCACTGCATCACAGGCAGGGTTAGACTGGTTGAAGGCATTCGTACCATCGACATGCAGTACGCCATAGTACACGGAGCCATTGTGTCCCCATGTGGGAATTTCAAAATAAAAAAAATTATTACTTATCAGAAGGCTAGATTTCCATACACTTTGGTCAGTAAAACAGTACTGCTATTGTGGGTGGATCAGAATCCATGTGAATAGCTATGTTGTTATAACAAGTCAGCTAAATTGTTATAACAAGTTAATAAGTTGTTATAACAACTAATCTAAGTTGTTATAACAAGTTAGCTAAGTTGTTATAACAAGTTAAGCTAAGTGGTTATAACAAGTTAGCTAAGTTGTTATAACAAGTTAGCTAAGTTGTTATAACAAGTTACTAAGTTGTTATAAAAAGTTAGTTAACTTGTTATAACAACTTAGAACAGCTAAAAAAATACATCTACTGGCGTCAGCACGCCGCCGTAGTAAATTACAGTGCATTGGAGTACATATTTTCTTTTTATCCTAAAGATCAGAATATATACATAATCTGTTATCACAATCAGTTTTTAGTGTTGCTTTCTAAAGATTCCAGGTAACCTCTCATATGAGTGTTTATGAACTAAATTCCAAAATTCCCTTAATTTCCAAAATTCCCTATTTGACTAAAATGATGATGAGTAAAATCCCATACATTTAGAATTTCCCCTAAAATCACGATATGTGACAATGGCTGCTTGTGGTGACACCATGCCCAAAATCACACTACAAAAACACCCTACACTCGTGCGTACTCCAACAACATCGACTCCTGAACAGCTACAAACACACATGTTCAGTTACACCAGAGTGGATATGGATAGGCAAGAGAGATTAGCAATATAAGCTATATTTATTGCACCCTGCCCCTTCCCTCTCTCTTAAAACAGCTGCCAGCATTAGTTGCTGGGTGCTGCTGGTGGCTTGACCCTGGATTGACGGACTAGCAAGACACACGCATGTGAATGGGTTAATCGATATGGCACGAGCGCCAGCGCAGAAGTATAAAACGAGAGGATGCAGACCTCAAGTTCATCCTTCCGCAATAGTACAGGTGCCATATCGATTAATCCCTTCACACGGGTGTGTCATTCTGTGTTTATTACATGCCATCACGTGTATAAAAACAATTATTGATAGAGCACTCAACAATTCATTTGACAACACTATCAACAAAACAACGCATTTTATCGCCAGCCAAATTTACGAGGGGAACCCATGTTACTATTTTTGTCCCCGAGTGGCACATAGATCACATTGGAACTCAGGGGACGATTATCCGCTATCGTTAGCGATTCAAATTATAATTGCGTCGCACGATTTGTAGAAAATTCCTGTGAAATTTCGCATCTATTTAAAAATAGTCTGTCAATGATTTCCATTTCAGACATATGTGCGGAACAGATTTTCATTTTCCACGTGGTTCAGGCTATAAAATTATTATTATGTCTGAAATTCAAGTTCATGCAATTCATCCTTCATTTATGAATCGATTTCAATTAAACTTTTCAAACATTGTGACTAACATGCGAGCATGTGCATATTCCAGTCTTTTCATTTTCAGTCTGCAATGATTTTAATCGGGTTATCTCCCCTTCAATTGGAAGAATTAATATAACTTTCCATATAAGATTCCTCTTCGAGAAGTGGAGCAGTGCTTGTTTAATGCGGTAAACAATTTTTACTTTACTGATAAAATAGGACCCACACCTAATTCCTGAGGTGGAAGTCCTTTAACCCTTTACCTAACCTGAAAAGCAGACGACACTTGCAAAAATAATTCTTAAATAACTAATTTTTTTCATTTTTTGTCTCAAAAACAATGGTTATGACCCCTCGTTGGAACGAGCTTGTTCCAACGAGGGGTCATAACCTATGTTTTTGAGACAAAAAATGAAAAATATAATGAAAATTAATTGGCGATTTTTGAGAATAGCGCTGGCCGGTTTTGGCCGTTACGTTAGGTAAAGGGTTAAAGTGGGCAGCATAGATATAAATGATTGTCTGAACTTGAATTCATCCCTATGTTGTGGAAATGAGATAGCCAAAGAGGTTGAAAGTGACGTTAAACACTAATAAATAAATATATGAGATTCTTGTATGTGTGACTAATTCATCCTAAACCAATGAGCTTTTTTTGACGAAACTTCTTAAACATGAACATATTTCAAAATATTCAAATCACGATGATTTTAACTCTTGAACCAACGAATCCATATCCACCTGCGTAATTTTTAAATGATCCAGTTCAAAAATATGTATTGATCAAACAATTTCAACAAAACCATATCATGTGACCCCTCATCGGAACGAGCTCATCGAGATCGTTCCTATGAGGGGTCACATGATATGGTTTTGTGGACATTTAAGGTAGAGCATAGGATTAACCAAGTTATTTTCCATTGAACTTCATTGAGGATTTCTGAATGAGATTCTTACACAACTACTTTTATATAACCCTTTACCCAACGTAACGGCCAAAACCGGCCAGCGCTATTCTCAAAAATCGCCAATTAATTTTCATTATTTTTTCATTTTTTGTCTCAAAAACATAGGTTATGTCCCCCGTTGGAACGAGCTCGTCGAGCTCGTTCCAACGAGGGGTCATAACCTATGTTTTTGAGACAAAAAAATGAAAAAAATTAGCTATTCGAGAATTTTTTTTGCTAATGTCATCTGCTTTCCATGTTAGGTAAAGGGATAAACATCAGTAAACCTGATTGATGATGCTTCTCAAACATGAGCATTAACAAGTGAACATATGATTTCAATCTGCTTTCTTATCAGGCTGGTGTCAAGCTTCATTCTTATTGGGTTATCTCCCCTTCCCCTATTTATATTTATTTATTTATTGGTGTTTGAGGTCACATACTTATGCACAGTGACTAATCGTGACTGTGACAGTTTTACGGGTGGAGGAAGCCGGAGTACTCAGAAAGAACCACCGAGCATCGACGTGCAACTGTCAGCTTTTCAACATTCTAACTCTGTTCAAGCTCCGCTCAAGCAGGGTTACAGCGGTTGAAGACATGTGCACCATCGACTTACAGTACGCCTTAGTACACGGCGTCATCGTGCCCCCATGTAGGCAACCGGGATAAAGTGCCTTGTCCAGGGACAAAATGCGGGCCGTCCCGTACGGGGATCTCTGGCATAGAAATCCAACTGTCTACCACTGAGCCACCATACCCAACAATATTGATTAAAATAATATCTTACGCGAAAATTATCTCCCTTGAGATTATTGAACATCGAAATCCAATTGAGAAGGAAGAAAATGTGGGTGGTGAGGTGTGAAATTTCTGAGACTTGATGTGCGCGGATGAATGACAATGAGGTGTGAAATAGCGACACCAATTAAAGCAATTGCTGTGTAATTTCTCATCCATCTCTGTGTTATTGTACAGTCCGAGAATGTGTTTTCATAGCAATTTGGAAGTTTTAATTCATCAGAGGAAAAAAATTGGAAACCACATCTGACAGACTTTTAGATTATTAAAAAGAACAGTGTCTGTATTTTATGCAACGATGCGCACACTGTTGATACAATGAATATAAAAAAAGTTGTAGATCACAAAAAGGGTCTGAAAAGGCAGTTTTCTATTTTTTTTAAATGGGTTTCTACTGGGAACAATAGTCCAATGTTCAAATTGATTGGGAAAAAAGGTGTAACAAGATTGCTTTTATTTGCTTATACTACGCCACAGGAAAAGAACTGTAGTTTGTGAAATGATGCGCACATCGATGATAAAAATACACGAATATTAAAAAAAAAATAAGTTTTTATATGAAGTTCCCATCTCTCTCAGTGTTAAAAATACCCGAACAGCTTTACCAAATTAAGGGGAGGTAATGTTATAGAGAATCGCATCAAGGGAAACATTTTCTTGGCCATGTGCGTCCCCACCCCCCCCCCCCCCCTTCCCCTTTAACTTAGAAGAATTAATATAGATGTCTGCATGAGATTCTTGTATGTGAAACTAACTCCTCCTAGAGGATTAATGTACTGATTTCTACAAAACTTCTCAAAAAGACAACTAACAAGCAAATGCACATTTTCTTGATTTTAATCTGCAATAATTTTAACAGTTTATCTCCTCTTGAACTTCGACGTAATGCAGTTCATTCCATAAATGGACGTTAATTTGAACAATAAAAGCATTGGATAAATTTTTGCTTTATTCACCTAGTAGAGCGATAAATTTTCCCCATGGCTTCAACACTGAAAGAATTTATTCCGGTATTTTTAGAGAGAAATGTATTACTGCGCCTTGTTTATTTTTGCCAATCTTACTTGTCGATCGAATTGGACCAATGTGCTCATCACTTCTCGTCGAGACTTCCCTGAAAAAGATTTATGGGATAAACAAAATAAACGTATTGTGTTTTCAAGTAAAAAAATTATTCTACTCGTAGAATTAAGAATGAAACCGACTCGCCAGAGGCTCGTCAGTTTCATTCTCAATCCTGCAAGTAGAATAAGTTTTTTACTTGAAAACACTATACCGTGTTTATTCTATTTTTCTGTATAAATTCTTCTACATGTTACTTATTCTACATTACGGAACTACATAGATCATTTGATTTTGATGTAACTTTTTGTACATGATGACTTGTAAATTGTCATACACGTTCAACACAATTATCAATCTATAACAATTCTGACCAACTTACCCCCCTCGTGAACTCAAATTTAATATAGATTGCTGTATGAAACTTTTGGATATACAACTCATTTCTGAACTGAATTTGATAAACTTATCTTCCTGTGGGAAGCCTGGGAAGTGAAGCAGTGCTTGTTTACTGTGGTAAACAAGGTTTGTTTTACTGGTAAAATAGAACGCAGAAACCAAATGCCGGGGGTGGGAAGTGCTCTAAAATAGGCAACATGGGTATAAACAATTAACTGGACTTGCGGTCACGATTAGCCACTGTGCACAAATATGTGGTCTTAAACACCAGTAAATAAATAAATAAATAAATAAATAAATAAATAAATAAATAAATAAACTTCTCAGACACAAACAAGTGAATGTCCACATATTGCCAAATTTTGCAGCTCCACATTCAGAGATGCATTCTGAAAAGCCTGAAGTGTGGGTATTAATCACCATCTGTGATATTTCTATTTTTTATCTCACCCTGACAAAGTCAAGCTGAGCTTATCTGGTCGTTCTCCATCCGTCGTCTGTCCGTCCGGCATCTGTCGTCCATCAACACCATGTTTTGGGTTTCTCCTCCAAAACCACTAGGCCAATTCAAGTGAAAGTTTGTGTGAGTGATGCTGCTGAGGGGGGGGGGGGGGGGGGGGGGTTGCATTTCTTTTCAACTCAACATGTGGTAGGGGAAAATGTTCTCAAATCTTTTAAAAATCTTCTTCTCATGAACCAGCAGGTACAATGACTTAATATTTGGTATGTAGCTTCCTTTTGAGGTGTAGATTCAAGTCTGTTCAAAGGAAGTTCGTGAAGCAATATTTGCCTTTGTAATGGGAGTGGAAAGATTTTTGGCCCCACCCAAAATTTCTATTTTCTGAACCGATGGTCTGATTTGAACCAAATTCTGTTTGTGATATTATTGGGTCATAAGTACTTGATTCATGCAAAAAAAGACAACATTTTTCTCCATCCTCGTAGGAACCCAGGGAGCTAAAAATATAAATATTTCCCAAAACCCCTCGGAACAGAGAACTGATATTTGGTATGAAGCATCCTTAGCACCAATAGAACTGCCGGAATGGTAAAAAAATTGCCATCGGTTGTAACAGGATATTCTGTAGAGTAGCGATGTAGAGGGCATCGAAAAAAATGCGGAGTCAGCATATTTGCAAAAAAGTTTTCTCCAGAACCAATGATCAGAATCTTTTGATATTTGGTATACAGCATCCGTAGGAGGTCAGATATAAGTTTGTTAAAATGAAGCCCCTCGGTTCACAATTTGACTCAATACATACTTAAGGCAACATGGAGAATAATCTTTAAAAATCTTCTTCTTCAGACCCACCAGTCAGAATCTTTTGATGTTTGGTATATAACATTTCAAGGGGAATCAGATTCAAGTTTGTTCAAATCAGGTCTCTGAGTTCATATCTGGGCTCTCTATTGTAGTCCAGAATTTCTACTTAGTTCAATATGATGAAATTTTAAAAAAATCTTCTTGTTCAGTTCCACCAGTCAGAATCCTTAAATATTTGGTATACAACATCTCCAGGGAGGTCAGATTTAGGTTTGTTCAAATCGGGTCCCTGGATTGACATTTAGGCTCCCTTTGGCATCTTGAATTTTAATTTAGTGCAATATGGTGAAATTTCTTTGAAACTCTTCTTCTCCAGATCCACCAATCCAAATGGTTCCACATTTGGTATACAACATCTCTCGGGGGATCAGATTTCAGTTTGTTCAACTTGAGTGCCTGGGTTTAGATTTAGGCTCAATACAGGGACACGGATTTTAACTTGTATATGTATATATATTTGGTATACAACATCTTTAGCGGGATCAGATTTCAGTTTGTTCAACTTGAGTGCCTGGGTTTAGATTTGAGCTCAATAGATGGCCACGAATTTTTACTTAGTGCAATATGTGGAAATTTCTTTAAAATTCTTCTTTTTCAGGTCTACCAGTCAGAATTCTTTCATATTTGGTATACAACATCACCGGGTGGGAGGGGGGAAGGGTCAAATTCAAGTTTGTTCAAATAGGTGCCCTGGGCTCATATTTGGGCTCCCTATGATAGCCCGAATTTTAACTTGGTAATTTCTTAAAAAATCTTCTCCAGATCCACCAATCCGAATTGTTTCATATTTGATTGATATACAACATCTCTGGTGGGGGTGGGGGCGGGGATCAGATTGAAGTTTGTTCAAATTGAGAGCCAGAGTTAATATTTTGGCAAATTTGAACTTGGTGCAATATGAGAGAATTTCTTTAATGAAAGTGTCAATGACACTGTAGCTCAGCCTGACAAACTTGAACTTGGTAAGTTATAAGTGAAATGGCAAAATTGAAGATCATTGGTTCCATTGTTATTTGGTAAAACTTCAACACAACATCATTATGTGTGCACAACATCACAGCAATCCATGCATTTTTAAATGTAAACTGTAAGGCTGGCAAAAGGAAGAATGTTGAGACACAAATGCAGTAAGTTTAAAGGTCACTGTAAACGGCAACCTTTTTCACAGAAATGAATGCTAATCGATAGCTCTTATCTGGAGGTCTCGCCTAATATGAGCACACCAAGTTCAAAAACAATCCTATAATAAATGTGCCCTGTATGAAGAAGGTTGATGCACAAATGTAATAAATTCAAAGTTTGTTGCTAACAGGAACAGTTTTTGATGAAGGTTTCGTGACAACTCGGCCTCGGGACAACAAGTAGAATAGTTTACTGTTATTTCTAGAACAAACTTAGGTCCGATTCTGTGAGGATTTGTCTTTATAGTCCAGGCACATTAGACATAAAAATGAGAAAGTAAGGAAAAAAATCGGAGAAAGCTGATTTTTTTATATGTTTCCGGGACACACATTGCGGATAAAGTGTGAAAAGTCCCCGCGAATCCGAGTTGAGCTTTTTTAGTTATAGCGTTTTTTTGATGAAAAAAAAAATTTAAAAAAAAATTCGACCCAGCTCCATATTTCTCATTCTTATTCGCCTTAGTAGGGTGAGAATCATAAATATCGTGCTGAATTATATTGAGAATACATATCCCCAACAGAAAATGCCAACTTTGTACCAATCCTCACACTCAATGGTGAAATATTCACGAAAATGTACAAAATTACGAAAAAAAATTTATTGTTTTCATACACACAACGGTACACAACGTCCATTAAATCAAATCTACGACTACTTTGGGAGTTAAATTATATATCAAAAATTGCAGAAAAGCAGTGGCTTTATAATGATATATAACAATAGTCATTTATTCCATAATGAACTGGTGAAACGTGTGAAATATTAACCATACCCCCTAAACTCAAATTCAAACGGCATCGACTTTTCTCATTCAAATACCGTATTATAGCATCATTGTTTCAATTTCCATGTTCGATTAAATCACATAATGTGGTGTTCAGATAAGTTGACAAAAGTTTTCGTTAGACTCGGCGGCTTCCATATGATTATGTCATATTTAGGGGCAATTGGTTCGATCATGGCTGGTAGCGGCTTGGATGAACTTTGGGGGACTGTTTATGCTGGTGGGTCAATCCATCATTTGATCAGTGGTCATGCATATTCAAGAGCAGTTCGTGACCATTTGCTAACACAAATTGCCATTACAAAACTTGTGTTTGAAGAAAGCCGAACACTAGATAACATAGACTGCACAGAAGTCAATGAAATATTCTGTGGACTTGCCAGAGGTGACTGTACAACAGCTGACGCTGTCAATCAAGAAAGTGTCAACCATCTACTGTCAAAATTACACGAACTGCTCCAGAATGCGTCCGTAGGACGCATAGGGAACATTTGAGTACAATACTACGAGCAAATAGGTCTTCTCCAGTTGTTCTTGAGAGCAGAGAGCACAGGCGACTGGGAACTCCACACATATTGTGTTCGCAATATGATTCCAGTATTTCACGCAGGTGGTCAATTTGCATACGCAAAAAGTTCTCATCTCTGTTTGCAGCAGATGAATGAGCTAACAGAAATAATGCAACAGGATGATTTGAAGTTGTTCACTGAGAAAGGTTACTTTACCATAAGGCGCTCAGATAAATTCTGGGACGGAATATATTCTGATCAGACCATAGAGCAGTGTTTAATGAGAATGTTCAAGCTCCCTGGTGGTCTCACATATGGCAGGGGAATAACCGATAGCACTGTTGCGAAATGGGTACATGGACTACCTCTTTGCCTTCCGATATGTAATGCTATCGAAAATTTTGTTCATGTTCACACTGGTCATGGCGAACAACATCGGGATCTCCGTCAAAGTTCACAATTGACTGATGCCAATGATATCACCAAATTATTGAACTGGCTCAGAGTTCATTCCCTCTTTCAGAATAGAGATCCACTACAATTAGTCTCTATAGCGACCGGGCTTGTGGCCGACGAAACTGTGAACTGTGACCAAATTCGCAAAATTGGTGAATGTTGCGTATCGAATGTTGTAAGCAAAACGTTCAACAGCATCAAACTACGACGTGTTGACACTGTGATGTCTTTCGCATCGATGGCAAATAGCATCAAAGTCCGTGGAAGTAAGGTAGTGATTGACCCCACAATTCTGTTCAACCGCATCACATGTGTTATTCAGTCACAAGCAGAGATGGAAGAGTATCTCAAATATGAACTCGCCCCGAAACCACCAGCATTGTTTGATTCTACTGGAATGAGGAAGACACAGAAAAGCACGCTCGGTAAGATCCTCAAAACATACGGTTCCGAGCAAACTAAAATCCCAGAACATTCTCTGTTTGTTGTAGATGGTGGATTTTTATTGAGGGCAGTTGTATGGCCTAAACAGTCGTCATATAAGGACATATGTACATCATATTCCAATTATCTAGTGAGACATTTTGGGGCGAACGTCGTGGTTGTTTTTGATGGTTATGCTTATACAATGTCGACAAAGGGCATGGAACAAGCCCGTATATCTAAAGACAGGTATTCCATTGATATCAATATCTCACCCGAGTTACCAGCCACCACACCCCAATCCGATTTCCTTGCAAATGCCAAGAACAAAACCCAACTGATCGATCTTCTAATGCAGGAGCTATCTGCTATCAATATTCAGTCCAAGCAGGCCGAGGCTGATGCTGATGTACTGATAGCCGAAACTGCACTTGACATCGCTCAAGATGACAACAATGTTGTCGTTGTGGGAACAGACACAGATTTGTTAGTCATTCTTACCTCTCGAGTTCAACCGGGATGTAATATTCACATGATGTATTCCATTACCCCAAACTTACTAGTTTCAGTTAGTGAAATAGCAACCAAAATGGGTGACCATAGAAGCAACCTCCTTGTAGCACATTCTATAAGTGGTTGTGACACTACTTCTGCACTCTTTCGAGTTGGTAAGAAGAAAGTATTCAGTACAATTGTCTCCGATGTTACTAGCGACTCACAACAGTATGTCAACACAATTTTGGCGGATGACAGTACACCAAGTGCAGTAGCCGCTGCCGGGGAACAACTTCTCCTGATCTTATACGGGAGTAAAACTGTTTCCTCTCTCGACCAATAGAGATATGTCACTTACAAGCGTTATGTAGCAAAATCTAAACTGAATAAACCGATCGACCTAGCCTCACTCCTACCAAGCAGCGATGCTGCACAACAACATGTCTACAGATGTTATCTCCAGGTCCAACAATGGCTGGGCACTTCGCTTCCTCCGACGGATTGGGGGTGGTCGCTAGACAATAGACTTCTTGTACCGACTGCAGCCACAAAGCCATGTGCCCCCGATAACCTACTGAATCTGATCAGTTGTGGTTGCAAGAGTGCTTGTACAAAAAGGTGTGGGTGTAAGAAGGCAGGACTCTCTTGCTCAGGTTTGTGTAATTGCAGTTCGGATTCTTGTAACAACCACAGAAACACTGTCCTGTCGGAAATTTCTGAGTTCGATGAATAATATGTATATAGGTCATGTCATTTCTGTATATAGCGTTGATAATAGTCAATCTAACTTAATCCATGTTGATTGATTTGTACATTCTGTAAATATTATTTATTGATTTTTGTACATTATGTAAATATTATTTATTGATCTAATGCTGCCAGACACAGACGTGTCTGTTCGGTCCCAAGCCCGAAAATAGTTGAATTCTCATGCTGACGAATTTTATGCCAAAAGGGGAACTCGGCCAGAAGCAGAGGGGGTCTTCCATAATGTCTATTTTGTAAGCAATGATAAAAGTCTTCAAATGGTGGTGGATTTTTTATCGTCTGTCCAACTAACATCCCGTTCTGTACTACGACCCTTTGGGCAAATCCGTTAGGAAAATCGTCATTTTTTGCGTAAATCCGATACTTTTTTGTGAATTTTCAATAATTTTTCGCAGAAATTGTCACAGAATGCACATTTTCCTCTAGGTAAATGTATATTAGACATTATGTAGCTCGAAATACGCGTAAACAAAAAATACAGTTGGATCAATTCGAGGTTACAAAGTTCGTGCGATTTTTTTTTGATTTTTTTCAAACGCGTTTTCGAAAAAAGGCTGTAGAAAAAAAGCTCAACTGGGATTTTAGGGGACTTTTGTCTAATCGTTCAGTGACATGTACTCGACATTCCCTGAAAAAATCAGCTTTCTCCGATTTTTTTCCCTAGTGAAACCTAATGTTCTTGGGCTATTAAACGTAGAATTTGTTATCTTGACTCATGACAATATTTGTATTCCTCGCGAACGAGAATGTGATAAATGATACCGAAACACAAGATCAGGGGCGTTTTAAATACATTTGACTCTCAAAATGATTAAGAGAGTCAGGTTTTTTTTACAGAATCAGTCAACACATCAACATCCCCGGGGAACACAGGAGAAAAAAATTCGGCGAAAAGTTTTATTTTAATCACGTGTTTTGTAGCAGAATTCGCATTTGGATTCTCACAAAGGTGAACGAAATATAAACCCTGGTTCACGAACACGGTGTTAATAAAGATGATTTATATTTGAGCACTAATTATTTGGATTCTTTTCTTTTTGGATGAAAATGTTGGTGTGTAGTAGTCACCCAGTGGTTCATTGAGATCTCCAGGTAAAGATATTCGGGACATGCAAAGATAAAGAGATGCTTAGAGACAGGGGTGGCGTGGAGAGAGAGAGAGAGAGAGAGAGAGAGAGAGAGAGAGGGGGGGGCAGAGAAAGAGAGAATGGATACCTCGAAAGTTCTGAAAAAATGACCCTCGCCCAACCCAACTCCACCCCATCCCGCATAGGCTACAAAACCCAATAGTGTCAATAGGGCAAGAATGTGCCTGACTCAAAGTTTGTCTAAGGCCTTGAAAAATACCTTTAACCCTTTACGTAACACGAAAAGCAGACGATACTTGCAAATAAAATTCTTGAAGCACATTTTTTTTATTTTTTTAGTCAAAAACATAGCTTATGCCCCCTCATTGGAACGAGCTCGTTAAGCTCGTTCCATTGAGGGGTCATAAGCTATGTTTTGTGACCAAAAAATGAAGAAGTAATAAAAATTGAATGGTGAATTTTGTGAATAGCGCTGGCCGGTTTTGGTCGTTACGTTGGGTAAAGGGCTGAAGCTAAATTAAAATCACACAATGACCCATTCACGATGATGATCAAATATAGTCAGAAAAGAGTGTGGGTACAAAGACACTGGTTAAAATAAGCCCACGGGGCCGCATCACTCCCTCCCCACGTTGGGTCGGGAAGGGGTAGTGGATGGATCATTGTGATTTTAATTTTGCTTCAAAGATATTTTTCAACTTTCAATGTCTTAGACAAATTTTGTGTCAGGCACCTTCTTACCCTATATTGACACTCTTGGGTTTTGTGTGCGGTGAGGGATGGGGTGGGGCAAGGCGAGGGTTATTTTTTCAGAACTTGCGAGGTATATATTGTTCAAAGTTTTGTTAAACTGAGACTTGTTTTTTAAATACTGTGTTTTTTGTGCGAGATATAGAGAATATGTATTGTAAATGGTCAATGACACTGCAGCTCAACTTGTCCAAGAAGAGACTCAACTAAATAGAAAGATCCAGCAATGCGAAATCATTTAATTAAGTTTCTACAGAAAAGACACCACATCAAAGCTGCATATGAAATACGAAAAAGATCAGGCGAGGGAATGCGACCTGTGAAGTTGTACAAATGGAAACACACAGATTATTGTTTTGTATGGTTTCTTCTTCTTTCTTGGTGATTTTTGGCATACTGATAGATTGTCACAAGTACACGGTCATCTATGTTTTTTTTTATTCTTTAGGCATGAGGCTGTCCATGGGGCGTTTTAAAAGAGGCCACGCCCATATCTCCGTATGAACCTGAGACCAACTCTAAGTGTGTCGAAACTCAGTGAAGGCTGTAAATATGGGTCAAGGTCTCCAGGGGTCACAGGATGTATTTTTTCAGAATTCCTGGAAATCGCAGTTTATGACCCTCTAATGCATTGCTTAAGTTCATACATATATTTTTATACTCAAAAATGTGGGCGGGACCAACAATTTTGAAAGTGAGTCACACTCATAAATGAAGCAATGTATGACCTATGGACCTGTGACCAACACAAATGTGAGCTGAAACTCAATGGAGGTTCAAAATATGAGCCAAGATCACTGGTGTCACACACGGGTCATTGAGCGCATTTTTCAGAACTGCTTGGAATAACATTTTCCCCCTCATGCGTCTGGCAATCATACGTGTATTTTTACACCCGGAAAAAGTGGGTTGTAACCAAGATTTTTGAAAGTAGGACACGCTCATATCTCAAGCATGTTATGACCTATGAAACTGGGACTAACAGCAATGGTGTCGAAACTCAACAGGGGCTCAAAATATTCATCAAGATCACTGACGTAACCCAGGGGTAATTGAGTGCATTTTCCAGACTTGCTTGAAATCACATTTTATGATCGATCCCCTAATACATTCAGGGAGTTCATACGTGTATTTTTACACTAAAAAAGTGGGCGGAGCCAACAAATTTGAAATTAGGACACTCTCATATCTCAAGCATGCATCTGGGACTAACAACAAATGAATTGAAACTCAATGGATGTTCAATATATGGGTCAAGGTCACTAAGGTCAGTCAGGAGTGCATTTTTCAGAGTTGCTTGAAATCGCATTTAACGACCGCCTAATGCATTGCTAAGTTCATACATTATTTTCACATTCAAAAATAGGACGGGCCCCAAAATATTGAAAGTAGGTCATGTTCATATCTCACGCATGGTAAAATATATGATGTGCCTGGGGCCAACACTAAATGCGTTGAAGCTCAATGGTGATTCAAACTTTGAGTAAAGGACACTCAGGTCATCAGGGGTTATCGAGTGCATTGTTCGGAATTGTCGGAAATCACATTTTCTGCCCCCCCCCCCCTCACCCCCAACACATTGCCGAAGTTCATACATGTATTTTTATTCTAAAAAAAAAATGGGTGAAGGCTACTAAGTTTGAAAGTTGGTCACACTAATACCTCAAGCCTGATATGACATATGGATCTGAGACCAACACCCAATGAGTCGAAACACCGTGGAAGTTAATAATTTTGGTCCAGTTCACTGGGGTCACACAGGTCTCATTAAGTGCAGTTTTCAGAATTGCCTGAAATTGCATCTTATAACCCCAGTGCATTTCTGAAGTTCATACATGTATTTCTTCTCTCAAAAAAAAGCGGGGAGAGTGAAAAATATCCATTGCTGATTTCTTTGTAAAACACGTTTAATGCTGTGCACAGAGGTTATTTCCTGTTTCTTGAAAAATTTCTCTGAAACCTGTACGAAAGTCTTTAAATGCTCTTTACAAAAACCTATTTCTGATTTCTTTAAAGATATTTTACTCCCGAAAATAATTCCACATAAATCCAGTTTTGGAAATTCGGTGGTGTAAATTCCAAAAGTTGGAAATTCAATAATATAAATTTAATTTGCCCATATTTTTTTCAGTCAGAACCAAAAGGATTTTCCAATTTTCGATAAAATTCTCCGACTTTTCTAATCAGCTGCCTACATTTTTTTTTTAAAATTCAACTCCAGTCTGTGATCGATCTGGTTGTTAGAAATCACTATTCCGTTTTTCCGACTCGGAATAGTCATTTAGAAAGATTAGGTATTGACTGAATAGCTGTCAGCCTATAGTCCTTGTGTAACCCGGTCAGTGAAGGGGTAAACTCATGGACCTATTTGGGGAAAATAACTTGATTTTAACCATGGGGAAGCCTCAGAATCAATCTGAGGGGTTCAAAACAAAAAAAAAAACAAAAACAAAAAATCACCGGGGGAGAATCCCACCACCCCGAGGGGGATACCCCATCTCAAACTCTTCCCCAAGTCGGCCCAACGGCCCTCTGGACATGCCTATGGTATGTAGTGCTGGGTCCCCAACCCCAGTCAGAAATCTAACTGATCACACGCCTCCATTGAATGCCCTCTAGTTACGTCTGAACATAGGTGAGCAGTATATTTATTTTCATTATGCCCCACAAAGTATTTCTTTGGGCGGGCGGCTTTTTATTTTATAATTATTTCTTATTTTTGTAATTATTTCTTTCCCATAAAAAGTTCACGTTCTTGGTTTGTTTTATGTTTTAGGCCTCATAATATACATAATAGCTTGGGTGATGGTGTATTTCGTCCCTTGGGTGCAAGAAGGCTTTGCAGTGTTAAAGCATTGCAAAGCCTTCTTGCATTCAAGGGGCAAATTTCTCAGTTTTATTAATTCGTGTAAAATATCAGACATAAACCATTTCATTTTCATTTTTTTTAAGTTTGCACCGGTTATAAAAAGAGAGCATGCGGCAACCAAAAGGACCGTGCGGGGGAGGGGGCCTGATAAACACATTTTCAACTTTTTAGGCCTTAGTCATATTTGATCTAGCCCTCTTGTGTAAGTCTGACATCACATTTGAATGAGAAAACAGTAAGTATTGTTCATCAAAGATGAATTACTCGACAGCAGTGTTTTGGAGGGGTTTTTTGCAACATCACTAACACAATACACCATGGAAATTGGAATAAAGCACCATTTTGTTTAAAAAACACAAACCTTTGAGCTGCCACAACAGCTACAATTCTGGTACCTATCAGTGTATCAATTAGTGACTTTCAATAAAAACAAAGAACTCGTCCAAATTAATCATAACTAAAAACATGACAGCATTGAAGAAGATAAAGCGTTTTACAACTTTTTATGGTGAAATCTAAATATCTCTGTTGATGTGTTTAGAATTCGTTTGGATAGTGGATTGGGATTCAAATTAAGCCAAGAAATGACAATTGAAAACAAAGCAGAATAAAGTTTCATGGCCACAGCAGTGATACCACAAGAAAATATATTAGTGGTGGGAATGGACGGTCCTGTTTTCAGAGGAAAGGGTTGGTTTTTTTGCACGTTGTCGGGGTGGTGATTGAGGAAGGGTGGGGGGAATGGTGGTCAAATGTCGGGAAAACATTTAGGCATTAGTCTGCGAATTCCCCCCCCCCCCCTCCCACTCCTCCGGTTGGGGTGTTATTGTATTTGTTAATCCCTGTACCCAACGTAACGACCAGACCGGCCAGTGTTATTCACAAAAATCACCATTCAATTTTCATTATTCTTCTCATTATTTTGTCTCAGAAACGTAGCTTATCACCCCTCATTGGAACGAGCTCAGTGAGTTCGTGCCAATAGGGTGGGGGTTGGGGTTCATAAGCTTTGTTTTTGAATAAAAAAAAATACTTCAGGATTCAAGAACTTCGTTTGCAAGTGTCATCTACCTTTCGCATTAGGTGTAAAGGTTTAAGGTTGTTGAGTAAATGTGTTACAGATCGAGAGAGAAGTGTGGGTGGTCAGGCTCGAACTATTGATCTTCTGAACACAAATTCGCCGATTTCCAACGAGTCTCAGAAATGCAGTCAAACCAGCCTGGACAACTAAATTGACCTCAACTTTGACCACTACTGTACAGCATAAGAGAAGGATTCAAAACCCATGCTGTTGTTTTGTTGTTTGGATAGCTGACTGGTAGCGAGTTTGTCTTCTGATTTGATCTCAATGTCGTGTATTCGATCTCTGTGTTGATCTAGAAATATTTTTTTTTTCCCTCAAGAGTTTAAATTTATTGTTCAAAATTGCCCACAGGACTTACAAATATGTACGGGCGGAAAATTCTCGACCCCTTGATTTATAAGGATACTATGTATTTATAAATATTATTTCATTTATGTGAGACTTGAAAAGTAATGTTCCGCATAAGTTAAATAAGCCATGGTTTACGTTTCGTCTCGGTCTAGAGGTAACTACCTTCTCTTGGTGTTCGAATGGTTGCGGGTTCGATTCCCGGTGATGGTATTTTACAAGGAAAGAAATGAATAATTATTGCGTTATCTTTTTCCTTCAGTTCTCAAATATTTGAACATCGCACTTCAAAATGTTGATAAAAAAAACCTACACACTGGTTTATACAGAAAAAATACTTGTTTTATAACAAGTGTCAGGGCCACGCTTTCAACCAATACTGTTAACAGAGAAACAGAAAAAATGATCTTTAAAAAACCTTCGAACATTCAAATTACACTGCCCCCCCCCCCCCCCCCCCCCCACACACACACACACCAAATTATTCATCTCGCCCCTCCAACTGTATCTGTTCAATATAACTCTGAAAATGTGCAAAATAATCTCAAAATCAACCCAAACGGCCCTTCCCACACCACCATCCAAGAAGAAACCTTCGTTTTGGTCTCCTTTAGTGTCGATACTAACTGGGTGAATTACTCGTATTTTGGGGTGTTAAGTTATGATTTTAGACATCAGCCCTGTAGGGATCGGTTATTACTGATTCTCTCTACAAACTCTATATAATAAAACTATTTTATTGGGAGGATAGGTAATAAATGATTCCCACAGAGCTGATGTCTGATATTATAATTCAGAACTGACTGGTCACATCTCATTTATGTTATTTAAAGTGAGAATACTAAGATTATCGTAGTTAAAATAAATACATAAATGAATCCACGCAATGAATATATTCGTTGTTCATTAGTTCTTTCAAATAAAACAGCTTCGTTAAACGGTTTATTTCGACTTTATCTGTACGATCTATTTATTCCGTTCACGACTGTAAACAGAGACAAAGGATTTGGGGGAATCGAGACCCCAAGTAAGCAAATGGCGCCTCGGTATCATAATTTTGCAGTAAATTTTCAAGCTTTTTTCGATTTTAGGCTGAATACTCTCTAAACTTGCACCCAGAAATGTCTTTTTGTTCGAATTTTTGTTTTGAGTTCTCTCCCTTCGTTCAAATCGTGATTTGGGTGATCGAGACTACTTGTGACAGGGAAGCGCCTGGATAACCCCTAATAATTTTTTCACTCTGATAGACGAGCGACTGAAAAGGATTATTCATTAAAATCTGTTGTTTTATAATTATTTATTTATTTATACTAATAACAATTGCGTAAAACAAGAGCTTTCATTAAGAGTTCGAGGATTAAATTAGTTTAATAATCAAAATGTAATTTAATTCATTTTACAGAAAACAAACTAGATATCCCGTAAAAACTTCCAAAATCCTTACAATCATGCATGGCTTTTAAACACTAGCAACTCTAACATTTGTAGGTTGTTTGTTATTTCCGTGTCAAAATTATTTTGTCACAAGCATTGAGCTTCATCAAGCGCTTTGTGCTTCGTCGAGGAATCGAACCCAGGACCCCAAGATCAAAATTCGAACACTTCAAGCTACCGCGGAGCCGGTACAACGCACGTCAAACCATTTTCAAAACATCGCGTGCTCAATATATTCCCTAGCAAGCACAACCAAATGCAATGATAGTTTGCGTCAGTGGGTAATATTTTGAGTTTCACAGTTTTGTGAAGTCACCAACCAGTCCCAAGAAATCATTTTTCCCGTGAGACATTAAATTCAAGAAAGAAAAAACAAGTCCATTTCCTTTTCGCAAGAGGGAATCGAACACGGATCCTTTGGGTGGTGGTTACACCAAATAACCACTACGCCACGTCGCTCTACAATCCTTTATCCTCAATTATACAATATCAACAATACAACTAAAAGTCATTTTGTTGGAAACAATTTGCAAATGCGATAATGATAGCTTGCGTCAGTGATTATTGTTTTGTCTGAGTTTACAAGAGAACGGATTTAACAAGAGTATTTGTAATAAATACATGGCTCCATGCGATCAGGAAATCATGTTTTCTTGGGAGATGTTTTAGAAGTGAACAAAATATATTATCTTGTAGAACATAAAGGGAATCAAACTCTGTTCCTTTTAATCAGGGACATACCGAAATACCTCTAAACCACGAAACACTACATCATACAGGCAATAATTATATCATTCTAAGTTATATTTAAACAGATTGTGAATGGCCAAATTGTCATTGAGGTCTTTCTTTTATCTGCAATGACAGTTTGTGTCCGTGAGTAATATTTTCAATTTAATGGACTTATACAGATACTTGTTCCAAGAAATTATTTTTACTCGTCAGTCATTTTACAAATAAAAAGCAAGTTGACTTTCGCTTCGCAAAGGTAAAGCGAGCAAGGAACCTTTCGGTCGTGATTTTATAAAATTACCACTGGGCCACGAAGCACCACTGCCCTTACCGAAATTATACAATATTAATAATACAACTGAAACACATCTTATTGGAAACAATCTGAAAAAGCATCAATGGCAGCTTGTGTCGGTGATTATTGTTTTGTCGGAGTTTAATTTAAACGACAACGCATTTAACAAGAGTATTTGTAACAAATATTGAGCTCCAGGCGATCGGGAAATCACGTTTACTTGTGCGATGTTTCAGAAGGAAACAAAACAAATCATCTTGTTGATCATGAAAGGGAATCGAACTCGGTACCTTTGGATCAAAGATAAACAGAAATACCCCCAAGCCATGAAACACTACATCTGAAACGCAATAATTATGTCATTCTAAGTTACATTTAAACAGACTCACTGTGAATGGCGAAACTGCCATTGAAGTCTTTTACAAAACTTCGATGGCAGTCTGTGTCCGTAATATTTTCTAGTTTCACGGGCTTATACAGAAACTTGTCCCAAAAAATTATTTTTACTCGTCAGACATTTCAGAAATAAAAAAAAACAAGTTGATTTTCGCTTCGCAAGGCGAAGCGAACACGGAACCTTTCGGTCGTGGTTTTATTAAATTAACACGAGGCTTTGAAGCACTACAATCCATTAGCCTAAATTATACGATATTAACAATACAACTGAAACACTTTTTATTTGAAACATTCTGAAAATGCAACAATGATTTATAAGGATTCTATATATTCATAAATATTATTTCATTTATGTGAGACTTGATAAGTAATGTTTCTGATGAGTTAAATAAGCCATGGTTTACGTTTCCTCCCGGTCTAGAGATAACAACCTTATCTTGGTGGTCGAATGGTTGCGGGTTCGATTCCCGGTGACGGTATTTTACAAGGAAGGAAATGAATGATTGCGTTGGCTTTTTCCTTCAGTTCTCAAATATTTGAACATCGCACTTCAAAATGTTGAAAAAAAACCCTGCACACTCGTTTATACAGAAAAAATACTTGTTTTATAACCAGTGTCAGGGCCACGCTTTCAACCAATATTGTTAATAGAGAAACAGAGAAAAATGATCTTAAAAAAACCTTCCCCCCCCCCCCCACACACACACCAAATTATTCATCTCGCCCCTCCAACTGTATCTGTTCAATATAACTCTGAAAATGTGCAAAATAATCTCAAAATCAACCCAAACGGCCCTTCCCACACCACCATCCAAGAAGAAACCTTCGTTTTGGTCTCCTTTAGTGTCGATACTAACTGGGTGAATTACTCGTATTTTGGGGTGTTAAGTTATGATTTTAGACATCAGCCCTGCAGGGATCGGTTATTACTGATTCTCTCTACAAACTCTATATAATAAAACTATTTTATTGGGAGGATAGGTAATAAATGACTCCTACAGAGCTGATGTCTGATATTATAATTCAGACCTGACTGGTCACATCTCATTTATGTTATTTAAAGTGAGAATACTAAGATTATCGTAGTTAAAATAAATACATAAATGAATCCACGCAATGAATATATTCGTTGTTCATTAGTTCTTTCAAATAAAACAGCTTCGTTAAACGGTTTATTTCGACTTTATCTGTACGATCTATTTATTCCGTTCACGACTGTAAACAGAGACAAAGGATTTGGGGGAATCGAGACCCCAAGTAAGCAAATGGCGCCTCGGTATCATAATTTTGCAGTAAATTTTCAAGCTTTTTTCGATTTTAGGCTGAATACTCTCTAAACTTGCACCCAGAAATGTCTTTTTGTCCGAATTTTTGTTTTGAGTTCTCTCCCTTCGTTCAAATCGTGATTTGGGTGATCGAGACTACTTGTGACAGGGAAGCGCCTGGATAACCCCTATTAATTTTTTCAGTCTGATAGACGAGCGACTGAAAAGGATTATTCATTAAAATCTGTTGTTTTATAATTATTTATTTATTTATACTAATAACAATTGCGTAAAACAAGAGCTTTCATTAAGAGTTCGAGGTTTAAATTAGTTTAATAATCAAAATGTAATTTAATTCATTTTACAGAAAACAAACTAGATATCCTGTAAAAACTTCCAAAATTCTTACAATCATGCATGGCTTTTAAACACTAGCAACTCTAACATTTGTAGGTTGTTTGTTATTTCCGTGTCAAAATTATTTTGTCACAAGCATTGAGCTTCATCAAGCGCTTTGAGCTTCGTCGAGGAATCGAACCCAGGACCCCAAGATCAAAATTCGAACACTTCAAGTTACCGCGGAGCCGGTACAATGCACGTCAAACCATTTTCAAAACATCGCGTGCTCAATATATTCCCTAGTAAGCACAACACAATGCAATGATAGTTTGCGTCAGTGGGTAATATTTAGAGTTTCACAGTTTTGTGCAGTCACCAACCAGCCCCAAGAAATCATTTTTCCCGTGAGACATTAAATTCAAGAAAGAAAAAACAAGTCCATTTCCTTTTCGCAAGAGGGAATCGAACACGGAACCTTTGGGTGGTGGTTACACCAAATAACCACTACGCCACGTCGCTCTACAATCCTTTATCCTCAATTATACAATATCAACAATACAACTAAAAGTCATTTTGTTGGAAACAATTTGCAAATGCGATAATGATAGCTTGCGCCAGTGATTATTGTTTTGTCTGAGTTTACAAGAGAACGGAATTAACAAGAGTATTTGTAATAAATACATGGCTCCATGCGATCAGAAAAACATGTTTTCTTGGGAGATGTTTTAGAAGTGAACAAAATATATTATCTTGTAGAACATAATGGGAATCGAACTCTGTTCCTTTTGATCAGGGACAAGCCGAAATACCTCTAAACCACGAAACACTACATCATACAGGCAATAATTATATCATTCTAAGTTATATTTAAACAGATTGTGAATGGCCAAATTGTCATTAAGGTCTTTCTTTTATCTGCAATTACAGTTTGTGTCCGTGAGTAATATTTTCAATTTAATGGACTTATACAGATACTTGTTCCAAGAAATTATTTTTACTCGTCAGTCATTTTACAAATAAAAAGCAAGTTGACTTTCGCTTCGCAAAGGTAAAGCGAGCAAGGAACCTTTCGGTCGTGATTTTATAAAATTACCACTGGGCCACGAAGCACCACAGCCCCTTAACCGAAATTATACAATATTAATAATACAACTGAAACACATCTTATTGGAAACAATCTGAGAAGGCATCAATGGCAGCTTGTGTCGGTGATTATTGTTTTGTCGGAGTTTAATTTAAACGACAACGCATTTAACAAGAGTATTTGTAACAAATATTGAGCTCCAGGCGATCGGGAAATCACGTTTACTTGTGAGATGTTTCAGAAGGAAACAAAACACATCATCTTGTTGATCATGAAAGGGAATCGAACTCGGTACCTTTGGATCAAAGATAAACAGAAATACCTCCAAGCCATGAAACACTACATCTGAAGCGCAATAATTATGTCATTCTAAGTTACATTTAAACAGACTCACTGTGAATGGCGAAACTGCCATTGAAGTCTTTTACATAACTTCGATGGCAGTCTGTGTCCGTAATATTTTCTAGTTTCACGGGCTTATACAGAAACTTGTCCCAAGAAATTATTTTTACTCGTCAGACATTTCAGAAAAAAAAACCAAGTTGATTTTCGCTTCGCAAAGGCGAAGCGAACACGGAACCTTTCGGTCGTGGTTTTATTAAATTAACACGAGGCTTTGAAGCACTACAATCCATTAGCCGAAATTATACGATATTAACAATACAACTGAAACACTTTTTATTTGAAACATTCTGAAAATGCAACAATGATTTATAAGGATTCTATATATTCATAAATATTATTTCATTTATGTGAGACTTGATAAGTAATGTTTCTGAGGAGTTAAATAAACCATGGTTTACGTTTCCTCCCGGTCTAGAGGTAACAACCTTATCTTGGTGGTCGAATGGTTGCGGGTTCGATTCTCGGTGACGGTATTTTACAAGGAAGGAAATGAATAATTGCGTTGGCTTTTTCCTTCAGTTCTCAAATATTTGAACATCGCACTTCAAAATGTTGAAAAAAAACCCCTGCACACTCGTTTATACAGAAAAAATACTTGTTTTCTAACAAGTGTCAGGGCCACGCTTTCAACCAATATTGTTAATAGAGAAACAGAGACAAATGATCTTAAAAAAACCTTCGAACATTCAAATTACACTGCCCCCCCCCCCCAAATTATTCATCTCGCCCCTCCAACTGTATCTGTTCAATATAACTCTGAAAATGTGCAAAATAATCTCAAAATCAACCCAAACGGCCCTTCCCACACCTCCATCCAAGAAGAAACCTTCGTTTTGGTCTCCTTTAGTGTCGATACTAACTGGGTGAATTACTCGTATTTTGGGGTGTTAAGTTATGATTTTAGACATCAGCCCTGTAGGGATCGGTTATTACTGATTCTCTCTACAAACTCTATATAATAAAACTATTTTATTGGGAGGATAGGTAATAAATGATTCCTACAGAGCTGATGTCTGATATTATAATTCAGAACTGACTGGTCACATCTCATTTATGTTATTTAAAGTGAGAATACTAAGATTATCGTAGTTAAAATAAATACATAAATGAATCCACGCAATGAATATATTCGTTGTTCATCAGTTCTTTCAAATAAAACAGCTTCGTTAAACGGTTTATTTCGACTTTATCTGTACGATCTATTTATTCCGTTCACGACTGTAAACAGAGACAAAGGATTTGGGGGAATCGAGACCCCAAGTAAGCAAATGGCGCCTCGGTATCATAATTTTGCAGTAAATTTTCAAGCTTTTTTCGATTTTAGGCTGAATACTCTCTAAACTTGCACCCAGAAATGTCTTTTTGTCCGAATTTTTGTTTTGAGTTCTCTCCCTTCGTTCAAATCGTGATTTGGGTGATCGAGACTACTTGTGACAGGGAAGCGCCTGGATAACCCCTATTAATTTTTTCACTCTGATAGACGAGCGACTGAAAAGGATTATTCATTAAAATCTGTTGTTTTATAATTATTTATTTATTTATACTAATAACAATTGCGTAAAACAAGAGCTTTCATTAAGAGTTCGAGGTTTAAATTAGTTTAATAATCAAAATGTAATTTAATTCATTTTACAGAAAACAAACTAGATATCCCGTAAAAACTTCCAAAAACCTTACAATCATGCATGGCTTTTAAACACTAGCAACTCTAACATTTGTACGTTGTTTGTTATTTCCGTGTCAAAATTATTTTGTCACAAGCATTGAGCTTCATCAAGCGCTTTGTGCTTCGTCGAGGAATCGAACCCAGGACCCCAAGATCAAAATTCGAACACTTCAAGTTATCGCGGTGCCGGTACAACGCACGTCAAACCATTTTCAAAATATCGCGTGCTCAATATATTCCCTAGAAAGCACAACACAATGCAATGATAGTTTGCGTCAGTGGGTAATATTTAGAGTTTCACAGTTTTGTGCAGTCACCAACCAGCCCCAAGAAATCATTTTTCCCGTGAGACATTAAATTCGAGAAAGAAAAAACAAGTCCATCTCCTTTTCGCAAAAGGGAATCGAACACTGAACCTTTGGGTGGTGGTTACACCAAATAACCACTACGCCACGTCGCTCTACAATCCTTTATCCTCAATTATACAATATCAACAATACAACTAAAAGTCATTTTGTTGGAAACAATTTGCAAATGCGATAATGACAGCTTGCGTCAGTGATTATTGTTTTGTCTGAGTTTTCAAGAGAACGGATTTAACAAGAGTATTTGTTATAAATACATGGCTCCATGCGATCAGGAAAACATGTTTTCTTGGGAGATGTTTTAGAAGTGAACAAAATATATTATCTTGTAGAACATAAAGGGAATCGAACTCTGTTCCTTTTGATCAGTGACAGACCGAAATACCTCTAAACCACGAAACACTACATCATACAGCCAATAATTATGTCATTCTAAGTTATATTTAAACAGATTGTGAATGGCCAAATTGTCATTGAGGTCTTTCTTTTATCTGCAATGACAGTTTGTGTCCGTGAGTAATATTTTCAATTTAATGGACTTATACAGATACTTGTTCCAAGAAATTATTTTTACTCGTCAGTCATTTTACAAATAAAAAGCAAGTTGACTTTCGCTTCGCAAAGGTAAAGCGAGCATGGAACCTTTCGGTCGTGATTTTATAAAATTACCACTGGGCCACGAAGCACCACAGCCCCTTAACCGAAATTATACAATATTAATAATACAACTGAAACACATCTTATTGGAAACAATCTGAAAAAGCATCAATGGCAGCTTGTGTCGGTGATTATTGTTTTGTCGGAGTTTAATTTAAACGACAACGCTTTTAACAAGAGTATTTGTAACAAATATTGAGCTCCATGCGATCGGGAAATCATGTTTACTTGTGAGATGTTTTAGAAGGAAACAAAACAAATCATCTTGTAGATCATGAAAGGGAATCGAACTCGGTACCTTTGGATCAAATATAAACAGAAATACCTCCAAGCCATGAAACACTACATCTGAAGCGCAATAATTACGTCATTCTAAGTTACATTTAAACAGACACACTGTGAATGGCGAAACTGCCATTGAAGTCTTTTATTAAACTTCGATGGCAGTCTGTGTCCGTAATATTTTCTAGTTTCACGGGCTTATACAGAAACTTGTCCCAAGAAATTATTTTTACTCGTCAGACATTTCAGAAATAAAAAAAACAAGTTGATTTTCGCTGGCGAAGCGAACACGGAGCCTTTCGGTCGTGGTTTTATTAAATTAACACCAGGCTTCGAAGCACTACAATCCATTAGCCGCAATTATACGATATTAACAATACAACTGAAACACTTTTTATTTGAAACATTCTGAAAATGCAACAATGATTTATAAGGATACTATATATTTATAAGTATTATTTCATTTATGTGAGACTTGATAAGCAATGCTTCTGATGAGTTAAATAAACCATGGTTTACGTTTCCTCTCGGTCTAGAGGTAACAACCTTATCTTGGTGGTCGAATGGTTGCCGGTTCGATTCCCGGTGACGGTATTTTACAAGGAAGGAAATGAATAACTGCGTTGGCTATTTCCATCAGTTCTCAAATATTTGAGCATCGCACTTCAAAATGTTGATAAAAAACCCTGCACACTCGTTTATACAGAAAAAATACTTGTTTTATAACCTATGTACGGGCCACGCTTTCAACCAATATTGTTAATAGAGAAACAGAGAAAAATGATCTTAAAAAACCTTCGAACATTCAAATTACACTGCCCCCCCCCCCCTCCCCACACACACCAAATTATTCATCTCGCCCCTCCAACTGTATCTGTTCAATATAACTCTGAAAATGTGCAAAATAATTTCAAAATCAACCCAAACGGCCCTTCCCACACCACCATCCAAGAAGAAACCTTCGTTTTGGTCTCCTTTAGGGTCGATACCAACTGGGTGAATTACTCGTATATAGGGGTGTTAAGTTATGATTTTAGACATCAGCCCTGTAGGGATCGGTTATTACTGATTCTCTCTACAAACTCTATATAATAAAAAAATTTTACTGGGAGGATAGGTAATAAATGATTCCCACAGAGCTGATGTCTGATATTATAATTCAGAACTGACTGGTTACATCTCATTTATGTTATTTAAAGTGAGAATACTAAGATTATCGTAGTTAAAATAAATACATAAATGAATCCACGCAATGAATATATTCGTTGTTCATTAGTTCTTTCACATAAAACATCTTCGTTAAACGGTTTATTTCGACTTTATCTGTACGATCTATTTATTCGGTTCACGACTGTAAACAGAGACAAAGGATTTGGGGGAATCGAGGCCCCAAGTAAGCAAATGGCGTCTCGGTATCATAATTTTGCAGTACATTTTCAAGCTTTTTTCGATTTTAGGCTGAATACTCTCTAAACTTGCGACCAGAAATGTCTTTTTGTCCGAATTTTTGTTTTGAGTTCTCTCCCTTCGTTCAAATCGTGATTTGGGTGATCGAGACTACTTGTGACAGGGAAGCGCCTGGATAACCCCTATTAATTTTTTCACTCTGAAAGACGAGCGACTGAAAAGGATTATTCATTAAAATCTGTGGTTTTATAATTATTTATTTATACTAATAACAATTGTGTAAAACAAGAGCTTTCATTAAGAGTTCGAGGTTTAAACTAGTTTAACAATCAAGATGTAATTTAATTCATTTTACAGAAAACAAACTAGATATCCCGTAAAAACTTCAAAAATCCATACAATCATGCATGGCTTTTAAACACTAGCAACTCTAACATTTGTAGACTGTTTGTTATTCCCGTGTCAAAACTATTTTGTCATAAGCATTCAGCTTCATCAAGAGCTTTGTGCTTCGTCGAGGAATCGAACCCAGGACCCCAAGATCAAAATTCGAACACTTCAAGTTACCGCGGAGCCGGTACAACGCACGTCAAACCATTTTCAAAACATCGCGTGCTCAATATATTCCCTAGCAAGCACAACAAAATGCAATGATAGTTTGCGTCAGTGGGTAATATTTTGAGTTTCACAGTTTTGTACAGTCACCAACCAGTCCCAAGAAATCATTTTTACTCATGAGACATTAAATTCAAGAAAGAAAAAAACAAGTCCATTTCCTTTTCGCAAGAGGGAATCGAACACGAAACCTTTGGGTGGTGGTTACACCAAATAACCACTACGCCACGTCGCTCTACAATCCTTTATTCTCAATTATACAATATCAACAATACAACTAAAAGTCATTTTGTTGGAAACAATTTGCAAATGCGATAATGATAGCTTGCGTCAGTGATTATTGTTTTGTCTGAGTTCACAAGAGAACGGATTTAACAAGAGTATTTGTAATAAATACATGGCTCCATGCGATTAGGAAAACATGTTTTCTTGGGAGATGTTTTAGAAGTGAACAAATAATATTATCTTGTAGAACATAAAGGGAATCGAACTCTGTTCCTTTTGATCACGGACATACCGAAATACCTCTAAACCACGAAACACTACATCATACAGGCAATAATTATGTCATTCTAAGTTATATTTAAACAGATTGTGAATGGCCAAATTGTCATTGAGGTCTTCAATGACAGTTTGTGTCCGTGAGTAATATTTTCAATTTAATGGACTTATACAGATACTTGTTCCAAGAAATTATTTTTACTCGTCAGTCATTTTACAAATAAAAAGCAAGTTGACTTTCGCTTCGCAAAGGTAAAGCGAGCAAGGAACCTTTCGGTCGTGATTTTATAAAATTACCGCTGGGCCACGAAGCACCACAGTCCATTAACCGAAATTATACAATATTAATAATACAACTGAAACACATCTTATTGGAAACAATCTGAAAAAGCATCAATGGCAGCTTGTGTCGGTGATTATTGTTTTGTCGGAGTTTAATTTAAACGACAACGCATTTAACAAGAGTATTTATAACAAATATTGAGCTCCAGGCGATCGGGAAATCATGTTTACTTGTGAGATGTTTCAGAAGGGAACAAAATAAATCATCTTGTAGAACATAAAGGGGAATCGAACTCGATACCTTTTGATCAACGATAGACCGAAATACCTCCAAGCCACGAAACACTACATCTGACACGCAATAATTATGTCATTCTAAGTTACATTTAAACAGACTCACTGTGAATGGTGAAACTGCTTTTGAAGCCTTTTATTAAACTTCGATGACAGTTTTGTGTCCGTAATATTTTCGAGTTTCACGGGTTTATACAGAAACTTGTCCCAAGAAATTATTTTTACTCGTCAGACATTTCAGAAATTAAAAAAAAAAAGGGGAAAAAAAAAAAAAAAAAAGCAAGTTGTTTTCGAACCTTTCGGTCGAGGTTTTTATTAAATTATCACTGGGCCGCGAAACACAACAATCCATTAGTCGCAATTATACAATATTAACAAGACAACTGAAACACATTTTATTGGAAACAATCTGAAAAAGCAACAATGGCAGCTTGCGTCGGTGATTATTGTTTTGCCCGAGTTTGAACGAGAACGAATTTAACAGGAGTATTTATAACAAATACTCAGCTCCAGGCGATCGGGAAATCATCTTTGCTTGTGAGATATTTTTTGAAAATAACAAAATGAAGGATCGTGCACACTACAAAGGGGAATCGAACTCATTACCTTTCGATCAATAGCAGTCAGAAATACCACTGTACCACGAAGTATTATATCACTCAATCATCACTTATATCGCTGTGACTTACTAACATTTTAAACACACTGTGAATGGACAAACTGTCATTCCCATCATTCAATGATGAAGCCGGGGGTTGAGATGGGGGCTTTGCAACCCCCCCCCCCCTTCAAATATTCGCCACTGGCTCTGAACTCCAATGGCCTTCCGAGTTTCATATCCCCCCCCCCCCCCCCCCCCACCCTGTTTGGGCGCCTGCCATCTTAAATTTTAAGCTTGTTATCAATAAAAACAAGCTGAAATGTTAGAAATGAGAGTTTGAGCATTCAGAGTTCAAAGGAAAAGTTTCAGAGTTTTGTAAATGTTCCAAGCTCTTGGTGGAAATACTGAAATTTCAAATGAATAGTGGCTGAAGGCTCTAGCTTTAATAATATTGCACGCACAAAAAGAAAATACTCGTTGGAACGCCTCAGCTATCCGAGAAATCATTATCTCCATCTTTCAGTGAGCCTGTTTCTTCATTATCTTGTCTCTCCATCTTTCAGTGAGCTAGATTCTTCATTATCTCGTCTCTCCATCTTTCAGTGAGCTAGATTCTTCATTATCTTGACAGAGGTGTTCAGTGAAGTGCAACTACCAATATAAATTGATGCGTGTTCACTGACATTATTATAATGATATGTTTCCCCAAGTGGCTCAGTCGGCTAAAATGTTAGTTTGAATGTGTGCAAGAGGTCGAGGGTTCGATCCTTCTCTGAAACTCTTTTCTCCCAAACATTCATAATCAACAACTTTTCAAGTCTGATCTTCGAAAAAATCTTTTGTTTTGAAATGAAATGTCCCAAGCTAATCGTGTGTCTTTAATACTCCTCTACAGCAAAACAATGGAAACTTATTGGAAACGACGAGTTTAGGTGCTATATATAAGTAAGGGAAATATGTTTAAAATATTAACTACTGCCACTGTGTACCACCCCGTTGTGTTTGAAACAAGCATACCCATCAATTGATTTGGGTCGACTTTTTAACCCAACTGATTTTGGAGTGATAATCGTTATTTGGGGTGTCCACAAGGGCCGAATAATGGCATCTTGGCAAGATTTTTGACAATTCAAACCACAAATTTCACAATCTCAGGCCTCATTCAAATAAAATTTTTATTCTTCTTAATTCTTGAAGGTTTAATTTTGACTTTCACCACTTTTTACTGCAACAAAAATAGGTGCCCCAGCAGGTAGTTTTTAGATACGTTTGCAAGGTACATCCGAGGAACCTTGTCAGTTGTTTCTAGGTAAGTCTTGGCTGCCTACATAGGCAGCCAAGACCTGCCTAGACACTACTACAAAGCCACAGAATGTAGACTATCACATAAATATCTTCATCATAATAGTGTACAAACAATTTATTTGATGGAGGTTACAGAGACTGATCATTATTTCATGCATGTGTTTGTTATAAAACGTATATCATGTACTATACATGTAGCTTCTGTATTAATGCTCTCAGTTCAATATGAAGGTAACATTTCTTATTCCTTGTGTGTTTCTTCTCCTAAACAAATTCCCACTTGGGGCCTTCATGACGTGAACTTTACCAATCGCATGGGCCCCGGATCCTTTCCCAAAGAGGGCAGAAGAAACCCTGATCGATTTACAAAAAATATTCCAATCCAACAAAGACAAATTCGTTCTTAGGGCAAATCGATCATAGCAACAGAACTGGCGAGTCGCATCTCATTTATGCTATTTGAAATGAGAACACTAAGATTAATGTACGGTAGTTAAAATAAATACATAAATAAATCTGCACAATGAATGTATTAGTTGTTCATCAAGTCTTTCACATAAAACATCTTCATTAAACGATTTATTTCGACCGTATCTGTACGATCTATTTATTCCGTTCACGACTGTGAACAAAGGGATTTGGGGGGTGGGGGGGGGGGGGGGGGGGGGGGTCGAGACCCCCAAATGAGCAAATAGCGTCTCGATATTAAAATTGTGCAGTCAATTTGCAACGTTTCGTCGATTTTAGACTGAATACTCTCTAAACTTGCAATCAGTAATGACTTTTTATCCGATTTTTTTTTAGTTCTCTCCCTTCGTTCAAATCGTGAATTGGGTAATCGAGACGCCGCGGTGACAGGAGAGCGCCTGGATTACTCCTACTCATTTCTTTTCTTTGACAGACGAATGGCTGAAAAAAGATTATTCCTTTTTATTATATACTTTATAAATAACCACATTTCTATTGGATGGATCTTATACACGTGACTGGTACTCAACAATCCATGTACATCGGTTTTCCAGTGAATATCAACTTTCTAAATACAGTTTTTGGAAATCCCCACTCTAGTTCTATTTCAATCGACGTAATCTCTTATAACATTGTTTAATTTTTATGTTATTCTGCAAATGATAACTATTTTATTGTTAAATCAAAGTATTTCTGGTTGATATAATTAAACTTTTAATTAACAAATAGATTGGTGGATTTTTTGAGGATGGTATATATAATAAAACAGTTATGGTATTTTGTGGGGGTAAATATGATGTGATATAAACCTAAACAACTTATATTGACCAAGGCGTTAAATATTAACTAAGGGACTTGATTTGAACAAACTTGAATATGACCCACGTAATATACTAAATATTAAAAGATTTTGACTAGTGGTTTCGGAATATAAGATTTTTTAAACTCATTTCCCATACTGTCCTAAGTTAATTTTCGGGCTCCTGTATTGAGCCCAAATGTGACCCGGGGGGCGTAATCTGAACACACTTGTATCTGCCCTCCCCCCGCCCCCCCCCCCCCCCCCCCACGGACACTATATGCCGAATATCAATATTCTGATCAGTGGTTCTGGAGAAGAATGTTTTTTAATTTTTGCAAATATACTGATTCAGCATTCCCCCCTCCCCTCCTTATAGAACACCCTCACACAACTGATCGCATTTTTAACCGTTCTAGTCTGCTGATCATAAGGATCCTTCATAACAAACAACAGTACTCTGTTCGGTGTGGTTTGGAAAATATGGGCATACAAAATTTGGTTCAAATCGGACCATCGGTTCAGAAAATAGAAACTTTGGGCAGGGCCAAACTTTTTGCCCTTTCTATTACAAAGGTAAATATTGATCCACGAACTTCAAAGGGAAGCTCCATAACAAAAATCAAGTCATTGCACCCACAGGTTCATGCGAGTAGATTTTTTTAAAAAAATTGGAGCACTTTCCCCCACTCCTCCCTATGGAGTGTGGCAGCTTTATTAGAAAAAAAAAACTTGAATTGATATATGATAAGGAACATGAATATCAAATTTGGTTTAATTTTGCCCTGTGATTTATGGGGAGAAGTCGATAATGCAAAGTTCGCCCTAGACGGACGGACGACGGACAGAAAGTGAGCGCCTAAGCTCCCCTGACTTTCAGTCAGGTGATCAAAAAGGGGCACTGGGTTGATTTATTCTATTCGATGTGGTGGGGCGTGTACATTGAGTTGGGTCAATAGGTGAGTTTGTAGAATAGTCAGTGGAGTGGGGAGGAGGAAGGCGTAATACGTCGTGTGGCCATTGACAGTAAAGATAACCTTTCCACTTCGGTTCAGTTGAAAAGCTCGTACCCTTTTCTGTTTTCTGTCTGGATAACTAGAACCCAAACTGCAAATGCTGGACAACTTGTACCCGCAGTTGGATAACTCATATCCATTTCTCTTTGATTGGGTTTGAATTGTCAAAATGCGGGTGCGAGTTATCCAAACGTGGGTACGAATTATCCAGACTTAAAATGGGTAGGAGTTGTCAAATTGTGGGTACGGCTAGTCTGGTACGACTTGTCTCGTAAGTAACAAGACTATTTACGACGGTTCATAAGGCGTTCATGTATATTATTCCAAGACATCTTTTCAATTCTCTTGCAACAGTTGACAGTATGTCGGACAGTGCAAACGCAGTCGGTCGTACAGTTAGAAACTCTGTTTTTGTAATTAGTCGTACAGTCAGGGAGACGACAGTGGCCCCAGTTATGAGCCCGATTTACGATTCAAGTGTTACAGATTTATGAAGGGCCCAACGAAGTGGAAAGTGGCGTTTTTAAGCATTATGAGAATACAATGTATTTAAAACCTCACTGATCTTGTATTTCGGTATCATTTATCACAATTTCGTTCGCAAAAATTACAAATATTTTCGTGAGTCAAGTCAACCAATTTTACGTTTAAAGACAAATCCACACAGAATCGGACCTCAGCCTGTTCTAGAAATAACAGTGAACCATTCTACTTACTGTGTTTAGACTGGATTTCCAAGGTACATCCACCAAATGAACACAATATCACAAAAATGACCGGTAACCCGCGTGCAATTTTTCAGTTTCCGACGTTTCAGTTAGGCGCGTCTTGCCGGACAGCTCACAATTTCCGTTTCTGCCGACTGACCGTTTATACCATGTGATACATGTGCCCAGGAGGACGTGCCAAAGGAATATACTGATGCCTGACTAAACTAAGTTCAAAGGCCGTTGCCAGTGGCAACATTTTTTGACAGAAAATGAAGAAAATCGACAGCTCCCATCAAGAGGTCAGTCCAAATAAGCATACCGGGTTTCAAGGCGATCCGATCATAAATGTGCCCTGTATGGTGTACCAAAGGGAAATATTGATGTCTGACTAAACTATTTTCAAAGGTCGTTGCCAATGGTAAAATTTGTTTCGGAAAAGGAAGAAAATTGATAGCTCCCATCTTGAGGTCACCACAGACAAGCACATCCAATTTCAAAGCGACTAGATCATAAATGTACGCTGCAGGGTGTGCCAAAGTGAAATATTCCACCTGGAGGTCACTCCAAAGAAGCATACCTAGTTTCAAAGCGATCTGATCAAAAATGCGATCTGTGCAGTGTGCCAACGGACGAGAAGTGAAGGTAATAGTTAAACTTGACTTTGTCAAGTTGAGCTAAAAATCATCTTCTTCAGATTCACCAGGCAGAATCCTTTCATATTTGGTATTCAACATCTCTAGGAGGGGTCAGATTCAAGTTTGTTCAAATTGGGTCCCTGGGTTCATATTTGGGCTCCCTATGGTAGACCGAATTTTAACTTAATGCAATATAAGGAAATTTCTTTAAAAATCTACTCAGAACTCTTAGTCCGATTTTTAAAAAAAAATGGATTCCCTTTAGTGGGAAACAGATATTTGATTTAAATGAGAAAACAAAATTAACTCTAGCTATCGTGAGGCTCAATGTGTGCTACAAATAGAAACAATTCAGAGTTAATTTTGTAAGGAGCCATGTTTATTAAGTGCCCTCTAGAGGTGTGTAACTAAGATTAACGGGAGTCTGGTGGCTCAGTGGCAGACTGTTGGACTTCTATGCTAGAAGTCCCGAGTTCGATCCCCACCCGGGACGACCCGTGTTGTGTCCTTGGGGGAAGCACCTTATCCCGAGTGACTACATGGGGGCACGATGTCGCCGTGTACTAAGGCGTACTACACGTCGGTGGTGCACATGTCTTCAACCGCTGTAACACTACTTGAACAGAGTTAGAATGTTGAGGAGCTGACAGTTGCTCGTCGATGCTCGGTGGTTCTCACCGGATACTCCGTCTCCCTCCTCTCGTAAAACTGTCTCGGCCAGTATGTGACCTTAAAGACCGATAAATAAATAAATACTAAGATTAATACACGTAGGTTGTAAATCAAGGGGCTCAATAGGGGAGCTCCAAAGCTCCACTTTGTACATTATGATCAGCTGAAGAAAAGGCATGATGCTTGGTCTATTTTAGTCACTTCTGAGGGGCCCAAGGATTGGCAATGGATACTATGGAGATTGCATGCTTGGCAATGGATCCTATGCAGATTCATTCGTTCTCTCGGTTTATATCAGGTTTTGTTAAAGGTGAGCGCTTCAGGTCCCACGGGGCCTCTTGTTTTTCATAAGCCACCAAAGGCTGATGATAAACTATGATGCAATACGCTGCTGGAAAGGGTTCAGAGAGCCATTCTGCCTGTAATTTTCCATCATATCATTTCAGCCGTAAAGTCAAGGATGAGTATGTTTCATCACAGCCAATTGCAGTGGAAATATAAAAAAGCTATTAATTGAACATAAGATGTGTTTTCATTTTCGGAATTCACTCAAAAAACCTTTCCACTGTCCATTCCAATTATGTTTCATAAGCTGAGTTTTAGTGCTGGCTGGTTTTGACCAGTACGTCCGGCAAAGAGTTGAAATAGATGAGATTTACACTAAGGCTGTACAGTGTACAAGGTTGTTTACTCACCCCAAGGGACCCGTACCTATAATTTGAACCTCCATAGCATTTCGACTCTTTCGGTATTGGTCCCAGACTTGCTTGATATACTGTCCAAAAAAGTTAAGCCCCCGCCCCCACCCTCCCGCCACCTCCCTATAATACCAGTGGGTATAAAGTAAATGGGTAAATTCTCCTGAGAAAACCTGCTATTTGCAGTAGGGGGAATATGCCTTATTAGTGAAGCAAGGGTTTCTAGAGCTTTCTTTTTTATTGAATGAATATTAGGCACCGCCGACGTCATCACAACGTTAAAAACGACACGTTGTTCAGTTCCTGATGGAACAGCCTCGAGCATATCTAACACACCTTAACCCTTTACCTAAGATGAAAAGCAGATGACACTTGCAAACAAAATTCTTGAATAACTAATTTTTTTCATTTTTGTCTCAAAAACATAGGTTATAACCCCTCGTTGGAACGAGCTCGTCGAGCTCGTTCCAACAAGGTGTCATATCCTATGTTTTTGAGACAAAAAATGAAAAAATAATGAAAATTAATTGGTGATTTTTTAGAATAGCGCTGACCGGTTTTGTCCGTTACTTTGGGTAAAGGGTTAATCGGCGTGGCATACTGTCCATGACCTTCCGAATTTCTCTCGCTGTGATGTCTCATTTCTCTATAAGCACACGGCAGTGAAGTGATTAATAGTCAGTAAATATTCACCTGTTTTTTGGATGTATGCCCGATCCGATAGAGGAATGCAGAATGTCAAAATATGAGTTATTCGTATACCCACAGGTATTATAAAGGCGGGGGGGGGGGGGGGGGGGGGGGAGTACTTAACTTGTTTTGGACAGTATATATGAGCTTGCCTCTCATTTTTGTAGTGTAAAAATATATGTATGAACTTCAGGTATGAATTAGGAGGTCATAAAACCAATTTCCAGCAATGCAGTCAATGACCCCTGGGTGACCCCAGTAACCTTGACCATATTTTGAATCTCCATCGAGTTGTGACTCAAATGAGGTTAGTCCAAGGCCCCAATGTTATACCATGCTTGAGGTACAAATATGACACACTTTCAAAATAATTTGTTCCACCCACTTTTTATATCCCCCCCCTCCCCTAATGTCCGTCCGTCCGTAGACCGTAGACATAATTTTGTCCGGAGATTTTCTCAGACGATCATGGATCAATCTGTTTGAATCTTGATATGAATGTTCACAACTATGGAAAGCCCGTGCGCCTACAATTATAGTTTCTGTCGGATTATTTTTTTCCCCAGAGTTATGCTCTTCGACTTGAAAAAGCAGGCCCAGAATTTTGTTCGGGGATTTTATCAGATGTTTATGGGTCGATTCCTTTGAAACTTGGTATGGATGTTTACTACAGAGAGAACCTGTGCACCTGTTAATATAGTTTTGATCGGAATTTTTTTAACATCATATTAAATATATTTTTATTTACCATTTCACAATGCAAAACAGGATTGGAGAACAAGTGCTTACCACTTAGAAAACCCTCCGCTCCTATACAAAGACTAACAGATTACACAAGACAAAAGGCAGAACGTACTAAATGAATAACAGAATATAACAATATGTAAACATTATACACAACACAAAAGAAGTGAGAGAGAGAGAGAGAGAGAGAGAGAGAGAGAGAGAGAGAGAGAGAGAGAGAGAGTAGAAAATCAGGTAAATGCAGATAAAAAAACAATATGCAGCAGAAGTTCAACTTCTAAAATTAGTTTTAGTTTGGAGTCATAGTTAGTGTCACTAAAGAAAGTTCATACAACATGTTGAGACCAGTTAATCTTTGCGCGCCCTTTTCACACCCATACTGACCTAATATTTTCCGTGTTATCCTCACACAGATTGATTTTCAGGTCCCGCTGTGAGAGGACACCTTGTGGAAGTCGGATCATTTGTACAACCCTGGGACTCTCAGATTTGCCGAGAGAAGTAGCAAATTCTGCAACTGTACATCAAATCTATGCGAATGGATATTTTTTGCAAGAGTTATGCCATTTTTCATCTTAGAATGATTGAATTTTGTCTAGAGATTTTCTCAGATGTTTATGGGTCGATTTCCTTGAAACTTGGCGTGAATGTTCACTACCATGGGACCCTGTGCACTTGCGATTATATTTTCAATCGGACTCTTTGTCAAAATAATCATGGCGGGGGAGAGGGGGGGGGGGGTGTATGGACAGGCCTATCTGGGACTTCACACCTCTAGTTGAGTGAGAAAATACAAGTATGAACTTCAGGAATGCATTGGGGTTGTGGGGGGGGGGGGGGTATGGACTGGCCCATATGGGACTGTCACACCTCTAGTTGAGTGAGAAAATACAAGCATGAACTTCAGGAATGCATTAGAGGGTTATAAAATGCATTTTACAGATATTCTGCACCCCCCCCCCCCCGAAAAAATTGAAATTAGTTATTCAATGGAAACTTTTGGCGGATGGAAAATCATGTTATTTTTGGCCGTCCAAATGACGTTTTTAGCAGCCTGTTTCAAATTTCCAAAGTCATGGAGTATCCAGTCATCTTGAGTTATAGCTTTTGACTGTACAATTCTTGAAGTGATAACTTGATCACGCCAAGTTCATTTAATAAAGTTATTACTTCAAGAATCATGCAGTCTAACATTGCAATCGTTGGTCAAGTGCAGAGGACTATTCACGATGCAGCCCCCCCTCCCTCTTTTAACTGTTGGAACAGGACTCGGAACTTTTTTTTTTTTGGGGGGGGGGGGGGGGGGCTAGTCCAAACATGGCCCGAAAGCCCGTATTTTATTTTCTGGGTTTGGTACGTCCTTGAAAACAACTAACCAAATCCAAAAAAATCAAATACAGTTTCAGACTATGCTTGGACTAGGTGGGGGAGGCCTCACCCAAGAATCCTGCAGTCCTGGGGCCACCCCCAAAGTTCCGGGCCCCACCCTCTTCCAGACCCTGGGGAAACATGGGTCATACCTCTACCCCACCCAAAGGCATATTAGTTTGAGAGTTATAAACAAAAATCAATGAAAAAAATAGATTGTCGTTTTAGTTCTAAACGGCATTATGTGCCTGGGACAACATTATTGGAAACAATAAAAATATACTGAAAGTGACCGTGCCAGACGCAGATGTTTGATAACTGCACACCTTTTCCTTTTTCTCTTCAGCTGCAGTGAGATTAGCCCTGCATGACTCGAGCTTCAACAGGAACTCCTCTCCCTGGTAACTTCGACGCATTCGTTCCATAATATGACTCCAAATATCCCCTTTCGTACAGGTATGGTTGAAAACATCCTTTGTGGCTTCAAGACATTCTGGGTAACATTTTCCAAATGCTCTGCAGTTGGTGCCGACAGCGTCTGCGTACTTGTTAAACTCCTCATCCAAAAAGTAACTGACATTTCGGAAGTTACACCCCTGATATGGCCGTTGACTTAATACCCCGTTCCACATAACGCAGTCTGGCAGGCTCTTAAAACTGACACACGTCGCTTTTTGTATCGCTTGGGCTGGGTAAACAGTTAGAAAGGTCAGACACATTTCATCGGATGTTGCCTCTCCCCAGTATGTTGTTTTCTTGGCACTCTCAGAATTGAAAGTGCAAGATGACCTAATTCCATCACCAGGAAAAATACGTAGTGGAGGATTTACTCTGAAAGAAAGAAGGTAAAAGGTATGTCACACATATATAGTCTTTGGAGATGCAATCTTTTTTAGCTCAGTAGGCAGAGGTACAGGCTACAAGCCGAGAGGTCCTCGGTTCGAATCCCACCTGTGGCAACCGTGTTGTGTCCAGGGTTGGAAGCAGTTAACGCTTCAAACGTTAACGTGTTAAATTATTAAATTATTTTAACAACGTTAAAAAAATAAATTTAATCAAAATAATAACGTTTAACTTTGAAGATTATAATTGTATAATATGTAGCATTGCGTCGTAATCTTGTGTTTACCAAAGCCGGATCCCGCGAGCAGATACCGTCGAATTTTGCGCCATTTGACGAAATTGAAGAGCACGAATAATTTAGATGTCCGTAGCCCTTCTACCAACGTTTGCGAAGTTGACCCTCCGCTATTTGTCCATATAGCAAAATCAGTTTCATCCGAATACCTATTTTCCATGTAAGGACTGGTATTCGAGCAACGGTGGATGTCTCTTTCTCAGGTTACGGCCGCAGCGATTGTATTCTTAAATGAAAACATCGCTGAATATTAGAATTTACGATAACCTGAGATAACTATCTTAATTACTCGTCCCTTTAGTCCCAATGTGTTCTATGTGCCAGAAGGAACGTAGAACACATTGGAACTCAAGAGACGAACTGTTCGTAAGTCAATTATATTCAAATTCAAATCAATAAAAATGGCCGAAGTTATTAAAATTTTGTTCATATTAACATTTAACGTCATTTAACTCGTTAACAAAGAATTATTTATCACGTTAACGTGTTAAGGAAAATTTTTAACTCCTCCCAGGCCTGGTTGTGTCCTTGGGCTAGACACTTCACCCACATTGCCCAGGTGGCGCACGGTGGCGTTGTGTACTAAAGAGTACTGCACGTACATGGTGCACTTGTCTTCAACCAATGATAACCCAGCTTGCGTGGAGTTAGTATGTTGGAGAGCCTGATAGTTGCTGGCCGTTACTCGGTGGTTCTCTCCAGGTGCTCCGACTTCCTCCATCCGTAAACTGTCCGACACGAGGTGACCCTGGCTTTCGTTAAGTCCCAATAAATAAATAATAAATAAATAAACGCTACTTCGTGGGGTAACGACACTAAAGAACCTGGTATCATCCTCAATATCGCTACACTTTCATCATCAATTCTGGCTCGCCGAAAACGAATCTCTCGATGATTAAATAAAACATCGAATGTCTTGAAAACAAAACAAATGCAATATTTCATTTTTTTTTTCTTTTGTTGACTTTTCAGTTGTGGTATTTAATGTTTGAATATCCACTGTCACAGTAAACAAATTAATACAACAGTCAATAAATCTTTGTTGACTTTATCTTGTCTCGTTATTCCAACGGCGTTATGCGCGAACTCGATGTGATAATCCAGCTCCATTGGCTGTTGTAATAGGTATCACGGAACTAAATATTTTCCCATAGGCGACCATTATAACGTTCAGGCGGAAAAAATATGATCGCATCACTTTAATTTTGGAATTCAAATATCTCAGTCAAGTTTTGCCCTTCAGACAAATTTTTCTGATCCGAAAACAGGGGATCATGCAACAAATAAGAGAGAAAAACTGACACAAAGGGAAGTACCGGTCACGTGCACATATTTTTCAGGGAATTCCCTACAAAAACACACAAAAAGTAAATTGTATTTTTTAAGTCATCAAATCGCCCTCTTTTTTATCAGGAATATTCAACAATAATGCAAGATGTCAACAGAATGTTTCAAACGTTTATTGAAACAATATATTTTCCCAAGGCTTTTTATTTTTAGAGATTGCATCATTTCCGAGTTCAAAATTTTATGGCGGTTAACTCTAATTTCAATATTTAGTTCTGCGATACCAACAGAACACAACGAGAGCGGAGTACGGGGAACTGGAATCAACGATCCGAGTTCGAGTTTTTCCTGTATTCTAAGGGTTGTTGATTCCCGTTCTCCACATTCTACTCAAGTTGTGTTCTGTATTTATACCACGATTTAACTTGAATTAAGTTGATGAAACTGATATTTTTAAAGAAAACTATCGGCGGTTTGTATATATATATACATTCTTGCTTTTCGCTGTTTTGTGTCGAAGTATTTCATTCAGACCATGACGTCAATCAAATGCATAACAGCCAATCAGATGCGTTCTTACAAGATGTTCTTAAGGTTTTCAAAGTTCGGATTTAACCTTTACCTAACACGAAAAGCAGACGACACTTGTAAATAAAATCCTTGAAGCACTAATTATTTTGCTTTTTCGCTTTTTTGCTTCAAAAACATAGCTTATGGCCACTCTTTGGAACGAACACGATGAGAAGTCATAAGCTTCGTTTTTGTGACAAAAGATGAAAAAGTAATAAAGATTACATGGTGAATTTTGTGAATAGCGCTGGTCGGTTTTGGCCGTTACGTTGGTTAAAGGGTTAAAAAAAAGCGTGAACAACATACGTTAGAGTCTTAGAGACGAAAATCTACGATCATGAGTGTGTACCAGTGATTTATTACAGAAGAGCGTGAAAAGTCCTGGCCTCTACTGAGTTTCTACACCAGCTACTTGGGCTGATGGCGATAAGACTCTATATGTTTGTGTGTGTGCATTATTACGTATCATTAAACCCCATAGTGTGGGTTAATTCCTTTAATATCACTTTAATGGGGTTTATATATGGCTGACAAAAGTTATGACCGTGATGTGAGGTATACAAACATACCACATGCTACTGTGTATAATTATTTTAAGCAAAGTACAGTAACAAATCTCTAAAGTCAGAAACGACCAAATAACTCAAAAAAGGTTCGGGGTGCGATGCAGGTCCCACAACATTTTCCCGAAGGGTCTAACGATATTTTCGTGCCACACAACTGGATATGGAAAAGAGAAATGCACAACATCCGGATTGATCTGTGTTTATACTTATACCTACACATCAGGGGCACCGGAACGGCCCAAACATTGGCCCGACCATAACACCCAGATCCCTTTTTTTCGAATTGTTGCCATCTATTATGTGGGGGAGAAAAAAATGACTTTGCATGCAGTTCGTCTTTCGAGGAACATAATATGCCAAAGGCAATTTGGCAGGGAATTTTGTCATATTTATGTTCCTCGAAAGACGAACATCACTGTTGAGGCCCCACAAATGTGAGGGCCCTGGGCGTCCGCCCAGTCTGCCCATTCGTAAATCCGGCCCTGCCCCCAGAAAATGTTTCAAAAATGACATCTCTCAGTCCCATTTTGGGGCTCCTTCTTTTGTATTCCAACCGCTTCCAAAGCGGTTAGAATACTAAAGAAGTACCCCCAAAATCTCCTCATCTTATGTTAACTCGTCATTAATAGCCGCCATTGTGTGCCCAATATTAAAGAAACAAGACGATCTATGCGCGCACTATTTTCGGATATCCGCCAGAACAAAATGAAAAAATCATAGCCTAGTTATCTGATATGAATGACATTCGGCTGAAGGTCGATCACAAAAATATCATGATCGGCAAATTTTGTGCCCCGACATTGGTCGGGGCGGCTCCGGCGCTCCTGCCTCTCTCATGTTGCCCTACACTCAGTATTAGCCCATAGATAGTTAACTTGCTTAACAAAGAGGACGCCAATGTGATTGCTGCATCCAGATCCTTTCATGTGAGACTTCCTCTGAGGCCTTGATCATCCGCCCGATGTTTTCAGATGTGCTTACATGTTTGTTCACTATTTGTGCGTTACACGTGCTAACGCGCGACTTCACCTACGAACGGGGCTTATTAATTCATCCCTTGAGTGCAACAAGGCACCACCTGCAATGCCAACGCGTTGCCGGTAGCGCCTTGTTGTACTCAAGGAGCGATTCGTTCCTTTTCTTCGTTCCTATACCGGCGGTGCCTCTAGCACCAGGATTTTCCCAGATAATATATTTGTACAAGAACAAATTTAATTGTAACGTGTACACATCACATTCCAGTGGAGCACAATCGATCCCGCCCAACACTAAAGTTCTTAGCTCCTGGACTCTACTGCTCTGCACTCTAACTTTTCCCGATTTCTTTGCGTGTTCTTGCGCGTTGTGTACGAAGCATATGTAGCAGATGCGCATAAAATTCGCGGGCGGATCCAGAGGGTGGGGGGGGGGGGGGGCACACCCGGCACATGCCCCTTCTATTTTTTATAATTCTTTTTTTTCACAAGCGTCGTGACCAAGAGACACGGCATATCCTTGACAACAGTACATGAATATTGACTTTCCGGTTGTAACCAGTAGATCTTCAATACTGCTATTGTTTGCTCATCAAATCCAGGTAATTTATGGCTCTCGTGAAAACCAGAGTCTCACCGTTTCCAAAACCATGCCAGACCTGTCTCAAAAGAGGCTCACTTGACGTTATTGATGTGTGAAGATTTCGAGACAACAGTTTACAAACGCGAAATAAAACTCAAGTGCCTTCGCGCTAGACACTCCAAACCAGTTTATTTTTTGTTCACATTTCTGTTGTCGGTGTCGTATTCAATCTTTTTAAAAATATATCCACTGTCATATAAAAATATCAAATTATTAAAACAATCGTTCAGTTTGAATTGTCATCTTCCATTTTGTTAACGAGACCGGATTTCACAGACCAAACATGACGCCTTCAGTGTCTTGTTTGGTCTGGTCCCGTTAACCCTACGAATATGACAAACCAGATTAACCCTTTGTTATAGGCTAGAAAAGTTGAAGTTTATTATTTTTATAAAAAATACACACATTTTGACGTTTACAGTATTTGCCAATAAATTAGTGGTTTCATATCAGAATTGAGCAAGCTTTATTATTGAACATAGTTGGCAGTATTGTTTAACCCTTTACCCAACGTAACGTACAAAACCGGCCAGCGCGATTCTCAAAAATCGCCAATGAATTTTTATTATTTTTTCATTTTTTTCTCAAAAACATAGGTTATGACCCCTCGTTGGAACGAGCTCGTCGAGCTCGTTCCAACGAGGGGTCATAACGTATGTTTTTGAGACAAAAAATGAAAAAAAAATAGTTATTCAAGAATTTTTTTTGCAAGTGTCGTCTTCTTTTCATGTTAGGTAAAGGGTTAAAGAGATTAAGGGTTCATTGTCACACGGAGTGATTCGTGACAATACGGAATAAAATATGTACTGAGCATTGAAAAGTGTGAACAAACAATCAAATCAGTCATTAGGTGAATGGGGTAGTAATAAGTTTGTTTACTTGTGCACAGGGTAACAGGTTTCTTAGGTTACTTGAAGAAGGTATATAATTCTCACAGGACTGGAAGCCAGCACTGCATGAAATGCGGCGAAAAACATATAACAAAGTCGTGCAAGGTTTCAACACTGAAATGCCCAAATTGTAACGGGCAACACCCAAGCAATTATCGGGGGTGTCCCCACTACAAAAAAGTTAAACCGACATAGAACTCAAAGCTATTAATGTCAACAGCGTAAGAAACTCAACCTCTCCACATTCGATGTGCAGCCTAATGGCTGGTTCAATTTTTAATATAATGAACAAACACTTCGACGGCAGTCTTTCCGACATGTGTAAAGAAGTTGGGAAAACAGCATCCAAATTATATCGAACTCAAATCTCTTCCTCGCTAATAGAAGCTGCCATAAATAAAATATAAATCACACCCACAACACGTTAACTTGTAAAATTACGTCAGGTACTGAACACTTGTGGATAAGTTGAAAATAATTCAGTGGAACGCTCGAAGCGTTAACTGTAAAAGCTCACAGATGTCCGATTACTTCACAGACGTAGATGTAATTGGTATCAGCGAAACATGGTTAAAGCCAAGTAAGACATTTTTGCTAAGTGGATTCAACATCATTAGACGAGACCATCCCACACAATGTGGAGGCGGAGTCGCTCTCCTCATAAGACAGGACTTAAAATATAAAACGATATCAAGCGATCATCTCAACGCAGAGGTGATTGCTGCTGAGATTGAACTAGATCATAAAAAAGTTGCCGTAATCTCATATTATAATGAACCGAAAAAAACAGTTGACAGCAAAGTCTTTGAATTCTTTGTGAAAAATCACAAACACTGTATTTTCTTAGGTGATTTCAATGCCAAACATCAGGTTTTCGGATGCAATAAAACGGAGCCCAATGGCGACGCTCTCTTCAATATCATCGAACAATTTGATCTTTTTGTATTAAATAACGACCACGACATTACTCACGTCAGTAACAACACCCTCCACCAATCCGACATCCTTGACCTAATTATAACCAGTAAATCACTAACTAATCAAATGCAAGACATATTTGTGGGGGATGATGATTTAGGTAGCGACCACCTGCCTGTTCATGCTACATTACACGGTTGCAGCGGACCCGCAAGATACCCCACAATGAGGAGGAGGAATCTATCCAAAATTGACTGGGACCTCTTCAGAAAAATAATTCAGGTTAAAATAAACAAAAACGACCCAATGAATACCTGCGAGCTCGAGCAAGCATGTACCAATCTCAGTGAAGTCATTAACAACACTCTTGATGAGATTTGTCCCAAACAGACAGTTAAACCACGGGCCAACAGAATAACTGAAACCACACTCCAAATAATAAAACAAAAAAGAAAGGCCTTCCGTGCATACAAATCAGAAAAACTTCCAACTAAAAAGGTCGAACTTAAAGCCGTGTATAATCGCCTCCACGGCGAAGTTAAAAAAGCAATAGCAAACGACAATCGCGTGAGATGGGAAAAAGCAACGGAAAATCTAAATGGACTCAGGGAGACTAAAAAGTTTTGGGATACTTTTAAAACCCTTACTGGACAAAAACATAAAGACGCCAACAGTAAGGCTCTAAAGATCAGCGATGGAACTATGGCCCTGGATGACAAGGCGAAGGCTAGCGCCTTCGCTGAGCTCCTTGAGAAATATCATCGTCCACATGAGGGCGATAGGTTTGATGACGATTTCAAAGAAAAAGTAAACAAATTTGTTCAAGACAACAAGACAACGTTTAACGATGCCAACTTCAGCCAAACGCCCGAGGACGGGGATGACCATGAACTCACGGAACCGATAAGCCAAGAGGAAGTGGCTAACACAATTAAAAAATGTAAGTCTTCTTCTTCCCCAGGAGGGGACGAGGTCTCATACAAAATCCTGAAACAATGTCCCAATACTTGTTTCGGTAGACTCACTAACCTCCTAAACTGCTGTCTCTCTAGTGGATACTTCCCAAAATGTTGGAAAGTAGCTACAGGAGTCATGGTATCCAAACCCGATAAGGATTTGAGCAACCCAGCTAATTACCGCCCAATCAGCCTACTCAGCTGTATTGGAAAAAATTTCGAACGGATTCTCAAGACTAGACTCCGCAGCCATCTCGAATCAATCAGCTTTTTCAATAAGTGGCAAAGGGCATACAGAAGCCAAAGAGAGGGAATCGAGCATGTTTATAGACAGGTAGATTATATGAAAACGGCATTCAGTCAAAATGAAAAAGGAACCGCGCTATTACTCGACGTAGAAAAAGCGTTTGACTCTGTCTGGCACAGTGGCATGAGATACAAACTAGCTAAAATGGGGCTACCTACCAAAATTCTAAGGATCATATCATCATTTTTATCTGATCGAAAAATCAAAGTGAGGGTCAACCGCGAAGTGTCAGCCGAGGTAAAACTCGAAGCGGGCACTCCACAGGGTTCGGTCATCAGCCCGCTTCTATTTATAATATATGTGAATGACATTGACAAACTAGGGAAGAACCATGTTGAACTATCTCAATTCTCAGGCGACAAAGGAATGTGGACGGCCAGTAAGTCTGGAAACATAATACAAAACCGCCTGCAGGATACCATCCGCGACCTACAAGACTGGTGCGCTCTGTGACGCATCAAGCTAAATGCCACGAAAACACAAAGAATCACATTCTATAAAAAACAAAGGAAAAAGCCTGTCCCTAATATTGAGCTTAAGCTTTACGATCATAAACTTGAAGCTAGTAATGAGGCAAAGTTTCTGGGATTCAACCTGGATAGCAGTCTCAATCTAAACAATCACATAAACTCAGTCACTGTCAAAGCCACTAAACGCATTAATTTCCTGAAAATGATTAGAGGTAAAAATTGGGGAGCCAAAAAAGAAATTCTCCTCAATCTTTACAAATCATATATACGCCCAGTACTAGAGTATGGGGCCATAATAACAAGTGACCTGAATAAAACCAACATTGAAAAACTACAACGGGTACAAAATCATGCCTTGCGCGTGGCTCTGCGCAAGCCCACGTGGACATCGATAAAACAACTTCACGAGATAGCAAAAATATACACTATAGCAATGCGCTTAAAAGATCCTCAAAGCAAAACTCTAAATAGACTTCAAGACAGCGAATTAATAATAGAACTCAATGCGCATCGCGTCCTCAATAGGAAAACTAAATAATCTGGGGCGTGTCTATCGAAAGGGTTAAAGATTACATCATTGTGATGGGGTGAGCCAGGCGTTCTGTGACCTAAATTTAGAATTGGCTGCGGGTGACACGATACGCACGAAAGCTTGCCTCTGTTACCAGTGGGAGTTGCAAACAGCGAGGAAAATCTCCATCTGCTGCCGGGTCTCCCCTCCCTGAGATATAAATCTCGGGGAAAAAATGCTGGCTTCCCCATCCACATGTCACTGGTCGTCACGGACGGAACAGTTGTAAATTAAAAACCGAATTGCTCTAATTTCCAGCTCTCTATCTTTTCTACCTCCTCTATCTCATCAGACACACGACCAAACTGAATGGCAAACTATGAGGGATTGAAACAATCCTCATGCAAAGATGTGCAGAAAACCTAACAAGACCAAGGCAAGGATTGAAACAATCTTGCCAGCAAACAGTCCTGTTAAGGGCTTTTTTTGTGGGGGGAGGGGGGGGGGGGGTGGAGGTCATTTGGAATTCCCGAAGGATAACCTCCAAATCACATACGGCATCCTATCTCCCAGAAGGCTTGATGGATGACTCCCGGTTTTTCAAACTAAACTGTTGGAGCTTTTTCCACTCCTTTTTTTGTAACCGCTATGGTCATATACCGGGGCCGCTACCAAACCGGCGTTGCTGTTTGGTTTTCTTTTTCCTTTTTCCCTAAAATTGCCATCGCACAACATTATATTCTGGCTCGCCACCATGGTGGGACTCAACCCTCTACCATCGCCAAGCTGGAACCGAATAGAGCCCACTCTCTAATAGTCTTAATGGCGTTGGGGGATTGATCTTTGACAATCTATCACTCCATTGCAAACTGCAGGGAATTCTAACCGCGTGCATACCCCTTCAGACCCCATTTGAGGCAATAGAGAAGCTAGGCCTGTGTGATCCAAGATCCAAGTGAAATAAAATAAGGCTAACCGGGTCGCAAGGGATTTGTAAATCCCACATCGTCCCTGCGCACCTTCGGGGAATAAATATTAATTCGTGTATTCCTTTCTTCAGGTAAGTGCATAGCTAGCTTATATAGAATTTATACCCGTTTGAAATAGTTGAGCTTAAATTGCAGAAGCGTAAAATGGGAAAGTAATGTTATTTCTAGAAGCAGTATTTTGAAGATTGCGCCGTAATTTTATCTTCAGCTATTAACGCAGGCTGTACTAATTTCAGTGCAATTGGAAGCAAGAATAATGCGAAGTTCATTATTTACAATCTGTAAATATATATTAGGCCTGGACATAAACTTAAGTAGCTTTTCCCTGAGTGGGTTTTGCGTTCGTTTGGAACCCACATTGCCTGACTTGCGAGTTCAAAATGTCATTAACTTGAATTGTCATTTTAGTATTTGTTTACATCGTGTTGGATTGAGCGTCGGATGCTCCTTGCAATAAGATGTAAACAAAACTCATCAAGGTTATTTTGCACATCACAGGTAATTATTGATATTTTATTCGAAGTATATCTAAAAGGTTCGGAGACATTCTGTAAATATCTATGTTGATAAAATAGAGTCTAAAAGGAGTTCTATTTAGGTTATTTTCCATCTGTTATGTAACGCCACGTGTTATGTTCTATTCCCAAATATTTCGAGTTATTCGACGTTCGCTGGAATGCACACTGTGCATTCCATCGAATGTTGAATAGCGCGCAATATGGCGTAGAAGAGTAATTTTATTTTATGTACTTGCTTTTGTGGGAGTCGATGGAATGAGCTTAAAGCTGAGGGCGATTCAAATAATAAATAAGCCATTAATTTTAGAGTACGGAATCAGGGTGGTTTAGCTGGCAGTGGATTATGTTGTTACATTTTAGTTTAGGAATATTTTGTGTGTCATATTATTTTACGAGTTGTTGGAATCAGCTTACCAAGATGATTCCGTTGTTAGTAAAATAATATGGCGCTCGAAGTAACCAAACTTCCCTGGGTGCACTCGTCAACTCATCAGTTAGTTTAGTCTCTACTGAACTTGATGTGGGCTATATTAGGGTTAACAGGGCATATTCTGTTCGCGGTTTATATCTTCACGCAACCGCGACGCATTACCTTAACCAGTCGTGCTATCGGTTGTTAGTCGGTTGATCGCGACAGCTGACATGTGCAAGTTATATAATCGATAGGATTGTGTCCCTTGGCGTAGGTAAACGCGAAACGGACTAAATGAAGTGTTGTAGCATTCAATTTATACTAAAAAAGGATGTATTATTATTTATTAGTTTAATTATATTTAAAAAATCCTAACTGTTAATATTATGTTAATATACTTATTATTCTAATTGTAAAAATGTGCACTTCAGTTATGTGAGAATAAATATTAATTCGTGTATTCCTTTCTTCAGATTCCCGTAAGCCCATGGATAGGTGTTCCAGTCAGCGAGTTCCCCAAGTCAGCAGTAAGGTGCAAATTCAGCTAAAGGGTTAAGTTCTGACTATTCCCCAGGTACTAACGTAAAAGACGAAAAGATTCGACCGGTAACACCTTTACCTAACATAAAAAACAGACGACACTTGCAAACAAAATTCTTGAATAACTCATTTTTTGGCTCAAAAACATAGATTATGAAACCTCTTTGGAACGATCTCGGCGAGATGGCGCCTTGTTGTACTCAAGAGGGGCAGGCGGGTGTGCCTCCTTGTTATAATATAGGGATCAGTTCCTTATAACAATAATGATAAAATACCTGTGTGTTTTCGGGTCATCATAATGATACGTTTCATCAACACCAAGCATTGCAACACGGGTTCCATTTCTAGTTATCTCTAAATCTGCCTGGCGACCTAGAATGATAAGGACAGTTTGTGTGTATAGTTATCACCTAGAACAGAAAACAAAAGATTTTGCAATAATAAGATAAGTCAATAACTTAAATAACATATTCCCGCCAGGCCATAGACAGCACGGTCACGATTAGCTATTGTGCAGAAATATGTGACCTTAACCACAAATAAATAAAATAAATATCGCGAACACGGAATATTCGAAAGAAATTTAGGATGTTGGAAATGGCCACGCGTGGCAACTGTCAGGCGGCGATGTTTTACGGTGCTAATTTCTGTCGAAAGTGTTATAGTCCCTACCCATCCCATATTAATGGACGTAGTCCCCTCTACCAATGAAATATTGAAGGAGAAGAGATGCTTTGAAAACATTAGCTAATTGATCCAAAATGATAAAGTTGGTTGAAATTTTAGTGTGAATAAATCATCGCATCAGATGGCCAAACTGATCGACTAAAAGAATCTTTGTGTAGGACATGGAGATATCAACTATTTTCAAAGAGAACTTTTTCTTACTGATGGTGCAATGTGCATGGGATTGATCAGGTTTTTAATAATCCGTTAACGTTAGCACATGCGGATGTGGAGGCGCATCCGTTTGATTTTACAAGCAGCGAGACCAGGAGCCTGGCAGGAAGACAAGGTATTATCAGCTATAATACATATACAGAACGACACACGTGTGTGAATGGGTTAATCGATATGGCACGAGTGCCAGCTCGGAATGACAGAACTAGAGGCCGCAGGCCTCGATTTTTATCTTTCCGCGATGGCACAAGTGCCATGTCGATTCTCTCATTCACACACGCGTGTCGTTCTATGTTTTCTACACGCCGTCGCGTAAAAAAACCCCAATCAATTTTTAGGACACTCGGCAATTCATTTAACAACTATCAACAAAAAAAGAACTCATTTTATCGCCAACCAAATTTGTGAGAGGAACCCTTGCTACTGTTTCGTCCCCTGATTTCCAATATGTTCTATTTGCTTACTGGCACATAGAACACACTGGAACTTAGGAGCGATTTTTAGCTATCACTAGTGAGACAAATTGTAATTGCGGTGCACGATTTGTTGAAAATTCCAGAGAAATTTTGCTTCTTTATAACAAATAGTCCGTCAACGATTACCGTTCCACACATATATGCTGCTTTTTCAGGGACCGATCTGGACTATTTAAAATACAGCTCTAGCCTCGGAGCCTATTTTTTCAATTCATGCGCCAGATTTCAATTTACGGAGTCACACTGCTGTTTGTAACACACACTGCAAGTATGTAATAGCTCTCATCGTTTTCATTTAGTACACAAAAGCAAACATTAATCTTCACTGTGGTTTCTGATCAAGTCTTGGCTGCCTATTTAGGCAGCCAAGACTTGATCAGAAACCACAGTGAAGATTAATGCTTGGTAATTAAGACTTGAAGTATTAACTTAAGCACTCTACAACAATGATAAATGATAATCATATTTTTTATACATGTAAGAGTGTCTCTCTCGATTATCCATCGAAAGAATATCAAAATATGATCTGAGAAGTTACGCGCCAACTGAGAAGCCTATTTCTGAGATTTAAGAGCCAGGTCCTGATGTTTCAGAACTAAATACGCACTGGCGCATGCCCAGGTCGGTCCCTGGCTTTTGTTGATTTTGGAAAAGCATTTGATACTGTTGATAGAAACATTCTTTCTGATAAATTACTTCGCCTCGGGGTACAGAATAATGTATTTAAAATTTTAAAATCCCTATATAGCTCGAGTTACTATTAAATAAAAACTTCGCAAGGATTAAGTCCACCCTTAATATCAACGGCTGGTGTCAAACAAGGTTGTGTGATCTCGCCGACGCACTTCAACATCTTTATCGACGACATTGGCTTAATCTTTGATGAAAAATGTGACCCCCTCCGTCTACATACCACGAATCTAAGTCACTTGCTATTTGCCGACGATTTAGCGATCATCTTAAACTCGTCTCGGAGACTACAGAGAGCAGTGGATAACTTGAACGCATACTGCACTAAAACACACCTAGCGTAAGTGTTGACAAAACTAAAGTTATGATTTTTCAATCGCGAAAGAATAAGGAGCCCCGCGGTTTTCATACTGGGAACAATGAGCTTATGCACGCCCATCAGTACACATATCTGGGGGGGGGGGGGGGGGGGGGGACTTTCTTTTACGTCCAACGGTAAACTACAGAATGCGCCACAAGATCTCAAACTGAAAGGTTTAAAAGCCCTCTTCAGCCCGAACAACAACTTTAAAAGAAAGTGCCTTCCGCCGGTTTCGGTTTACCTAAAACTATTCAACAACCTGATAAAACCCATCCTGTTATACGGCAGTGAATTATGGACCACGGAAATCAACGATGCTAATATTGATAAATCGCCATGTGAAACCGTTCATATCCAGTTCTGTTAGTTAGTCCTGGGTGTGAACAATAAATCATTGAATCATGCAGTGAGAGCTGAACTTGGACAATATCCACTGCAAATAGATGCCAAAATGCAGTTCGCAAAATTTGTATCAAAATTATGTGATCTCCAACCCCCTTCCTAACTATCAGAGGTCAGAACTGAATCCGAGAATTACACTATGCCGGACCCAATGTTGGTTAAATATCAGCAGCTTATAGCCAATTATAATCATCAAAATAACTCTGAACAGAAAATCCCGTTTCAGCCTGTGAAATATATAACAATAAGAGAAAATCTGAAAGAGACCGACTTAAATAATTTTTATAATGCTATATTTGATGACAACAGGAAAACTGGAAAAAATAAACTGAGAACTTATCAAGAGTTTAAAAACAAATATCAATTATTTGATCCATACAATATTCCCCGAGGCGAGAAACTTATTTACTTGTTTGCGTGTAAGTAACCACAAACTTATGATACAGAAGGGGAGGCAAATGCAACCAACCATCCCCGTAAGTGAACGCTTATGCACGGTATGCGGCTCAGGTGCAGTGGAAACAGAATGGCACTTCGTTATGGAGTGCAGTGAATGTGCATCTTTTAGAGAACGTGCATTTTACAAATTTGAACATGAATACCAAGAGTTTGTTAAGATGGACACATCCGAGAGATTCATATTCCCGATGAGAAACAATGTGCCACAGCTTCTTCTTCTTCTTCCGAATACTGCCCACATTCAACTTGTTGAATATTCTGGCAGGTGTGTGTGCGCATGTGTTTGTTTGTTTGTTTGTTTTTGGGGGTTTTTTTTGTTTTGTTTTTTGTTTTTGTTTTTTTTTTATTTCAATTGTTTTAGTTAAAATCCTATATACAAGGTTATTTTAGGTTGTTTTGCACTTGAGTTTTGAATGACTCAAGTGTAGCTGCCGTTGCGATTTCAGAAGGCAGTTTGTTCCAATCCTTGACAGTATTAATGAAAAAGGACCATTTTCTGGAATCTTTGGTTGCTGGTTGAATTTTATAGGCCAGTATGTGTGTACGGCGGTTTCGCCTTGTTGCGGGTTTAAGGAAGGCATCTTTGTCTATTGCTACAAGATTGTTTGTGATCTTGTACAGCATTGTTAATCTGGCCTCCTTTCTTCTTGTTTGCAGGCTTTTCCATTTCAGCTCTTCCAGCATGGTGTTAACGCTGGATCTATTTCTATACCGACCAGTGACGTATCGTGCAGCTCGCCTTTGCACCTTCTCCACCCTTTCAATTAATTTGTTGGTGTAAGGATCCCATGCTGTGGTTGCATATTCCACTTGTGGTCGTATTAATGATTTATAGGCCTGTTCTTTTATTGTTCTTGATTTAATGTTGAGGTTATGTTGTAGAAAACCTAGGCTTCGGTTTGCTTTATTGGTTATGTTGTTAACATGGTCGCTCCAGCTAAGATCCTTTGAGATGGTACAACCCAAGTACTTGGTGGATGTTTCGTGTGCCAGGACATGTCCGTGGAGAGAGTAATTCCAGTTTATTGGCTTTTTCTTGTTAGTAACTGTCAGGACGGTGCATTTCTCGGGGTGGAATTCCATTTTCCATTTGCTCTCCCATTCCGCTAGTTTGTCTAGATCAGATTGTAGTTTGGAGCAATCTGAGTTTGAAGAGACTGTCAGGTATACAATGGTGTCGTCAGCAAAGAGGCGTACAGTTGAGCCTAAGTCGTGAGGCAGATCATTAATGTAGAACAGGAATAAGCTAGGGCCTAAGACTGATCCTTGTGGTACTCCAGATTCTACATTAGCCTTGTCAGAAATTTCTCCATCGACTGCGACAACCTGTGTTCTGTCTCGTAGGAATGCACTTATCCAGGTGTTTATCGGGGTCCTCTGATCCCATAATGGTGGAGCTTGTGGGTGAGGAGGCTGTGACTGACTTTGTCGAATGCTTTAGAAAAGTCGAGGATCAACAAATCGGTTTGTTTGCCGTCCTCGAGGTTCTTGGATAGATCGTCGATACCTTCAAGCAGCTGGGTTTCGCAGGAACGTTTTTTTTCTGAAGCCATGTTGCAGTGGGTACAAGATGTTATTTGACTCTGCATGCTTCATTATATGGCTTGTGACTATATGTTCTATAATTTTGCAACAGATACACGTCAATGAGATTGGTTTGTCATTTGCTGGGATGTACTTTTGTCCTTTTTTGTAGGCCGGCGTGATGATTGCCGATCTCCAGTCGTCTGGGATTTCACCAAGCCTGATTGAGGTGGTAAAGATGGTGGTTAGTATGGGGGATATTTCGGACGCCAGTTCCTTTAGCACCATTGGTTTTATGTTGTCTGGACCGGCTGCTTTATGTGGTTTGAGATTTTTTAAGAGTTTTTCCACTCCTCTGTCTGAGATGGTGATGTTACCACAGTCTTGGTAGGTTTTTTCGGAGTCATGCATGTAATTTTGGTTCTTGAATTCCTGTCTATCGATAGTTGAAGCCGGTGAAAACACCGATCTGAACTGGTTGTTTAGGATGTTTGCCTTACTGATAGGGTCGGTTTCTAATCTACCATTTTTTCGGAGAGGAGCTACTCCACTTTTATCACTTTTCTTATGTTTTATGCATATCCAGAATCGTTTTGTGATTGGATGTTCGCCTCCCTGATTGTCTAGTGTGACGATTTCTTCGATGTAATTCCAATAGGCTTGTCTCGATTTCTTTTGGATGACTTGTTTTAGTTCCTTAAATCTCAGTATGTCCTTTGGATGGTTTGATTTTTTTTTGACTTTGTACAGTCTGTCCCTTTTTCTTATTAATGACTTAATTTCTTGGGTAATCCATGGTAGCCGATCTTTACTTTTACAGGTTTTATGTGGGATGTACCTTTGGGTGCTGGTGTTTAGTCCTTCTTTAAAGATGTTCCAGAGCCTGTTGATACCGGCTCCATTTGCACATTCCTTCTGTACTTCTCTGTTTACAGTTCTCATGTCTTCTTTTAAGCTGTCCCATTTTGCTTTCCTGTATAAGGGTATTTTCCGAGGTTTTTGTTTGTTAATGGTTGGGTTTGTGTTCATTTCGGCATAGACGATGTCATGGTCAGAGATGCCGGGTGTTACCTCTACTCTTAATATTTTACTGGGATGATTTGTTATTAGTAGGTCCAGGACGTTTTTGTTTCTGGTTGGCTCCATTACTAGCTGTGTTAGCCCGTTGTCGTCTAAAATGTCACTAAGTTGGTAATGCTGTTGAGAGTGTTGCGTGCCAGGGCGGAGAGTTTTTTTGGTCCAGTTCCACCCTGGTAGATTGAAGTCATCTCCTATCAGCAGGCAAGGGTTGTTTGTTGTAGCTCTATTTACTGAGTTTGAAAATTCCGTTATGCTCTCAGTATCCGATGTTTTGGGGTTATAATAAGAGCAGACATACAGATCTTTGTTGCCTTTCTGTTCGATTTTACACCAGATAATTTCACAGTTGGTGTCCAGTTCCGGGATTTCTGAGCTTAGGTATTTGTCACTTATAGCAATGAGCACTCCGCCTCCAGTTTTCGATTTTCTGTCTTTTCGGTAAACATTAAAGCCTGGTGGAAGTATTTGGCTATTTGTTATAGTTGGATCCAGCTATGTTTCAGTAGCAATGATGATCTCGGGTCTACTACTGTCGATAAGGTTTTGTATTTGGCGTTGCTTGTTTTTGACTGACTGACAGTTGACATTTAAGATGCGCATTGGACTGAAGACTTCCTTTGGTTTAGCTTCTCCGATTTTTTTCGGTGTTGATGAATGTATCGGATTTGGTATGGTTTGTTCCACGCTGTCATTCATTCGGCTCAGTATACTGAAGCTGTTACTGGTCTGTATGGCTGTGGAGCCATAGCATAGTAAGTTATAGTTTGGGGTGTCACATACTATACAGTCCCATCTGACAGCTTCATTCTCATCTGCTATAAAATAGCTGTATGTTTTGCTGTGTACGTCTTGACAGTCTATATGATACCATTGGTCACATGTATCACATCTGATTGCTCTGTGGTCCCAGGTTACCGGTTGGTCGCAGGTTCCACAAGGAAAGGTGGTGCTGTCATTGTGGGTTGGCCCTGGGTTTGGGTTTATATCGTTCGCGTTTAGCAACAGTACGAGTGTTAGATACATGTGTGCTGATTTGGATTTATATTTGAAAGAGATGTTAAGTCTTTTTGTCCGTTTGTTAATAATTTGCATCAGTCCATGTGTTATGATATCGCCTTTGGTGTGATTTCCAGGTTCTGCAATGATTGTATATCGGACTGTGCTTTCTCTGTCAGGTTCGGTGTAAGACCGAATAAAGGTCGCGAGCACCAATGATACTATGATGGGTAGTAGGCACATTTTTTTCTGATGAGTAGTGTATGAAGGTATGGCTAGGCTACTTTGAGCTGGTAATGTGTAGTAGAGGCTGATAAGATTAACTCACCTAAACCCTCCACTACAGGTCCCAGAGGTAGTAGTAGTCTTCCCTGATGATGTCAGAAGAGAGTCATCAGTTCTTCTTCTTCTTCTCTTAGTTGCACCAGATCACAGTCCTGTTGTAAGTGGAAGCATTCACGGTACGTATCAATCAGAATTAGTTTGGTAATGGCAAGGCTGAGCAGTGGACTGGGATGAACACCGTCCCTTTGATTGATGGAGATATTCACAGACTTCCTTCTTCCTCCACGTTTCACTGACCTACTTCTGAAGTAGAATTTACTGGTCCTGATGGTGTTTTTGTTCAAGTTGTTGTTCACGTCGAGTATTCTGGAATTTAGTTCTTTGACTTGTCTGGTGAGTTCGAAGTCATCGGTTCGAAATAAAGGTGACTGTTTGTGGCCTTTGCTTTTGTTGTACTGTGCTATTGATATTATTGGGCAATCTACTAGTTTGATCTCGGCTTTTGGGTGTTTTCCAATTATTTTTATAGCCCGTTTAAAACATCTTATGATTAGGTCAATTGTTTTGTTACCGTGATGCCTCAATTTGATGAATTTTCCTTCTTTTACTGTGAGATCACATGTTCCAGCCCACAGGTAGATGATTATGTTATTATGTCTTCTAGTGGCTTTTTCTATCCTTTCTTCAATTAGGTCGACTAGGGTTGATGTTTGAGCGCCTGGGATGCACCATGATTCAAGAGGAAATTCCTTTCTGGAACAGGCGTTTCTGAGGGTAAAGCCCTTACTGTCTGATACTAGTATTGGTGTTCTGTATCTGAAGCCCGATGGTAATTGTGGCTGTTCTTCGATGTATTTACGCAATTTTTGACTCATCGGTGGTTTGATGTGCTTTCAGTTAGCTTACTGTTCGATAAGAGCCCGAATGTAAACAATGGGGCTGTCGTTTCCAGTTTTCGATGTAAAGGTTGGCATTTGCATGTTTCGGAGTAATTATGTCCAGTATAACATCTCAAGGATCGGAACAGTTGACGTAGGAAATATTTATTCGTAGTTCAGATGTAAATTCAACATTTTGGAGTAACTAAACTTTGGTTTAAACAAGAAAATCTAAAATTCGAAGAGAGAGAGAAAATTTTTCGATGTTGATGTTGACGCATGCGCACCTCGACTCCTCGATGTTGATGTTGACGCATGCGCACCTCGACTCCTCGATACAGCTATGCGGTATCATCCGTAATATGATCCAGCAATCCTTAAAACAATGAGAACAAGTTTTGTCAATCAAACAACAAGAGGTGACATTAACAATATTATATTACAACCACTCCATGCCTTAATATTTACGTTTGTAATTTGGAATTAGTATTGTTTTACGTTTCTATTTATGTTGATTTTCTATATACAAAGCAATCTGTCTTTGTTCTGGTGTATTTGCTTAATAAATCGTATCTTATCTTATGTGCGGAACGGATTTTCATTTTCCGCATTATTCGGTGATGCTGTGGATGGGGATTTGATAGAACAGGTGTGTAATAAATGGTGCGCGGACATTTCCCCATCGGACATTTCCCCATCCGGACATTTCACCATCGGACAATTCCCCATCCGGACATTTCCCCATCGAGAGCGGACATTTCCCCATCAGCATTCCCCATCAGAAGCGGATAATTCCCCATCGGATATTAGCACCTTTCCCCATCGAGGGCGGACATTTCCCCATTGGACAATACCGCATGTCCAATGTAGCTGACAGCTTCCACAATGTGAATGAGTGACAAGTAACTCTAAAAAAGTTTTCATTTTTTATTCTTTTATAACTCGAAAAAACAACATCTCGGCATATGGTATAGTCATTAGTACATTTTAGCAAAACATCCATATTGTTCAATCCACTTGTGTGATAAAAAGTGATGTATTCATTGAATTTCACATCAGTTAAGACATTACCGTTTATCCTCTATCTCAACAAAAAGTTAACTGTAAATTGCTACGAAAATAGAATACAAATGTCTTATAAACACTTCTTTTGAGTTGTTTGAAAAAACACTGATGCATTCATTGACATTTACTTTAATGAAGACACCATTGTTTATCAATCAACTCGACAATATCTTTGAACAAAAGTAGCTTCTCAGAGAAAACAAATAAAAATATATAAATACCTTTATATCCCGATTAGGTTTAATCCTGTCAATTATAGTGATAAAAGCACATTAATCTATTTACACCCCATAATCGCACCGACACATTCCAAAAAGTCTTCAATATTTACACTACCATTAACAAACGGACCCACAAAAAATTAAGAAATGGATGGTGAAAAGTCCGTATGGGGAATTGTCCGTTTTTCTATTAAGCAGAATGGGGTAATGCCCGATGGGGAAATGTCCGGCTTAAATGGGATGGGGTAATGTCCGGATGGGGAAATGTCCGATGGGGAAATGTCCGGCGACCGTAATAAATGGATATCCGGTATCTGAGGAACCGTAGTGAATAACCATGTGTTGTCGCAAATAATCCCACGCCCCACGCATAAAGCTATAAGTCCCACGAGGGTTTTCTATTGTATGAGCCGCTATAGCCAGACAAAGACATGAGGGGGCAGGAGCTTCGCGAAGATCACCGAGTGGTGTGGCGTGAAAACCTGTTTTGTCCCGAATGAATGAAATCCTGACTGACTAATGTTTCAACTACATCAATCGTCGGAGGCATTCCTTGATGATGTAGCTGGAATATTATTCAGTCGGAATTAAAGTTAAAAAAAAAAACAACTCAGAACTTCTTGGACATTTGTTAGTAAATAATTAAAATAAACAAAAAGTAGTCGTGAGGTAACCTCTTATTTAAATAACCCTGTACTTAACATGAAAAGCAGACGACACTTGCAAACAAAATTCTTGAATAACTAATTTTTTTCATTTTTGTCTCAAAAACATACGTTATGACCCCTCTTTGGAACGCGCTCGACGAGCTCGTTCCAAAGAGGGGTCATAACATATGTTTTGAAGACAAAAAATAAAAAAAATAATGAAAATTAATTTGATGTTTGTGAATAGCGCTGGCCGGTTTTTGCCGTTACGTTAGGTAAAGGGTTAATACGTAATCTACCGGTCCTCCAAATTGGTCAAGCTGGGACACCAACAGCCCCAAGCAAGAAGTACAGATATCCATTTGTACGACCGACTGTGTATGTGACATAAGTCCCTGTGTCAAATCTGGTTTTAGACAGTACATAAGTACTGTCAACAGAGAATTGACTTATTACACTCTAATCCTGGCGAAAATCATCGGGCGAGTCCTCCCCCCCCCCCCCCCATAACGACGCTCCTGAGACCCAAATCGCCGCCACCCATTATTGAAATGTGTGTTCCCAGGTCTGGCGCAAAGAGAGAATGGGATCAAATGGGGCTTTGTACAGCGCCCCTCTCAGAGATGTATAGCCCCCACCCCCAACCACACCCCGGTAAAGGAAAGTGGCAATAATCTAATCCTACCTGTAGGGGGAGGACAAAATCCCATGTCGGTGAAATCCTGCCACCTCCGATCCCAAATAATGTATCTGACACTGGCTTGGTAAGTTTGTCGAAAGCAATACAGACCATTTATTTAGTCGTTATTGTTTTCTACAGGTCGTACTGCCCATTTAATTGTCGAACGTATCCTCAGACGACTTTTCGGCTGAGCACTGATCCGACAGGTTGCGTAAATTTTGCCTGCATTGAGTCAGTGGGACCCAAATCAACTGAGTTGAATGAATATGAACCCAAGTGGGTTCATATTTACTCAACCCAGTTGATTTGGGTTGCTTTTTAACTCAATTGATTTTAGAATGCACGCCCCTCTCCCCTCTCACAGGGCCAGTACTCAACAGTTAGGCTTCAGAAGGCCAAAAATACTTTTAATCAATCAACAATTGCCCAGCCACGTTTGCGACCTGTACGCTTATCACTATAGCTCTTTGTTTCTCAAGCCGTGATTGCTGTTTTTTATTGGGTTTCTGTTGGAGAGGGTAGAGTGCCCACCTCTGAATACGCCAGTGTCGTAAGAGCAGCTATCCCTTCGGGCCCATGTCTCCGCCACTGGTATCAATCATATATTAGGTCACTGAGCAGGTAACTGCGATTCATTCGAGCTCGTTCCCCTGAGAGGGGCCCATGATGTGGTTTTGTTGAAAATTTTTGAAAAATTAAAATTTATTCAGTTGCTCAATTTGTAAATTACACCAGCGGATAGGTCGATTCATTATGTAATGGCTTAAAACTAGCAACACCTCCGAGTTATAAAATCAATTATACCTGGAGAAACATGTGAGTTCGCTGTTTGTTCATCAAAAACATTTTAGGCTGTTCTTCGATGGCATGAGTTCAAATAGCATTTCCACTTTGAGATCACACACTGTGGTTTGCAAGTAAAGAAAATTATTTTTCTTGGAAATATCGAACTATTTTTTGATGGGAAAAGGGTTCAAAAGATTCCCTTAGAGCTCACAGGCACACAATGGTGATCATCATCGATCTTATTTGCTGATATTGTTTTCGACATTATATCTGTGGCTCTTATCATTGGCAGCCAGCCTAATCTGGTCATGAAATAAAGTGTGTTTATTCTACTCTGTTAACCAGGTTGAAGAGAAGGGTTTGAGGAGAAATAAGATATGCGTACCTAGACACACGCATCTATAACCTTTTACCGTAGATTTTGTTAACCCTTTATCTAACGAATCGGCCACATCTGAGCACAATATACAAATTGAACAGTTGAAAAAAAAATTACACAAAACCCTGTCATATGACCCCCTCATTGGAACGAGCTCGATGAGCTCGTTCCAATGAGGGATCATATGATATGATTTTGATGAATTTTTTTGAAAAATTTGAAACAGGCTATTTAAGTAATAAATTTTGATATCGACTGCGTAAGGTAAAGGGTTAAAATGTTTTTTGTTCAGTTTACTGATGAGCTGACCTGCTCACTCCTATGAAGCACCGCATAATGTTGAATAAACAGCTGCGCCATGAGCGCATGATACGCCCGTTATTAATTACAAGAGGGAACCACACAATATGAGTATACATGTGTACTTGTCAGGTTACATATACTTGCCACCAAAAAATCATGAAAATTGCTCCCAAGTCCAACATGTGGAAAATTGCCTATATTTTGATGAATAAAGTCCCATAACTCTGGAATGACAAATCGGACAGCGACACAAATTGAAAGGGAGATTCCTTCTATCAACATATACTTGCAACCAAAAAATCATGAAAATTGCTCTAAGCATTTTCAAGTCATTGTTCGACATGTGAAAAATAAAGTCCCATAACTCTGGAATGACTAATCGAACGGTGACACCAACCGAAAGGGAGCTTCCTTCCATCAACATAAACCACCTACCAAAAAATCGTGAAAATCTCTCGAAGCGTTCTCGAGTTATCGTACGACGTGTAAAAAATCAACAATTTTCTAAGTAATAAAGTCCCATAACTCTGGAATGACTAATCGAACGGCGACACTAAACGAAAGGGGGCTTCCCTCCATCGATATACACAACCTACCCAAAAATCACGAAAATCTCTCAAAGCGTTCTCGAGTTATCGTACAACATGTGACCGGACGCACAGACGGACAGCGGTATACCATAATACGACCCGGTTTTTTTTTTCAAAACGGGCGTATAAAAACAAATGACACAATTAAATGTCTTTCGGTAAGAAATAATTGTAAAAGCCCAAGGGGTTGCCGTTTTATGAATATTGCGTTGAACTGTTCGTAAACGCAAATAAAATGCCCAGGTATAAACTTAAGCCTTTGTGTAAGAGATCGTGATTACTTCCGCATGCCGTGTTCCCTGCTAAATTTAATTGGAGAAGGTTTCCGTGGGAACCCCGGGATGTAGGGTGGTGCTTGCTAAATTCTAGCTTTACTGGTAAAATAGGATCCGGCATAAACATCTGGGGTGGAAGTCCTCTGGGGTGGGTAGCATAGATATAAACGATTGGCTAAATTTGACTTTATACCTATGTTACGGTCATTCATTTCGTTTATTTATTAGTGTTTAAGGTCACATACTTATGCACAGTGCCTAATCATGACCGTGACAGTTTTACGGTGGAGGAAGCCGAAGTACCCGGAGAGAACCACCGAGCAACGACGAGCAGCTGCCAGCTCCCCAACATCGTAACTCCGCACTGCAGCACAGCCAGGGTTCATCTTAACTCCGCACTGCAGCACAGGCAGGGTTAGATTAGTTGAAGACATGCTCACCATCGACGTGCAGTACGCCTTTAGTACACGGCGTCATCATGCCCCCATGTGGACAATCGTGGTTAAGTGTCTTGCCCAAGGACATAACGCGGGAGTCCGAATCGATCGCTCAGATGGTCACCCATCCTAGGACTAACCGGGCTCAAGGTTGCTTAACTTCGGTGATCTGACGAGAACCGGTCCCCGCAACGCCACCCCCCACCCCCCATGTTACGTTCATGGTATACCCAAATTTTAAACACGAATAAATAAATAAATTGGACAAGTGATCCTCTGAACTCGCCTAGAACATGTTCATGCAGTTCACAAGACAGCTATTAAAACACTAATTTTTATATCGTAACTTTGCTACCTGCTGTGTGGAACCTGATACAGCTTAGGTAATTATTCAGAACTTGCAAGCAAAGTTTCAGCGAACAGACCTCCGTAGAGGAATGAACTGAACCATTAACTGGTAGAGTGCTAAATTATTTTTGGCCCTTAAAATTTCTTAATGCATCTTTGCCTTATTACAATTTTGGGGAGAGTGTCACTAGGCACTCTCCCATAAATTGTAACAAGGCAAATCCTAACAGATAAAATAACATCACTTCAAAGATAATATAAAGTACATCCACAGATTATGAAGCCTTTAAATTGTGGTACCGGCACTTCAGAATGAAGCCCAAATATGGGCTTCCAGCACTCTACCAGTTAATGTTTATTTTAACCCTTTCAATACGGTGTGCAAAAATGTTTGCGTGAAGAAAAAAATAGGTGGTGGACGAGCAGATGATATAAAGAGCAAAAATTCTGAAGCGATGCTCGGTAATAATTTAATTCGACAGGTCGACAGAACGTCCCAACAAACTTTGATGGTTTCGCTCATTTCGCCGTTGACAGTATTGACTGAAATGATGCCTTCCGGGGCGCCAATGTTGAAAGGGTTAACCTCTTACCCAGCGTAACATTCATATCTGGTCAACACTATTTGCGAGAATCGCCGAATTCTATTATTTATTTATTTTTAATTTTCCTCCCAAACATAGCTTATAACCCCTCACTGGAATGAGCTCGTTCCAATTTGGGGATCATAAACTGTGTTTCTTTAGCAAAAATTAAATTTGTTTTAGTTACTCAAAAAAATCACCAAGAATGTAAGTGTCGTCTGTTGTTCGTGTTAGTTGAAGGGGTTAATAAGGAATAATTAACAGGCAAGCTTACCCAAATAATGCATGTGGTTTAAAACTGACACCAAGTATACCGGCTCTGAAAAGTATATCTCCGTACATTCCGCTGAACAATCTCCCGTGAATTTGATACTCTTTTGCTGCGGTGGTATTTCTAAACCCTGCTGTCCGACTGTAAAAATCATTATATCATTTGGTCTCCTGTTTGGTGTGTAATAAATCTTCATTCCAGAACTGTCGGTCATACCGGATTCTTTTTCCGGGTTATTCCAGTGAATCTACAAGATTGGATGTCTGTTAAGTTATATTTAAATATGCTGAGCAGGGAAGTAGGAACCGGGGGCACAGGGGGCACATACACCAACTTTTCCCAGAACTAGAGTGAACCCTTTACCCAACGTAACGGTCAAAACCGTCCAGTGCTATTCTCAAAACTCACCATTCAATTATTATTATTTTTACATTTTTGTCCACAAAACATAGCTTATGACCCTTCCAAGGAACGAGCTCGTTCCAGTGAGTGGTCATAAGCTATGTATTTGACCCAAAAATAAAAAAAAAAACTTATTCAAGAATTTTGTTTTCAGGGGTCGTCTTCCTCATATTGAACTATTTTAACTCCCTTGAATGCGTGTGTAAACAGTGGTAAAGATGGCAATCTAAATTACTATAGCGATCTATGGGAGAAAAATGAAAAACTTTGCCACAAATTTCTTTTTTTTTACATAATGGACGGACATGTGGTCAAATATTTTATAACATACTTTTTAAAATGGTATCAAATACGTTTTGTTAAAATTAGTTTTTAATGGTTTCATTTTTGTTTAAAATTTTCACTTTTTATCCCAGTACACGACCTTATTATTTTGTTAGAAAAGACTGAGGGGGTAACTTCAAAGTCCGAAACATGTACTAAATCCTTATGAGAAAATTTGGACGGACATAGATTTACTTAAAACAAAAATTAATTTTTTTTTGTTCTATGAACATATTTTGGATATGTTATTGTTTTAATGGTTCCATTTAACTTTGAAAAGTGGTGTTTTTTCTCTCTATTTATAACCTAGCGACAAATAATACCTCTCCTCCTTTGAGACAATTACATGTGAAACTAGACTTTATGATTCTGGAGAATCATGGCTTTTCCAGATTTGATTCCATGATTTTTCATGACCCCAGAATGTCTGATGAATTGTTTTTAACTGTCTCACTGAAGTTCCTTTATTGATGTTATGAGAAAGGTGGGTATAGAGATCTCAAATGACTCAGTTTGATAAAAAAATGTTTAGGTAAAGACCATCATTAATGGTGGAGAGGGTTAATATCAATATCGTCGTCCGACAAGTTAATGACCGACAAAATGAGTTATGTTTGTTTGACACATACCCACTAAGTGCTGTGGCTATTTGAAAATGGTCCATTTTATCTCAAATGTATCCAAACTATTGATATCTGGCAGTTTGTAGAGGGTTAACAAGTGCTAACAGGAATATTTTTCCATGCAACTTGTAATGTCACCAAAACCAAGAACTGCAAATGGCCCTTTTTTCTTTAAAATCTACAAGATGTTTTCAGAGAAATCCAGGGAGAACATGAATTTTAAGCTTTTGATGGGTATGATTGTTTATCCAGCCCAAAACGGGCTAAGGGTTGTTTTTTGATTACCCTTATTACTTCCAAAAATAATTCTCAGTGAATTCTACTTCCACTTATGTTGATCTCTCCTCTTAATTTTGGGTGCTGTGGGTACGCAAACACAGCCAATTTTATCAAAATTTTGATGCTTGGGAACCTGCATATGGTTAACAAATGCTTACTGGAATATTTTGTACATGCAACTTGTAATGTCACACTAAGATCTGAGAATGGCCAATTTTTCTTGAAAGTCTACGAGATGCTTTTAGAGAAATCCTCGGATAACATGAATTTTTAACCTTTTGAGGGGTATCACTTTGTAACCAGCCTGAACGGGCTACTGCTTGGTTTTGTGAATACCTTCATTACTTACAAAAATTATCCTCGGTGAATTCCACTTTCAACGAAGAAGGTTATGTTCATCTCGCAGGTACACTTTGGGTGTTATGGATGCCCAAGAAGAGACCGTTTTCTCAAAATGTCTGTGCTTGGCAGCCTCTGGAGGGTTAGCAAATGCTTACCGGAATATTTTGCCCATGCAGCTTGTAACGTCACTCCAAGACTTGCGAATGGTCAATTTTTCTTGAAAATGTTTTTGGAGAAATCCACAGAAAACTGGAATGTTAAGCTTTTAAGGGGTATATCTCCTTAAGCAGTCAAAAATGGGTTAAGACCTCGATTTTTGAATACCCTTACTACTTACAAAAATGTTTCTCTATCAGTTTTGCGTCCGATAAAAGAAGTTACGTTTCTCTGTGGCCTTCCTATTTGATGTTGTTGGTGTCCAAAAACAGACTATTTTTTCAACATTGTGCCATTTAACAGCCCATAGATGGTTAACAAATGCTTACTGGAATAATTTATCCATGCAACTGGTAATGTGACACCAAGACCTATCAATGAGCATTTTCTCTTGAAAACCCTACAGGATGTTTGTAACATGATTTTTTTAAAGCTTTTGATGAGTATCGCTATTAACCACCACAAAAGGGTGTTAACGCTTGGTTTTTTTAATATCCTTATTACTTACAAAAATGATCCTCGGTGAATTCCACTTCCAACAAAGGAGATTATGTTTATTTTTCGGGTATACACTGGGTGCTGTGCGTGTCCGAAAACAGCCCATTTCAACAAAATCACGATGCTCGGCAGCATGTGGAGGGTTAATAAACACTCACCGGAATATTTTGTCCATGCAGCTTGTAATGTCACACAAAGATCTGCGAGTAGTCAATTTTTCTTGAAAACCTACAAGATGTTTTTAGAGAAATTCACAGAAAATGGGAATTTTAAGCGATTAATGGGTATCTCTCTTTAGCCTGCCTATAAGCCCTAATTTTGACAGTTTTTTGCCAATTCTGGCGAATTAAGGGTTAAATCGAAACTTCCGCTTCGGTACAGTTTTAGATTTTGTCCCGCTCTATGCGTGTACAAAACTTTGTGAAAATCGGTTCGAAAATGGCTTCTGAATCGTACAGATAAAATGTGTGTGGAAAAAAAACAAAACGAAAAAAAAAAAATAATAATAATCCGTAGAAAAACAATAGTCTAACAAGACCGCGTGCGCTTTCGTGGGTGAAAAATGAGGGGAGATAACTCGCAATTCTCGCCCATCCTGAAGGAGAAAAAATATTTCAATATGTCCGTGTTAGGTAAAGTGTTAAGAGAGGGAGGGGGGGGGGGATGAGTGGAGGGGAGTTTATTCCAACATTATCTTTACCGTCCGGTGATTGCAGTATTATTGGGAATTGGTAGGAAGTGGGTGCACAGGCTCTTTTTCTCTTAATATGTGATCAAAGATTCGGTAGTTTAATTTTACTCGACTACCGATTTTAGAGTCGAGAAAAATTCACATTTTTGGCTCCGTAATCCGTATTAAACAAATATCCCGATCGGGCCCAATATGTTTCGGCCCAATGGGCAACGTTGTGCAATAGGGAGCCAAACATGTATATTTTCTCAATGCAGAGGTACATGAGTCCAAACATAGCTTTGTGTATTGTTTTGCTACCGTGCCACTGAGGCACCTGGACCACCAAACTTCAAGCAGTGTTGTCTCCCCTCGTTGCGCAGAATGTACGTGTATCCCGCGCAGCATGAGATACAACACAGCTTGGAGTTTGCCTCGAAGTTCGAACCCCCGTGCCAACTACTCTTTTTCCCCGTTTTGGAACTGTATTGCTCCATGGGCCATGGCCTCCAATAACACCTGGCAACTGCCCCCGCCAGTTTCGCGCTTGGTACAATACCGACTATCTCTGTCGCGGTGGGGCTTAGGGAATGCTGAGAGGGAGCTAGCCTTCAAGAGGTAGCCACAATGAACAGCTGAAACTACATTAAGTGAAAATAGTTGATACCTGAAGAGCAGCCTTTCTAAATCCATTCGTTCCGATCCGTATTCCTATTGTGTCATCCAAACATTCCCCACTCAGTCCGAGTGTCCAAACCATCAGTACTGTCTGACAATAGTAGTGTGGAACCATTCCACATATATAGGGTGTATCCGCTGGGATGTTGATCTTATCATCTGTAATTACATAATTTTCTTCGTTAACCCTTTACCCAAGGTAACGGTCAAAAGGGACAGCGCCATTCTCAAAAATCGCCAGTTAATTTTCATTATCTTTTCATTTTTTTGTCTCAAAAACATAGGTTATGACCCCTCGTTAGAACGAGCTCGTCGAGCTCGTTCCAACGAGGGGTCATAATCTATGTTTTTGGGACAAAAATGAGAAAAAGTAGTTATTCAAGAATTTTTTTTTTGCAAGTGTCGTTTTCTTTTTATGTTAGGTAAAGGGTTAAGAAATGAAGACTGAAGCCCGTCAGGGAGCGCGGTGTCTCGGTAGTTGCGGCATTGGACCTCCAACCGAAAGGTCCACGGTCGATCCTCACCAAGGGTAACTGCGTTATTTTCCGCATCTGATACAGGGCGGAGCAAAAGCGTAAATCCCCACTGCCTCCTAAAATCCAGAACTGTATTATCTGCGTGGCGCATCAACTAATGAAATTACAGATGTCACACCACGTTTTGTGAAAACTGAAATTCTTTCGAGCCTCAAAATATCTCCAAATAGTGCCATCCGGGGCGTATTCTTCAACACATTTTGACCCCTTCCCGCCACCTCGATCGCTATGAAGCGCGAGAGGGACAGCACATCTCAACACTTCAAATTTCTGGATATTATAAAAAGTCTTGCCCCCACCCCAAAGCACCCTGTGTCCCCCTCACTCCCTCTCAATATAGATACCTGGCTACGCACCTGGGAAAAAGTGATTATAATACTTAGGCTGGTTGATGATTAGCCGCGTTTCTCAAAAGAAACCCTTCAGTGCCCCCAGATGGTCTCCATTACCACCAACCTATATACTTGGAACATTCGAATGTCGTTCAGGATGTGGCGTGAGCTCGGGGAGGGGGGTATTGAGTGTCTCACTCCAATCACAACAGTTCCTGCCCCAAACCTTTGTTTTGGGTCTATTTGTAAAAGGCTGGAAATTCTGTGATACTGGCCGGACATTTTGGGGTGCCATTCGAGAAATTTCAATCTGGATAGGGGTGGCGTGAATGGACCTCACTAAATTTGAAAAAGCGGTGAACACCCAAGAGGAATGTATTTGAAACAACCGTCATTTAAGACCCTCCAGTCGTATTCCAAAGTGATGTCTATATTTTGAAGTTCGACAATTATTGGCAGTTATCATACCACGAAGCAAGTTGAAATATAAAATCATTGAATACAATTGATAATCATTCAATATGAACATAAATATAATTTTGACGTAACGATCAGTTGTGCCAAAATTATAATCTGTGGTGTATACATGTTTCATTTTCGACACTGGACTCAGGTTGAATATTTTCTTTGTTTTAAAACATGGTTCAAGATACATACACACATCACACTTTGTAATATCATATCCCCGAAAAAAAAAGAAATCGTTAATTTGAATTTTATTGCAATGCTCGTGCCACTTACATCGCGCCCAGTTTACACTCACCTTTACGAACAGTTCCAAAGAAGGCAAGATCCTCAGTTCGTTACATTTCCAAAGCTGAAAAACGGCGGAGCACACACGTGAATTAACATTCAGCTCTCCTAAAAACTATAAAATCGACCCCCACATCCACATACTTTTTTTTTAAATTTTATAATGCTATATTTGAAGACTATGGAAGCGTATTGGTGTCACAGGAGAAATTTTTTTCCCTCTTACGTAGGAGTTAGTATCTCTTACGTAAGAGTTAATATGTCTTACGTAGGAGATAGTATGTCTTACGTATGAGATAGTATGTCTTACGTAGGAGTTAGTATGTCTTACGTAAGAGATATTATCTCTTACGTAGGAGTTAGTATGTCTTACGTAAGAGATATTATCTCTTACGTAGGAGTTAGTATGTCAATTGATTGAGATGGGGAATTATGTCATATAGTATATGGGATTCTGTCTTATGGGGCTTTTGTCCGTTGTGATTTCGTCCTTTGAAGACTTTTTCCTATTGTGATGTTGGCCGTCTCCCATAAATTTGCTATGGTCACTCCGTTGGAAGAGTGAGTGTGTGTATGTATGTTTAAGATTAAAAATTCGTACTGGCACATACATTTCCTACTGAAATGTTTTTTTTTTTCATGTAATAACCCGCCGAAATATTGTTTTCATGAAAATATACATTTACTTAACCTTGATGGGTTTCAAACATGATACAAAATACACAAAATTGTTTAAACTAAGTGATGAGCTTAGGAACTGGTTAAACTGACTGGCAATAATTTAAGTTATTCATTGAATGGCTCTAATTTAGTCCTTACAATGATATTACGCAAACTTTTGTTTTTCTTATAGGCGATGACAGGTCGAAGATTCAAAGGGTCATTAAATTGAATTCATCTTTTAATAATTTTGCTATTTCGATATTCATTCTGTTGTATGTTAAAGTGAAAGGAATGATGGACCCCCTTTCGCATTCTCCCTCTGATATGTTCATATCAAATGGCTAAAGGATCCAAAAGGTTACACGTTTTTTTCTAAATTCATCCGTTTCTTCTAATGTGTCTTTAAATGGTGATTGTTCAATAGGCTGGATTTCGAAATCATCCAAAGAATGACCTGGAAAGTTAAAATGTTGCACTACTGAGGCATCAACATTATGTTTTATATCATGTTTGTATCTAGTAGAACGTTCTCTGAAAGGATATTGACTTTGACTAACATACTGCTTCCGACAGCGTTTACAAGTGATAAGGTAAATAATATTTTGTGAATCACAATGGAGGGAGTTACGGATCTGATAATGATTTTCCGTTTGTTCGGAGGAAACTTTCTCTTTCTTATCAGGCATAAAAGTATGCAATCTACAACGAGGCGTTTTGCAATTCAATACCGCGCCACCACGGCCGGTGGATGATTGGGTGACAGGGACCGTTGGGTGGGGTGGGGGCTGTGTGGAGGGGAGGGATCAACTTGAAGGCTATAATTAAACATGGAACATGTCGTAATTCACGATACCATATATTGGAAGAAAGATGTGATATACGATACACACTGGTTGAGTTGGGAGTGGGGTGGGGTTTCAGGTGGGGGAACCACTCCGAACGTTTTGTTATGTATGCCAGATAGAGGTGTACAGTGACCATCTCGCCGTAAGGAACCGCAACCACTGCTAAGGAGTGTTACAAATACGAAGAATGTCTGATTTGCAGTCAATATTTTGTGAAAGGGGAGGGATATGATCCTTTGACGCACAGTCTCTGGAAGAATCATATACACCCTGACTTATCTGGGCTAGTTGATCCCCAGGTAGATCTAGGTGTATATTTGTCTTCCATAGACTACCAGACCCACACCGCGCAGAGGGATGACTGATACCAAGTGTAGGAGCCTCTCTCTCATCTCCTCTACCAAAATGAATCCATTGCCCACACCCCTGCCAATAAAACCCACCTGCTTACAATTCACACCGCCACCTGTACATTTCCTGTGAGATCTGAAGCTGGAACTCCGTTGTGGTACTTCTATGTATTTATTTATTGTTGCTTAACGCCACATCAGCAGCTAAGGCTATGTCGTGGCGAGAAAACAGTGGAATGTAAAAAGTCATTATCATTTGAGAAGTACAAAGATTGAATAAAAATAGAAAATAACTACAATAGATCTGTCAAAGACCGGAATGATTTAAACAACCATGGGTAGAGAAGAGAAGAGAAGAGAATAACTTCCAAATTAACCCGAGGAATTGAAACTTGATGAGTCCAGATTAAAAGAGTAAAACAATTTTAAAATTTATTTAAAAGGTTGATTTCCTTCAAGAACGAAAGAACGTTATGGTGATTCGTTTTGTAAAATAGGTCTCGAAGAGACACAACATTAAAATACTGTCGTCTACTAAGATTAAAATCAGTACAATGTGAAAGAATGTGTTCCACTGACAACATCTGCTGGCAGGGAATACATTCTGGTCGCACAGTACCCACCAGCAAAAAAGAATGTGTTAGTCGTGTATGACCAATACGACACCGTGTCAAAATTGCAAGATCCTTTCTACAAAGGTTTCTAGACGGGTAGTGATCTGAAATAGTTGGTCGGAAGCGATGAAGCTTGTTATGTGTCGCTCCATCCCATTCCGCCTGCCACATTTGATATAACTACTGATATGAGGCTTGAAATCACTGAACGGAATCTTAAAATCAGTGAGAGACTTGGATAAAGCCTGTTTTGCTGCACTGTCCGTTCTGGTGTTATCAGCGATACCTACATGTCCGGGTGACCTGACCAGCAAAACAGGATATCACATTGGTCAGACATGAGAGTTGATAACTTCTCACGAAGTTGCAAAATGACAGGGTTCTTCAACCTGGTGTTGAGTAAAGTAAGAAAAGTGGAAAGAGAGTCGGAAAAAATAATTGACTTCTTTTCCTATACATTCTCGATGTGTTCAAGTGCGAGTTGTATAGCTTTAACTTCAGCTGTGAAAATAGAACTCTGATTCGGTATTCTGATTGAGGTGATATGATCTCCAGTAACAGCAGCTAATGATACTTTGTCACTATCTTTAGATCCGTCTGTATAGATCCTTGACACCTGGACTTTATATCGGCATATTTTTGTTTAAACTGCAAGGAATTGGTATCAGAGTTTTTGAAGAAGCAAGGTCCAAAATAACTGTAGGTTTTCTAAGATGCCCAGGAGGAATTTGAGTTTTACGGTTTTCTTTTACAGGATCAGAATCAATTTTGGCAGATTCCACGTGGGGTTTAATTCTAATTCCCAATGGAGGAATATGTTTCTGGTGGCGATTAAAAAAATCAACATTTTGAGGTTCTGAAACACAATTAAAAGTTAGATTTGATTTATTAGCTAAAAGTTTAGTTACATATTGGAGAGATAGTTTAATTCGACGCTTGTCAAGAGAAGGCTCCTCACCTTCAACAAGCATTGAATCTATTGGTGATGTTCGAAATGCACCTAGACTAATTCTAATGTCGCTATTATGAATCGCATCAAGTGGCTTCAGATACGACTTCCTTGCAGATCCGTAAACTACACGACCGTAATCTAATTTAGATCTAACAAATGATCTGTACAGATGAAGTAATGTTTTTTGGTCAGCACCCCAATCAGTGCTACCAACAACCTTCAGGGGGTTTAATGCTCTCTTACATTTAACTTTCAGTTGTTTTATGATGTGAGAAGTGAAATTCTTTGCTGTCAAACAACAAACCTAAGAATTGCACTTCCTTTACAACTTTAATGCTATTTCCATCCATTTTCATCTCTGGATCAAGATGATGCTACCGAAGCTTACAGAAATGAACACAATTAGGTTTGGTCTTTGAAAACTTAAAACCGTTTCCAGTAGCCTATTTCTGGATTTTGTTTAAACACAGCTGAAGTTTGCGCTCTATAGCATTTGTTTTTGCTGCTGTAGCAGATTAAAAAATCATCAGCATACAATGAAGAATCTATCATATTCTCAATTGCATCGATGATGCTATTGATTTTTATCGAAACGGGGTAACGGACAAAATGATAAAATAGGGGAGGACAGTCAATCACCGAGTAGCCCAGAGCAGCCATGGAAGTTTATGAAAGTGAGCACATATGGAATTGATAAGAAAGGGATGGTGAGACCAGTAGGCTCGCCTTCAAGCTTCAGGTATGGCATCTGACGGTTGTAAGATGAAGTGGGCACCGGCAGCCCATATCTCTGTGCAGCGAGGCGTCTCTGGGGGCGTCTTAAGTAGTGTAGTGAATGAGACCCGCGGTAAGTGGGTTACATAAGTTCGTTCGTGGCTGTACCACGAGCGTGGCTGGACCACGTAGGGGTATGGCCGTTGTCGCGCATGCTAGTACGCGTCCCAATTCTAGGTAGAAATGAGATGGGGGACGCTTGGGTGTGGTCCATAGGTGAATTCCCATTCTTATAGATGGGCGGGGTGCCCATGGATACTACTTCATAACAGACACCGTCGGTGAATTTCAGTATGTGGTCACCATAGGTGAATCTGAGGTCAGCCCCTGAGGGCCGATGGCCCGGAGCTCAGAATGAGGTTAACGCCGCCATGCATTGTGCAGATGTGTGGGCCTTCATGCGATGGAGGCTAATGTGATATAAGTATCAGTGAGGAAAGACCTGGTGGGCCTTTGCGGCATTGGTATATATTTAAGTCCCTTGCCAAGTACAATTTTCTCAAACAGTTACGTAACTCTTTTCATAGAGCAAAGGATACTGCCACTGGTCCCGATGAAATTCACTACCAAATTTTAAAGCATCTGCCTCAATCTTCACTAAAAATTTTATTATCAATTTTTAATGGCATTTGGGTGACTGGCCAGTTTCCACCATTCTGGTGTAAAGCAACAATCATTCCTATTCCTAAGCCTGATAAAGATCACAGCAACCCAAGAAATTACAGGCCTATTGCCTTAACCAGTTGTCTGCGCAAAACCATGGAGGGGATGATCAATGACCGACTTGTCTGGTTTCTGGAATCGAACAATCTATTTGCGGATGTTCAGTGTGGTTTCAGAGGCCAGAGAAGTACTGTGGATCATTTGGTCAGTCTTGAAACGTTTATTAAAATTGCCTTCGCCAGAAAAGAACATGTGGTCGCCATCTTCTTTAATCTGGAGAAGGCAGATGATACAATGTGGACGTATGGGATTTTAAAAGATTTTTTAACATCAACTTTTTATTGAACACTTTTTAAAGGACCGCCAATTTCAGGTTCGTGTTGGGTCAACGCTATCCGATCCTCACGAGCAGGAATTGGGGATTGACTGCCCTCCCCTATTTAATCATTTTGTCCGTTACCCTGTTTTCAATAAAAATCAATAGTATCATCGATGCAATTGAGAATTTGGTAGATTCTCCATTGTATGTTGATGATTTTTTAATCATGCTATAGCAGCAAAAAATGAATGCTATAGAGCGCAAACTTCAGCTGTGTTTAAACAGAATCCAGAAATGGGCTACTGAAAACGATTTTAAGTTTTCAAAGACCAAAACTAATTGTGTTCATTTCTGTAAGCTCCGGAAGCATCATCTTGATCCAGAGTTGAAAATGGATGGAAATAGCATTAAAGTTGTAAAGGAAGTGAAATTCTTAGGTTAGTTGATTGACAGCAAACTGAATTTCACTTCTCACATAAAACAACTGAAAGTTAAATGTAAGAGAGCATTACACCTCCTGAAGGTTGTTGGTAGCACTGATTGGGGTGCTGACCAAAAAACATTACTTCATCTGTACAGATCATTTGTTAGATCTAAATTAGAAAACGGTTGTGTAGTTTACGGATCTGCGAGGAAGTCGTATCTGAAGCCACTTGATGCGATTCATAATAGCGGCATTAGAATTAGTCTAGGTGCATTTCGAACATCACCAATAGATTCAATGCTTGTTGAAGCTGAGGAGTCTTCCCTTGAGCATCGGCGAATTAAACTATCTCTCCAATATGTAACTAAACTCTTAGCTAATAAATCAAATCTTACTTTTAATTGTGTTTCAGAACCTCAAAATGTTGAATTTTTTAATCGCCACCAGAAACATATTCCTCCATTGGGAATTAGAATTAAACCCCACATGGAATCTGCCAAAATTGATTCTGATTCTGTAAGAGAAAACCGTAAAACTCATATTCCTCCTCGGCACCTTAGAAAACCTACAGTTATTTTGGACCTTGCTTCTTCAAAAAATCTGATACCAATTCCTTGCAGTTTAAACCAAAATATGCCGAAATAAAGTCCAGGTATATTGCATATACAAGGTTCTATACAGATGGATCTAATGATGGTGACAAAGTATCACCAGCTGCTGTTACTGGTGATCATATCACCTCAGTCAGAATACCGAATCAGAGTTCTATTTTCACAGCTGAAGTTAAAGCTGTACAACTCACACTTGAACACATCGAGAATGTACAGGAAAAGAAGTCAATTATTTTTTCCGACTCTCTTTCCACTTTAATTACTTGACTCAGCTCCAGGTTGAAGAACCCTGTCATTTTGGAACTTCGTGAGAAGTTACCAACTCTCATGTCTGACCAATGTGATATCGTGTTTTGCTGGTTACCCGGACATGTAGGTATCGCTGGTAACACCAGAGCAGACAGTGCAGCAAAAAAGGTTTTATCCTCTCACTGATTTTAAGATTCCGTTCAGTGATTTCAAGCCTCATATCAGTAGTTACATCAAATCTATGTGGCAGACGGAATGGGATGAGGCGACAAATAACAAGCTTCATCGCTTCCGACCAACTATTTCAGATCACTACCCGTCCAGTTATCTTTGTAGGAAGGATCTTGCAATTTTGACACGGTGTCATATTGGTCATACACGACTAACACATTCTTTTTTGTTGGAGGGTACTGTGCGACCAGAATGCATTCCCTGCCAGCAGATGCTGTCAGTGGAACACATTCTTTTACATTGTACTGATTTTAATCTTAGTAGACGACAGTATTTCAATGTTGTGTCCCTTAGAGACCTATTTTACAAAACAAATCCTCATAAAGATCTGTCGTTCTTGAAGGAAATCAACCTTTTAAATAAATTTTAAAATTGTTTTACTCTTTTAATCTGGACTCATCAAGTTTCAATTCCTCGGGTTAATTTGGAAGTTATTCTCTTCTCTTCTCTTCTCTACCCATTGTTGTTTAAATCATTCCGGTCTTTGACAGATCTATTGTAGTTATTTTCTATTTTTATTCAATCTTTTTTACTTCTCAAATGATAATGACTTTTTACATTCCACTGTTTTCTCGCCACGACATAGCCTTAGCTGCTGGTGTGGCGTTAAGCAACAATAAATAAATACATAGAAGTTCCACAACGGAGCTTCAGCTTCAGATCTCACAGGAAATGTACAGGTGGCGGTGTGAATTGTAAGCAGGTGGGTTTTATTGGCAGGGGTGTGGGCAATGGATTCATTTTGGTAGAGGAGATGAGAGAGAGGCTCCTACACTTAGATTCGGCCATCCCTCTGTGTGGTGTGGGTCTGGTAGTCTATGGAAGACAAATATACACCCAGATCTACCTGGGCGTCAACTAGCCCAGATAAGTCAGGGTGTATATGATTCTTCTTGAGACTGAGCGTCAAAGGATCGCATCCCTCCCCTTTCACAAAATATTGACTGCAAATCAGACATTCATCGTATTTGTAACACTCCTTAGCAGCGGTTGCGGTTACTTACTGTGAGATGGTCACTGTACACCTCTATCTGGCATGCCTAACTAAACGTTCGGAGTGGTTCCCCACCTGAAACCCCACTCCCAACTCAACCAGTGTGTATATCATATCTTTCTTCCAATATATGGTATCATGAATTAAGACATGCTCCATGTGTAATTATAGCCTTCAAGTTGATCCCCCCCCCCTCCACACAGCCTCCACTCCACCCAACGATCCCTGTCACCCAACCATCCACCCCGGCCGTGGTGGCGCGGTATTGAATTGCAAAACGCCTCGTTGTAGATTGCATACTTTTATGCCTGATCAGAAAGAGAAAGTTTCCTCCGAACAAACGGAAAATCATTATCAGATCCGTAACTCCCTCCATTGTGATTCACAAAATATTATTTACCTTATCACTTGTAAACGCTATCGGAAGTAGTATGTTGGTCAAAGTCAACATCCTTTCAGAAAACGTTCTACTAGATACAAACATGATATAAAACATAATGCTGATGCCTCAGTAGCGCAACATTTTAACTTCCCAGGTCATTCTTTGGATGATTTCGAAATCCAGCCTGTTGAACAATCACCATTTAAAGACACGGATGAATTTAGAAAAAAGCGTGTAGCTTTTTTGATCCTTTAGCCATTTGATATGAACATATCAGAGGGAGAATGCGAAAGGGGGTCCATCATTCCTTTCACTTTAACATACAACAGAACGAATATCGAAATATAAGAAAAACAAAAGCTTGCGTAATATCATTGTAAGGACTAAATTAGAGCCATTCAATGAATAACTTAAATTATTGCCAGTCAGTTTAACCAGTTCCTAAGCCCATCACTTAGTTTAAACAATTTTGTGTATTTTGTATCATGCTTGAAACCCATCAAGGTTAAGTAAATGTATATTTTCACGAAAACAATATTTCGGCGGGTTATTACACGAAAAAAAAACATTTCAGTAGGAAATGTATGTGCCAGTGCGAATTTTTAATCTTAAATACGCACACTCACTCTTCCAACGGAGTGCCCATCGCAAATTTATGGGAGAGGGACAACATCACAATAGGAAAAAGTCTTCAAAGGACGAAATCACAACGGACAAAAGCCCCATAAGACAGAATACCTTATACTATATGACAGAATTCCCCATCTCAATCAACTGACATACTAACTCCTACGTAAGAGATATTATCTCTTACGTAAGACATACTAACTCCTACGTAAGAGATATTATCTCTTACGTAAGACATACTAACTCCTACGTAAGACATACTATCTCATACGTAAGACATACTATCCCCTACGTAAGACATACTAACGCATACGTAAGAGAAATTATCTCCTACGTAAGAGAAATTATCTCCTACGTAAGACATATTAACTCTTACGTAAGAGATACTAACTCCTACGTAAGAGGGAAAAAAAATTTCTCCTGTGACACCAATACGCTTCCATAGAAGACAACAGGAAAACTGGAAAAATTAAACAGAGAACTCATCGAGAGTTTAAGAACAAATATTACCTGGAGCCTTATTTGATCTATACAATAACCCCCGAGGCGAGAAACATATTTTCTCGTTGCGTATAAGTAACCACAAGCTTATGGTTGAAATGGGGAGGCATATGGAACAACCCATGCCCGTAAGTGAACGCTAATACGTGGTGTGCGGCTCAGGTGCAATGGAAACAGGATGTCACTTTGTTATGGAGTGCAGTGAATATGCATCTCTCACAGAACGTGTATTTTACAAATTTGAAAGTGAATACCAAGAGTTTGTTGAGATAGACACCTCCAAGAGATTCATATTCTTGACGAGAAACAATGTGCCACTGCTATGCGGTATCATCTGTAATATGATCCAGCAATCCTTAAAACAACGAGAACAAGTTCTGTCAATCTGACACCAAGAGGTAACATTAACAATATTATATTACAACCACTAAAAGCCTTAATATTTACATCTGTCATTTGGAATTAGTATTGTTTTATGTTTCTATTTATGTTGATTTTGTATGTGCAAAGCAACCTGCCTTTGTTCTGGTGTATTTGCTGAATAAATCTTACATTATCTTATCTATTAACCCTTTACCCAACGAATCGCCCGCATCCGCCCGCGTAATTTGCAAATTCAGCAGCTGAAAAAAATATTATTTTTCGAAAAATTTCAACAAAACCATATCATGTGACCCCTCTTTGGAACGAGCTCGTCGAGCTCGTTCCAACGAGGGGTCACATGATATGGTTTTGTTGAATTTTTTTGAAAAATTAAAAAAAAATTATATTTAAAATATATTAATTTTGATATCGTCTGCGTTGGGTAAAGGGTTGAATGGAGCACCCTGAGTACTTTTTGAAGGTTTAGGCTCAAGTACCCAGAAAGTGGACGAATAACCATAACAAAATGTCCCAAGAAATATCAGGGTGAGAATACATGAACCATGCTGTTTTAGGGATTTCAGCTATCTAAATATATATGCGAGGTTCTCACTTTCACAGTTCGGGGTGACGGAAGTCCACGGTTTTAATCCGTGATTATCACTGGTAAATCCATGCCGGGTCCGTCCGTGGACATGGCTGTGGTTTTCCGGGATAAAGCCTCGCGCTTCCACCGCCTTATTTTTTCCATAGCGTGATTTTAAAAATGTTTGAAAATTTCATTTTGTTTCGTCAACAACCGTAAGCAACCGTAGAAAACCGTAGACACCGAGACACAACCGTAGCATATCCGTAGCCGATCCGGCATTAACCGTGGTCAGGAATGGGGTCCTGGTTGACCACCGAAAGCGCTGGATAGACTACGGATATGCTACTGTGGTCTGGTGGGCCAAATATATAGTTTTGACCGACCAAACCGTGAAAGACCGTGGCATGACCGTGACATCTCATGATTAGCCGCGTTTCTCAAAAGAAACCCTTCACTGTCCCCACATGGTCTACATTACCGCCAACCTATATACTTGGAACATTCGAATGTCGTTCAGGATGTGGCGGGAGCTCGGGGAGGGGGTATTGAGTGTCTCACTCCACGGTTACTCTACGGCTTTCTACGGATGCTTACGGTCGCTGACGAAAAAAATGAAATCAACCGCCGAAGCCTGTTATCGACAGGATATGTACTCACTGTGAAGCAAACTCTGGGAAAATAGAAAACGAATACCATTTTCTTATGGAATGTTCACATTATTCAGAGCTTCGATCAGAACTATTTGTTCTGATCAACAGTGAGATTGACGGTTTTATTGATCTGAGTAAATTTGAGAAATTCAAATTAATATTTGAAAATAGAACCCCCAGTTTATGCCATAAAATCTGCCGCGTGATCCGGGATTTTTTCGCCAGACGATTATGATATGTTTTGTGATGTGTATTGGAAATTCTTGTTCACGTCTCCACGATCTGTTGCGTATCAAATTAATAAAAAACATATATAGTACTTTGATCATGGAAAATTGGTGGATGAAATTGTAATATTTTGAGTTCTACTTTTGTTCATGTTACTTGTAGATTATCGCATACTGTCCTGTATAGGCTGTTTTATGCTAATAAATGTTATGTTATGTTATGTTATGTTATGACCGTGACATAACCATAGAGAGCATAGAAGAACCGTTGCAGAACCGTAGCATATCCGTAACACCGTAGCATGACCGTGAATAACCAGGAGAAACCGTAGGACAACCGTAGCTTGTCTGTAGCGCTTCCGGTGGTACCGTAGGAAAACCGTCATATTATCGTAATAATCTTGGAGAATCCTTGTTACTTACTTAGCACAACCTTAGTAATCCTTAGCCACACAATAGTGCCATCGTAGAAGTTGTCTATCGTGGCCAAAACATGCCGGTTTTACCACGGTTCAAAACCGCAGCAATCCGGGGTCTAAGCCGTGAATGTGAGAACACAGCCTACGATTAACATTTTCCAGGAAAAGTTGCGGGCCACGTGGCAACGCCGCTGATTAAAAGACTGTGGCAGCTTGCTTGTTCAAAGCTCTCCATATAAGCATAAAACGGTTCGCGAGACAAGCGCGGATCCGACGTGGCGTACTCCTCACCAAACGTCCAATATCAGCTTGACTGATGTTATTCCATTCTTCCTGCAGTGCAGCGGCGAGTTCCTGGACATTAGTGGGGGGGGGGGGGGGGGGCTGTTGGCGTTGTCGTAGGCGCCTGCCAAGCATTTCCCAGACGTGCTCGATTGGTGAAAGGACTGGACTTAGTGCTGGCCAAGACAGTGTAGTGATGTTCTGCTCCTGGAGGAACTCTGCAGAGACACGGGCCCTGTGTGCTCTTGCACTGTCATCTTGGAAAATGAATCGACGGTCGTGACGTCGCGCAAATGGCACCACACGAGCTGCTGACATGTGTCATGGTAGTTCTGCCCTGTGACACGCCCTTGGATGACATGTAATGCTGTTCAGCTTGTCATGGTTATACCTCCCCACACCATAACCGTTCCACCACCAAAACGATCGTGCTGTCTAACAGTTACGTCATTGTATCGTTCGTTCCGCCGCCGCCACACTTTGTTTCGCCTGTCGTGGAAGTCGAGAGTGAACCTCGATTCATCGGAAAACATGACGCTGCTCCACCGACGATTGTCCCAGCGCTGTCGTGCTCCATACCACTTACGCCTTGCTGCGATGTGACGTTCAGTCAAACGTGAAATTATTCGAGGTCGTCGAGCGTAAAAATTTCAGCTGTGTAGGCGAATTCGGATAGTCTGACCACTGACTCGCACATCTGTCGCTCCGTACAGCTTCTAACTAATTTCTGAGGCATTTTGATGGCGGTTATTTAATGTTGTGATTAGCAGTTGTCGCCCTTGGATGACCCGACCGACGTCTGTCATCAACATTGCCTGTCTGACGGAGCGTGACTACAATCTGCTAATCACCGATTGAGTAACATTGAGAATTCGAACCACTGCAGTCTGTCTGTTGCCAGCTTCCAACATGCCAACGGCACGTAAACGTTCGTCACGAGCAAGTCTTCGCATACCTCAAAAGTTGCGTTTCGATCAGAAACTATTGATGATTGAGTTTATACCAAGAAAAGAACGATGAGACCTCCGAAAAAGCCCGTCCAGTACAAATGGAAATTTCAAAACGTACCCCATAGACATTAACCCTTTACCTAACATGAAAAGCAGACGACGCTTGCTGAAAAAATTCTTGAATAACTAATTTTTTTCATTTTTTTTTTTTTTGTCTCAAAAACATAGGTTATGACCCCTCGTTGGAACGAGCTCGTTCCAACGAGGGGTCATAACCTATGTTTTTGAGACAAAACATGAAAACATAATGAAAATTAATTGGCGGTTTTTGAGGATAGCGCTGGCCGTTTTTTGGCATTTACGTTTTGTAAAGGGTTAACACGGCGCTCGTGCGAAAAACCTGCACGAAGTTTTCGTGGGCCGGTGACATTCATGGTCCACACTAAACTTGGTAACATACTGATGTGTCCAATCACGAGTATCCAATACCATTTTCCGAAAATATCAACATCAGTTTGGAGATCCCCTACTTTTTTTAGTATATAATGTTGTTATAATACAACACTGGATGCTTCGAAGCAGAGACGGTGGGACTAAAATGAAAGTGTGCGTGTAGGTGAGCTTTTTTTATCTTCTCGATTTTTGACTCAAATACACAGTCTTTGGCGTCTCATTCGAGCGAGAGCTCTTCGATATCTTTCCAGTGAGGGGTCATAAGCTATATCTTTTAGGGTAAAAAATGATTTTTTCAATAAAAACCGTTATTCGAGAATTTCTTTAGCAAGTGTCGTCGTCTGTTCTTCGTGTGTTGAATAATTATAATAATGTTGATTCGAAAACGTCCGTGGGTATTTTTTTTATTCATCAAAAGTTGGGGGGGGGGGGGGGGCAGCAAAATCTATGTTCAGAAATAATGTGGGAGACAAGCTTCCCCAGTTCTAGCAGTTTCCGGAGTCGCTGCTTCGAAGGCTCACCTCGAGTGGGATCGCAGCCAAACAGCACCATGTGATGAACGACGCGACGATTATCCATTATTGCCTCCTCTGCGAAGATATGATAATCGCCATCCGTTGGCAAGTCAACCATAGAGCATATGTAGGTTGTCTCTTGATTTGGCACAGTATGGTTACCAACTCGAGCTGTGAATGATTTGACATCTGAAAAAAATACAATAATTTATTTGATATGATATTCTTTCATAGAATTGCCCATAAGAGACTAAGATTTTTAAAGAATTATAAGTTTTGGGGTCATTAGTCCGTCTCATCACTCCCAGCCCATTGGGGCTAACAGCTTCTAATGAATAAAGAGAATTCCCAGAATTGCCCTTTATCAAACTCGGCTGATGTGGCGCGAATCTGGGCTCCTATAAACCAAAGTAGAGTGGTTCCCCTTGATGCGTTAATATGATGCAACAAATCTGTTTACATGGAAATCGTTCACCGTTATTTGTCGAACTTGAGGTCGAAATTGAGTTTTTGTTTGGTGAAGAATTAATCATGCCAGTAGGCAATAAGTAAGGATTAGGTGGGTGGAAAGAAGAAAGAAGGGAGTTGTACAGAAAATCAGCTCGAAGTAACAGTCGTAAACGGAGTTTTGTCGAAGTGAGAGAAGAGATTCAGCTGTATTCGAATGCTGCGGCGTCGCCTCGAAGCCGGAACGTTTGGAGAGCTGAACTTGGAGAATTGGCAACGTTGGACTTTACAAAAAGAATTAGAAACAATAACACTGTCTAAAGAGAGAGGTGACAGAGGTCCCGTCATCGATCCTCGGGTGGAGAAAGTTCTCGAGATATCCGAACACTCTCTGTCAGCAGCAATTGTGTGGTTGATGCTGTCACAGCGTGCCGTCCTATCGGGTGGGGGACGTAAAATGGCTGTCTTCTGTGCGGAGAGAGACACACTCCGTGTAGGTTAAAGATCCCTTCGTAGTATTCGAGAAGAGCGAGGCCACGAAGTTGGGGTTACGAAGGTTACCCCACACACCTGCTCCATTGGGCCAAGGAGACGTTAATTTTAAGTTGCATAACTTGTTCGCCAATGCTTGTAAAACAAATAAGCTTAAAACAATACTGTCAGAAAACTGAAGCAGATCTGAGAATGTGTGTAGTTATTTGTTTTGGTTTAACCCTTTACCTAACATGAAAAGCAGACGACACTTGCAAAAAAAAAAATTCTTGAAAAACTAATTTTTTTCATTTTTGTCTCAAAACATAGGTTAACTTGACGAGCCCGTTCCAACGAGGGGTCATAACCTATGTTTTTGAGACAAAAATTGAAAAAATAATGAAAATCAATTGGCGATTTTTGAGAATCGCGCTGGCCGGTTTTGGGCGTTACGTTGGGTAAAGGGTTAATAAATAAAGAGGGTATTACTTGGTTAGTTCCATATCGGCCGAGATATCAGCCCTCGTTAGCTTCACATTAGACTTCGACCTTCGGTCTCAGGCTTGTATGAAGTTACCGCGGGCTAATATATTAGAAGTTATTACTTGGTAAGCTTCATATCGGTCGAGATGTATAAAAACTGAGATTCCGAGTCGTACGGAGATTCGTCGAAGAGGGAGCAGAGATCCAGCTACCCGCCAACAAAATATTAACACAATTTAGTGGAAATGCGCTGGACGCGACAACTGTTACTTATTCTCAGATCCTTATTCAACATTCTTTATCAACCGAGAAAATCTGTTGATAACGAATGTCGAATAGGGAACAGGGAATAAATAAAGGTTGTCACGTCCTTGAACTTCTTGGCGTAATCACAAAACTACCGCTCATGTGACTCTTCAATCACAATTGTTTAATAAACAAACATTTCTGATGATATTGGTAAACTCATTAACCCTTTACCTAACATGAAAAGCAGACGACAATAGCCAAAAAAATTCTTGAATAACTAATTTTTTTAATTTTTTGTCTCAAAAACATAGGTTATGACCCCTCATTGGAACGAGCTCAACGAGCTCGTTCCAATGAGGGGTCATAACCTATGTTTTTGAGACAAAAAATTAAAAAAATAATGAAAATTAATTGGCGATTTTTGAGAATAGCGCTGGCCGGTTTTGGCCGTTACGTTGGGTAAAGGGTTAAAAGACTCTGTCAAATCAAGTCTCGACTGAGAATCATATTTTGCGTTCATATAAAAAATGAATGTTTAGGCCAAACAAAATTAAATAATTGATTTTCAGACAATTTTGTTTTTTAAACGAATGAGGGGGGGGGGGGGTACTTTTATTTTTTATTCCTAATGGTATAGTCGACGATACTTAAAATCCAGTTGTGAGAGCCTAAAATTAAATACTAGAGCATCCATGTTTTTTTTTTTGTAACAGTGATCAAACAACACAACATCAATATAGAACAATTAAAATGGAGATCAAGAATACGGTTGGCGTCTATGATGTTGTTCTATGCAGCTTTGCGTGTAATCTGTTCTGTGCAGTTTAATTTGGCAATGTAACAAACCCGTCCAAAAGTAACCGACAAACAAAAATAATGACATTTTGTTCATTTCAACATTGATATGATGAGAATAAAAAGATTGTACTGCAAAATCTCAGAGAGGATGAAAATATATGTGCAAACAAAGAACATTGTGGAGCGAGGATTAAACTGGTCTTTGACAGTCACGACGAATGCAAATACGCTGAGGGTTGGTTGTGCATAAGAGGGTTTGGAATTTAAAATATTTTTTTTTAGTATTTGTTGTTTTTTTTTTGGGGGGGGGGGGGTGCGGGAGGGTAACCCCCACCATTACCGCTTGGATCGTATGCCCCTGGTCCAGAAAAAAGACTCTGTTCTAGTGAATGTCTCTCTCGGACTCGAAATTCATCATGCTGGGAATTAGTGTGTCGCAATGTCAACAACAGTGGCGACTGAGTTCTTACCCCTGTTATTCAATAGGCGTGGACCCCCCCCCCCCCCCCGGCCACAATGTTTCATGGTCAACAATCTTTATCATTCGATGTGACGTTTGAGGATATTATCTCCCCTTAATTTGAAAAAAACTGTCTGTGAATTTTACACAGAGAGAGAAAGGAACTTGATATAAAAAGCTGATTTAATCTATGTTGACGTATTTATATCCTCGATGCTCTCATTATAAAGTAAACTAGAGTTATTTTCCTGTAGAGTGGTATAGAAAAGTGATCACTGGCTTATTATAATTTTTTCCCTATCAGTCAGTATCAATTTGAACATTTAACCACTCATTCACAATAGAAACTCTTTTTAAAATATAGGAAACAGCGTTTTCGGCTGTTTTTGATCGTCTATAATTTCTTTTTGTTCATTTTATCGATAGTGCTCTCATAATTGCTTAAAATTCAGACTTTGTCCTTGCCGGGAATCGAAAAGTCTGTCGGTTGTGGTTTCGCATTCTTTATTTTTGAGAAGAATAAAAACTCCCGAATTGCCATGAAATGAAAACACGTTCGCCAAGCTTATAATGAACTTAGACACTAAGCGTTAGCAAAACGGTTGGTAGTTTTGATAACCTTAATTTCGGTTTGTTATCAGTGAAATTCTGATGTTCAATTAATTAGCATGTCATAAAACTGGAGCATCTAAACAACTTCCGGATTTATTTTGTTTCAAATGCACGATTCTGTGGTAAACAAAAAATTAGAGAGTGCTTCCATTTTCTGGTAACTGTTTTTTTTATTAATTTTTTTTTGTTTTATTTCGAGTTTTTTTTTAATAGGAATGTTCATCATCAACAGCTGGAAAAAAACCGAAAAAAAACTTATTTCTCATACAATGGGTTGTCAGACTTCGCTAAAATGTACTACTTTGATTAGAAGAAAATATTGCTTTAATTGGATTTCCCATTTCACACCTTATTGTTGGCTGGTCATCAACAAACCACAAGTGTCTTTCACACCCAGTTACGTTGACTTTCCAATTGGATTTGCTTCAAAAGTCTGGTAATATCGATGGGGACAATTTCCACAAAAAGTCTTTTTCAATGATGATCATTTTCCGGGATGGGAATATGCTGTATGAAAAGACCGACTCTACCTGCTGGAATCGCAGTGTGACGCCGACATTATCAACATACTCGATAGGCCACTTCTGAAGGTACACAATCTCCCACATTCAAATTTTGATTGATTCCATATATAACACCCCAAAAGGCAGAGATACCACCCCAGCCCCCCCCCCCCACCACCACCCCACCCCCGTCACAGAGTTTCGAACAACCAATCCATGAATGCGATAAAAAATACCTGAAACACACCTCACTTTCATGCTGCAGTGTGAGGCTAAAAAGTGGTCTATTTTTGGCATGAAAATATTCATTAGTAATGTTGTCGACGATATGGATATCTTTGTATAGAAACGGCCCAGTTGTCAGTTTAAGATTGTTTAACCCTTTACCTAACATGAAAAGCAGACGGCACTTGCAACACAATTCTTCAATAACTAATTTTTTGTCTCAAAAACATTTGTATATATGTTTGTTTTATTTTGTTTTATTTCGATTTTTTTTTAATAGGAATGCTCGACGAGCTCGTTCCAACGAGGGGTCATAACCTATATTTTTGAGACAAAAAAATTAAAAAATAATTAAAATTAATTGGCGATTTTTGAAAATATAGCGCAGGCCGGTTTTGGCCGTTACGTTGGGTAAAGGGATAAAATAAACAGTTCGTTAGTTCTGAACAAGGGTGCGAACGTACCCTGTTAAACAGTTCAGAAATAACGTCAAACTCGACCAGAAGCAGGTAAATATAATGAATGGAAAAGTCATTGCATTGAGAATCAAGTAGGGACGAAACGTCCCCTCAATTTCCGTGTGATCCACGATGTTTCCACGCAGTCTCGGCACTTGACAACATACTGAACTGTAGAGCAGTTATAGTAGAACAAATTATTTCATGTAGCTGCCCTCACTGGTCTGGTGGATACAGTGGGCGTATATGACCGAAACTGATGTATGCTCAATTTTAATGTCAAATTGGCCAAATTACAGCTTTTTCGCCACCAACCCATGCACAATTTCTGTTAACTTTTACTTTCTGGCAATTATCTAACTGTTACCGACTGTGTGGGGGTCCACTGGCGTGCAAGTTACAGGATGCATCTTTCAGTCAACAGCATCTCTCCACCAGTAACTGTGAATTACAGGTTTCAAATGGAACTAGCTCGGGGGGGGGGGGGGGGGCACAAACACAAACCCGGACAACCTCTCAGCGCCAGCTCGCACCGGCTAGAAATAGACCAACTTCAACCAATTACCTCCATTCATCAAAACGCTGTATCATCTCAGCCATTTCCCAGCCGATTTCCGTGAAATTTTCAATCATCGTTCACAAATGGTTACTGCATCGTTTCACAGAAAGGGCGACACCAATTTCGCCTTTTGACAGGACGAATATGTGCAGGGCACGTGCTCGGTTCCTGGACTTTTAAATGATATGACCGAGCTCAGCAGAGCTGAAAAGTTAGAGTCACTGCTCCGAAATCTGTGGTCACATGCTAGTCTACATGGATGGTAGTGAATTCCAAATGTTAGACACGCGCGAGCTGAATGCTAAGGATTTTTTTGACCAGTTGAATGCTAGAAGCCACAATCAGGCCTTTCAAAAAAAATGAGGGTACCAGTGCAATAGCCAATATTTTCCTTACCCATATTTCGTTTTCAGTCAAACGTAAATAAAAGTTAGTTTATATAAATTTGTTATATTACAAATTATTGGAGAGTGCCTGTTGGCACTCTCCAATAATTTATAATAAAACAATTTGTGATGAAAGATTGAGACCACCAAAACTAATCTAGCCCACAACCAATTAAATAAATATTTATTTTGTACATACATATGAGAATCGTGTCGCATTTCGCGAAGATTATAACAATGATGTATCAAAGTGTACGGGATATTGACATACCGGGCTACAAGTGTGTTGGTTTGTGTTGAGTTGATGAACGGCACAGAAGAGGGGCGTTAAAAGATACAAAGTACAATGCAAAGAATAAACGGGGAGGTATTGGGTTTTATTTTGCCAATCAATATCATGCTTTTCCTTACCGAGTTTGTAAGATAGATGACCTTGCCATTTGGATAGAATTAGTTGAAGCAATGCTTACTTATCTTGTAAAATTATATTTGTGTCAGTGTACATTCCTCCAAGTAACTCAAGTTATTGGAAAACAAAATATCCGAGCTCACCCATCTTTGAAAAAATAGACAAAGAGATACTAAATTGGCGAGCTACACATTGAATTTCAAATGACAGGTAGGGACAAAAAGACTACATTATACACTTATACGAATCCGAAATTTGCTTTGAAATGGACAAAGGGCAGTTTGAAATGGACAAAGGACAGCGAATATAAAGCAATAGAATCACTAAATAGTCCTGAAATACAGTCTAAAATTCAATACTTCAAGATGAAGACTTACTCAGTTACCAGGGATGGCACAGAAGATGCAGCCCATGACTTAACAGGTATAATAAATTCAGTTAATAAGACAGATTGTAGATTGATACCAAATTGTAAAGGTAAACAAAAATCTAAGCGCAAGTGGTTTGACTCAACCTGCAAATTTCTTAAACAAAACATGAGCACAATTGTTAATGCAATGAAAAGAAGACCCGGTGACAAATCTTTCACAATTTTTGTTCAACGCAAAGAATGCGTACAACCCCCCCCCCCCCCCCCCCCCCAAAAAAAAAAAAATAAAATAAAAAATAAAAAACCGCAAATCCATACTTTTTTACAAAAACATGTGCAATCAGCTCGACACATTAGAATCTTCGGACCCCAAGTCTTACTGGAAAATAGTAAACTGTCTTAGATCAAAAGAAACGCCTTCAAATGAGCTTGACCCTGATACAACGGGCAGTGTCTTCAAAAATTTGTTTTGTAAAGAGGTTACAACTACATGAGAAAAATCATCTTCCAAAAACAAAAATTAATTTAAAAGACCCTTTAAATAATGAAAATATAACCGCAGAAGAGATAAATACTGATCTCCGGCAATTGAAAAACAAAAAAGACTCCTGGTGCAGATCAGGTGTCAAATGAAATGCTGAAGATTCTGGTACCTTTCATGATTGACGATGTTGTTAAATTATTCAACCAAATATCAGACTCACACCATTATCCTCTCAGCTGGAGTGAATCTACTATCACAACAATCTATAAAAAAAGAGACAGATATAATCCTGACAACTACAGGGCCATCGCCCCGAGCTGTACCTTGGGTAAGCTGCAATCAACAAATATAATGAACTAAGAAACCCTTATACGCTGCGTTTGTGGATTTTAAGAAAGCGTTCGACATTGATCAATACTTTTTGAAAACAAGAGGCCCCAGGGGGCCTGAGGGCGCTCACCTGACATGGTAGCCTAAATATCAACCCAGAGAATTGATTTCAACAAGTTGCATCTGCTCCTCCTAAGAAAAGCCTCATACCAAATATCCAAAGATTCTGACCAGTGGATCTAAAAAAAAGATCTTTAAAGAATATTCCTCATATTGAGCTAAGTTATAATTCGGGCTCTCACAGGGAGCCCATATATGAACCCAGAAATGAAATGATGCTGCATAAAAAATATCAAAAGCATTCATCTGCTGGATCTGAAGAAGATTTTTAAAGAAAATTCCTAATTTTGAACTAAGTTGTCATTCGGGCTCCCATAGCGAGCCCAAATGTGAACCAAGGGACTTGGTTTGAACAAACTTGAATCTCTATTATTTGTGAAACAGGTCCTGTGACTCCAATTCTTTTTGGCTTTTAGCTCACCTGACTGAAAGTCAGGGTGAGCTATTCTGATCACTTTTCGTCCGTCGTCCTTCGTGAAGGTGGTGTTTGGGCGTTTTTCTCCCAAACCACTGGCCGCATATAAATGAAATTTCATGTGAGTAAGGGTTATATAAGGACATTTTGATTTTTTGTCAAATTAGGTTTCGGCTCATATTGAGCAGAGGGATGGGGCAAAAATGCTCCAATTCTTAAAAAATCTTCTTCTCAAGAACCAGCAATAGCAGAGACTTGATATTTGGTATGCAGCTTCCTTTTGAGGTGTAGACTCAAATTTGTTCAACAGAAGTTCGAGGGGCTATATTTGACGATGTTAAAGGAGGGGCAAAAAATTTGGCCCCGCCCCAAATTTCTGTTTTCCAAACCGCGAGGCCGATTTGAACCAAATTTTACGTGAGTGCTTATTGGGTCATAAGTACCTAATTTATGCAAACAATTTTTTCCCATAGCCCCGTGGGAACCACAGGAGCTAAAAATAGAAAAAAATGAAAACGCCCATATCTCCAAAACTGCACGGCAGTGAGAATTTTTATTTGCTGTGAAGCTTCCTTGGGACCAACAGAAAGGATTGATCAAAAAAAAATTGCCATCGGTTTTATCATAGGGTACAGTTTCGGGACTTTGAAAAAGTGCCGAGTCAGCACTTTTTAACACTGTAGACAATGGGAAAAACATTAAAAAATCTTCTTCTCCAGATCCAGCAGGCAGAATCTTTTGATATTTGGTATGCAACATTGTGGGGTGGATCTGATTCAAGTTTGTTCAAATTGGCCCCCTTGGTTCATATTTGGGCTCAGTATAGGAGCCCGATTTCGAACTTAGTGCATTTCAGGCAAATTTCTTTAAAAATCTTCTTCTCCACATCCAGAATCTTTTGATATTTGGTATGCAACATTGTGGGGTGGATCTGATTCAAGTTTGTTCAAATCGGCCGCCTGGATTCATATTTGGGCTCACTATAGAAGCCTGAATTCAAACTTAGTGCATTTGAGGCAAATTTCTTAAAAAATCTTCTTCTCCAGATCCAGCAGGCAGAATCTTTTGATATTTGGTATGCAACATTGTGGGGTGGATCTGATTCAAGTTTGTTCAAATCGGCACCCTGGGTTAATATTTGGGCTCACTATAGAAGCTCGAATTGGAACTTAGTGCATTTCAGGCAAATTTCTTTAAAAATCTTCTTCTCCAGATCCAGCAGGCAGAATCTTTCGATATTTGGCATGCAACATTGTGGGGTGGATCTGATTCAAGTTTGTTCAAATCGGCCCCCTGGATTCATATCTGGGCTCAATAGAAAAGCCCGAATTTGAACTTAGTGCATTTCAGGCAAATTTCTTAAAAAATCTTCTTCTCCAGATCCAGCAGGCAGAATCTTTTGATATTTGGTATGCAACATTGTGGGGTGGATCTGATTCAAGTTTGTTCAAATCGGCCCCCCTGGGTTCATATTTCGGCTCAGTATAGGAGCCCAAATTTGAACCTAGTGCATTTCAGTCAAATTTCTTTGAAAATCTTCTTCTCAAGATCCAGCAGGCAGAATCTTTTGATATTGGGTATGCACCATGCTAGGGGGAGGGGGGGGGGGGGGGAGGTGAGATTCAATTTTGTTCAAGCCAAGTCCCTGGGTTCATATATGGGCTCACTGTGGGAGCCTGAATTATAACTTAGGTCAAAATGAGGAATTTTCTTTAAAAATCTTCTTCAGATCCAGTCGGAATATTTTGATATTTGGTATGCAGCATCCTTGGGGGGGGGGGGGGGAGATTCAAGGTTGTTCAAGCCATGTCCCTAGGTCCATATTTGAGCTCACTTGGGGAGCCCGAATGATAACTTAGTTCAAAATGAGGAATTTTCTTTAAAAATCTTCTTCTTCAGATCCAGCAGTCGGAATGTTTTGATATTTGGTATGCAGCATCCTTAGGGAGGTGAGATTCAAGTTTGTTCAAGCCATGTCCCTAGGTCCATATTTGGGCTCACTGTGGGAGCTTGAATTGTAACTTAGTTCGAAATGAGCAATTTTCTTTAAAAATCTTCTTCTTCAGATCCAGCAGTCGGAATGTTTTGATATGTGGTGTGTAGCATTCTTAGTGGGGGGGGGGGGGGGGGGGGGGGGATTCAAGTTTGTTAAAGCCAAGTCCCTGGGTCCATATTTGGGCTCCCTGTGGGAGCCCGAATTATAACGTAGTCAATATGAGGAATTTTTCTTTAAAAATCTTCTTCTTCAGATTCAGCAGTCGGAATGTTTTGCTATTTGGCATGCAGCAAGGGCTAAAATGAACGCAAATCAGCTGGATTGAATGAATATGAACCCAACTGGGTTCATATTCACTCAATCCAGCAGATTTGCGTTCATTTTCAACCCAGCTGATTTTAGAGTGTATTTTTGGAAACTATGTTTTTTTTACAAGCATCGAAACCAGGTGACACGATATTGTCCGCTATAACACATGGGCACCCACCTTAGGGCCTTGCGAAGCTTCAAGGTACGACTCGATTTCGAATCTTATCTCTTTACCCAACGTAACGGACAAAACCGGCCAGCTCAATTCACAAAAATCACCATTTAACTTTCATCATTTTTTTTTACATTTTTTTGTCTAAAAAAATAGCTTATGAACCCTCTCATTGAAACGAGCTCGTTCCAGTGAGGGGTCATAAGCAATGTTTGGACACAAAAAATAGCTATTCAAGACTTTTGCTCGGAAGTATCACCTGACTTTCGTGGTAGGTTAAGTAGATATTCGAAATCGGCTACCCAATTCGTTTCCTCTCGAATCTTTTTCATGGGAATATTGCTTGGTATCAGTCATCTTCATCGTCTCACAAAACGAAGAGTTCAGATGGAACTCGTACATAAATAATGTTGAAATAAAAGACTGAGTGTAACGTCTGCTAGATTAACCCCCTTCACTCTGATGTCAAAATATCCAAATTTCAAGTAGCCATTTTTCCCATAATGCAACTAGGAATTTAACCAATTCAATCTTGTTTGACAGAGCTCAATGAGCTCTGTCAAACAAGACTGAATTAGTTAAATTTCTAGTTGCATTATGGGAAAAATTTGCACCTTGAACTGCAGATATTTTGACATCAGTGTGCAGGGGGTTAACATAAATAACATCCGAACCCATACCACCAGCAATGCTGATTCCACTAACAATAGTCCCTGACACCGTTAAATGCGAATTTAAGGTTTCCAAGCAATGTCGGCGATGGACTATATTACAGAGTAATATTTCAACTACATCATCAAGGCATGCCTTCGACGAAGGCATGTCTTGATAATGTAGTTGGATTATTTTATCAGTGGTGACTCGAGCCACCACAGTCGGAACAGATTGGGTTATTAGTACTCCAACCCTCATTGGTCAATTTCAAGACGCCATTTATTTAATTCGATGTTCGATTCGATTTCGAATATAGACGTGATTCGATTCGAATCGAAAATATGTGATTCGCAGGGGCCCTACATCCACTTATTTATTTATTTATTTATTTATTTATTTATTTATTTATTTATTTATTTATTTATTTATTTATTTATTTATTTATTTATTAGGGTTTAACAACACTTTAACAGAACCAAGGTCATATCCTGTCGGTGACAGTTTTACGGGTGGAGGAAGCCGGAGTACCCGGAGAGAACCACCGAGCGACGACGATCAGCTGCCAGCTCCCCAACATCGTAACTCCGCACTGTAGTACAGGCAGGGTTAGATTGGTTTAAGTCATGCGCACCATCGACGTGCAGTATGTCTTAGTACACGGCTTCAGCGTACCCCCATGTGGACAGTCGGGATTAAGTGTCTTGCCCAAGGACACAAAGCGGGAGTCCGAACCGATCGCTCAGACTGCCATCCATCCAAGGGCTCGACGTTGCTTAACTTCAGTGTTCTGACGAGAACCGGTTACCGCAACGCCCCCCCCCCCCCCCCTACATCCACTACCAGATTATCGCTGGTAATACTGAAACTCGCGCAGTTTCATTAAACACTCCGACCAAAAGACTAATTGCGCCATATGTCATGTATGGGGGTATGTTTGTTTAAATTTATTTTGATGTTCTGTCTATTAAAATAAACATTTACTCTACAGTTAAAATGTGGCATTGGTCGTGGGTAGGGAGCATGCCACACCATATCTTAATCTGTGTCTGCGTTCAATGTTACTAATTTCTTACCTGTCCCATTGACAGCATCACATTCAAAATCCAAATTGGCGCAATCGACCCACTGATTTTTTTCGAAACATTTCAAATCCCTAAATTTATCACAGATTCCTGCAATCGAAGAACAAAATAAGAATTTACATAACCTTTGAAAATTCATGTGTATTTAATCCCAAAGGATTACATTCGTCAGAGCGGAGGAACCGTGTGATGGCATCGATGGCATATGCCCCCACCCCACCCAACTCTCTCTCTCTCTCTCTCTCTCTCTGCCCGCCCGCCCGCCCTTCCCTCGAGAGAGAGAGAGAGAGAGAGAGAGAGAGAGAGATTATATTTCCCAACCCGTCATTGCAATCTTAAGGATATTCAGCAAGATGTGGGTGCAAAGGCTCTTTACTCTGAATATGTGACCAAAGATTCCCTCGTTTATCTTTCTCTCGTTTTATCTTTCTATACTGCATTAGTTCAGCGATCTGAACGTGGTGGCAACCCCTCTACGTTCAGATTCTTCCCATTCAAATCTGTGGTAGAATTCCCCATCAAGTGAAGCTTTCGCCCTAATTTATCGGCTGCATTCGATAGTACACAGAGTATTTCCTTACATTTGGGCACAGTTTAATGATCCAAACTATATTTTATCCTTTAATTGTCGTCATTTGAATACTCGCGAAGCGTCAACGAAAATGTTTCGATATCGTCCATGTTTTTGTTTTAATATAAAACAGTAAAAACAATAACCCGGTAATGGCGCCGAAACGGATAGACCTTTTCATCGATGGCGGAATTGGAAACTTGATCGCATTCGCCGCAGAGGAGGTTGATAACGTCCTCTGTGGGAATGCGGTCGAGTTTGATAACCTCCTCTGCGCGAATGCGATCGACATTCCGATTCCGCATCGATGAAAGGTCTATTCGGTTCGGCGCCATATAACATACTAGCAGGGTTACCCGGCGATGTGCGGGGAAAATGTAGGGGTCATATGAAATGTACCCAAAAAACCCCTTAAAATAGGGGCCGCGTATTTTTCGACCCAACCCGCCCTACGGGCGGCACACTCGGCCCACGCCTTTTGGGCGGGGCCTTCGAACCCCGTCACTTTTTAAACCCCCACAATTAGATTCCGTGGTAAAAAGTTACCTTTGTAGACCCCTTTGAGGACCTATATCGGTGAAATCCATCAATTTTGCCCCTCCCCCACCCCCACCCCGCCACTTTTTAAACACCACCATTAGATTCCTGATAAAAAGTTATCCCAAGCAGACCCCTTTGAAGACCAATATCTGGTGAAAAAAAAAATTGGTCACAACTTTCGGTGCCCCTCCCTTGCCCCCACCCCACCCCGCACACTTTTTTTAAACTTGACGAGGACCCCCGCCATAAAAAGTATCCCTAGTAGACCCATTTTGGGTACTCTGGATAGCCCCATATTCATTTCTACAGCGGACAGACAGACAGACAGACAGACAGACAGACAGACAGACAGACAGACAGACAGACAGACAGACAGACAGACAGACAGACAGACAGACAGACAGACAGACAGACAGACAGCAGACATTCTAAAAATATAGTATAGTTTGTACGGAAGTGGTACCTCTAAACCAAAACGGGCGTAAAGAGCTTGGAAACACCTGCAGAACAATGCAATTGAAAATGGAAAAACGGGGGTCGAGTCATGCCGCAGTTCTAGAAGCAATCGGGGGGGGGGGGCTTGGGTGGATGAGGATCAAGGACAGGATAGGGGACGTGATGACTCAGTAGGTTGAGATGCAGGCTGCAATCCGGGAGATTCTCGGTTCGAATCCCTCCTGCAACAATCGCGTTGTGTCCTTGGGCAAGACACTTTAACCCATTGCCCATGTGAGTGACCGTTGTGAACTAAGGTGTAGGGAGTTAATTGAGAACTACTCATTGGAGATCTCAGACCTAAACGTTGGGGCAACCCAGGGGTAAAAAAAATCACCAGAGAAAGAGTCATGGAGGTATGGTAACTTTAATTGGCGAGATGGGTCAAATCAAAGAGGACCATTGGCAGGCCTGCATGATAAAGAGAAAATCAGGTTTTTGAAGCGTACCTTGAGATTTGGGGGATCACTGTTGTTCGAGCTGAGTCGCGGTCCCTGGGGTGCCTGAGGGGTAGAAAATTGGGGAAAACAGTGAAAAGGGAAGTGCAGGCACGTGTGTAATTTGGGGCGTGGCGGAGGCCCTGGAATACTTTCTATTAGACCGCCCAAAATATCAGTCTAAAAGAATAAGATTCACTGGGAGTATAATGGGGATGTGGGATGGGAGAATGATGGACATGTGGTAAGTGAGTGATTCAAAGGAGTGATTCAAAGGAGAGGGTTAATATGTTAATCGGAGAGACTGGGAAGAACTGGGGCAAGGGTTCATCTCCGAGTGTTGGGAGGGAGAGAGGAATGTGGGAATAGGGAGGGCTGTTGGGAGCACAGGGGGGTAACCAATGCCTTCTCACCTGAGAACCAGGACAAATCAGACCAAAGTGTTATTGTGTTATATTATATTGCATATTCGCTAGTGGCAAATATTCAACCTACAATGTGGTACGAGGTTGTACCACATGGGTGCCCCCACCCTGAACGGAAGAAATAGAGTATAGACATATAGTGCGTCTTGAGAGACATGGATAAATACAACTTTCAATAAAAACGGCTATTTTGGACGTGGGGGGGGTGGGGGGGGGGTGCATCGTGCACATAGGTGGGATCACTGTCCGAATGTGGTGGACCGATGAGGGGGGCCCAGTACGTGGTTCTATTTTTTCCAGGGATCCTTCATGGCGCACACACTGGGTTTCTGTCTAGTCTCGAGGACCAATGTGAGTGCCCCACAGCGGTCTGCGGAACCCGACAGAGACCCATATGGTGTACACGAAGAGATCCCAGTTAGCCTTTTACGATACACGAAATCTCATTCCTGCAAATACACATGGACCCCCCCCCCCCCCCCCCCCCCGTCTCTCTCTCTCTCCTTCTCTCTCTCTCTCTCACCCTGGCCGAATAGGACGAGCTGCGTGTGCCTTTCAAAAACTATTTGTAGTGATGTGGTTAAACACAAAGTCTTGTGACTTCTTCACTGAATGCACAAATTCAACTGTGTTTCTGCTTGTTTCGATGATGTCCTGCAGTATTCTTCCAATCTCCCGTATCTTTCTCCAATTTCAAGAAGTCAAAGTGCAAATGTTTGTTTGTTTGGTTGGGAATGTACCTTTCAACATACGAATTCAAATCATGGTTGACACTTTCCAGGCCGAGGAAGCCAGAGAGAACCACCGATTAGTGCAAAGTATAACAAGTGTCAGAAACTTACGTCTGAAACTTACGAAGCTGACGCAAGCAGGGTTAGCGCTGTTTGAAGGCAGAGTACCGTCACCGCGCTATATGTTTTCCACCTGAAATGCAATGCGCTGTCTCAAATCGACCGGAAGGGTGAATAATATATATATATTATAATTCGACAACGGAAATTTATCCTAAACGAACGGATGTAGGGTCTGTTTGTCAACCAATTATGTACTTCAACAACCATCTTCACAACATGGCAATGTTGTGATATATGTGGCTAACTAACAATGCACACACCTCTAAGAAGGTCAACGTAACCTTAAAATGTTCATTTGTCGTGTGTTTGAGAGAGAGAGAGAGAGAGAGAGAGAGAGAGAGAGAGAGAGAGAGAGAGAGAGAGAGACGGACGGACGGACGGACGGACGGACGGACGGACGTTCTACCGCCAGATGTACTTGTGAGATGATTTTAGAGTTAGGTATAGAGAAAATTGCGCAAAAAAACCTCACAAGTGGTTGGTGTACTAACGGTTCTATCCCCCAACCTCACAAGTAACGACTGTACACGGACGGTCACCTCGCAAGGCCATCTGCGGTGGCCCGGACGGGCGTTCTTTCTGGTATCGGGCAGGCAGGCAGGCAGGCAGACAGACAGGCCAACATTATTTTCTTTATCAATATATTTTTACACCATAATTCCATCCCAAGAAAATTAGGGTATATTCCCTCACGATTCAAAAATTCTGAAACTTGTATTTCACGTAATTTTCTGCAGATGTGATAAAATATAAGACAAGTTTTTAAAAAGTAAAAAATGTCGGCTCCGTTTAATTTTATGCAGAAAATCCGATTTTAGACATTGTTTCAAAAGAAAGCGTATCCTCAACCGGCAGCATAATACATTTTTTGTCTCTGTGATATAACACCATGAATGAATGAAAGTTATAACACCACAAGTGAAAGGAGAATTAATGAACATCAATGCAAAGTTGTTGTGCACAGGTAGGCGTTTGGGGATGACAGGTAGAAAATATTCTCATCTGTCACATTTGACAGTTACCTTGTTACAAACATTTCAGACTTGTCCAAGGTTTTAAGTGCAGTTGTTTTCATTTGCTTCATGTACAGCTGTGCAATACATGATTTTTTAAAAAGTTGTGACGTTAAATCCACAATGACATTTCTGTCACTACAATTTATCCCCAGAGTGAAATAAGGAACAACCTGCAATGCTTCAGATTTCAGATGGCCCTTATTCCATTTAAGGGTCAAAATGAACGTAAAATAAGATACACAAAACCCAAACCTACAAAGTAGCTCGACATTGAAAAATAACTCGACTTGATCCCTAAATATGTAGCAAGTAATTATATAAAATGAACGGCTCGCTAAAAAGAGGTTATTTCACTTGACTTTGGTAAAGGTTATAGGTAACGATACAACCTTGCTTGTGCTATCTTACCTGGGTGAGATATGCCATCTACTCGAGAAGGTATGGATCCTGGGGTCCATGTACAAGAGGGATCGCCAAGTTCCTCGCCGTTGGTCATACCATCTCCATCGGTATCCGCTTCACATAAATCTTGAGTCCATTTCTGTATAAAACGACATTGTTAAGCAGGCAACCCTGACAATATGGACGCCTCTTGGTATATGAACAGAATATTTATTTATTTATTTGTTTATTTTAAAGACACTATCGACAAATGTGGTATAACTGTGTCGGGTACTTTACGGGTGATGGAAGCCGAGGCATCAGAAAAGGAACCATCACAAAACAGCGGCAAGTAACCACCATTTATTTATTTATTTATTTATTTATTTATTTATTTATTTATTTATTTATTTATTTATTTATTTATTTATTTTTCAGCTGTTCTTCACACACCCGCCTCCTCTCTGCACTTGTGATCAAACACGGCACGATATCAACTCTGGAGCGCCATATCTCAATATTCTGTATGATCACATTTTGAAGTAACAGATATTATACCCATGCTTAACTCTTTGGACCTTAATTTAGTGGAATGGTATCGCGTTTGTGTATACTTACGGGGAGATGGGTCAGTACGTCCAATATCAAAATACAGGGAGGATAAGACTGCAGTTATTTTATCACCAATGCACCGTGTGCACACCTCCTATGATAAAACAAAAATGGGTCGAAATTGTGCCTTGGACCGAAAAATCGGTCTTAAGAGTGCAAATGGTTAACCCTTTACCCAATATAAAGACCATAATTGACCTGCGTTATATTCACACAAAAAAAAATATTTAAATTTTACCACTCTGCACACTTAGGTCAAAATATCAAAATTTCAACCTGTACATTTTCCAAAGTAATGCAACAAGGAATTGAACAATGCATTGAGCTTTGTCAAACAAGATTGTAAGGTTGAATCCTTCCTAGGTGCATTATGGGAAAAATGCTGCTTGAAATTTCGGAATTTTGACATCAACTGATTATTTTCCTAGTTGCATTATGAGAATAAGTGCTACTTGAAATTTTGGTATTTTGACATTAGTCAGTGTTTTAAATTCCGAGTTGTATTGTGGGAAAAAGTGATGCTTGAAATTTTGACATCAGTGGTTAAATTCCGAGATGCATTATGGGAAAATTCTTGCTTGAAATTTTGCCGTTTTGACAGCGTGCAGTGGGTTAATATTGTTTTCAAGTTTAGCCCCAGAACGTAGCTTATGCCCCCCTCCCCCAGTAGCACGAGGCGGAGGTTAAATGTTCAATTTACCAAATAATAATAATAATAATAATAATAATAATAATAATAATAATAATAATAATAATAATAATATAATAATAATAATAATAATAATAATAATAATAATAATAATAAGTCTGCAGAGGGTTAATATTGTTTTCCTGCTTTGCCCCAGAACGTAGCTTATGCCCCACTCCCGGAGAAGCATGAGGCGGGGGTTAAATGTTCAATTTGCCATATAATAATAATAATAATAATAATAATAATAATAATAATAATAATAATAATAAAATAATAAGTCTGCAGGAGGTTAATATTGTTTTCCTGTTTTGCCCCAGAACGTAGCTTAGCACCCCCCCCCCTCCCCCAGTAGCATGAGGCGGAGGTTAAATGTTCAATTTACCATATAATAATAATAATAATAATAATAATAATAATAATAATAATAATAATAATAATAATAATAATAACAAATTTGCTTCGCCCATCCGCTCAATTTCCGCGTTCCCCCAATTAAGAGAACTACATCAACCCCGCCTCCCGATAGACATTCCTCGCATGATCTGTATCCTAGGTTGTTGATTCCTGCTTCCCAATCTCTACTGAGACGTGTTATGTAGTACGGCAGCCTATTAGGGTCAGGATCTTTTCATTTAATAAACTGTTTATACAGTTTAATAAACTGTTTTTACAGATTAATAAACTGTATTTACAGTTTAGTAAACTGTATTTACAGTTTATTACGAGACTGTTTTTACAGTTTATTACGAGACTGTTTTAACAGTTTATTAGGAGACTGTTTTACAGATTAATAAACTGTATTTACAGTTTAGTAATTTGTATTTACAGTTTATTACGAGACTGTTTTTACAGATTATTACGAGACTGTTTTTACAGTTTCTTACGAGAGTGTTTTTACAGATTAATAAACTGTATTTACAGTTTATTACGAGACTGTTTTTACAGATTATTACGAGACTGTTTTTACAGTTTATTACGAGACTGTTTTACAGATTAATAAACTGTATTTAGAGTTTAATAAACTGTATTTACAGTTTATTACGAGACTGTTTTTACAGATTATTACGAGACTGTTTTTACAGATTAATAAACTGTATTTAGAGTTTAATAAACTGTATTTACAGTTTATTACGAGACTGTTTTTACAGTTTATTAGAAGACTGTTTTTACAAATTAATTAGCCATTCGACTATTGGTTAGTAGTATAGCATGTACCCGATCGTGCGATATAACCCGGACTTTTGGGGAAGCTGCTAGTGTTAAATCTTCATAGGAACCGGACTTTGTAGCAATTTCTCTGTGCGAAACTTCGGCGCCATCTGGCTAGATCCGGCAAGTGGTATACGAACTGCGTATATCGCCTACAATAGTGCTTCAAGTCGGTAGTAATGGCACAACGATAGAAGAAGATTATAGTACAGAGGACTACAGAAGAAGCTAGTCATAGCACAGAAAGCTGAAACCGATGGTAAGATCACCTGTATAGGAGCTATATAGGGCCTTGGAATCTCACTTATGGAATCCTACTTATAGAATACCTTTTATAGAATCATTGTGGAATCCCCTTTTGAAAACGTCTGGCCTTCAGCTCCACTTTTTGCAAGATGAGGATTAGAGTCGAATGTGGAGCCACTCGTTCAAACCAATTATTCTATGGCTTATTTGCTCGATGGGATTCTAGTCGTTTGATCAATCGGAGATAGTTAGCAAGCCTGCAGTAGTGCTACAAGTCAAATAGTAATAGTACAAGGAACTAATGGTACAAAGTTTCGAGGGTGGTAGAAATTTTAGTATTGGTCGACTACGAACGAGGTTATAGGACAGGAAGTGGAAGACAATATGTAAACAGATGGCAAGGCTATCTGTGTAGGAACTGTGAGATGATCGACTCGTCGCGGGGGGGGGGGGGGGGGGGGGGGAGGGGGAGTGGGTCTGATGAGCACCAAAAACTCATGTTTTAGAAAGGTTGTCGTGTGATACATCATTTTAAAGGTCTCGACGCGTGTAATCCGATTATTTGGTATTTGCCAGGTCCCTAGGGACTGAGACTTAGGTGCATAAAAAAATTCAAGTTTTAAAAAGGTTTGTTGTCATGTGATACACCATTTTAGCCCGAATATTTGGTTTTTTGTGTCTCCTCAAAGGGGTGGGACTGAGGGTTGGGACCTCAAACCCCAAATTTTAGAAAAGATGTCGGGTGATACATCATTTTAAAGGTCTCGATTTGAATATTCCGAATATGAAGTGCCCAACCCTCTCTGAAGAGGTGGGGCTGAGGGGCAAAACAAATTTAAGTTTTAGAAAGGTATTCGTGTCATATATCATTTTAAAGGTCTTGACTTAAATATATCGAATATGAAGTATCCGACTCTTCGCGAGGGGTGAGGCTGAGGGAAATTAAAAATACGTTTTAGAAAGGTAGTCATGTCACAATTCATTTTAAAGGTCTTGGGTCGAATATTTCGAATATGAAGTATCCGACCTTCCTCGAGTGGGTGTGGTGGGGCAAGGTCGTAAAACCTTAGGCGATGCGAACGACACACTCTCCAACATGTGACAATGTGTGAAAACGTGTACTTTTTAGTGTTTTATCAAAGGATTTCATTGAATTGGCGGTGATGTCTCGTATGTGAAATAGTCCAAATTGACTGAAGTTGGAAAAAAACATATATTTTTCCGTCGGTGTTTTCCAGTATCTCTTCGTCGGATGCGATTGGTTTGGTGAAGATCTCTCAGATGAGAAACATTTTCAACCGCACGATATCTTGGTTTATTCCAATCAGTCTGTCACAGACGAAAACAGCTTTAGGTAGTGCGCTTTTCAACGGATCTGATTGATTCGACAGTTTCGACGGAGATCTATCAAATGAGAAAGAGGAGATTTCCAACTGCGTGGCATGCTGCGTGGCATGCTGCGTGGCATTTAGTATGCAAGTGTATCTTACCGTTAACCTGCCTTGGCTCGACGGTGTTATTTGCCATAGTCTTATCAGAGTTATGTCCTATTATAGAGTTGATATTTTTCGCAAATGTGTTTGTTTTTAGGTGACAACAATTAGGCGAAATGGTGTCATATTTGGTGTGCAAGTGAGTAGTATATCGTGAACCCGATCGACCCTGATAACCCGAACTTTTGCTGGAGCAGCTCGTGTTAAATTCCCATAGGAACCGGACTTTTGCCGAGCATTTTTTCCTTAGGAAAACGTTTGTTCCCTCCAGCTAGATCCGGCAAATGGTGTACTTACAACATATGTAGTATACTGTGGTGTGTATAGTAATATACGTACACATTGGGCTCTGGGTATATATTATGGGTAAGTGGTGGGAAGATGATGGGAAAGTTGGGTTTTCTTGAAAGTTCTTTTTCGCGAAATGGTTGACGTTGCTATTGACGTCGTGACGTCCTGATGCGCACGCGACGTCACAGAGATGTTGACCTCTGTTGTTGTCTACTATACAATCTGACATAATGTTATTCGGGTCAGGGTGTGTCGAGTTTCTCGTATGGGGCGGGGTGTGTGATATGGTAGTGGCGGTATATATCAATGTTGGTATACTATTACCCCATTGGGCCTTCATGTCATTATTATTATTATTATTATTATTATTATTATTATTATTATTATTATTATTATTATTATTATTATAGAACGGCAGTACAGTATGGGCCATATATACCTCTGTGGCCCCCGCCCCTCCGCGAAAGCCATTGGAACTACAAATCGACTTAATGCTTTGTGTCATCCCATGACTGGGTTAGCTAGTATGTAATGCGGTGGCAGACGTTATTTTGGGGTGTGTGGGTGTAATGCATGGTCGTCGAGTGTGTTATCCTATAGGATGTATGCGTTGTACCACTACAGGGCCAATGTTAGCTCTTAGTACTATTATCCACCTGGTGTTATCCTATGACTGATATAGGTATTATGTAATTCTAGGCCAAGCGGTATTGATGGTACACGTAATGCCTGGCAGTTTAGAACGGTAGTATAACATGGGCGGTATATAACCCTGTAGGCTCCCTGTTAGTGCTTGGTACTCTTAACCAACCGACTGGTTTATTTTATTATATGGCTGGTATAGGTAGTACGTTATAGTAGGTCAAGTGGTATTATGGGGTTGAGGTAATGCTTGGTAGCTTAGAACGGCAGTATAGCATAGGCTGTATATACCCCTGTAGGTCTCTTGTTAGTCCTTGGTACTACTAATTCGCCAGATGCTTCATATTATCGAGCGGTATTGTGGGATGGGGTTAATGCCTGGTAGTACAGAAGGGCCGCAGAGTATGGTTGGTATATGCCCTGTGGGCCCGTCTTAACTGTTGATAGAATTAACCTACCGAATATTTGGTGTCATCCTATCACTGGTGAGGTGGTACGTAATCCTAATTCTTCCTACCTATTCCAATTATGGAAGCTGATTAACCAATCATATTGCTCCATTTCCCGTAATTTATACTTATTCATACAAAGTTGTCTCCCTTGTGCATAACAAAAGCATATATCATTCCCAAAGCAAATAAGCTATCGACCGAGTGACTCGCACATACTGCTCGAACGACTCAAATCCCATCGCGAAAATGAGCCATATAATAAAACAAACCAATCGGTTGGTTAATAGTACCAAGCAATAACAAGGGGGCCTACAGGGGTATATATGTCAAGGTGATAGCTTGAATTTTCGATTTTGTTGTTTAAAAGTGTATATATTTTTGATAATCATTCGCACTGGGCTAAATATAAAGCATAAGGATAAGGACATGGCGGACCCCGAAAACCGATTTGTCACTTAAACAGACCTGCAGTAATTCAAGCGCTGGTAATGAGGCATGCAATTTAATGTCCATTATGACGCATTTATTGAACGCTACATGGGCGGTCTGGATAAAACATTAAAGGTAGTAAATCCAGTGTCATCCTGCAGTCGTTATCTGTGTAATTATGACCAGTTAATGGGTAATTATTGTAAATACAGTACATCGCACATGTTCTAGACGCATACCCATATTATGCATCTGGTCTGTCACGAATGTCAGGATATACCGAAATGCAAGACTTAAAGGAACTTAAAAACGAATATTAAATTAAGATAGATCTAAGCGGCCAAGTTCAAGAGAAGCAATTAAAATGAGAATTAATGTTCTGGCTATCGAAATAAAAATCGATCGGGGAAATTCATTCCAGCCATTCCACTCTGAAGGTGTGTAAGGCTGTGGGTCGCTGAGAGTAGATGGGGATGTCCCATGCTTAGAGGAGGTGCCGCATCGGGGCGAAAGTATAGACACGTTGTGATGTAGGCGAGTCACGGAGCTCATATTTAGAATAGGAGCACCTATGTTTATCTCAGAATAATGTACTCTGCGTACGTACGTCTTGCCTTCTACAACAGATATGTCGTCTTCCTAAATACTAATAGTTCCCTGTGCTCCGTACTTCCTACTTCTGATCCGACATTCAGAAATGGCCACCGCCTTGGATGCGACGGAGAGTTTAGCCCCACTGTTGGCGACTGCTTGAGTGAAAAGCGTCCAGTCAAGTGACAAAACGCTACTGGCCGTGCGATGACAGCGTAAGAGTGACATTTCGTCACTTGTTAGAGGGAAAGCGACATACTAAAGTGACAATACGTTAGCGGCCGTGCGAGTGCAGTTGTAGAGTGATATTCTGTCACATGTTGAGTAAGAACGTCCGTTAAAGTGACAATAAGTTAGTGGCAGTGCGACGGCTGTGAAAGAGTGAAGTAAAGAGGCGACCAAAGAACAAGCGCCAACGAGAAGGAAGGAAAACCAGGAGGAACAGAGAATGCGGGCCCGCAAGTGACTCAAAAACTGTGTGGGTAGGGGTGATTAACGTTTATTCATTTGATTTCATGTAAGTCACAAATTACCACATTTATTTATATGTATATGTATTAAAATTTTTGTTTCCAGTGAACCACAATTGATTCATGCTTTTTGACGAAAAGTCACATACCCTTTCGGGATAAGGATCGCCCCTGCAAAAGTGAAACGGTCGGGTTCCTCACGGTGAGACATACGTTCACGCACGGATTCAGGCAACATTCATTGTTTCATATTCCACTCCCCTGCAATGTCGAGGCGATAGCGGTGAGATGTCTATCATAAAATGTTTCACTCAAGCAGTCGCCAACAGTGGGGCTAAACTCTCCGTCGCGGCCAAGTCGGTGGCCATTTCTGAATGTAGGATCAGAAATAGGAAGTACGGAGCACAGGGAACTATTAGTATTTAGGAAGACGACATATCTGTTGTAGAAGGCAAGACGTACGTACGCAGAGTAGGCTTGCCTGTATGAACATTATTCTGAGATAAACATAGGTGCTCCTATTCTAAATATGAGCTCCGTGACTCGCCTACATCACAACGTGTCTATACTTTCGCCCCGATGCGGCACCTCCTCTAAGCATGGGACATCCCCATCTACTCTCAGCGACCCACAGCCTTACACACCTTCAGAGTGGAATGGCTGGAATGAATTTCCCCGATCGATTTTTATTTCGATAGCCAGAAAATTAATTCTCATTTTAATTGCTTCTCTTGAACTTGGCCGCTTAGATCTATCTTAATTTAATATTTGCTTTCAAGTTCCTTTAAGTCTTGCATTTCGGTATATCCTGACATTCGTGACAGACCAGATGCATAATATGGGTATGCGTCTTGAACATGTGCGATGTACTGTATTTACAATAATTACCCATTAACTGGTCATAATTACACAGATAACGACTGCAGGATGACACTGGATTTACTACCTTTAATGTTTTATCCAGACCGCCCATGTAGCGTTCAATAAATGCGTCATAATGGACATTAAATTGCATGCCTCATTACCAGCGCTTGAATTACTGCAGGTCTGTTTAAGTGACAAATCGGTTTTCGGGGTCCGCCATGTCCTTATCCTTATGCTTTATATTTAGCCCAATGAGAATGATTATCGAAAATATATACACTTTTAAACAACAAAATCGAAAATTCAAGCCATCACCTTGACATATATACCTTGTAGGCCCCCTTGTTAGTGCTTGGTACTATTAACCAACCGATTGGTTTGTTTTATTATATGGCTCATTTTCTCGATGGGATTTGAGTCGTTCGAGCAGTATGTGCGAGTCACTCGGTCGATAGCTTATTTGCTTTGGGAATGATATATGCTTTTGTTATGCACAAGGGAGACAACTTTGTATGAATAAGTATAAATTACGGGAAATGAAGCAATATGATTGGTTAATCAGCGTCCATAACTGGAATAGGGTAGGAAGAATTAGGATTACGTACCACCTCACCAGTGATAGGATGACACCAAATATTCGGTAGGTTAATTCTATCAACAGTTAAGATGGGCCCACAGGGCATATACCAACCATACTCTGCGGCCCTTCTGTACTACCAGGCATTAACCCCCTCCCACAATACCGCTCGATAATATGAAGCATCTGGCGAATTAGTAGTACCAGGGACTAACAAGAGACCTACAGGGGTATACACAGCCTATGCTATACTACCGTTCTAAGCTACCAAGCATTACCTCAACCCCATAATACCACTTGACCTACTATAACGTACTACCTATACCAGCCATATAATAAAATAAACCAGTCGGATGGTTAATAGTACCAAGCACTAACAGGGAGCCTACAGGGTTATATACCGCCCATGTTATACTACCGTTCTAAACTGCCAGGCATTACCTGTACCATCAATACCGCTTGGCCTAGAATTACATAATACCTATACCAGTCATAGGATAACACCAGGTGGATAATACTACTAAGAGCTAACATTGGCCCTGTAGTGGTACAACGCGTACATCCTATAGGATAACACACTCGGCGACCATGCATTACACCCACACACCCCAAAATAACGTCTGCCACCGCATTACATACTAGCTAACCCAGTCATGGGATGACACAAAGCATTAAGTCGATTTGTAGTACCAATGGCTTTCGCGGAGGGGCGGGGGCCACAGAGGTATATATCGCCCATACTGTACTGCCGTTCTATAATAATAATAATAATAATAATAATAATAATAATAATAATAATAATAAATAATAATAATAGTAATAATAATAATAATAATAAAAATAATAATAATAATAATGACATGAAGGCCCAATGGGGTAATAGTATACCAACATTGATATATACCGCCACTACCATATCACACACCCCGCCCCATACGAGAAACTCGACACACCCTGACCCGAATAACATTATGTCAGATTGTATAGTAGACAACAACAGAGGTCAACATCTCTGTGACGTCGCGTGCGCATCAGGACGTCACGACGTCAATAGCAACGTCAACCATTTCGCGAAAAAGAACTTTCAAGAAAACCCAACTTTCCCATCATCTTCCCACCACTTACCCATAATATATACCCAGAGCCCAATGTGTATGTATATTACTATACACACCACAGTATACTGCATATGTTGTAAGCACACCATTTGCCGGATCTAGCTGGAGGGAACAAACGTTTTCCTAAGGAAAAAATGCTCGGCAAAAGTCCGGTTCCTATGGGAATTTAACACGAGCTGCTCCAGCAAAAGTTCGGGTTATCAGGGTCGATCGGGTACACGATATACTACTCACTTGCACACCAAATATGACACCATTTCGCCTAATTGTTGTCACCTAAACACAAACACATTTGCGAAAAATGTCAACTCTATAATAGGACATAACTCTGATAAGACTATGGCAAATAACACCGTCGAGCCGAGACAGGTTAACGGTAAGATACACTTGCATACTAAATGCCACGCAGCATGCCACGCAGCATGCCACGCAGTTGGAAATCTCCTCTTTCTCATTTGATAGATCTCCGTCGAAACTGTCGAATCAATCAGATCCGTTGAAAAGCGCACTACCTAAAGCTGTTTTCGTCTGTGACAGACTGATTGGAATAAACCAAGATATCCTGCGGTTGAAAATGTTTCTCATCTGAGAGATCTTCACCAAATCAATCGCATCCGACGAAGAGGTACTGGAAAACACCGACGGAAAAATATATGTTGTTTTGCAACTTCAGTCAATTTGGACTATTTCACATACGAGACATCACCGCCAATTCAATGGAATCCTTTGATAAAACACTAAAAAGTACACGTTTTCACACATTGTCACATGTTGGAGAGTGTGTCGTTCGCATCGCCTAAGGTTTTACGACATTGCCCCACCACACCCACTCGAGAAGGGTCGGATACTTCATATTCGAAATATTCGACCCAAGACCTTTAAAATGAATTGTGACATGACTACCTTTCTAAAACGTATTTTTAATTTCCCTCAGCCCCACCCCTCGGGAAGGGTCGGATACTTCATATTCGATATATTTAAGTCAAGACCTTTAAAATGATATATGACACGAATACCTTTTTAAAACTTAAATTTGTTTTGCCCCTCAGCCCCACCTCTTCAGAGAGGGTTGGGCACTTCATATTCGGAATATTCAAATCGAGACCTTTAAAATGATGTATCACCCGACATACTTTCTAAAATTTGGGGTTTGAGGTCCCAACCCTCAGTCCCACCCCCTTGAGGCGACATAAAAACCAAATATTCGGGCTAAAATGATGTATCACACGACAACAAACCTTTTTAAAACTTGAATTTTTTTATGTTTATGCACCTAAGTCTCAGTCCCTAGGGACCTGGCAAATACCAAATAATCGGATTACACGCGTCGAGACCTTTAAAATGATGTATCACACGACAACCTTTCTAAAACATGAGTTTTTGGTGCTCATCAGACCCACTTCCCCCCACCCCCGCGACGAGTCGATCATCTCACAGTTCCTACACAGATAGCCTTGCCATCTGTTTACATATTGTCTTCCACTTCCTGTCCTATAACCTCGTTCGTAGTCGACCAATACTAAAATTTCTACCACCCTCGAAACTTTGTACCATTAGTTCCTTGTACTATTACTATTTGACTTGTAGCACTACTGCAGGCTTGCTAACTATCTCCGATTGATCAAACGACTAGAATCCCATCGAGCAAATAAGCCATAGAATAATTGGTCGAACGAGTGGCTCCACATTCGACTCTAATCCTCATCTTGCAAAAAGTGGAGCTGAAGGCCAGACGTTTTCAAAAGGGGATTCCACAATGATTCTATAAAAGGTATTCTATAAGTAGGATTCCATAAGTGAGATTCCAAGGCCCTTTTTAGCTCCTATACAGGTGATCTTACCATTAGTTTCAGCTTTCTGTGCTATGACTAGCTTCTTCTGTAGTCCTCTGTACTATAATCTTCTTCTATCGTTGTGCCATTACTACCGACTTGAAGCACTATTGTAGGCGATATACGCAGTTCGTATACCACTTGCCGGATCTAGCCAGATGGCGCCGAAGTTTCGCACAGAAAAATTGCTGCAAAGTCCGGTTCCTATGAAGATTTAACACTAGCAGCTTCCCCAAAAGTCCGGGTAATATCGCACGATCGGGTACATGCTATACTACTAACCAATAGTCGAATGGCTAATTAATTTGTAAAAACAGTCTTCTAATAAACTGTAAAAACAGTCTCGTAATAAACTGTAAATACAGTTTATTAAACTCTAAATACAGTTTATTAATCTGTAAAAACAGTCTCGTAATAAACTGTAAAAACAGTCTCGTAATAATCTGTAAAAACAGTCTCGTAATAAACTGTAAATACAGTTTACTAAACTGTAAATACAGTTTATTAATCTGTAAAAACAGTCTCGTAATAAACTGTAAAAACAGTCTCGTAATAATCTGTAAAAACAGTCTCGTAATAAACTGTAAATACAGTTTACTAAACTGTAAATACAGTTTATTAATCTGTAAAAACAGTCTCCTAATAAACTGTTAAAACAGTCTCGTAATAAACTGTAAAAACAGTCTCGTAATAAACTGTGAATACAGTTTACTAAAATGTAAATACAGTTTATTAATCTGTAAAAACAGTTTATTAAACTGTATAAACAGTTTATTAAATGAAAAGATCCTGACCCTAATACGCTGCCGTATGTATTTATACTACTATTCATCTTAATTAAGTGAATGAAGAAGATATATTTTAAGGAAAATATCACATTCAGTGGTTTGCTTGACACAGTTTTGTGTCGAAGTATTTTATTCAAGTCACAGTGGCGTCACCCAGATGGATATTGACCAATCAGATGCTTTCTTTCATGACGCTCTTACACGTAGGACGGATTCCTCGCGTGGTGTCCGAGTACAGTTCTGAAGGTCTGTTTTATATCGGGTAACGTTGAATACACAAAGCATGGCATAAATGATGTTAACCCCCATTGATAGGAGTCGAGGTCGACACAGTTACAATAGTTTACATTTGAGATTCGCGGATCTCAAATTGCATAATTGTTGACTGGCTGTCGGTAGACCTTTAACCCGATTATCGTATTGACTGGTGTCCTTGTGTTTTAGGTTCGGTGATTTCATTGGACGAATAGGCGAGTGAACACTTCCTCCTTGTGTTTTCAAATTTCTCGCCAATTTTGAGGTTAACTTGTTTGAAATCAGTCGATTCCTTAGTAATTTTATTTTGATTTTTTTGATTCCTTAGTTAAAATTGATAAATTATGTGGTTTTGATATCAGTTTGTAGCTGAATGTAGACGTGAATTACGACCGATTGAATTTCAGCATAAACCTATTTTGTGTATACTCATTTCCTTGCAACTGTCGTGAGCCAAAATGTGTAACAGATCGCGAAGGGAGACCAAAAACTTTAACCCTTTAGATAACATTAAAAGCAGACGAACCTTGCAAACAAAATTCTTGAATAACTAATATTTTTCATTTTTTGTCTCAAAACGAGACAAACAAAGTGTATGATCCCTCATTGGAACGAGCTCGACGAGTTCGTTCCAAAGAGGGGTCATAACCTAGTATGTTTTTGAGACAAAAAATAATGAAAATTAATTGGCGATTTTTGTGAAAAGCGCTGCACGGTTTTGGCCGTTACACTGGGTAAAGGGTTAACTACAAAAAAAAATGCATGAGGGTATGTGGGAAGAGCAGCAAAGTGATATACAAGATGATGATAATGCTATTTCTGATCAAATATCTGAACAAGACGCTTGTTTTTCATCTAACATTGATTTGCTTGACGCTTGTTCTTCATCTAACATTGATTTGCTTGACAAGAACGACATCTGTTCCGACCTTGACCTTATTAATGTTGATTCTGACAACGATGATGGAAGTGATGAAGACATTCAAGCACTTTTCAAAGGTTTGAAATCAGCTAATAATGAAAAGAAATTTCCTGAGGAGCAGCTGAAAAAAGAAAGACTTAAAAAAAATAGTTAACACCAAACATGAAGTTGCCAATATAAAAGGTATCCCCAAGATAACTTCTCATTCTCGTGGGCCCTCCAAAGTTAAAACAGAGAAATCAGATTTTCGTGATATTGACTTGGCCGCACTCAGAAAAATGAAAGACTTGAATAAACTTATAAACAATAAATTTAAAAACTGGGACTTTTCAATGAATCAGTTGAAGCAGATTCAAAAACTGTCAAACGTTCCACAAAGCCGAAAATGTCACAACAGAAAGTTGTTAAAAATGTTCATTTTTCCTCTGTTTCTGATTCGGAATCCGATTCTAAATCGAATATTAAATGTTCCATTAACCGTAAATTGTCTAGGTCAAATTTCCTAAAAATGTACACCTTTCATCCAATTCTGATTCTGATTCGGACGATTCAACTTCTTCCGCCTATAAATCTAGCAATTATCTTAATACCGTTTCTTCCTGCAATAAACTGAAATCTCAATCAAAAAAAGATTTTTTTGATAAGCATGGGCCTAGTCATTTTTGATTAGGGCACACTGAGGAACATTCAGGATGACCTAATTTTTCTTTAGATTTCAACCAACAGGAAGCACAAAAATGTTCCACAGTTTTGAACTGACCTTTAATAGTTCCTTTGTGAGGTGCTTTCAAAGTGCATTTGTATATATAAAACCCTACCACTGGCTTTAATTTCAAGGCCAGATTTTAATTTGTTCTTTTTTGATTGAGCAGAGCAGACGTGAAATAATTCATTCGAGGCGAGGGACTATACTGTAAAACATTCGTGCGCATTCGCGCACTCGTGTTTGTACAACGTCCCTCGCCTCTCCTGAATTATTTCACGTAACCAGTCCAGTCAAGCGATTACTCTCTATTTAACTTCTAATGGTTGTTCAGACTGAATCTATCTTTCTTTTGTTTTTTCAGCCAAGAGATGTAGACAGGTTCTGCTCATCTCCGATTCCATTTGCAAGTATGTGTCTACCATTTATGATACTGTGGTGAAACCATTTCCAGGATATAACATTGGTGGAATTACTTTTCTTACAAACTCGGGGCAGTTAGATTTGTCCCCTTATACTCACATTATTTTTCATATTGGACCTGATGATGTTCAGAGGAAGACAACTATGCAGATATTGGCTGGCTATAACATTTTTTTAACTCTTGCAAAAGCAAAATCTACTGCTCAATTTATTTTTTCTTCAGTTTCCACCTCGCCCTGTAGATTTTGATTCAATAGGATGTACAGTTATTGAAATTAATAACAAATTGAAAAAATCTTTGTATCAGCAGGAAAATTATGTTCCTGAAGTCGTACCGTCTTTTTTAAAATCTGACGAAAGGACGATGCACTTACAATAACCCTCATCTACCAGGACGAAAGGGCGACTCACTTACAAAAACTCTCATCTACTAGGACGAAACACTTAGAATAACCCTCATGTACCAGAACAAAGGAACAACACACTTACAATAACCCTCATCTACCAAGACGAAAGGACGACTCACTTGCAATAACCCTCATCTACCAGTACGAGAGGATGACACACTTACAATAAACCCCATTTACCAGGACGAAAGGGCGACTCACTTGCAATAGCCCTTATTTACCGGATCGAGAGGATGACACACTTACAATAACCCTCATCTATCAGGACGAAAGAAAGGGCAAACTTACAATAACCCCCATCTAACAGGACGAAAGGACGACAGACTTACAATAATCCTCATCTTCCAGGACGAGGAGAAGACACACTGACAAAAACCCTCATCTACCAGGACGAAAGGAAGACACACTTACAAAAATCCTCATCTACCAGGACGAAAGGGCGACTCACATACAATAACTCTCATTTACCTGGACGGAAAACTTGCAACAACCCCCATCTACCAGAACAACACACAACCAGGACGAAAGGACTACTCACTTGCAATAACCCTCATCCACCAGTACGAGAGGATCACAAACTTACAATAAACTCTTTTTACCAGGACGAAAGGACGATTCACATGCAATAACCCTCATTTACCAGGACGAGGACGACTCACTTGTAATGACCCTCATCTACCAGGACAAAATGACGACACACTTACAATAACCCTGATCTACCAGGACGAAAGGACGACACAATTACAATAACCCTCATCTACCACGACGAAAGGATGACACACTTACCCCGCCTACCATGATGAAAAGACGTCATACTTGCAATAACCCTCATCTGACAGGACGAGATTTCATACTTCCAATAACCCTCATCTTCCAGGACTGGAGGACGACACACTTACAATAACCCTCATGTACCAGGACGAGATGACGACACGTGTACAATAATCCTCATCAACCTGGACGAGACGGCGAACCTTTCAGGAAGCATCATCTACCAGAACGAAAGGACGACGCACTTAACTCTTAACCTGCTGAGTATTTTCAAGATATTTTTCATCAAATCTAGTCATGGCTGCTATAAAGCAGCCATGACTTGATTTGGTGAAAAAATAATCTTAATATAACACAGGAAATCATTGGTAAAAAAATCCATTTAATTTACGGGGGAAAATATGATTAAATGTGCCCAAATTATACTTATTTCAATGACAAGAGAAATCTTGCGCTGGTCAGGAATATCCGTCAGGAGCATGCAAAGAGTAAAAATAACCTTCATCTACTAGGACGAGAGGACGACATACTTACAACAACCCTCATCTACCAGAACAAAAGAACAACACACTTACAATAACCCTCATCTACCAGGACGAGGGGACGACACACTTACAATAACCCTCATCTACCAGGACGAGAGGACGACACACTTACAATATTAATCCCTAGAAGGGGGGGGGGGGGATTGTCATTTTTATCGCGGCCAAAGCATAACTTATGACCCCTCATTGGATCGAGCTCGACATAAGTTACGTTCTGGAAAAAACGATGGAGAATGTAACGGAGACTGAATGGGTTTTAGTGTGTAGCGCACAATTGGTAGAAAATCTGAGTAAGGGATTGGCGATTTTGTAAAACCCGAAGAAATATTCATAAAAAGACTTGGAACTGTCATAAAAAAAATCTGGTCTCAAACGGTATACTGTCCTTACTTTACCAGCAGCTTCAAACGCTTTTCCAAATATATTCCTTTCTCCACCACCATCTTTGTTGATGTGACCGACTCCGTGCCATAGGTAGTTATCTCTACACGGATGTGGAACTATGTGACCGTTGGGTATTCTGTCCTGAAATGTACTGTATGGCCATATTTGGCTAACATGGCAAAGAACAAGTACACAGGCAAGTCGATGTCTAAAAGAAAAACGAAAAAAGGAAGTTTTAACGGGACAGAAAATAAAATCTGGAGAAAAACTTTTGTTGCTTTGTTGATTAAATGATCTATGGATGATGTAATTTCAAGTTTGGTACACAGACTATAAGCAAACACCGGAGTATTATTTAACACATTATCGTTGGCGTGATTTCTTTGTCTAGGGGTAAATTAGTTTGTTTTCGCGAAGAAGGGCAGGGTTCAATTCCCAGTCGATGCGTTTAGCTAAAAGGGGAATGGCTACTTGGCCAAATCAATGCAACTACTTTTGAGACCCTTGATACACTCCAGAAAATAGAATTAAATAGAAGAAAAAATGAACAAAAACAAAACCTACAACATAATGGTTTGAATTGAACAACGTTTTTCGAATATTCCAACCAAAATATTCCTAACAAAGAAAAGAAGACGATAAGAATAACTTTCACGTCTGCTGTCAAAGTCTAAAAACCTAAACATTTCCATCAAGTTTTACAATGTCATCAAATCTCGTAAATTTATTTTATTTGTTTATTTTTGCACATAAAATCAAATTCGCCCATTGAAATGAGAAAATATCACACCAAAATCATTATACTGGGTTAGTCCATATCAAAAGACAGTGTTCAGACTACCTGGCTTTCTGGCAGTATTACATAATTTATCGCCTCGCTCTGTAATAATAATCTGGATAAATTATGATAATTTTATGATAATTGTGTCGCCGCCCCACGAAGTGGGGAGCGACATATAGGGATTACTTTTGTCGTCTTGCGTGGTCCGCGACGTCCGCGTCACACTTTCTCTTATCCGCCACTCCTCTTTAACCTATGAATGGATTTTGATGAAACTTTCAGTAATTCTTTATCACATAATGGCATTGTGCACCTCCTATTTTATTTTTTGATCCGCTGTATTTTTTCCAGAGTTATGCCCCTTTTCCACTTAGAATTCTGTCTGAAACGCCAGGCGACACACGTCTTCCATGGAAGACTCACATCTAAGTTTATGATAATACGACTTGAGAATTGCTGTGGTCTTTCTTCAAAACGCTCATTTCGTTTTGAGATGGACTCGTTCAGAAGGGAGACCAGGTTAAATCTGTAATTGCAGGTCTACCTACCTTGTTGGACGAGTCCACGTCTTTGTCTTCGCTGCCATAAACCCTTCCAACAGGGTGGACAGACATACAATTACAGGTTTAACCTAACCAACCTTTTGGAGGAGTCTATTTCAAAACGAAATGAACTTTTTCAAGAAAGACCGCAGAAATTCTCAAGTCGTATTATCATAAAATTATCATAATTTATCCAAATTATTACACCAGAGCCAGGCGATAAATAGTGTAATGCTTCAGGTAATGCCATCTAGTCTGAACAGCCTCTTTTGATATGGACTAACCCATTATAATGCTTTTAAGGTGATATTTTCTCATCCCAATGTGCCAATTTGATTTTATGTGAAAATAAACAAATAATATAAAATAATGAGATATGATAACATTGTGGAACTTGATGGAAATGTTTAGATTTTTAGACTTTGTTAGGAGACGTGAAAATTATTCTTATCATTTTCGTCTCTATGTTAGGCATATTTTGGTTTGAATATTCAAAAGACTTTGTTGAATTCAAACCATTGTGAAGTAGGTTTTGTTTTTGTTTATTTTATTTTCTATTTAATTTTACTTTTCCTGGAGTCTAGCAAGGGTCTCAAACGTTGTTGGATTGATTTGGCCAAGCAGCCTTTCCATTTTTGTTAAATGTCTCGATTGGGAATTGAACCCGGTCCTTCTTCTCTGAAACCAAACTAATTTATTCTAGACAAAAGAATCACGTCAACGAAGCGGTGTTAAATTATACTGTGTTGTTTGCTTATATACTGTCTACCAAACTTAAAATTATGTCGTGCAAAGGTCATTTAATCAACAAAGCAACAGATGTTTTATTTCAGATTTCATTTTCTGTCCCGTTGGTACGTATAAGCGCGACAGTTGATACGGTTAACCGATTAATCGATTAACCACTGATCAACTTCTTGATCGATCAAAAAGTAATTGATCGGTTAACCGTAACTTTTGAACTACGTTATTATATGGGTTAATACAGGAATAAACTTGCTCCAAAACAGGCAAACATTGTCACACTGGCTCACATCAATTATATGAGACAGAGTAAAGCATGCAAGGTACGTGCTGACATACTTGTTTACTTGCATGATCATTATACTGTATCAGTAGCCAGAAATAGTCATTCTCAACCCTCCACCAAATGCGGGTATCAGACGACACTTGCACAAGAAATTCTTGAATTACTAAAGATTTTCAATGTTTGTCTCAAAAACATAGCTTATGACCCCTTATTGGAACGATCTCAATGAGCTCGTTCCAATGAGGGGTCATAAGCTATGTTTTGAGACAAAAATTGAAAAAATAATAAAATTTGAATGGGCTTTTCTGCATATGGCGCTGGCCGGTTTTGTCCGTTACGTTGAGTAAAGTTTTAATTATACAAATCACCAACGATACGGCAATTAATCAGCTACCTATCAGGGCAAGTGATTAATCGGTTAACCAAAGTTAATCCATGTGATTAATCGATCAAGAAAACCCTTTAACCGTTTCAGCTCTAATAAGCGTGTAAAACATGTTCACCAAAACGCAAATTTGGTAAACCAAGATTCGAACTCTCAGTCTTCATGACCCAAAACGATTGCGTCCCACTACGCCATGTAATCGACTGTTATCGGATCTCAACACTGGATCAAGTATCACCATGGTTGCCTTCAGGTTGGTTGTCTTTCGGCTAGAGATGATGAGATAATGCAAAACCCAGCAGGTGATAAACAACATACGATAGGGTTGCCTTTCGGCTGGAATTAATGCAACATCCGGTACACTCTAAAATCAGTGGGTTAAAAATTAATCCAAACAACTGGGTTGAGTGAATATGAACCCAACTGGGTTCATATTCACTAAACCCAGTTGACTTTTGGGTTGATTTTCAACCCAACTGATTTTAGAATGTAGGTGGAAAACAACACTCGGTACAGCTGAATGCAGATTTTCAGAAAAACGGGAACTTCTGGTATTGATTTTGGGCAGTGGATTGATATCGTGGCCGGCGAGTAACTATATCCTTTATATATAACGTGCGATTCCAATAATTTATTTATTTATTATTATTTATTTATTGGTATTTAAGGTCGCATACTTATGCACAACGACTAAACGTGACCGTGACAGTTTTACAGATGGAGGAAGCCGGAGTACCCGGAGAGAACCACCGAGCATGGACGAGCAACTGTCAGCTCCTCAACATTCTAACTCTGTTGAAGAGCCGCTCAAGTAGGGTAACATCGGTTGAAGACCTGCGCACCATCGACGTGCAGTACGCCTTAATACACAACGTCATCGTGCCCCCATGTAGGCAACCGGGATAAAGTGCCTTGCCCAAGGCCACAACGCGGAGCGTCCCGGACTGGGACTCGGGACCTCTAGCATAGAAGTCCAAGAATCTACCACTGAGTTACCGCGATCCCGGGATTCCCGTAAAGAAAGGGGCATGGTGTGCTTCATTTGTCGGCCTAATTTATATACTTCGGATATCTGAGCCGTTTATCCTCTTTTCGCCCAAATCTGATATATTCGTGGGATATGCTATTGTTGTTTAGTGTGGCTTTAAAAAAATACCTTAACCCTTTACCCAACGTAACGACCAAAACCGGCCAGCGCTATTCTTAAAAATCGCCAATTAATTTTCATTATTTTTTCATTTTTTGTCTCAAAAACATAGGTTATGACCCCTCATTGGAACGAGCTCGTCGAGCTCGTTCCAATGAGGGGTCATAACCTATGTTTTTGAGACAAAAAATGAAAAAAATTAGTTATTCAAGAATTTTTTTTGCAAGTGTCGTCTGCTTTTCATGTTAGGTAAAGGGTTAAGCTGGTCGATTAACCCTTTGAACCCGAAAGACGGTTTCGAGTTCACGAACATGAACGTCATAATTTCAATAAGTAGGGTGGACGCTAAGTGCCTGCGCGGGGGTAGACCAATCAATATGTTCAACCTGCAGCACCAAGGCTGCACGTTGGAAATATTGATTGGTCTACCCTCAAATAATTAATATGGACTCTTCCAACTGCTGTCACTGAACTGTCACGGTAGGTGCTACCAGTGTTCAAAGGGTTAAAAAGCAGAATTGCTTGATGTCTCTTCAAATTGAATGGTGGACAAAACAGCATTTTTAACTGACAAAACAGAATTTTACCTTAGTGCAATATGAGAAAATTTTCTTCTTCAGATCCACCAGTCAGAATCCTTTCATATTTGGTATACAGCATCTAAGGGCGGGTCAGATTCACGTTTGTTCAAATCGGGTCTCTGGGTTTATATCTGGGCTCCCTATGGGAGTCCGAATTTTAACTTCGTGCAAACATATGAGGAAATTTCTTTAAAAATCTTCTTCAGATCCACCAGTCAGAATCCTTTCATATTTGGTTTACAACATCTCTAGGGGTGTCAGATTCATATTTGTTCAAATTGAGTCCCTGGGTTTATATTCTACTCAATGTTTGCTAAGCACCAATATTTGACACATCATTGTGAAATTTGAGGAATGTATTGAGATGGTCCCCAGTGTTTACATTAGCTCGTTTGACAGGCAGACTTTTCGTGACAGCCATGGAAATCATGTACCCCTTGATTTCCATGATGTTTTCGTGTACTGTCTACATGTACATGAGATATGTAGGGTATTCAATCTTCATTTCAACACAAACCCTTGTGATTTAATGATTGAATATGGCGAATGCAAATGTAAGAAGATATTTGTCTGAAGCAGAAATGTGGTGGGCAGTAGGGATGATGGAACAAGGGGCTACCCATAGTCAGGTTGGTGAAACCCTTGGTGTGCACCATACGGTGGTCACCAGAGCCCGGGCAAGATTTCAGCAGTATGGCACACCAGTCGGACGTCATGGTGGTGGCAGAGACAGTGCAACATCTGCAGCTGAAGACCGTTTTTTGATCATTCAGGCCCATAGGAACCGCTTTGACACAGCAACCCAGCTTCGCAGTGACCTTGAGAATGTATCTGAGGTAAATGTGTCGACGCAGGCTATCCGGACAAGGTTGCACGAAGGTGGTCTCCGATCGAGAAGACCATGTATTCGCATTCAGCTGTCCCAGAACCACCACCAGGCACGATATGAATGGGCCATGGATCACGTTGGATGAACCAGAGAAGATTGTCGACCTGTCCTTCTTACAGATGAGTCAAGGTACTGTCTAGACAACACAGATAGGCGTTCTAGGGTATGGAGAAGACCAGGAGAGCGATTCCATGTAGCCAACATTGCTGAGCATGACCGCTATGGTGGAGGGTCAATAATGGTCTGTGGCGGCATCAGCTGGGATGGACGTACAGAGATCTGTGTCCTTGACCGTGGTACATTGACTACGCAGCGGTATATTGATGAGATCCTGGATGACCACGTCTGATCGTATGCAGGTGCAGTGGGTGATAGATTCCTTCTGATGGACGATAATGCCCGTTCTCATGTTGCCCATGCTGTCCGGGAGTACAGAGGGAAGGGGTTGAGCGTATGGAGTGGCCAGCAAGATCCCCTGACCTCAATCCAATCGAACATGTCTGGAATGGGTTGCAGCTGCAATTTCAGTCCGTCCGGTCCAACCAAGAAGTGTCCAGGAGCTTGGTGCCATGCTGGTCCAAGAATGGAACAACATCCCAAAAGGACCACTAGGAACCTGTTTGGGAGCATGAGCAGGCGTTGTCAAGCTATAATTAACAATAATGGGTCTCGTACTCGATATTGAACTCATATCAGTTCGCTCCGTCAACCTTTTGGCAAATTTGAAAAAATTCCTCTTTTACCAATAATATCCATTTTCCATGGTTATCGTATTCAAAAGCTAAAAAATAATGTCAAACACAAACAAAATCTCAATTTCTGTGCTTAAATCATTAAAGATATAATTAAATATAAAATATATACACTTTTCATAACAATATTTCAACTAAAATGTAAAACAGGTAGTGCTTAGCAAACTTTGAGTAGTTTTCTTTAAAAATCTTCTTCAGATCCACTAGACAGAATCCTTTCATATTTGGTATATAGCATCTCTAGGCGGGGCAGATTCATGTTTGTTCAAATCGAGTGCCTGGGTTTATATTTGGGCTCCCCATGAGAGCCCAAATTTTAACTTAATACAATAGGAGAAAATTTCTTTAAAAATCTTCAGATCCACCAGTCAGAATCTAAATTCTATGTGAGCTGTTCATTATTCACTCAGGTATAAGTGAATCTTGTAAAGGAACAGTGATTACAGACCTTCTGGTTTGTCATGTCAGGTCATCAACACCTCATTGTCACAGGTCTCACCGTCTGACCAAGTTGCCACTGATGCAATCAAACTCATTGAAACAACTGGCCATCACGAGCAGAGGTCATCCAAACCAGATTATGTCTGACAAATTATTTTCATACTCAGTGGATGTTGTTAGCATTGCTTTTATCATTTCAAGAGAAAATAAACAAACATCAATGAATTCATTTAATATAGGTTAACGAATATTACTATCCACAAAATTTCAAGTCTACATTACCCATCTGGTCTGCATCAAGTGGCCAAGTTTCAGATGACAGGTTATTTCTTCCCACCATCAAGGAGACATGTGTTAGATTAGCTAATTATAGATAATTATCAAGTCTCATATATGTATGTGGAATTTGTCATGGAACAGAACTTAACTTATTCTCAATGATGACAATTCTTGTCTTATTTCATAATCCTTTCATAAACATTGAACATTATCCTTTTCATGAACCACTGCACACAGTCAAGTTAAGCTACAGTGGCACTGATGCTTTCATTTAGGTTTCTATGGGGGCCCAAATTTCAACTAAGAGCAATGTGAGGACACTTCTTTAAAAAAACCTTCTTCAGATCCACCAGTCAGGCTCTTTTTGGGGGTGGGGAGCATGTTAGGTTAAAATTGTCAAATCCATTCCTCAGTGTTTTTCCATAAAATTTGCCTCACTTCTTTCCTTTGTGGAGTTGAAGAACCATGCCTAACTGAATGTGACCCCAAATACTTCTTTGAACCACTTTGTCAGGTGAGCGATTAAGGCCCTTGGGGCCTCTTGTTTGGGAAACAATCAAATTCGATATTTTTCTCGAAAGTAAAATTAATGTGAAAGTTAGCAATTTACAACCGACTGACATGACCAATATGTCAAAAATGAGGTGAAAATTATCAGTTGATATAGCGTGAGCATGGGAATAAAAACGATAACAATCCAGACACAAAGACTTGAGACGACAAACAAAATCGATCTCATGGCTGGGGCACAAATCTTTGTTGTTGATCTGAAACCCGTAGACCCGCCACCGACCTTCAGTTATAATCTTTTAATTACAAGATACTAACTTGTAATTACAAGATACTGACTTGTAATTACATAATATTAAATTGTAATTACAAGTTCTTAATTCTTAATTTGTAATTACAACTTAGCAAACTTGTAATTACAATTTATTTATTTATTTATTGGTGTTTAAGGTCACACATATTTATGTACAATGACTAATCATGACCGTGAGAGTTTTACGAGTGGAGGAATCCGGAGTACCCGGAGAGAACTACCGGGCAACGACGAGCAGCTGCCAGCTCCCCAACATCGTTACTCCGCACAGGCAGGGTTAGATTGGTTGAAGACATGCGCACCATCGACGTGCAGTACGCCTTAGTACACGGCGTCATCGTGTCCCCATGTGGACAATCGGGGTTAAGTGCCTTGCCCAAGGACACAACGCGGGAGTCCGAATCGATCGCTCAGACGGTCGCCCATCCGAGGACTAACAGGGCTCGACGTTGCTTAACTTCGGTGATCTGGCGAGAACCGGTTACCGCAACGCCACCGCGCCCCCGTAACTACAATTTAATAACTTGTAATTACAATTTAGTATTTTGTCATACGGTTATGTTGTGTACGGTTGGTTGTCTAGAGCAGTGATACAGGATGGACTGTGTGTATCAGGGAAGGCGAAAGCTCGATAAAATTGGAAGGGCGCAAATTTACAGTGCTCCCATGGTTCGACCCAGTGTGAGAAAGGTGACAATCGTATATCGGCAAAAGTACCATGACTCGCTATAGTCCCTCGTTTTGGTGAATATGCCGCTGTGTGATCACTGTCTTGTCCTTTTCTTCTACTTCAGCCATCTTTCTTTGGAAGATAGTTGAAGTAAAAGAAACGGACCGAAGCGACCGAAAGTGGGATTCTGTGGCTAAATATTGTTTGGATTTGCAAATAATGTTACAAGAATGCCTGTATATTGTCACGTTTGCAAGCGCCTATCTTAACTTAATGTGTAACTGCGAAACGTATCTGTGGAAAAAAGTGGAGGGGCACGTGCCCCCTGTGCCCCCCACCCCGGCTCCGCCGCCTCTGGTGTGTATACCCGTTAGTCTAATGTTAGCCCTTGGTACTAGTTACTTATGCTTCTTATTATCCTATGGTTGCTATGGATACTTTATAATGGTAAGGCATGCGATATTGTTGATGATGCCTTGCTGTTCAGTTTAGTAGCATAGTATTATTTTCTATATCTTTTGGGGTCCTTCAGCCTTGTGGACACCCACTTGTTGTCTAAAGCCATCTAATGTACCGCCCTATTGATTTAGTGCCATTTCCCTACATTTCGATTGTTGCATTCCAGTACCACAGAAGAGCCCTGATAGCCCTAGCCTTATAGCTTTTAATACTCCTAGATCCCAGATTATAGCCGTCTTTGTGACTCCTGTGGTCCAGTCTGGACTAGTGTGGATATTTGTGGACTATTGGGGGATAATCTCAAGGGATCGTGGTTTGGGAACTATTCGAACTACTAGGAAGTTATGTCCGAAGATAGTGGTTTAGGGACAATTGGGGACCACGTTTTTGAGACTGGTGTAAGTGGTTTGGGAACAACTTGGAACATTTGGGGGTGAGGAAAACAGTGGCTCGGGGACTTTTGAGGAGTATGTGGAACTATTGTGGACTAAAGATAGTGGTTGTTAGTGAAACACATATGTAGTTGTTGTTGCTCCAGTAGTGGCGTGTTTGTTTAGTCGTTGGTCTAGTAGTTTTGGTGACTGCTGTAGTAATTGTAGTAGTTACTGCTGAGGTTGTTGGTGTTGTAGCTGCAGTGGCTAGTGTTGTAGTGGTTGGTGTTGATGATGTGGTTGGATGTGGTTGGATGTGGTTGGAGTATTTGATCAGTCGAGACTAGGAGCTCGGTAGATCAACCAATCTAACCCTGCCTGTGCAGCGGTGCAGAGTTCAGAGTTGCGATGTTGAAGAGCTGACAGCTGCTCGTCGTTGCTCGGTGGTTCTCCCCGGGTACCCCGCCTTCCTCCACCCGTAAAACTGTCACGGCGGTTATTATTAGCCATTGTGTATAAGAATGCGACCATAAACACCAATAAATAAATCAATAAATAATGCTACCACAAACCTAATAACTACCACAACAAAGTCGACATGAAACACTACATAATTAACTATTGTAAAAAAAGAGTCGACAACTACTACTACATAACCCGATACAACTACTATAGAGCCAGCTATACCCGGTTGACCCACTACTACCACTACAGAGCAAATAACAACCACTATAGAACCAACAACTACTTCTACAGAACCAGCAACAACCGCAACAAAGCCAACAACTACATCTACAGAACCAAGTACTTCAGCAACGAAGTCGACAACCACTACATCAAAGCCAACAGCTACCACAGCTGAACCCACTATAGCCACAACAGAACCGGCACCTACCACAAAGGAATCACCAACAAATGCTACTGAGCCAACTATTACAGACAGAGGCGGCGGAGCCAGGAGGGCATAGGGGCACGTTCCCCTCTACTTCTTTCCACAGATATGTTTCGCAGCTACGCAATGAGTTGCGCGTGCAAACGTGTCAATATACAGCCATTTCTGTAACATTATTTGCAAATCCAAACAACATTTAGCCAAAGAATCCCACTTTCAGTCGCTTCGGTCCGTTTCTTCTACTTCAATTATCTTCCAACCCGAAGTAGAAGAAACGGACAGGACAGTATATGGTCACACAGCGGCTTATTCGTCTAAACGAGAGACTTTAGCGAGTCATGGTATAAGACGGAGAAGTAAAAATATGAGAAATAGAGAAATAGAAAAGTATAGAGCATGAAGAGTGGACTACTACCCAAAACTGCGTGGAGGAGGGGGTCCACCCGCTAGTTAATTACAGTTTCTGAGAAAAAATGAAATCACAAAAAACACTAAGACACCTTCAGTTCAACCAACGGGTACAATCCGGTGTGTCCAACAGCTGAAAATTGGTTTGTGCTTTTGTGCTTGATATAAACATTTTAGAAACTTCAAATATTGCGGATGTAACGCCACTCCGCGACTGCGAGAGTTTCGGTAGAAATCCACTCTGCTCATTCTGTAGGTTGTGTTCACTCACCTCTTCTGCAAACTCATCCTGTCAGAATACGAACGTATTTGTTTTTCATTTACTCGATTACTCCTTCAGAAATGGTTTGTTGCACTGGAGTGCAACCGACAAATGAGCAAGTGCTATCAATTACATGCGTTACTCATTTAAATTTGAAATGTCAAGCGATTTATATTAGGAAACATTCTAATCTAAATGATCACTCCCATTTCGGTAAGAACCAGTACTTAAAAACAACGCAGTTCGGCGATTACGCACACAGTTCGGCAGATTGGTCTCGGCAACTGATGAAGATATATACGATTTTGGTAGGGGCGTCGCGAAGATGACAGTTGAGGGAGGGGGTGGTATAAACCTGATTTGTCCTGACTATGAGGCGTTCGTCTCGACTGATAAAATAATCCAACTACATTATCAAGGTATGCCTTCGTCAAAGATATGCCTTGATGATGTTGTTGGAATATTTTAACATTGTCGAAGGCAAGTCTTGATGATCTAGTTGGAATATTTTACCATTCGGGGGATTACGCGATACACCCCTTGAAGGCATGATGTAGTTGGAATATTGATTATAATATCACCTTGGGGAATAACCGTCGGTATCTATTGGGTATTTCTGGTATTCAACTGATGACTCGGCGACAAATTAAAGATGATAATTTAATTACGAATCTGGTATTCCAAATGTCTAACAGGAATACTCAGCGATGTTTGTCCCAAAGCAAGTTTCATACAACATAAAACCTCAAAATGGTCACCAATATAGGGGCTAAACACGCTACAAATGCCACAGATTCGCTCTTATAGCGTTAAATTTTGTCCAAACTGGGAACCTCTGGTCGATACCCCCTTCTCCCACATCCCTTCAGAAAAGTGCGAGGAGGAGGCAACGATCGGTGGATTCTAGTTGGGACTCGGGAAAGCCCCCGAGACCCCACACAGCGGCCATTCAAATATCATTTTTGCCCCCCCCCCCCCCCTCAACCTCCTCCCCTCAAAAAAAAATGTTAGGGCACCCACTATTATAGAATCCTGGATACGTGCCTGATCAACTTCCAAGTTTCGCAATATCGGTCAATCCCAACTGTTTTAGTACGATAAGCTAAAGAAGGGTTAGCGTTGTTATTCAAAGAAGAGAAGAGTCTACAGGTTTTGAAATATACATCCGGTTATAACTTATGCATGAGATTGTAATATTTCATTTGCACAAACACGCATAAAACATTTAGTTAACAAACGTAGAAATGCACCGTCTCTCGCGACACTTTCCTACAACTTGCGCATATACATACATCACGATTGGATGACATCTATTCTTGGACTGGAAGTATACCCACCAGTTTTCTCGTTTCGTTGGGTCAGCTGAGAGAGAGAGAGAGAGAGAGAGAGAGAGAGAGAGAGAGAGAGAGATCAATAATAATTTCTCCATATTTTCTACTTTACCTTATTGTTGACTGCGACACAACATGGGCGAAGCCTATGTTGAGCATGGTCTGTACATAGAATGCAATGTTCTGTTGGTTACAAAACACCCTAGAATAAATCCGCCAACGTTGTTAGAATGCGTTCCTGACGTCAAATATATATTAATAACGTCAAAATGGCATATATTGGCATTTTACCTAATATAACGACCATATAGATAAGATAAGATAATGTTATTAATGCCACCTCTGGGTGTCAGATGGACAAAACTTGTTTTCCTTATTTTAAGAATTGCTGGATCATATTACAGATATAGGCTTCGTCGATAAACTAAAACAGAATTGATAGCGTGCAATATGAAACGGCATACCTTAAATTTTGTAAGTATGCATTAGGTGTAAATAGAAGTTCGTCGAATCATGCAGAGCGCGAAGAACTCGGCGGATATGCAGTTGTAACTGAATCAGTGACGCGCACTGTTAAAAACACTTCAAAACTTCATGCAACTGATAAAGAATCGCTAACATTCAAGTCTGCGGCATTATACAGTGATTTTACCACCCAGGAGAAATTGTCAAATAAATTCGATATACCAATAATACGCGAGATAACGAATAACGATAATACACATTTTTTTATTGTAGAAAACATCATTACTAAACTGGAGAAAAACAATGTTTCTAATTTCATGGCAGATATATTTGAAGATGACAGACGAAGTGGAGAGAACAAACTAAGAACGTACAGAGAATTTAAATCTGATTATGAATTAGAATAGCATTTGAAAAATGTTAAAGATATTTACTTGAGAAAACTCTTCCGTGAAATACGAATTAGTGGCCATTTATTGAAATATGAGAAAATGCGACACAAGCAACCCAAAGTACCTCTTAATGAAAGGATTTGCAAAAAGTGTAATCGAAACAGAAAAACATTTCATAATGAGATGTCCAATATATACTGAACCCAGAAAACAATATTTCGCGGAAATTGGGAAACTAAATCAAAACTTTACTGTCTGTCTGTGCGTCTCTGTCTGTCTGTCTGGCTGCGGTGCTCAGTTTACAGCGATAACACCGTCATGAAACTCATTAAAAAAGCAGTTCTGAAGCCATCTTATGCCCTGTTACGTCTCATAAAATGACAAACTAGGTCCCAGGATCCCACTGACTAATTTAGTCCGAAACCCTAAAGTTTTGGCAAGGTAGTATAGTAAAGGACGAATTTTACCCATTTTGCATATTCTCCATTTTCATGTTATAAAATTCTGCCAGACCACAGAAATTGGACCTGCTTCCGGCATTTCTCCTTACGTCATTGTCCTGAACATCTGACAGGAAGGAAATTTCTCTTCTCCAGTCTATTTACTTTGTAATTCAAATTCTGTCTTATTACGAATTAGTAGTAATTCACACAAGCTTGGAGCTTAATTGACTGATAAAACCTCTTCACAGTTTGCATCCGACTAAAAAGGGATTCTCCAGAAGGTATCCTCAAATAATACAATACCAGACCATAGGTATCTTCAACTATCGAAATGAGGCTAAGAGGGATAGTAAATTAGACCCCACTGAGGGATTTTTTCATGGCCCTCATGGCCTCAACCGAAATGAGGTTAAGAGGGATAGTAAATTAGACCTCATTGAGAGATTTTCTCATAGCCCTCGTGGCCTCATACGATAAAAAGGGGTGCCGAAGGCCCATCGTTCGTTATTTAAGGGTGGTGGAATTGGAGTGCCATGGGTAGTGATGATAAAGTGAACTAATGGGATGATCTAGATAAATGAAACAAGAACAAGAGTACTCGGAATAGAGTCAGAACTAACCAGAACAGACCAGAAATGCTAAATATAGTAACAATAAGCAAAGCTGTTCCACACGATAGGCTCTTATATTCTACTGGAGTATACTCCAGGACAAACGAACATGGTCGGGTACACGAAAAATATTGCATAGATAGACAGAAGCAGGGGATTCTCAAAGAATTCGAAATAGTACAACTTATCGGGGTTTTTGGTGGTAATTAGATTTACTCCCATTCATTCGAACACACCCTCCGAACATACCCCTATCCTATAAGAAGCCATTGGGTAACAACCACGCGCAACTATAGAAACCAAGATGGCGGCCTCCAGTATACAGAATGGACGGCGGAAACACGCTCTGCGCATGCGCACTAACACCACGTATCACTATGGAGATGACGTCACTAGATGGCCGCTTACGCGGGCTATCATGACAACCCAACATGGCGCCACTGGGTAACGTGTCATGACGTCACTCCCGGAGGTCTCCGACCGGTGTCCTCAAAACCACATTTCATACTACTGACACAGCTCAAATAAACGAGAGTGGTTCTTACCGGCTGTATCAAAAAAAGTTCTCTTCTGGAGAGCGTCAAATTTATCCAGGATAAATTTGAAGATACTGGTGAATATTGGCATTAATTCCAAAGACGTTCCAGCAGCAAAAATTGTTATGCAAGTGCGCTTGATGATCTCTGCAATCCGAAAAGTTTTCCCCAAATCAAAAATTTATTTTGCAGAGGCAAATTTCTCCTCGGGCCTTTCACCTCAGCAACGGGAGACTCTTATTGCATTGAATTTGTCTGCCAGTAAGAGCAAGAACATTTACTCTGGTTCCTAAGCTCTCTGATTCGGAATTTACCGTTGTTGAGGACAAAATTTATTGGGACGAAAAATCCGCAAACGCTATCTATAAACATTGGCTCTCCCATCTCGATTTAAACTAAATGGGGCAGAGTATCTTCAGCCAGCCCTGCAGATTTGGGTTTAGGTACTAATATTGTTTATCTAACACACACTCTCTCTCTCGCACACTGAAAAATCTCTCCTTAGCCGCGGATTAACGTTTGTACCTAACCCATCAAAGAAAAAACACCACAGCTGAATGAGTTAGACCAACAAATGTTGGATATGTAATCGGAAAAGGGAATACCGATCGATGATTTTATCAAGGTAAAAAAGATCTCGAATCAAGAAAAACATGTTTTCTATTTTACCAACAGATTAGCCTGACTGATTATTTTGGCGAAAAATTCTGGCGTAAGGCAACCGTTCACAAATCGCACTGGATGGGTCCCTTGGGCCAGAAAAATTGATCCAGAAATCGATGAATCTTATAAAAAAAACTAACCCACCAAGTCAGCGACATGCAAATTCTGAGCGATAAGCAAAATCTTTTGCGAGCCGAACTCAAGGCATTGGCTTCTTTGCGCGGCAATCGAAACATTGCCATCAAACCAGCTGATAAATCTTCGGCCACAGTAATTATGGACCGAGAAAATTATGTCCACGAAGTAACGGGACAGCTCAGTAATACCGACCACTATAAGAAAATAGATGCACCCCTCTGGTCGGATAATATTTAAAAATTTGGTAAAGTGTTAAGAAACCTCTTGAAGAAAGATTATCATCACTCAGAAACAACTCAAATATTTGGCAGCTTCGCGCTTGAGGCAAAACCTAGAACTTTTTACATTTTGCCAAAGACGCACAAACCGATAGACACCTGACCAAGTCCGCGCATGCCCATAGGCAGGCCGATTATTTTCAGACTGTGGCTCGGAGTCCTACCACATTGCACAGAAAATAGATCATTTTTTGAAACCCGTAGCTAACCGCTGTGCTATCTTAAAAACACCGAGGATTTTGGGGCTAAGATTTCAGACCTGAAAATTTAAAAAAAAATGCATTTTTGGCGAGTCTGGACAGCGATGCTATGTACACAAATATAGACATTAATTCGGGGCTTGATTCAATAAAAAGGCCTTTGAGAAATTTCCAAACCCAAAGCGGCCTGATAAACAAATACTCCAACTGTTGGAAATCAGTCTAAACGGTAATGATTTTGAGTTTGACGGTCAATATTATCAACAAATCAAAGGTACCCCACGGGGAAAACATAAGTCTGTCGTTCGCCTCCATTTTATGTTACATTGGGAAGAGGCCGCTTTGGATGCTGCACACAGAAAACCAACAGTTTTTCTCAGATATTTACTTGGTGTGGGAACACTCGAGGAGTGAGTTTCAGGATTTCGGTCCTCGATTCAACCAAAAAAGCCTTTGCGAAATTTCCAAACCCAAAGCGGCCTGATAAACAAATACCCCAACTGTTGGAAATCAGTCTAAACGGTAATGATTTTGAGTTTGACGGTCGATATTATCAACAAATCAAAGGTACCCCATGGGGAAAACATACAGTCCGTCGTTTGCCTCTATTTTTATGTCAGATTGGGAAAAGGCAGCTTTGGATGCTGCACACAAAAAAAAAAACGTCAGTAGTGAAGGCTGACACTATACCGTACAAGCACTTAACACTGATTTCCCCATACCCCAATGCTGACACTATAGGTACAAAATTAACATAGGAACCTCCATAGGGGAGTTGTACCTATAGTGTCATTTTTGTACCTATAGTGTCAACATTGGAGGCAGGAAAAAAATTTTAAAATTTTTTTCCTGCCTCCAACGTTGACACTATAGGTACAAAAATGACACTATAGGTACAACTCCCCTATGGAGGTTCCTATGTTAATTTTGTACCTATAGTGTCAGCATTGGGGTATGGGGAAATCAGTGTTAAGTGCTTGTACCTATAGTGTCAGCCTTCACTAAAAACGTCAGTTTTTCTCAAGTATCTCGACGATATTTACTTGGTGTGGGAACATTCGAGGAGGTGCTTTTCGGGATTTTGTGGATTTTTTAAATAGCCGTGACTAAAACATCAAGCTGAAATCTAAGATTTCGGGGCAATCGGTTGATTTTTTTAACGTTACTATTTACAAAGGTGAAAAATTCCAATCCACAGGTTGTCTGGATTACCGGACGTTTTTTAAACGGACAGACTCCCACCAGCTACTTCACAAAAATTCGTTACACCCAAAACATACTTTCAGAGGTATTATCAAAGTCGTAGATTATCCGATTCCATAGAAATTCGAGCAGTAAAAACAATTTGACCTCTGCCTGCTCTACGCTATTCAGCGCCCTACGGGAAAGAGGGTTGCAGTAACAGATTTTTGCGTGATATTAAATCGGAAACTCTCAGCTAAATAAAAAATACTGACCGCACGTCGTACCATCCCAATGAACCCGTTAAAATCAGGCACAATCGACCAGTTGTGGGCAAAGGAAAGGCCACTCCTTGGAGCAAAGCCCGCTGCAAGCAAAGTTACTTCTTCAAGGAGTCTGACTCATTTATTCAGTTATCAAACCAAGTGCCAATGCAAACTGTGCGACGAGATGGACTGTGACGCGAAAATGTTATTCACCTGATTACTTGTACTTTGTGTAAATGCCAGTATGTTGGAGAAACCAGTCGGCCTTTAACCCTTTACCCAACGCAGACGATACCAAAATTTATTATTTTAAATAACATTTTTTTTCAAATTTTTAAAAAAATTTCAACAAAACCATACCATGTGACCCCTCGTTGGAACGAGCTCGACGAGCTCGTTCCAACGAGGGGTCACATGATATGGTTTTGTTGAAATTTTTTTAAAAATAATATTTTTTCAACTGCTGAATTTAGATATTACGCGGGCGGATGAGGGCGATTCGTTGGGTAAAGGGTTAAGAACGAGAGCCACCCAGCACGCGTCCGACATTGTCAACGAGAACGATACACCTGTTTTTGAGCACTTCCTTGACCCTGGCCACAACATCAGGCAACACTTTGGAATAATTCCAATCGAGAAAATTCCACTTCAACAAGTCGAGGAATCTACCAACGAATTCCGTAAGATTCGCGAAGGTTTTTTGATCCGAGAACTTCAAACTTTAACATCTCTTGGTATGAACTGCCCCCAGGTCATCAAGGTAAGAAGTAATTTCTTCCCTTTGTCTTTCAGTATAACCACCAGGCCGTCAAATCGGTCGCATGTTTAAAGAGGAATTTAAAATCCTCAATTCCAAGTTAAAACAGCCCATCCAGGCGCGACCCTTGATAGCCCATGATTTTTTGTGAATGGAAAAAAGGGGAGTGAGGGAATTATACCTCTTTCGACGCTCTTTGTTCCTGACAGTGGGGCCACGTCTAGATTCTTTTGAATTTACACACGACCCCACCTGTCTTGCAATGGTGGGCTTTGTTGGATGTTCAATCCGTCTTTCCCACATTAAATGAGACCTTTAGGTACATTAAAAGCTGGAAAAAATCTACAACAATTCGACCCAAAATTATTGGGATAATTAAGAAATAAAAAGCAAGTCCCGTAAACAGGTTTTGACAAAAAAGTGATTTCGTTCACTCTTTTCTAGTGCGTATCTATCACAATATCTATCTGTCCGTTCATCCGTCCGTGCGTATGTCCATCCATCCATCCATCCCATCCATCCATCCATCCATCCATCCATCCATCCACATCCATCCATCCATCCATCCATCCATCTGAACCCCGATTGTCCACATGGGGGCACGATGATGCCGTGTACTAAGGCGTTCTGCACGTCGATGGTGCGCATGTCTTCAACCAATCTAACCCTGCCTGTGCAGCAGTGTGGAGTTGCGATGTTGGTGTTGCTCGACGGTTCTCTCCGGGTACTCCGGCTTCCTCCGCCCGTAAAACTGTCACCGACACAATATGACCTTGGCTGTTAAAATGTCGTTAAACCTTAATAAATAATGAAATAAAGAAATAAATAAGTCTATCTGTCTGTCCGTCCTTCCGTCCGTCTGTCCACACAGCTGTGGCACATTGTTTCTCATCGGGAATATGAATCAACAAACTCTTGGTATTCACGTTCAGATTTGTAAAATGCACGTTCTCTGAGAGATGCATATTCACGGCACTCCATAACAAAGGGACACTCTGTTTCCACTGCACCTGAGCCACACACCGCGTATAAGCGTTCACTTGCGGGGATGGGTGGTTGCATGTGCGTCCCATTTTCTATCATAAGCTTGTGGTTACTTACACGCCAACGAGTAAATAAATAAATAAATGAATAAGGCTCCAGGTGACATTTGTTATTAAACTCTCGATAAGTTCTCAGTTTATTTTTTCCAGTTTTCCTGTTGTCACAGGTTGTCACAGGTTGTCATCAAGTATAACATTATAGAAATTATTTCGGTAGAAAATTCGACCCTGTTCTGGGCTGTTGTTTCTTTACCCAGTTTACGTGGAGTTGGTGTAATGTGACGTGCCTTCACTCACAGAGATATACAGATATTCTATAGGCTCCAGTTATAGATATTCCCCAAAATAAGTATTTAATTCACATTTAAACCATCAAGATATTAACACAATTAGTGGGACTGCGCTGCATAATTAACAAAAAAAACTGCGGCTGTGATGAGTTCTCATTCTAAATGGTTGTATCATAAAAAATTCGATCAAATCAATTCTCGATTTAGCAAATTCCTTGCACTGATTAAAAAAGATGAATGTTTGTGGTATTTTTAGATTCAGTCGTCTGGAATATGTCATTTGATGGGAAAAGCGAACAAATGGTTCGCTTTGCCGATCAACTGACATATTCCCAGGACGTTGCTAGAGGTGCTCGATTGGGGGGGGGGGGGGGGGGGGGGTAGTGAATTGCCAACTAGGGGAGGGTCGGGAGGGGGTAACCCCCTCCACCCCCCCCCAGTCGGAACTTCACTACCGAGAAATTTTTTGAAAAAGAAGCCATGAAAGGGGGCATAAAATTGATTCTATTAACTGAAATGCCAACACATTTATAACTGAATTATCAGGTTGTTATTATTATTTGGTATTATTTTAGGACTTGAATATGTGCTAAACATATGCGCAGGCTGAGAACTTTGAGCAATTCATACTGCCCTAACATTAAACCAGATCTTATGTAGGAATGGTCAGTTTTCGATGTTTCATGATTTTATAGCTGTGAATGATGGAATTAACTCAGGATAACGATTTTACATGTTGCAATTTTCTAGAAGTGCATTTCGAGGATTTTTTTTTTATTGCGATCAGTAAACGTATTATAGAAATCTCTTACCGATTGACATCATGCATACTTATAAAGCTCGATATTGTGTACACTGTAGTTGTAAATAGTAACAGTTGGAATTTTTGCCGATTTGAAACAGAGTTGGAATTTTGGGAAGTAAAGGAGACTCTAAAATCCAGAAAGATGGAATTTTCAACTCACATGACTTGCCCTCTGAATTTCTAACTTTTGGAAATTTTGGCCAGGATTGGGGAGGGGGGGGGGGGGGTGGGGGTGACAATTTTGTCCAAATGTCGTCTGATATCCGTGTTAGGTAAAATCGACCCTTGTCGTCTCTAATACGTTCTCAGACAACAGTACTATTTTTCCCTTTGACTGAAAACCATTCAATTGTTTTCTTGCGTCATCGTCAGAGACACACTATTCTCATCTTGTGGTGGATAGTGTTTTGTGGGATTGTGTAATGTGAAGTACGATGATATTTCCGTTGAGTCTGTAAGTTTGATCTCTTCATCGTCTGGTATTGAAATAATTATCAGTTATCAAATTCGGAATTTGATTGCTTCGTATAGCGGTTTTCTACCCCGCAACCACTTAGGCATAATACATGCATTATGAAAAACGACACCCGAGTTGGGTAAACGGAACTGCCAACTTGCTTTGGTGATGTAGCAAGTGTCTCAAAAATATTCGGTTTTTACTCATTCCTCATACAAAAAAGAAACAAATTCAAAGCCTCATTCTATACACTCAACGGTTTAAATGGTAGTGACGGTAGGCATGTTAGGCGTATCGCCATCGATGACAGATGCACAAAAGCTTGTGGACCTGGACCAGCCTATTCCGGAACAGCACTTGGCGGTTTCATGGTCGGCTTGGGGCACTGGGACGCGTTGTTTAACCGGTTTGGAAACAGTTGTGGACGCTAGCTTATCAACTGAGAAATGCAACGCTCAAACCAGGGATAGAACAACAGAAATACTCATGCAGTTTGTCGGACACAGCCTACACTGTCTAAACAGATGAGTGCCAGCAATACGTTACAACTGGAGTCCTGCGAAGCTTTGTCATTCGATTCGATCCGAAATCGTCAGAATGATTCGTTTAGAGTCGAGCTGAAATTAAATAGTCGAGGTGTTTTTAAAATCCTGCCAAGTGTCTCATCCTGAACTCTTCTTCTATCATCAGGTTCCTTATCCCTTTACCCAACGAATCGGCCACATCCGCTCGCATAATATGCAAATTCAGCTGCTGAAAAAATACTATTTTTTTTAAAATTTCAACAAAATCATATCATGTGACCCCTCTTTGGAACGAGCTCGTTTCAAAGAGTGGTCACATGATATGGTTTTGTTGAAAGTATTTGAAAAATTTTAAAAAATGATATTTAAAATAATAAATTTTGATATCGTCTGCATTGGGTAAAGGTTTATACAGGGGATCAGATGACAGAAGAAGAATTCAAAGAGGTTCTGTTTCAAAAACAACTTTGATTCCGTTTATGCAAAATTCCGCTTTTAGAAGACTTGTCCACATGTCCAGCTTTTAACGTCAAATTAGTGGAAAAACGGTCTGGTTAACTCCCCTGAAATTGTCGTTTCAGTAATTGGAAATTATCATTTCGGAGATTGGAAAAGTTTACAATTCCTAAGATTAAATGAAATGTTCAAAAGTTACATTATGGAAGCACATGGCATCTGAAAGTTCAATATATTTTCTTTGTAGTGATTGTTGGTTGAATGTTGCCAGTTTACCATCTGAGTTTTGTTTCCCCCGTGGCTTATAAAATGTACTGTTTTCCCCAGTGCAATCATGCTAAAAATGTTTAAAAACAGTGTTTCCGTTGACTTTTGGCCACTTATGTATACTTTTTAATTTGACTGGGAAGCGCATTAATTCGGAAAATATGATCTTGCCTCTGCTGTCTGGTAAAAATATCCGCAAGACACAAGTCTTGACTTTTGTTCCTTTGACAAATTGTTGTCCAAAATTCGGTATAATCTTCTTACTTTTCTCACACCTCAGCCAATTATCTGTGAAGCAATTCGCTGATGGGCGTGTGCAATCTGCCTCACTGTAGGTAGAATATTGCTCCAATAAGCTGTCTTTCTTGTCGATAAGGGGAGATAACCATCCACTTGAACCAGTCAGCTGAAGTGGAAAGCTGAGTATGAACATGCGAATCGCCCTTGAACGCAACACTTGAGTGGAGATTGACACAAATTTCTTTTTGCCTCTGCTGAAAGAAGGTGCAAATCTCCAACTTTAGGGGACGTCCAACCTAACTTTGGTCAAATTTCATGTAATTGTCTTCAAGTCTAACAACGACCCAAAATGAATAACCCCAAATAAATTATATACCAAAATGCTTGGAATGAAACATAGAACATGTGGAAACTGGAATTTGCCATGGAACTGCTGCCATGTGTGAATAGCACCACCTGAAAGTCTGCTATGACATAAGTAAGAGAACAAAATTTTTACAATAAAATACCTCAAAATAAAATAACAGCTGAATTCTATAAATATTGAAGTACATACTCGAAGAAATCTTTTCCTAATTCTTGAAAGTAATAAACATTGAGACCAAATGTTATAAGTGACGTGCTCACTGATTGAAGGCAGACATTGTCTTTTGTTTATGTTTTGATTTGGGGGAGTTCAACAAAGGTCAACTTGAAGGAGTCCACCAGAAGAAGTATGGAAGGACAAAACAGTGTGTCCCAATATAATGATGTATGTATCACTGTGGTGGTTTGGAAAGAAACTATGATATTCTCCTATGTAGAATGCACTGCAAAGTCATACATTGTAGTTAAATAAATATATTTACAAACCCTTGCACTGTAACCTCTTTTATCACACGCATCAAGTTGATAGTGATTAAATTGTTAAATTTGTCTGGTTTATCAGTAAGTAACATAGCTTCGTCTACTCTTGGACACAAATATACTCCTGATATCTGTTGGAGAAGAAATAAAGGTAACTGTAACCTGTCACCGCAATGAACCATCAAATGTACATAAAGGTACACTGTTATTCAAATTCAAAACACATCAAATCAACCCACATAATCATTATTGCGTGTACTTTTCCAAAAAAGGCTTATTGGCATATTGAGATCAGGGGGGCGCATCCAGTAGGTCTCACATTCATAGGTGTTCACATATTTTTTCCAGAACGCAGTACGCAAAGTAATTCCCAAAATGGGACAAGTAAGCTCCATTTGATAAAAACTTTCCCGGGGTGGGGGGTGGGCGGTGGGGGGGGGGGGGCTCCCTTCCTTGTATATCTCTACCTTCGATACTCATGGCATATGTCTTTTTCATCAAAGTTTAACTCTTTTTTCTTTTTGGAGATCATGGTGACACATGTTCCAAACACTATCAGACAGGTAACCCTCAAAAAGAGTGTATCTGCAAAAATCATGTTAAACTGAAAAACATTCTTTTTTAGTCTTTAAGTTCCGGACCTTTCATTCTTCTTACTTCCAACTATATAATACTTAATTTATCGATTAATGGGTGAATAGAAAAACCATGGCATAATCAACATGTTGAGTTCCAGAAACCTCCATAACAGCTCCGATAAAAGTGTCAAACACCAGATTGGTGGCTTTGCAGAATATTCATTAGCTTGTTGCTTGATAATAGGAACAAAATATTTACAAAAAATATTTTGTCGCAATTAATTTGAGGGTGTCAGCAGGCACTTCCCAACAAATTGTAACAAATCAACTAGTTATAAACAAAAGTTTCTAACTCGAAAGAGTGAAAAAGGACCATAACTCTGGAAACAAGACGCACTGTCACAGTGCCGAAGCTGCGACGATTCCTGCAACGCCAATGATGTTTTAAAACTCGTTGGTGACAAAAAACTCGTTGATGACAAGTCCGACAAGTCCATAAATGTGACAGAAATTATCCGAATGACATGCACTATTGAGAGAGTGTAGACATCATGACGATGCACTTGCATGCCAAGTATGGTGTCATTCCATCAAGTATTTTAGGAGTTATGGTGTTTTTTAAACTCGTTGGTGACAGACCGACCGACAGACATTGCCAAATATAGAGCTGCTCGTCGCAGCTAAAACTGTGTGGAAGAAACACATGGTACAGCAGCTACACATGCATCGTTTCCCCATGATGTTCGATCACATCAAATATCCTTCAAATTGGATTAGCAGTGGTTGCGATACAAGAGAGAATGTTGGTATGGGTTAGACTCAGAGGACTGAGGTCTCCACGGCACTAGATGCGCCTTTGACTTTCCAACTTCCAGGTCCGGGACATAATAATTCACAACACACCCACTTATCAATTCATAATTTCAGTAAAATAAACGGAATTATCAATTTTAATTAATTTATAGATGATGGGAAAATATTTGGCTTCTTTCGCCTTCTCGTACTATTATTACCACAAACATCTGCACTACTCAGTATGATGCTGACAAACGAAACTGAACGCATATGTGGTTAAACAGTAACTCGGCACGGATAATGGCGAAATTAAGAATATTTCGTGTATTTTATTTGTTTAAATGCCAATTGTGGCTAATTTTGACCATGGATTCGATAATTCGTTTGGGTTTTGACCATAACGGTCACGCTGACAGCGGTTATATTTATTATGATATGCAAATTGGGAGATAGTTTCCGGTAAAGGAGATTTGTCACATTTACCAGTGGAAAACGATGACAAAAGACACTGATCGACGCTTGTGTTGGTGGAGTTGATTGCAAGAAAAAACTAAATTCACAGCATCGACCAATCGCACCTTATTTAAAAGCGCGAATGCACCATTTTCAACCCATCTTCAGTCGGTCCTTCAAGTTTGCGGACATTGGCAGAGATCCATGGTTACTAGAAAGTAAATACCTTCACAACATCGGGGAAAATCAACACTCTCAATATAGTTCCAGGTCACGTGGAATATATGCCCAGAAAAAGTGATTTCTGAAGCATTCTGCTTACTTTGTTATGAATATTGCCTTATTTTATATGTATCGTCCCGATTTTATACACTCAGTTATTTTTTTACAAGTGGTTCATGTTGTCTTTTTAGTGCGCAATAATTCAGATTTTTTGTCAACAAAAATGTTGAGACGGCCTGTAAACACTGGAGGGAATTTCGAACCATATTTTGCAGTTATGACATTAACAACTCAAGTATTTGCTGTAACCTGTTTGCAAATCCGCTCATACATTGTCTCGAGCAAATAAAGGACGTGACCACGTCCTTTCATTCTTACGATCGCCCAAAATGAGTATTCCTGCAAGAACCACATTGTAATCACATGACCGGAATAAACATCATTGAAACATGGCCACATCCAGAACATCCAAAATTTGTGTTGGTGGTATTGCATTTCAACCTAAAAACCCACCAGAGTGTGTGTCATAAATATGCTTTCTCCGAGTCTGTAGTATGCTATCGTTACATCGAAAAATTCCCGATCATTTTGTGGTTTTACCGGTTCGTTACTTATGCCATTGGCAAATTAATGTTCATCAAAATCATAAAATTCTCCTTTTTCCTGAAAAAAAATTATATGCACCTTTTCTATGCACTTCACTCATTCTTTTAATGTATAGTTTGCCTTTCCTTACTTCTCTTATCTGTTTCTGAGGCATTGGGAAAAATGACAACAAATTGACCAAAGTTACGTTGGACGACCCCTTAAAAGGCAATGGGAATCGATTCGAGATTAGATATCCTTTAAATAATTCGATTCGACAAGAATCTGACATTTGCAGGTCCGCATGGACTATTGTTACAATGCAGAAAATGTTTAGGCTTATCACTGAGACGAACTGAATGACTAACCACATCAAGCTCAGATGTCGTCCGGCTTTATCAGCGGTTACTTAGAAAACGGCGACATCACATTCTCACATCCTACCCAAGGCCCTGAGACGCACCTCATTGAGTATCGCAGGATCGTATTACGTAAGTTTTGATACAGTCAACATATCACAATTTTCAAAACAAGTTCCAATACATTTCTGAACGAGTTCACAGCTTGGGTCCTGGGAATTCCAAATTTCGGGTCCAGTCGAATCAGGGACAGGACTTCGAAACGAATAGAATCACACAGCTCTTCATGTTGTAAATATTGCACCTTCAGTCAACCGTAAATACTGCCAGTGGCCACTTAACTCTTAACCCGCGAAGTATTTTCCAGATCTTTTTCATCAAATCTTGTCATGGCTGTTGAAAAATTAATCGACATGTAACACACAAGAAATCATTGCTGAAAAAATCCATTCAATTTGCAGGAGGGGGGAGGGGTGTGAAATGTGATTAAATGTGCCCAAATGCTGCTTATTTCAGTGACAAGAGAAACGCTTGTTGGGAAGGAATATCCGGCAGCAGCGAGCAAAGAGTTAAGTATTGTATTCAATGGCGACTCGTCTGTTTGGGCAAGTCAATAAAAGTGCGGAATGGTCCAGAACGGAATCAAAGTAGTTTCGGAAGTGGAACCTCCGCGAACTTTACTTCTATCATCAGGTCTTCCGAACAGGATACCTGGCGATAGAAGAGTTCAAGAGGAGACACTTAGTTGGATTTTAAGAACAGCTCCAAAATTCCAAACTTTCCGAATCGGCACGACTTGAATGAAATCAACGGGAGGATTTCGAAGCTTCGCGGGGCCCTATTCCTGGACACTATGCCCCGGGCGAGATTTACGATCCAGTCGGTCCAAATACATACCATGTAGCGGACAGCCAAGAGTGGCTCGGTACAAAGTGATACGCGGCCAACGGTCTGGTCCCAGTTAGTCGAACCTGGACATCTTACCGGTCCCATTTAGCTCGCCCGATACGCATCCAAAATAAAATGAGAAAGTTGTGGATTGCTCATTATTCATAAAAATGTGGTTATTGGGTTGTTAAAGTATACTTAGGGGAAAATTCTTATAAAATATTCAGGGAGCGTGAGGCTAGATATAAGTATCACGAATGCTTTGAAGAAATTAAACTCGTCGTAAATCCATTTGTTTGCACAATCACGGAGATAAACAATCATATAAAGGAGGGTGCGTTTTGCTGTCGTTCAGTTCTTTTGATAAATAGTGTGCTCACAAGAAAAGAGGCTTTCGTGAACAGTATATCAATAGTTAAGTGAAGTTTGTACCCAGATAATTCTTTGAAGCTTGCATTCCCTGATGAATTAAATGCCAAAAAAAATTACTTTCACAAATAGATCAAAGCTCATGTTGACACTGCACTCTAACAAAAGTCTGTTTCTTTGTCAAGGGCTGACGGTTGAGATTCCGTACAAAAACCCCTGGGCTTCCACAGGGAGGTTTTCGTGGGGGTATTACCCTGAGCGTCTTAAGGCTAGAGGGACAGTGCGCGCTCTTTTTTCGCCTGAAGTGCACCTGTGGAAGACTTTACTTTCCGAGACCTGTAAGTAAGAAACTTTTGTTTATTCTTTTCCAACGTATTTTACATGTGCCAAGTGTGCAATTTTAAGCTGCAAATTTGTTCCAAAATGCAAATAGGAATTTAACCAATTCAGTCTCGCTGTCTCCCTTTTAATTTGCTGAATTCGGTATTCAGTTCTAAGTCTGTTCTCGTTGCAGCTATTCTGTTGAAAATGCATGTTTTCACAAGGTAGAAGAGCAGCCAGAAACAATTCACATTCGACTTACCTCCCTTACACAAACTGCACAGAGTTTTCATCTTCAAAACGGCCTCTTGTTGGTCTACCCGGTAGGTTATATCACAATATATAACGCTTACTACACCATTCATATATACTTGCCTGAATGACCCAGTTTATTGCTTGAAAAACGTGTAAAATTGTCAAAAATCAGTCATGGGGAACAAACTAAAAAAAGGGTGGTGTTCTTATTCATTTTTTCAAGAAGGCACGCCTAAGAAAAATCATGAAAAATTGACCCGTTTCTCACCTGTGAAAAATCAGCCCACAGTTTTCTCTGGGTAACACATTCAACAAGCCTATGTGACCTTGACCCAAAATGCATACAACTGTACACCACTTTCGACCACTCAAACAGTATATGTTGGGGGCCTATCACCACTGATGGTCACTATTTACTAGACCCACACCATCATTCAATCATATAAGTCCTAAATTCTCAGTTCGACGAGAGGAATGGGGACCCAAAAATGAAAGGCAGAGTTGTCTCCCCTCCTAAGCTGGATGCATGAATCCAGCGTAGCAGGGGAGACAACACTTCTTGCAATTTGAAAGAAAGGTGCAACTGATTGTTGTGGGGATTTTGAAAGTGACTCAGAATTTCAAAATGTTGCAAAACTGGAATGAAACTATGCGTGCATCACTTCATAAATAACAGGCATTGTCTTCTCAGATGATATCAAAATATCTAAAGTGATTTCTCTGATTTTTTCCCTCATACGTTAACCCTTTACCTAGCATGAAAAGCAGTCGACACTAGAAAAATTCTTGAATAACTAATTTTTTTCATTTTTCGAATCAAAAACATAGGTTATGACCCCTCGTTGGAACGAGCTCGTTCCAATGAGGGGTCATAACCTATGTTTTTGAGACAAAAAATGGAAAAAATAATGAAAATTAATTGGTGATTTTTTAGAATACCGCTGGCCGGTTTTGGCCGTTATGTTGGGTAAAGGGTTATATATAGGATTATTGTGACTATAGCTTGTGTAAACCCATTTTAACCACAGGCTCAAATGGATCAAGTTGTCTACAAGGAATAAGAGTACTGATGCTGAGGGAACAGAAAGACGAAGGCAAAAGGAAGCGTGTCCTTGTACATGTATGCACACTGCAATGACTGTTCCCTGTTCAACCCCCACTCACTCTCAGCACACATACTACGTTAAGCTTGAGATTATGTTGAATAACGACAAAGGGGTTTCCCCTGAAAAGACCACCTAGGTTGGTTAAAATTTCGGGTTGTAATTCTGTGTTCCTGGAAGCCTTCAACTGTGTCAAGAAATGGAGTGAAAAGGCAAGCAACAAGGACATGATTACACACAGAGAAATCAGCGCCAAATTTGGTTCCAAGTAGAACCATATCCCATCGAAGAACCAAAACAAATGAGTCTTCATGGATAACACCCTCCCAGAGTGCAAAGAGGCCAAATTCCTCGGCATCACCATTGATCAAAAACTGTCCTTTAATAAACACACCGACAATATGGCGAAAAAAGCAACCAAACGCATTAACTTATTGAAAATGCTAAAGGGAACTTCCTGGGGAGCCAACCAGTCCACCCTACTCAAACTATACAAAGCCTTTGTGCGCCCAGTACTCGAATACGGGACAATCATCCTAACTGACCTCAATCAAACTGACATGGGAAAACTTCAGAAGATCCAAAATCACGCACTTAGGGTCCGCGCGCCCCATGGGACACACCTATCAAAACACTCCACGACACGGCCGATATCGCCACAATAAAAGATCGCCTTGCCTCTCTAGCCGCTAAGAACCATGATCGGCAGGCCGACAGCCAACTAATATCCGAACTACAGGCAATTTGCGAAAGCATACAAAAACCCCAAAACGGGAACACCTAAGGAAAACTAATTAGGATTCTTACTAAGAGCAAAACGCCTAAAAACCTAAGGAAATAAGAATCAGGATTCATATCTGAGGACAAGACTTGAAAGTAACACCCCCGGGTGTGGCTCTGTGTGTAAGCCTGTCCTTCGCCTCACAACTAAACAGGGAGCGAGAAGGTGTACTAACAGGCAGATTAACAGCTTAGCTGTGGCCTTCTACCAGAAAGGGCTGCCTTCACATACTCAACCAAGGTAACTAAAAATCGGAAACCTCGAGAAAAAATAGGAAACGAGAAGGTGAGCTAACAGGCAGATTAACAGCTTAACTGTGGCCTTCTACCAGAAAGGGCTGCCTTCACCGACTCAACTAAAATTACATCACGTTTAAATATTGTATAAAACTAAACATGCTCGAGAATAAATAAGGAACAGGAAGGTGAGCTAACAGGCAGATTAACAGCTTAACTGTGGCCTTCTACCAGAAAGGGCTGCCTTCACCGACTCAACTAAAATTACATCACGTTTAAATACTGTATAAAACTTAACATGCCCGAGAATAAAAAAGGAACGAGAAGGTGAGCTAACAGGCAGATTAACAGCTTAACTGTGGCCTTCTACCAGAAAGGGCTGCCTTCACCGGCTCAGCTAAAATTAGATCATAAGCCTATTCAATGACTGCATTAAACTAAATGTGCTATTTTTATTTTTTTATTTTACTTCAATTTACATATTCTAATGAAAACTAAATCTGCCTTCTTCTTTTAAGCAGGTACACAGAAGATGCTTTTTTGATCAGCGCCCCAATAACCTCTATGGAAACAATAACCGTTATGGAAATTGCAACCCCCATAGTTCCAGAATATCCTCCACTGCATCCCTAGAAGTGGTCGACCACTTCAAGGGAGGCAAGCGTTGGTCCTGCGTCCCGCCTCTGCCCCTTTTTGTAAAGCGTCCACACTGCGCATTTTCTGTCCCACCCAAATAGGATTATATTGCAGGTCTGCCCCCGAACCAGGAAAGTTCGGGTCTTCTTCTGGTGGTCCCCGAAAGGGGTCGTTGTTGTTTTCTTTCTAAGACGTCCTACCACACAAACAGAGACAGCCTGAGGCAGATTATACTTGCCAGTGATGGCCATCATTCGAAATCAACTCCCAAATGGCAGACTACACTTGCCTGAAAACCCAAGACAACTGCACCCTCGGGGAGAGGTAGTACCTTTGTGAGAGGACCCAACCTCTCACACTGGTCCTCACCCGAGGGTTCAACCTACATCAATCAACGAAGCCATCCACCCGCCACGCCGCAACCGGAGCCACCTGCCGAGTACCTGAACCTTTTCCTCCTTCAATGCGCCTCGACATGAGAAAACTGAGGGTCGAAAGGGGCTTGTTCCCCAAACCGTCCCTGCGCGCCTTCGGCGCGTGAAACCATTCCATCCAGTCCAGGAATCACCGAGGAAACTGAAAGTAAAATCGAAGCATGGAGTCCAAAGCTATGGAAGCTTATTGATGTCTACAGACAACAACTAGAGGTACTGTGAGCAAGCTCACAAAGTGATATCCCTCCCCCCCCCCCCTCAGTTGTAGCCTTTTTGGTACATTAATTTGTATTAAGATGATGTAGCAATTGGAATGTATAAGTTAGATTATCTCCCCTTGGAAATGTCAGAATGGAATTATATTGCTTCAGGCACATCTTCATATGGAGTTCTTCCATTGTGTAAAGTTTCATGAAAATTCTTCAAACGTTTAGAAGTTGCGCTTATAAGGATGGACAGACGGACGGACGGACGGACGGACGGACGGACAGGGTGATTCCTATATACCCCCCCCCAAAAAAAAAAAAAACAACAAAAAAACAAACAAACTTTGTTTGCGGGGGGGGGGGGGGGTATAATGAATGAAAGTGTCAATGATAATGTAATTCAGCTTGACAAACTTGAACTTATTATAAGTGAAGTGACAAAATTGAAGATCATTGGTTCCAATGTTATTTGGTGAAACTTCAGCATTAGAGCAATACGTGTGCACAAGGTCAGAGCAATCCGTGCATTTTAAATGTGAACTGTAGGGCTGCCTACAGGAAAATGTTGACACACAAATGCAGTCAGTTTAAAGGTCAGTGCAAACGGCAACTTTTTTCATAGAAACGAATGGTAATCGATGGCTCTTATCCAGAGGTCTCGTCTAATGAGCACTCCAAGTTCTAAAAGAATTCTATGATAAATGTTCCCTGTAGGCTATGTCAAAGAAGAATGTTGATGCACAAATGCACTAAATTCAAAGATTGCTAACATTAACAGTTTTTGAAGGAAATGAAAGAAAATCGACAGCTCCTATCTAGGTCACCCTGAATAAACATACCAAGTTTCAAAACAACCGGATAACGAAAGCCCCCCCCCCCCCCCCACCCTGATGCGTGCCGAAGGAAAATGTTAATACACAAATGCATTAAGTTTGAAGGCTGTTGCTAGTGGCAATGTTTTTTCTCTTCTGTAAAGTTCTGTCCACAGGGTATTAAATGATCATAAAAGTATCAAATATTGAAGTCATTTATGAAATTCATACCCGCATACCAGGTTTCAAAGCAATCTATTCACAAATGTGCCCTATAGGGCGTGCCAAATTAATATGTTGATGCAAAAACGCACCAAGTTCAATTGCTGTTGCTATGGCAACGTTTTTTGACGAACTTAACCAAGTTTCAAAGCAATCCATTCATAAATGTTCCCTGTAGGGCATGCCAAAGGAAAATGTTCAAGCACAAATGCACCAATTTGAAAGGCCATTGCAGACAGCAACGTTTTTTACAGAAATGGAAGAAAATCGATAGCTCACATCTAGAGGTTACCCTAAACATGCATACCATGTTTCAAACTGATCCATTCATAAATTCACCATGCAGGGCTTGCCAAATGAAAATGTTGATGCACAAATGCAATGAGTTCAAAGGTCATTGCTAACGGCAACATTCTGTACGGTTTTTCGAGAGAAATGAAAGAAAATCAAAAGCTCCATCTCGAGGTCGATCCAAACAAGCACATCGTGTTTCAAAGCGATTGAATCATAAACGTGAACTGTGCAGTGTTCCAAAGAAAGATGTTGACAGACAAAATGGCAAAGTTGAAGGTCGTTAGTAATCGCAACACTTTTTGACAGAAATGGAAGAAAATCTACAGCTCTCATCAAGCAGTCACCCAAAACAAGCATACCAAGTTCCAAACCGATCCATTCAAAAATACACCATACACAGCGCGCCAAAGACAAATGTTGATGAAAAATGGCAAAGTTAAAGGATCATTGCCAACTGACACGTTTCTCGACAGAAATGAAAGAAAATCAATAGCTTGCATCTGAATGTTGCTCCAAACCAGCACCCCAAGCTTCAAAGCAATCTGATCATAAATGTGACGTGAGCGGTGTGCCAAAGGAAAAAGTCGGTATCAGGTGAGTTCGGCCCATTGCAAGTTCGGCCCCCTAAAAGTGAGTTCGGTCCAACTAAAAGTGAGTTCGGCACAGATGAGACTGTCAATAAGACATTACTAATTTGGGATTGTCTATTGAAGTGAATTCGGCCCTTCCTTTAATAAATTATAAATTGAGTTGTTTTGTTAATTCATTTGATTCACGATGACTGTTGTCAATAAAGAATTACTAATTTCGGATTTTCTATTGAAGTGAATTCGGCCCTCCTTTAATAAATTATAAATTGAGTTGTTGTTTTTTTTTAATTCGATAGATTCACGATGACTGTTGATGATCTTCAAAGAACAAAGTCTTGCAAAAACAACACACTCTATGATGAATATTGTCTGTGAATGGTAGAACTTGATTGATGTTGCGCGAGTACATATCACTAAAACAACACACGCCATAGAAATATATAAAACCCATGCTATTTGAGGTTTTGATCATCAGTTTCCTTGGAAAATCACCATGGATAACGAGGGGTCCTATTAGAAACCGGAATCGACCGGAATCGACTTTAAAGACCGGAATCGACTCATATTTTACTGATTATTCGCAATGTTTTGTACTTTTACCAATGGCATTCTATCTAATAATAAATAAAATGTTTCGATCAAAAGAAAAAAGCTTTTAAACGAGGAAGACTCTTTGCTAACCTCTTCCTGTACCCTGAAATCCTTTGACATTTACTAAATCTTGCACGTGGAAACTTATTAGATAGAATGCCATTGGTAAAAGTACAAAACATGGCGAAAAATCAGTAAAATATGAGTCGATTCCGGTCGATTCCGGTCTTTAAAGTCGATTCCGGTTTCTAGTAGCACCAATAACGAGTGTCTCAAATGCAAAACAACTGTCAGAACTCGCCCGGAAGGATAGCAATGTCCTGGCTGTGAAAGATAGCAACATCGTACATGTGGCACTGGAATATCGAGGACAGTTTGTCGTGATGCAGTAAAAGCTGACACTAGTATAAATTGAAAGTGTGAGACTTGCTCCAATGAGACTTCATCATCAACCGTTACTACAGAGGACGTTGCAAACTTCGAAATAGAAACCAGCGGCTTGTCAAGTACAGATGTACCACATGAAAGTACACGACAAAATAAACAAGAGGCCCCAGGGGGCCTGAGGGCGCTCACCTGACACGGTAGTCTAAATATCAAACCAGGGACTTGACTTCAATAAGCTGCATACGCCCCCTCCCAAGAAAAGCAGGGAGAAAAAAAACAAAATTTTTTTTGTCTTAAAATTGACCAAAACGCAGAAAAAAAAAAAAAAATTTTTTCGGATTTTGGGCCAAAATTTTCTAAGTCCCACCCGGACCCCAAATTTTCAGGGGAAAATTTTTTTTTTTTTTTTTTTTTTTTTTGTCTTAAAATTGAGAGAAATGCATAAAAAACAAACAAAAAAAAAATTTCCGGATTTTGGTCCAAAATTTTCTAAGTCCCACCCGGACCCAAAATTTTCAGGGGAAAAAAAAAAATTTTTTTTTGTCTTAAAATTGACCAAAACGCAGAAAAAACAACAAAAATTTTTTTTCGGATTTTGGTCCAAAATTTTCTAAGTCCCACCTGGACCCAAAATTTTCAGGGGAAAAAATTTTTTTTTTTTTTTTTTGTCTTAAAATTGACAGAAATGCATAAAAAACAAAAAAATTTTTTTTCGGATTTTGGTCCAAAATTTTCTAAGTCCCACCCAGACCCCAAATTTTCAGGGGAAAAAAAAATAATTTTTTTTTTGTCTTAAAATTGACAGAAATGCATAAAAAACAAAAAAAAATTTTTTTTCGGATTTTGGTCCAAAATTTTCCAAGTCCCACCCGCACCCCAAATTTTCAGGGGGAAAAAAAAAAAAAAAAAATTTTTTTGTCTTAAAATTGACAGAAATGCATAAAAAAAAAAAAAAAATTTTTTTTCGGATTTTGGTCCAAAATTTTCTAAGTCCCACCCGGACCCAAAATTTTTAGGGGAAAAAAAAAAAAAAATTGTTTGTCTTAAAATTGACAGAAATGCATAAAAAACTAAAAAAAAATTTTTTATCGGATTTTGGTCCAAAATTTTCTAAGTCCCACCCGAACCCCAAATTTTCAGGGGAAATTTTTTTTTTTTTTTTTTTTTTGTCTTAAAATTGACAGAAATGCATAAAAAACAAAAAAAAAATTTTCGGATTTTGGTCCAAAATTTTCTAAGTCCCACCCGCATCCCAAATTTTCAGGGGAAAACAAAAAAATTTTTTTTGTCTTAAAATTGACAGAAATGCATAAAAAACAAAAAAATTTTTTTTCGGATTTTGGTCCAAAATTTTCTAAGTCCCACCCGCACCCCAAATTTTCAGGGGGGAAAAAAAAAAAAAAAAATTTTTTGTCTTAAAATTGACAGAAATGCATAAAAAACAAAACAAAATTTTTTTTTCAGATTTTGGTCCAAAATTTTCAAAGTCCCACCCAGACCCCAAATTTTCAGGGGAAAAATTTTTTTTTTTTTTTTTTTGTCTTAAAATTGACAGAAATGCATAAAAAACAAAGAAAATTTTTTTTTGGATTTTGGTCCAAAATTTTCTAAGTCCCACCTGCACCCCAAATTTTCAGGGGGGAAAAAAAAAAAAAAAATAGTTTTTTGTCTTAAAATTGACAAAAATGCATAAGAAACAAAAAAAATTTTTTTCGGATTTTGGTCCAAAATTTTCTAAGTCCCACCCGCACCCCAAATTTTCAGGGGGGAAAAAAAAAAAAAAAAATTTTTTGTCTTAAAATTGACAGAAATGCATAAAAAACAAAACAAAAATTTTTTTTCAGATTTTGGTCCAAAATTTTCAAAGTCCCACCCAGACCCCAAATTTTCAGGGGAAAAATTTTTTTTTTTTTTTTTTTGTCTTAAAATTGACAGAAATGCATAAAAAACAAAAAAAAATTTTTTTCGGATTTTGGTCCAAAATTTTCTAAGTCCCACCCGCACCCCAAATTTTCAGGGGGTAAAAAAAAAAAAAATAGTTTTTTGTCTTAAAATTGACAGAAATGCATAAGAAACAAAAAAATTTTTTTTCGGATTTTGGTCCAAAATTTTCTAAGTCCCACCCGCACCCCAAATTTTCATGGGGAAAAAAAAAAATTTTTTTTGTCTTAAAATTGACCGAAACGCATAAAAAACAAAAAAATTTTTTTTTCGGATTTTGGTCCAAAATTTCGAAGTCCACAACGGGACCCCAAATTTTCAGCCTAAATATGAACCCAGGGATTTGGCTTCAACAAACTTGAATCTCACCCCCCTAAGGATGCTGCATACCAAATATCAAAACATTCTTATTGCTAGATCTGAAGAAGAAGATTTTTAAAAAATACTCCTCATACTGCACTAATTTAAACATTTGGGCTCCCATAGAGAGCCCAAATATCCACCCAGGCAATTCATTTCAATAAACATGTGAATCAATCTTCCAAAGATGTTATATGTGAAATTTTAATGCTTTTGGAGCAGTGCTTTCGGAGAAAAGTAGTCTTATGTTTTTCCCATTACCCACAGTGTTAAAAAATGCTGACTCAGCACTTTTTCAAACTCCCCAAAAAGTACCCCATGATAAAACCGATGGCAATTTTTTTTTATCATTCCATTCTGTTGGTCCTAAGGAAGCTTCACAACAAATAAGAATTGTCAGTGCCGTGTAGTTTTGGAGATATGAGCGTTTTCATTTTTTTCTATTTTTAGCTCCTGTGGTTCCCACGGGGCTATGGGGAAAAAAATTTCGGCATAAATTAGGTACTTATGACCCAATAAGCACTCATGTAAAATTTGGTTCAAATCGGCCTCGCGGTTTGGAAAATAGAAATTTGGGGCGGGGCCAAAATTTTTGCCCCTCCTTTAACATCATCAAATATAGCCCCTCCAACTTCTCTTGAACAAACTTGAGTCTACACCTCAAAAGGAAGCTGCATACCAAATATCAAGTCTCTGCTATTGCTGGTTCTTGAGAAGAAGATTTTTTAAGAATTGGAGCATTTTTGCCCCATCCCTCTGCTCAATGTGAGCCGAAACCTAATTTGACAAAAAATCGGTGTCCGCAGACACAACCCCTTCTCACATGAAATTTCATTAATATGCGGCCAGTGGTTTGGGAGAAAAAGCCCAAACACCACCTTCACGACGGATGCCGGACGACGGACGAAAAGTGATCAGAATAGCTCACACTGACTTTCAGTCAGGTGAGCTAATAATCAAGAAAACCTCCCAGTTGTTTTTTTTGTCTCCCATAATTATATTAGACTTTTAGTTCAAGTGTGGACTGAGGCGTAGGTTGGTCCGAACTCACTTATGGGTGGTCCAAACTCACTTATGGGTGGTCCGAACTCACTTGGGCCGAACTCACTTTTTTGGACCGAACTCACCAATTTTGGGCCGAACTCACCAATTTTGGGCCGAGCTCACTTGGGCGGAACTTGCGATGGGTGAACTAACTTGCATTCAAATAGACAATGCACAAAAGGGCAAAGTAGAGGGTCATTGCTAATGGCAACCTTTTGACGGAAATGAAAGAAGCTCCCATCTGGAGGTCAACCCCAAAAACACACTAAGTTTCAAAGCGATCCATTCATGAATGTAAATTTCAGGGTGTGCTAAAGGAAAATGCTGGTGGCCAAAATGTACTAAGTTTGAAGGTCGTTGCTAAAGGCACATTTTTGACGAAAATGGGGAAAAATCGATAGCTCCAGCCTAGAGGTCACCCCCGAATAAGTATACCATGTTTCAAAGTGATTCATTCATAAATGTGGCCTGCGCAGTGTGCCAAAGGAAAATGTTGATGCCCAAACAGATAAGTTTAATGTCGTTGCTAACGCCAACGTTTCTCGACGGAAATGGAATAAAATCAAAAGCTCCCATCTAGAGGTCAGCCCAAACAAGCATACATGTACTTACTTTCAAAGCTATCCATTCATGAATGTACCCTGCAGGGTGTGCCAAAAGAAAATATTGAAGTACAAATCCAAACTTCACGGTAACAGCAACATTTTCAACGGAAATGAAAGAAAACTGATAGCTCCTATGAAGATGCCAACACGAACATGCAAAGCAAAACATCATTGATAACGGCAATGTTTCTCAGCTGAAATGACCGAAAACCAATTGTTGCCATCTAGAGGTCACCCTGAACAAGAATACTTAGTCTCAAAGGGGATGCGGTCATTTTTGTACCCAAAACGATTTTGTACCCGGAATTTTTAGTAATTTTCGTACCCATTTTAGTATGTAATTTCGTACCCCCCAAAAAACGATTTGTGCCCAAATGAAAGTGTCAATGACACAGTAGCTTAACTTGACTGTGTGTAGTGTTTGATGAAAAGGATAATGTTCAATGTTTATGAAAGGATTATGAAATAAGACAAGAATTGTGATAATTGAGACTATGTTAATTTCTGTTCCCTGTGTGCTATGTTTTCAATTAAAACAAGAGCGCATGTATCGCTGAAGCAATACAATGTCCCCTACCGGACACTGATATTTTGGAGATTTTCCATATTTCCAAGGGCCATAACTCACACAAGAATAAGGCAATCAGCATGCAACTCAAACTTGATCTATAAGTCATCGTTCTATAGTAGGTTACCAAAAATGAAATCATTCAGTTGAAGCGTTTCCAAAAAAAGTCCAGAAAACTGATATTTTGGCGCTTTTCCATATTTCCAAGGGACATAACTCACACAAGAATAATGCAATCAGCATGAAACTCAAACTTGATCTGTAAGTCATTGTTCTATAGTAGTTAACATAAAATGAAATCATTCCGTTGAAGCATTTAAAAAAAAACTCTGGAAAACTGATATTTTGGTGCTTTTCTATATTTCCAAGGGTCATAACTCACACAAGACTAATGCAATCAGCATGTAACTCAAACTTGATCTGTAAGTCATCGTTCTATAGTAGTTTACCAAAAATGAAATCATTCTGTTGAAGCGTTTCCAAAAAAACCTCCGGAAAACTAAAGTGTGACTGACAGACGGATGGGCTGACAGATTGACGGATGGACAGAGTGCAGACCTATAGTCCCCTCCGGCGATGCTGGTAGGGAACTAATAGTTTGAGGTGTAGACTGTACTAAAGAACTGAGGGGTAGGTTAATGTGTCAACCAAAGTTACCAATTTACAATGAAATTATTCCAAAACGAGTCATCCTATCAAATTGCAATGAAATACCTTCATAAAAACGGACTGTAGACTGTGCTAAAGGTTTTTTGGGTTTCGGGCCTGTGTAGCCATCATGGTTGATCGATCGCAACCAAAAGGAGACATCCTCATCTAGACATTAGACTGAGTCATCCTACCAAGATACAATAAAATCCCTCCATAAAAACGACCTGTAGACTGAACTAAAGGTTTTCGTGTTTTGGACTCGGGCAGCCGTCACGGTTGACAGATCATGACCAAAAAGGGGACGTTCTTATCTAGACATACAGAGTCATCCTACCAAGTTACAATGAAATCCCTTCATAAGTATGACCTGCAGACTGTGCTAAAAGTTTTTGGGTTTTGGGCTTGGGCAGCCGTCTTGGTTTACTGATCGCGACCAAAAGGGGGCGTTCTCATCTAGACATGAGCTCAAACCTGTATATGAAATTTCGTGACAATCGGACAAGAATTACGGGGTATAGCTTGTGCTAAAGGAAAATGTGAACAGACTAACAAACTTCTGCATGCATGATGGCAATAGCTTATCTTGACTGTGTCAAGTTAAGCTAAAAATAACCTGTAAGCAGTGCTAAAGGAATGTATGTCAAGTGACCAGGCGGTGATAACAGCTGACCGATCATGACCAAAATACGATAGCATCATCTAGGCATCATACCAAGTTATCCTTCCAAATTACAATGAAGTTGCTTCATAAATATGAACTGTAGACTGTGCTAAACAAATCTAGGTCACGTGCCTGTGCAGTTGATCACGGCCAAAATAGGACGTTCTCATCTAGACATTATACAGTCATCCTACCAAGTTACAATAAAAAACCCTTCATAAATATATGACCTGCAGACTGTGCTTGAAAGGTTTTCGGGCCCGGGTAGCCATCATGGTTGTCCGATCTCAACCAATAGGGGACGTTCCCATCTAGACATTATACAGAGTCATTCTACCAAGTTACAATGAAATACCTTGATAAATACAACCCGAGGTCAGTGTTTAAGGTTTTCGGGCTCTCGCAGACGTTGAACTGCAGACTGTGCTAAACAAATCTAGGTCACGTGCCTGTGCAGCTGATCACGGCCAAAATAGGTTGACCAATCGAAACCAAAATGGGGATATTCTCATCTAGGCATTATACAGAGTCATCCTACAAAGGAACAATTAAATCCCTTCATAAATACATGCAGAGTGTGTTAAAAAATTTTGGGTTTCGGGATCTCGCAGCCATCATGGTTGAGCGACCGTGACCAAAAGGGGACATTCTCATCTAGATATTATATGAAGTCATCCTACCAAGTTACAGTGAAATCCCTTCATAAATACGACAACCTGTAGACTGCACTAAAGGTTGACATCACGGCTGACCGATCGCAACCTAACGGGGACGTTCTCATCAAGACATTTTACAAAGTCGTCCTACCACTTCACAGTGAAGTCCATTCATAAATACGACCTGCAGACTGTGCCAAAGGTTTTCGGGTTTCAGGCTCTCGCAGCCATCACAGTTGACCGATCGCGACATGTCCTGCAGTCAAATTTCTTCTACTCGAATCCATATCGACTTTAATCTGGTAAATATTGTTTAAATATTTTGTTTTGCAGCCTTATAATACTCCAAATGTGAAATTTTCGCCATACAAATAAATGTAACACCAATAATAATTTTTTAGCTTAACTTGACAGTCAAGATAAGCTATTGCCATCACACATGCGGAAGTCTGAGTCTGGACGTCTGTTCCTTCTTCCTTTCAGAATAAAGCCCAAATATGGGCTTCCAATACTCTACCAGTTAAATGGACTATACAGAATACAGCTGCTGGCAAACAAATCATAAACACTTTTCGTTTTCATTTCATGTAACCAAATATTAATTTGTTTTATTTATTTTAATTTCAGGATAGCGGAAATTGCCAGAATCTAATTCTTTCAGTTCAGCAAAAATGACAAATATTACATTTTCTCCCTTTCATATGAACAAAAGGTAACTTCTAATTTTTATTTCTTTTGAGGGAGACGAGAAATACGAGAGGAGGTCTGCACAGTAATGGAGGAAGAAGAAAAATGAGAAACTAATATGCATTTTTGTCACAAAGTCCTGTTTAGGAATTACACCCGAATCGTCCGCAAGCTGAATCATTGGCTGCAAATTCTACCCAAATCGTCCGCTGCAATTTTACCCAAATCGACCGAAACTTGTCCACTGGGGGGAATTTTGAATGTTTGTATTTTGAATCATTTTTAGCTCAACTCTGACACAGTCAAATTTGAGGTTATGCCAAGGCCTGTCGTCCGTCTGTCCGCCATCAGCAATTCAATACGGCTCGGGATAGAGGCCTTATTTATGAACAGATCTTTACGAAACTTCTTGGGTACCATTGTTATCACTGCGGGACCAGAACGAGTGTTTTGGGGTGCATTCCGAAATTCAAGATGGCCACCGGCAGCCATTTTGTACCGAAATTAGTGGAATCAGTTTTTTGTAAAAAACTTCTGTATTAAAGTTCTGATTTGAATAAATTTTTGTATGAATGTTTAGTAACATGGAATACATCACATATAATACAGGGTTTTTTCTCGTGCAGAAATTATGCAGATTAGATGAACTTTGATTTATTCAGTGCTACTTATACACAGTAAGTACTCATGTCAATCCGACTCAACCTAGGGGCTTTATTTATGAACCGATCTTCACGAAACTTCTTGGGTACCTTTGTAATCACCTTGGGACAAGAATGAGTGTTTTGAGGTGCGGTACACACGCATATACGTACATATGAATGTACGTATGCCGACGGATTGGAAGAGAAAGCAATACATCAGATTGACTTCGTCAAGTTGAGCTAAAAAATATCAACACTTACATATGGGTCAGTATTGTACTTACATGTTAGTTATCATTTACATATATGTTAGTACATACATGCTATAATATACGTAAGTGTTAGTATCATGTATATACATGTTAGTATGATATAGATACAAGATATTATTACATAGATGCATGATAGTTATCACTTATGTATGTGTTACTTATGAGGTCCGTACAAGTTAGTTATCATGTACATATGCATATAAATAACATATATAAAGTACATATGCATTAATCATCACATATGTATGTGTTAGTTATCATATGCGTAGTTGTCAGTACAATATAAATATGTGTTTGCATCACACACATACATGTTATCACATACATATGTAATAACTATCATGTGTATACATAACAGCATATATGTACAAGATAATCACACATATGTACATTATAATAACACATACGTACATGATACTAACATGTTTGTACATGATAACTAACACATACTAATACATAGATATATGTTAATATTTTTAAAATATTTTTTCGCTATTTACAGTAATAAACTTCCATGCCAAACTTCTAACCTTAGAGTTACGCAAGTTTCTTTTTTTTTATTGTTTTGAAATTTGTGAGTGGTTTGAGTTAATTTTTTTTATTTGTTGTTTGCATTACATCTCTATTTTGGACAGCAAAACATAAACGAGAAAGCAACAATTAACATTTTATTTAAAAAATAACATTTCTAACCGATATTTCATTTCAACAAACATATTAATAAACACAATCTTATACTTTTAAAGTATCAACTTCAATTATTTTTTCCAAATACAAAACTTATACAATTCCAAAAATGTAGGAGATGTTGGGAATTAAGTAATATTTAGGATCCTGGTCACCCTACCAATGTTACATTTCATTTCAGTTCAAATCCAATCCTGAAACGAATCCGGCAGCAAGTTTCAAATTGAATCAAATCTCACAACCATAAATATTGCCAGTCTCAGCTCATCATATCAAGTGTTGTATTCAATGATGACTGATCAGTTTTGGCAAGTTAATCCAAACAAGAGGCCCCAGGGGGCCTGAGGGCGCTCACCCGACATGGTAGGCTAAATATGAAACCTGGGACTTGACTTGAATAAGCTGCATACACCCCTCCCAAGAAAAGAATATACCAACTAGATGAAGCGATTGTGCCCACACAATACACAGGATTTTCCTTCTATTTTCAGTTCCTGCACTTTTACATCCCAAAATTGAGATAAACGCATAAAAAATAGATTTTAAAAAAAAAAATTTCAGAAATTTTCGAAGTTCTAAACAAAATATTTTCAGCCTAAAATTTTTTTTTTTCTAATTAAAACTGACCAAAACGCATAAAAAAACACCAAAAAACTAATGTCCGGATTTTGGTCCAAAATTTTCTAAGTCCCATCCGGCCCCCATATTTTCAGTGTAAAAAAAATAATTTTTTTTGTCTTAAAATTGTCCAAAACGCATAAAAAAACAACAAAATTTCGGGATTTTGGTCCAAAGAACAGACCCCAAATTTTCAGCCTAAATATGAACCCAGGGACTTGGCTTGAACAAACTTGAATCTCCCCCCCCCCCACCCACCCAGCCCCCCCCCCCCTCCCCTAAGGATGCTGCATACCAAATATCAAAAGATTCTTATTGGTAGATCTGACGAAGATTTTTAAAGAAAAGTCCTCATACTGCACTAAGTTAAAATTCGGGCTCCCATAGGGAGTCCAAATGTGAACCCAGGAACTCGATTTGTACAAACTTTAATCTGACCTCCCTGGAGATGTTGTATACCAAATATGAAAGGATTCTGACTGGTGGATCTGAAGAAGAAGATTTTGAAAGAAAAGTCCTCATATTGCACTAAGTTAAAATTCGGGCTCTCATAGGGAGCCCAAATGTGAACCCAAGAACTCGATTTGTACAAACTTGAATCTGACCTCCCTGGAGATGTTGTATACCAAATATGAAATGATTCTGACTGGTGGATCTGAAGAAGAAGATTTTAAAAGAATAATCCTCATTTTGCACTAAGTTAAAATTTGGGCTCCCATAGGGAGCCTAAATTTGAACCCAGGGCTCAATTTGAACAAAGTTGAATCTGACCCCCCTCCCTCCCCCCCCCCCCCCTCACCCCCCTCTAGAGATGATGTATACCAAATAGGAAAGAATTCTGCCTAGTGGATCTGACGAAGAAGTTTTTTTTTAATTTTGGAAAGAAATTCATGGGTGCTATCAGAGTTATGCCCTTTGTGGTGCCCCCTGTGGGTGCGGCAAGTTTATTTGTACAAGTTTGAATTGACATACGATAGGGAACATGCACACCAAATATGGTTCAATTTGATCTAGTAGTTTGTGAGGAGAAGTCGAAAATGTAAAGTTCACGACGAACGACGGCAAATGATAAGTTAAGCTCCCTTCGGTGAGCTAAAAAGAAGGAATATTCCAGAGTGGAATCAGAGTAGTTTCGGTAGTGGAACCTCCTTGAACTCTTCCTCTGTCATCAGGTCTCCTGTACAGGGGACCTGATGATAGAAGAGTTTCAAAAGAGACACTTGGTAGGGTTTTGAAAAAACTCTGATGATTCAAAATCACCTGGACGATTTTGCATCAATTTGAATTTCGAAGCTTCATGGGGCTCTAGTAATATTCTCGTCAATTTTAATGAAATGAAACACAACAATAAAACATTGAAGAACACTGTATCATCTGAAATGCCAATGTTTACCTGAATTTCCAAAGCACTGAACATATTCTCTTGCAGGGACGTGGCAACAGGGATTTTTTGTTTGGAGCAGGGGGGGGGGGGGGGGGGGCTCCTCCCCTGCAATCCCGGTCAAAATTTTTCAATAGTTACAAATGTTAACCCTTTGAACACTGGTGGTGTCTTCCATATCAGTACAATGGCAGCAAATAGAGTCCAAAATCATTATTTGGGGGTGATCAAATTAATATTTTCAACATGGCAAATTTGAGTTGAAAACAAAATTTTAGGTTTAGAACACACTGAAATGTGATAGTGTCTAGTCAGAATCGAGTTGCTCATCTTTGTTGCTTTGCAAAGCCATTCTGAGCTACCATTTCAAAACTTCAACATTCGAAATGCACTGATTTAAATAAAGTATTGTCAATATGTGTACCATAGGTGTTTGTTTAGTTGAGTTATACGAAACTGACGAAAGGAAATGAGTAACACATGAAGCGATTTACAGTAACCACCATCGCTGGCTCCCTGTTTTGCTTCACACATGTTTATTGTTTTGGAAAGAAATATGACATCCGCCCACTCCCACATAACCAAATATGCAGAATGCTGATAAAGTCGTGTCCTACTGAAGAAGGAACAAAAATGAACACAAACAAAACAAGTAAATGAAAGCGTTAATGACACTGTAGCTCAACTTGACAAACTTGAACTTGGTAAGTTATAAATGAAATGGCAAAATTGAAGATCATTGGTACCAATGTTATTTGATGCAATTTCAACATAACAGCATTGTGTGTGCACAATGTCAGAGTAATCCATGCATTTTTAAATGAATAAACTGTAAGACTGGCTAAAGGAAGTATGTTGATACACAAATGCAGTATGTTCAGAGGTTATTGTAAATGACAACTTTTTTCCACAGAAATGAATGCTAATCAACAGCTCTTATCTAGAGTTTTTGACTAATGAGCAAGTTCAAAAACAATCCTATGATAAATGTGGCCTGTAGGCCATGTCAAAGAATGTTGATGCACAAATGCAATAAATTCAAAGATTGTTGTTAACAGCAACAGTTTTTGATGGAAATGAAAAGAAAATCAATAGCTCCTATCTTTTGTCACCCTGCATAAGCATACAATGTTTCAAAACAACCTGATAATGAATGTGCTCTCTGAGGCATGCCAAAGGAAGATGTTAAAGCACAACTGCACTAAGTAGAAGGTTATTGCTTTGTGGCAATGTTTTTTTTATGGAAATTCATAAATATACCCTGCAGAGAGTGCAAAAGGGATAAGTTGATGCACAAATGCAGTAAATTCAAAGGCTGGTGATAACGACAATAACTTTTCATGGAAATGAAAAAATTGCTCACATCTTGAGGTCACCACCCCAAACACACATACCAAGTTTCAAAGTGATCCGATCATAAATGTGCCCTGAAGGGTGTGTTAAAGGGAAATATTGAGGTCTGACTACACTAAGTTCAAAGGTCCGCGGCAACATTTTTTGACAGAAATGGAAGAAAATCGACAGCTCCCATATAGATGTCACCCCACACAAGCACACCAAGTTTGCAAGCGATCCAATCTTAAATGTGCCCTGCAGGGTGTGTCAAATGGAAACATTGATGCTTAACTGCACAAAGTTTTTACTAAGTTCCTTGAAGGTCATTGCCGTTGGCAACATTTTTTGACGGAAATCGAGAAAATCAATAGCTCCCATCTAGAGGTAACCCCAAACAAGCATACAAAGTTTCAAACCGATCTGATCATAAATGTGTCCTGCAGGGCATACCAAAGGAATATATAGATGTCTGACTAAGTTCAAAGATCACTGCCAGCGGCAACATTTTTTGACGGACGGAACTGGAAGAAAATCGATAGCTTCAATCTAGATGTCACCCCAAACAAGCATGCCAGGTTTCAAAGCAATCCGAACATAAATGTGCCCTGTAGGGTGTGCCAAAGGAAATTGTGTACGTATGTATGCTGAAAGACGAGAAGTGATGGCAACAGATCACTTTGTCAAGTTGAGCTAAAAATGGCACAATATATAAGCTAATAAAAGTTTAAAAGAGGTAGAGAGTGTGTGTGCAGGTATATTTTACTCGTGTGAAATTTTATCCACTTCTGATGAGTGTTTTGATGATTAGGAGGATTTAAAATGCGTTGCATGATGCAAAAGTTGTGTTCATTAATTTGTTGCAGTTGACCTTCCCTACTAAATAAAGAGCACAAGAATTGACAGCGGATAATTAATTAGCTGCAAAATTGAATTGGATTACCGCTTGCATAAATGGCTGATTTAAAATTTTGTCTTTTATATTTTATATATTTATTATTTTTGTTTTTTAACTGGGACCTACTTTAACCCTTTACCCAACGTAACGGCCAAAACCGGCCAGCGCTATTCTCAAAAATTGCCAATTAATTTTCATTATTTTTTTTCATTTTTGTCTCAAAAACATAGGTTATGACCCCTCATTGGAACGAGCTCGTTGAGCTCATTCCAATGAGGGGTCATAACCTATGTTTTTGAGACAAAAAATGAAAAAATGAGTTATTCGAGAATTTTTTTTGCATGTGTCGTCTGCTTTTCATGTTAGGTAAAGGGTTAATATTCTTTGATGCCTATCTGCTGTGTTGGATGTTTTATTGCGATACCGCTTGGTGAAGGTCCTCAACGAGATGCGATACAGCACACCAGAAAACTTCATAGTACTGATACTCTCTGGTTACCTCCACTCTATGATAATGAGATACAGCTAAAAATGACTGAAATTTCATAAAAACTGATAAAACTATGATAATGAGATACAGCTTATAATGACTGAAATTTCATAAAACTAAAAACAAAACACACTTTGTTTCAGGTACATAAAAATACTCCAATAAGTACAAATGGTGCACATAATCAAATAACTCCCTCAGTTGTTCAAAAAAAGAAAAAAAAACATAGTCATGATAAATACAAGAAAAATTTGTTTATCACATAATCACCATCAAATAGAACATTACAGAAATATCGTTCGTAATACATCTAATAAATGCATTGCACCAGAAGTCAATGTTAACATTGTGAGTGAGTTGTTTCAAAAGTAGAATTTTTTGAAATTACTCGGAAACAGCCGAGTATAAGCTCTTTAGCTTGATGCTGAATCCATTTCCTTAATAGTTGTATGCTTTTATTGATTTGTGTAAAAATGTACTTTCATACTTTGGAAATAAATACTGTTTAAACTAAAAGTAGAATTGATCTTCTCCAAGACCAGATGTCACTGGATGTTTAACCAAACAGACGAATAGCAAAAAAAACCAAAATCCCAAAACATTTTCTGAATAATTAAAATTAATGTTTGCCTCAACATCACAGCTTATGACACCTCACTGGAACATGCTCGACAAGCTCTTTCTGTGAGGCACCATAAGCTTGTTTTCGATGCAAATATTGGAGAAAAAAAATAATAAAATTTGGTTGGCGATTTTTGTGAACAGTGCACAGTGTTAAATTAAACATTATGTGATACATGTAAAAGAATCTCTAATTTGTCACGATTTGATATGAAATTTGTTCCCTAAAATCAGTAAACCTCAAGATTGATTTTGGTGAACTCGGTTCAGAAATATCATTTGAAAATTGCGACTCATTTGAGATGTTCTTGCATGTTGTATTTTCAAGCTTCTATCATCAGCGCGCTGGATTTTCGATAAGAGGTTTTCCATTGCCAAGGGGCCAACTGTGATTGAAGCATCAAGAAGACTTGAGTACATTTTTTTATTTGCCCCAACTGCGATGACTCAAGTCCTGACTGACTAATATTCCAACTACGTCATCAAGACATGCCTTGGTCAAAGGCATGTCTTGGTGATGTAGGTGGAATATTAGTTAGTTGGGATCTGGATTATAGTATTCCTTTACCTAACATAGCGGCCAAAAATGGCCAGAAAATTAACCAGAATAAGCCTCCCACGACCTAAAATATCTGAATTTTCTCAATAAAACCATACAAATATGGATATCATTAGAACCAGCTTGTTGAGTTGTTGTAATCATATCCATATTTGTATGGTTTTATTGAAAAGATGTGAAATTTGTTTTCGAAAAATGTGAAATTTAACTTATATTTTAAAAATACTGTTAGACAAAGGGTTAACAAACTCAAGACTTATCAGGACTTATTAGAAATTTATTATAGTGAATTAATAAAATATACCTTTAGTACTCATGATGCAACATCTTATTTAATTTAATTAACATGTACTGTACCGGTACTTAAAATTGGTTTTGCAGAGCCCCCAATAGGCAGAATCTGGTACTGCAAACCTCCATCCGAATGACCGACTGTGTTTGACACACATCCAAGCATAAAATCTAGTCTTTTTTTTGAGAAAGTACATGATTACTTGCAACAAATAACTGATCTCGTAGAGTGCAGTCCTGACGAAAATGTCACAACTGGAAAATTATTGATAATAATAATAATAATTTATTTTCTAGAGCGTAAAACCACAAATAGTGCTCTAAAACGCTTGACAGAAATAAATACACTTTTCTGAAATAAAGAGTCACATCTGTTTTGGTTGCCTCTTAGAGGTTCAGGAGAATGCTTCAGTGAATAGGAAAGTGTTAAGATTTCTTTTGAAGACATCGAAAGTTTCTGAAATTCTGACACTAATTGGCAGGGAATTCCACAATCTGGGACCCACGATGGAGAACACACGCGATCATGAGCCTGATTAGATCTGCTAAAAGGTACAACTAGTTGAATTTGGTTTTTAGATCTGAGACTGCATGATGGTTTATATACAGTGAGGAGCTCTTGCAGGTAAACTGGAGCCAATTTGTGGATACATTTGAATACTAAGATCAATATTTTGAAATCAATTCTCTGTTTAACTGGAAGCCAATGTAGTTGTCTTAAAACAGGTGTTATGTGTTCAGAGCATTTGGTACCAGTAATTATCCTAGCAGCAGTATTCTGAACTTTTTGAAGCTTCTGAATCAGGCACTCGGACAGCCCCACTAACACTGAATTACAATAGTCTAGTTGTGAGGTGATGAAGGAGTGCACAAGTTTTTCAAGTGCTGACTGGTTAAGATAAGGACGCAGTCTTCCAACCTTTCGAAGCTGCCAGTAGCATTTTTGACATATTTTATTGATATGGATGTCTAGTTTTAAATCTGAGTCCATAATCAGTCCAATATTCCTGGCCGATTCACTTTTCACAGTGATGTTGTTTCCAACCAGAATTGATGTAACAGAGGGTGTAGGCATGCGAACCCCGGATATCACTAAGAATTCGGTTTTAGAGTCATTCATTTTGGGGGGATGTAGGTGGGGGATATCACCCCCACCTACAACCCCCCAACAGCTATGCTCCACTTTGCAATAATTAACCCCCTGCACACTGATGTCAAAAATATACAGATTTGAAGTAGCCATTTTTCCCATAATGCAACTGGGAATTTAACCACTTCAATCTTGTTTGACAGAGCTCATTGAGCTCTGTCAAACAAGATTGAATTGGTTAAATTTCTAGTTGCATTATAGGAAATATTCACACCCTGAACTTTAGATATTTCGACATCAGTGTGCAGGGGGTTAAACAAGACAGACAAAATGAGTTGTAATCTTTGGAATAAAGAATTCTGGCTTTTCACATTACAGAGCCTAAGAGCACCAGAAGCATCCGAATATAAAGGGTCAGGGGTATCAAAAAGGCACTAGACTCTGTGGATGTTTAGACCAGGAGTTTACAACATATCGTAAATTGTAGTGTGACATTCAATAGTACTCACATGTCTTTGCGATATAGTTGAAATATTTGTTAAAGCCTTTGAACTCACTTGCCGATTGGTGATTATTGAAATGGTGTGCACGATACAGCATGTTCGTGAAACAGTATCTGAATTTAATATATGACTTCTCTGTTTTGTTCACTTTAAAACATTTGATATTTTGATTTCATATTAATCAGTGATAAATAAAGCCTTCCGTCAATTTCATTGGTCAATTTCAAAACTAGACAATTTGAATGGCCGAACAAAATACAACTGGGCCAAATTTTCATAATTTGCATAATTGGAATTGGGAGCTTTTATTGGTCAATTTCAAAACTGGACAATTTGACTGGCTAAACAAAATACAAATGGGACACATTTGCATAATGTCAGTAGGGAGAATTTATGTTATCTGTCCTATTTATGGTGGGTTATATTGTATTAATCTTTTACCTACAAGAATAATGCCATTCATTTTTTTTTATATTTTCACTTTTTGCTTCCAAAACATAGGTTATGACCCCTCATTGGAACGAGCTTGACGAGCTCGTTCCAATGAGGTTTCATAACCTATGTTTTGGAAGCAAAAAATGAAAATTTTTAGTTATACGAGGATGTTTTTTCCAGGTGCCGTCTGCAACTCAAGTTAGGTGATGGGTTAAAAAGTCATATTAAGTGGCTAATTTGTGCGTGTGTCTGTCATATGATAAATAGAATATGAAATGAGTGTTTTTCTCATATAATATTTATGAAACTCGTCCAAATTTTCCGTTTGGGCTTGCCAAAACGGAAAATTCTTTAGACTCGTTTCATAAATATTATATGAGAAAAACACTCATTCCATATCCTCTATGTATTGGCACATGTAAAATATGTGAGAAATGAGTTTCTCAGCTACAGTTCTTGGAAAGTAAAGTCATTTCCACTTGTGCACTTCTGTGAAAAAGGCATGTGCTACCCCCTTGCAGCACAAGCCTCAGGAAGGCTAAACCTCGTTTCCAGCACCCTTGACAGAGACTAATACTCATGAGTCCTAACCAGAATATGTTGCTAAGAGGTTTCGGATGAGGGTGGGAGGTGTCCCCCTCCAGATTTCCAATTGCACACCCACCACACCCAGCTGACAAAATTCCAACTGCCACTACATAATTTCCAACAAGTGGAAAATTCCACATTACTACTCCCCCCTCCTCCTAGTCGAGGTGAAATTTTCTTCCTACAGGTTTTAAGATGAATTCCATTTGCACATACCTCTTGACTGTAAATTATCTAACTGGGCATCTTGGTAGTCAGAAATTCCAACTATAAATCAATATTTTGTAACTCAATACACCACATGTTTTGAGAGAATTTTATGAAGGTGAGGAAACACACGGCATGCAATCTGTCAACTGTCAGTCCTCCACACAAGAACCATTTCTGGAAAGATAACAGATATCTAACATTAAAAGTCAGACTTTCCGTAGGAATTCTCAGTTTCTTGTATTTCGTCATAGCACACAGTAACAATGTTGCTAGTTTCATATTCTTAACTCATTTCCTTCCAAAACAACAAACTACTCGACAAACATTTAGTTCACTCTTCTTTTGTTCTCATTGTTGCTTCTATCATGGATTTGGATCTTCAGGGACGAAGAGCCACCATTGGAACCTGTTATTCTCTCTACGTCATGTGGTGTTACAAACGTTCTCTCTGATTCTAATGACTATCTGGACGATTCGTTTGAACCGGTGACTATTGATTCCACAGGAAAGAGGAAGCAAATATCCGACAGTTCTCTTCCTCACTCACGACCCAAATGCACTGCCTGACAGACACAACCAACTTCTGTCAACACAGTACCCTTTCAGTGGACAGTTCCTGTGCTTCAGGCAAAGTTACCAGAACTATTCATCTGTGTGCCCAAAAGTTTGATGAAGGCAATGTTAGTCCAGCTGTATCTGCAAAACTCCACAATCCAGGACAGGACCTCGACAGGGTTCCTGCACCTGACCTGACATGAAATTTCAGGCTTTTCCAGGCCATGTACACCCCAAATTCAAGGAGTTTCAAGGCCAATAAAAAGTTAAATTCAAGGTTTTTCCAGGCTTATCGTAGTTGAACCACTCGAACCGTCTCGGAAGTATTTCATTCATCTCAACTCGGTGCACAATGCTTCATTTTTCCAAGGCTTTTCCAGGCCCATGGAGCCAAATCAAGGCTTTTCAAGGCCTTGAATTTCATTTTTGAAATTCCAGGCTTTTCAAGGCCCGTGGGAACCCTGCTCGATGGGACTTTCACATTCAGACGCACAAGATTTGTCATCGATCTGTGATGTTCTCCCAGACTGCGATGTGTCCAATCCACAGGATCACACACCACATGCAGGAACACCAGTGACCACCGACGTCATCTATACAACCTCTTCGGATATTTCAGATTTGAAAGAGGAAGTTTCATCATACTGTTGAACTTCTATTAAACCAGGGACAGGCACAGAGCGCCAACATATGTGCTCAAAGACTCCGCATCCCGGGATCCGACCTCAATAACACGAGACAGCCAACAGGTTACATGCTGGCTATGATCCTCGGACCTCCGAACCAACAGGGTGGCAGCATTCCCACGTGCCCACCATCTACACCTGGGGGAATCACCTTTCACAAACCTTTCCCTAGAGCAGAACTCAACAGTTCCGGACTGTATTCTCGGAAAAGTGTGACATTGGGACACCCAGGTAACTTTTTGCACGGACAGACCTTGTCTTCAGACAGTATTCCGAAGGTGGAGATAGTCTCCCCATCACTCCGCCAGGCTATCGTTGAGGGCAGAGATGTAAACCTGGCTGCCTTGCTGATTCCCAACTTCGATTATGGGGATCAGCGATGTATTGAGGTTGACAATCAAACCTTTAAATTCAAGGAAAAAGACAGTCGCTTACGACAACTTACTGTTAGGGAGTTTATCTGCGCCTTCGCAAAATTCAAAAACATTATGTGCGAGGCCTATTCTCACAGGAGACAGGAGCTCGACGCCTATGAGTGAGAACTCGTAGAGATGTACTCTAGATATGGAGGGACATCATTTTATGATTACCACAAGACCTTCTCTGCCCATGCGTCAGTTGTACTGCAACAGTGGGGACTGGTTGCCGGAGCAGTCCAAAAATTTTCGACAAACTCTCACAAGCAATTTGCTGGATCGCAATCGACAACTATCAGATACCACACACACTCCATTTGTTAGACGATTTTTTGACAATCGACCCTCCGGATTCCATTCCCGAGTGCACAATGGCCTTGATCACCCACATTTTAAGGCTGTCACGATTATGAATTTCTTATTTTGTCATAAAAATCGACGGTTATTCAATTATTTATGGTTAATATTTCTGTGTCGTTTCCTAGAACTTTGTCTATGAAATAACTTGGGAGGCGTTAAAAATTAAAATATCCTAATCGTAAATGAAGCAAACGAACACCAAACCTTGAAAAATTAGACAAAACAGAATCTACATCGCATAGATTCAAACTTCAAATCATAGAAAAATTTATACTAAACTCACTAATGGCCCCATCCGCGCTCAATGCGTAATGATTATGAATTTAGCCTCAGGGAATGTGAAGTCAACAAAGCTTTACACGTGGAAATGAAACTTCCGGTTGCGGTACGTCGGAGAACAAAATAAATCATCATACTTTAAAAATAAATAACATGGCATTTCAAAGTTTTTCCCTCTTTACTTTCCGTATGTTAAAATTGCTTATCAAGTATCAAATAGATGAAAACAAAAACAACTCAACACTCGACGATTATTGGCAAGGAATACAATGTAGCCAAAGAGAGACATTTTTTGGCAGGTCACATGACTCACATCAAAGGAATGAGAAGTATTGGGAACTGAGTGATCACGCATACGATGATGACTGGGTTTCGGCTAACTTTAACTCGCGTGGTGCTGCGACTTGAAGCTATATATTGGTTTTATGTTTTAACCCTGTTCACCCTCACACACACATTTGTTGTCGAAATAGGTCCTTTATGTGAAACAATAGCTTGTGAATCAATATTTCCCCTTTGTTTAATAAAAAGGTATGACAGCACATGTCCAGTCAAATAATCGATCATTGAAAAAAATCGTCGATTATGACCTCAATCGATGGTTGATCGATTTTTCGATCATTCGTGACAGCCTTACCACATTTTTAACTCACTTCGCATTCTGCTGGCTACGCATAAAACTCTCGGCCCATCCTCCACAGTGGAATATCTTGGTATCATTTTGGATAGCGTCAGTATGGAAGCTTGATTGCCACAGGACAAATTAAAGTGCCTTATCTCATCAATCGATCGGTTTGTCACCTCATTAAGTGTACCAAACGAGACTTGCTATCACTCTTAGGTTCCAAGAACTTTGCTAGCCGCTGTATTACTCCTGGACGTTCATTCGTATCATACCTCATCGCCCTTTCTATTACAGCACACGGCCTGTTCGATTACATGTATTTATCTCAGGAATGTCGGAAAGATTTATCGATGTGGCACAAATTCTTGTCCAATTGGAATTGTGTCTCCTTTTTTCTGGAGAACCAACTGACTAACGCAGCAGATTTTCAGCTCTTTACAGATGCTTCGTCCAAGCACGGGTTTGAGGGTTATTTCAATTGTAGATGGTTTCAGGGCACCTGGCCGGCAGAGGTGCTCTCTGAACCAGCATGGGACTGTTCTATGGCCCTTTTAGAGTTGTTTCCCATTGTCGTGGCTGCTGTTCTCTGGGGGAAGGATTGGTCTCGAAAGAAAATACTTTTCCTTTGTGATAATCAAGCTATGGTGGACATAAACTGAAAGAGCAGGTCAAAAAACTTGGATATCATGCCTTTTATGAGGAAGTTAACGTGGTGTGCTGCTGCGTACAATTTTACATGTTACGCTACAAACACGTCCATGGTAAACATGACATAGCAGATGCACTTTCCCATTTTCAGATGCACCGTTTCCGATCGCTTGCCACTCAGGCCAATCTACACGCAGAACCAGTGCCTTCCTTCCAAGAAATCATCACCATTTGATCGGTCCGGTTGCACAACTGTAGGACACTGCTCTGGCATCCAGTACTCGGTCAGTCTATCACTCAGGCATGAAATACTTTCGAACCTTTTTATTCTTGAACAGTCTGCTGAATCCGTGTTTACATATCACTGAAGACATTCTTATTTACTTTCTAGGTCATTGTTTTCATGTTTTGAGGTTACAATATTCAACTATTAAGCTTCACCAGCATAAAGCTCTGTTTTCTCGAAGCTGGACTAGATAACCCCTTCATTTATCCGACTGGATCCCCACTTCAATGTCTTACCATCATTTTACGTGGTTTCCAAAAATTGAGTGTTTCCCCTTCTACTAGGCTCTAGGGCTCGCCTTCCTATTACTTTTCCCTTGCTGTGCGAGATCTTCGACTCCTTACAATCCAACTGTTTTGGCCCTTACACAAACCTAATGCTTCAGTTTGCGTGTACGCTGGCTTTTTTTTTCAGATTCCTGTGATGTGGGGAATTTGCCTCCGCAACAGAAAATGCGTATGAAGATGTTATAAGCGTGAACGATATCCTACTCGACAGACCTCGCGGGCGTTGCATTATAAATTTAAGAGCTTCAAAAATTCACCCCTTCCGACATGGTGTCACCATCCATATTTTTCAAATTCACCACAGAACATGCCCTGTAACTGCCTTGAACCGTTATATAAAAATAAGATTATCAAAATTTGGCCTGTCGGGACAACTTTTTCTGACGCATGAAGGTCACCCATGACTAGGCCTTACTTTATCAAGGTTTTAAGCTGTCTTCTTCAGAAGTTGGGCCTGGATCAGACACTTTACTCCGGACATTCTTTCAGGTTTGGGGCAGCAACAACCGCATCCACAGCCAGATTGGAAGATCATCTTATAAAAACACTCGGTCGATGGTCATCTGACTCCTACCTACGATACATAAGAACCCCTTTAAATATAATTTGAGATGCTCAAATGTCTCTTGCTTCAGGTATGGAATAAACAAGAATAAGTAACTTGAACTCGGGGCTTTTCATACTAACTGCGCTTACTTCACTGAGTCTACTTTGCTTTGTGCCGGCAATTACACACCCAATTTCTGATAATATTCCGCAAACAAAAAGGTTCATTTGTCACATTTAATACATATATATCCATTATATCTTTATATACTATGTACATATTTCTCAAACGTTCATGTCAGGTGTATAGCATGTTCTATTCTTATTTAGCATCTAGGATAATGTATTTACAGGAAATAAATCATGTCATGATTGCTGGGATCTACTCAATTTGGTAGGCTCAACTATATTTGGGTGTTTTATCACCCGATTCACTCACCGAATCAAACTTGGTGAATGACTCGGGATGGTCATAAGCCTCCCAAATTTACTGCACATTTATTTCGATGTTTTTATGCTGGCTATCGCAGCTCTGAATCATTATGCTACTATTACATGCAAAAACAATAAAACGCATTCTGGCTACTACAGCCCCATAAGGACGCATTGCAGTCGTACGTCCTGGCTTTGACGGCCCCATAGGGACACGTTGCATAAAAAATGACCTGGCTACTGCAGCCCCAAAAGGACACTTCTCAATAAAATTCTGCTCAGTCTGCGTCTTTGGACTACTAACAAAAAAGTAGTCCGCTTTTCAAAAACTTAAACGTGTCCAGATACCGCACCAACTTTGCTGGACACATTACGCGGTTCACAACCCTGGTTAAACCAAGTTAACCACAATGAGCTTCTTTTCTATAGAACGGATGAGTCTACCTCCTTTTTTGTCCAAAGTTATTTCAATAAATTTATAATAACGTCCTCTGTGTTTTTGTTATCCTTCATAAATGGAGGATTTTTACAGCTTTTCAATCAACAGTTTATTTCTACAAAAAAACAAGAAAATAACATATCTCATGGCAGATGTTCTAAAAACAATAATCATAAAAGCAAAGTTTCCAAAGACATCAATATCTGCCTTTTGGTCCATGAATATTAAAATAAGATTCAGAGAAGTTCAAACACTCAGTTGCTCAAAAGGTGGATTATTTTAAGCTTTCTCTCTGCCAAGACCATATTCCAGTCAGTTGAAATATAAAACCATAAAACTTGACACTGTTCTGTATTACAGTATGTGGGTTGTGGTTTAACAGTAGAACAGCCATATAATACTCTTGACTTCTGGGATTAATGGTGAGATGTACAAGCAAAGTTTGGAACAGTGGATCAGATAGATCAATGGACGTGAATGGCTACATAATGAATAAGTGAGCTCTCCCTGCCACAAAATTACATGGAATGTCCCATTTCCACTGACACAACCAGGGTTTCTTTTCATCTATGTATAATACAGTCAAAACCCCATTGCTCCATTCTACATATTCAGAAACCGCCGCCCAATTGATATTTTCTTACAATTCTATGACTCTGTCCCTGGGAGGCTGCTTTCACGTCCTCGGAACATGAATGATACTTCATAATTTTATTAAGTAGGATGGCTTCTAAGTGGATGTGTGGAGTGAACAAATGAATGTCTTCAGCCTTTGGGCTGCACATTGAAAATATTAATTGGTCTACCCCCAAATAATGGGTTTGGACTCTTCTAACTGTTGCCATTGAAATGGGCATGAAAGATACCACCTGGGTTCAAAGGGTTAAACTCATAGCTTATTGATCCGATGCCAACTCCCAGGGTGGCATGCCCCCTATAAATTTTAATTTGGAACTTTTCATGTAATGATCAGTTGACTGTCTGGTAACTTTGATCAACAAAAGCAACACAGTTTAGGCAGCGTAACTTGGTGTTAGACCATTCACCTAACATTGGCCTAATAGCCATACCCAGCGAACATTATACTCTCAAAAATCAGCATTCAAATTCTATTATTCGTTCAGCTTTTGCCCCAAAAACATAGGTTATGACCCTTCCCTGGAATGAACCCGACAAGTTCTGATGATTAGGTCATAACATGACAGGTGATGTTTTTGAAGCAAAACACAATTTGGCTATTTGAGAAATTCTTCTGGCAGGTGTCATCTGTTAGTCGTGATTACACTTACCCATGATCAAGGTCGCAGACCACTAGGTGAATTCTGTGCGGATCCTGACACTGTTATGGGCCTTTTATTACTCTTCATGGAGTTTGTGTGCAGTGTCCATTGATTTAATGTGATACCCCTTTACTCAAAAAGATATACAGATATTATTTTCTACCCCAGATATAGATATTTCAATCAATAAGTATTGAATTCACCTTGAAAACATCAAGATGTTAACACAATAGTCAATTATTTTGGTCTAACGTCACTTTCGATAGCCAGGGTCACCTCATGTCGGACAGTTTTATGGGCGGAGGAAGACGTAATAACCGGAGAGAACCACAGAGCAATGGCAAGCAAATGTCAGACTCCCAAATGTACTAACTCCACACAAGCAGGGTTAGCATTGGTTTAAGACAAGTGCACCATCGATGTGCAGTATGCCTTAGTACACAATGCCACCATGCCCCCACATAGGCAATTGGGATTAAGTGTCTTGCCCAAGGACACAACGAGGTTTCCGCATGTAGCCTTCGAACCAAGGACCTCTCGGCTTGCAGCAGCATCTCTACCTACTGAGCCACCGTGCTCCGACAATAGTCAATACGTGGAACTATGTGGCGGAATCAAAAACTGTGGGTGTGGTGAGTCTGCATTCCTAATGGTAATGACATCAAAAATTCAATCAAATCAAGTCCAGATTGTGAAACATTTCTCAGGTTGATTCAAATAAAATGAATGTTTATGGTCAAGCTCGAAAATAAGCAGACTGTCATCTGCAAACTGAGGTCCCAAGAGGGTGAATTTAGTGATGCTACCCTGCAGAGCAGGGTAGCATCACTAAATTTACCCTCTGTGAACCTCAATCTGAATCAGGGTCTCAATACTAAACAGAAAGAGGTACCCAGAGGATAAATTGGCCCGCTGTATGGGACAGCATCATCAAATTCACCCTCTGGGGACCTCATTCTGCAAATGTCAGTCTGCTTATTTTCAGGCTTGTTTATGGTATTTTTTTTTAGATCAATCGTCTGGAATATATCAGTTGGTAGGAATAGCTAACATATCTAATCTAATTAACACAGGAATATAAAACCAAGTACAAAACCTGATACTACCCTTGAACAACTGAGTGTATTTTTTGTTCAAGTAACCACCTTCAAAAACAAACCTATGATCATCAAAGAGAAAGATAGTGTTACAGTTGTTGATCCTGATGCATTAGTATTGCCTTTCAAAGTGCACCCATCAGGTATAGTAATATCCATCGCCACTTTGCCAATATCTCCCACAGGACCGCAATTAGCGACAGTATTCCAAAAGCATGATTCTGTGCTCTGCATCAAACTGCAAAGATAAAAAAAGATTAGATATGTACATTTGAAATTTAATTTAACCCTTTGAATCCAGGTGATATCTTCCATCTCAGTTCAATGTGAGCAATTGGTAGAGTCCATATTTATTATTTTGGGGTAGACCAGTTAATATTTTCAACGTGCAGCCTTGTGGCTGCACGTTAAAAATATTGATTGGCCTACCCCCACACTTCATCTTAGCGGCCATCATACTTCATGAAACTATGGTGTATCACATTCTTGGACTGTAAAGGGCCCTGTTACAACCGATAATGTTACACCAACCAATAATGTATCATCAACGCATAATGTTATAACATAATGTAGTAAACAACCGATAATGTTGTAAACGCCGCATAATGTTATAACTTTAGTCAACGCGTTTTGTAGCAAAAATCAACGCATAATGTTATAACTCGAGTCGGCGTTTACAACCGATAATGTTACACCAACCAATAACGTATCATCAACGGTCCACCAGTCTGAAGGTAGGGTTCATTGCTCCGAGGGTTCATAGTTCCGAGGTTGGGGTATCACTGCTCCGAGGGTTCATTACTCCGAGGGTTCATAGCTCCGAGGGTTCATTGCTCCGATGGTTCATTACTCCGAGGGTTCATTGCTCCGAGGGGTCATTACCCCGAGGGTTCATACTCCGAGGCTTCATTGGTGTGATGGTGTGGGTGGGGGGGGAGGGGGGGCGGCGGTGACGATTATGGTTGGGCCCGATGTATGTGTGTGTGCGTGTGTGTGGGGGACACATACACACATCGGGCCCAACCATAATCGTCACCGCCATGAGGTTCATCGTTCCGAGGGTCCATTGATCCCAGGGTTCATGGCTCCTAGGATTCATTACTCCGATGGTTCATTGTAGCAAGGGTCCATTACTCCAAGGGTTCACTGTTCCGAGGGGTCATTACCCCGAGGGTTCATACTCCGAGGCTTCATTACTCCGACGGTGTGTGTGGGGGGGGGGGGGGGGGGGGGGGGGGGCTGGCGGTGACGATTATGGTTGGGCCCGATGTATGTGTGTGCGTGTGTGGGGGGACACACACACATACACACATCGGGCCCAACCATAATCGTCACCGCCGTGGGTGAGGTAGCGCACATCTGGGCCGTATCCGTTCACGATTCCAGAGGGAGGGAGGCGTCAATGGGTCCAATCCGGGCATTATACGGTACAGGTCATTAAAATAGTGTACGTGTGTGAGAGAGAGAGACACACACGCACACAGACACACACGCTCACACATAAACACACGCACACACACACAAACACACGCACAGACAGGGCGCAACGATAATCGTCAGCGTCGTGGGGGTGCGGACCCCATCCGTTCACAAGCCCAGCGGACTTTATGTTCAATAGAAGTGATTGATAGTTGGTGATGTACTGATGTATAGGGATGGCATAGCATGATGATGAGTTGAAGAAGTGTTTCGAAAAAAATAAAGCGAGACCGTTCCCTTGTTGGTAAGGGGACTGTACTCGTGTGTCAAAGTTTCCCGAGGATACGATTCAGTTTCCAGACGGTTAAACCGAATTGTATTCTAGGGCTAGACACTACACTTCCATTGCATGTATGGGGCATGGTGACGAAAATGTGCTAAAGTGTATCGCACACTGGCGGTATGCGTCCTTTAACCAATGCTAAATTTACTGAGATAGTACGTCGGAGTGTCTGAGATTGACTCGCCGCTACTCGGTTGTTCTCCCAGGGCACTCCGTTTTCCTCCACCCGTGACATTGTCTGGCACGGTATGACCTCAGATGTTAAAGTCTTACAACTAAAGCACCAAAGAAACTAATAATTAAATATCTTGTGGTCAGACCAGATGTATTCGCTTTATCTACCCTATGAATGGCAAGTATAGTCACCATGCCTCAAACATCTCACTTAATACCAAATTATTATATAAATTATGGCAATCACAGGTGCAAAAAGATGAGCAGTTTGAAATCTGAACACTGCTGCTTAGATGAAGCAGTGTTCATATTTTAAACTACTTATTCATCTCCACCGTTAATTGCCAGGTCTCGGAAACTACATGTGCGGATTCATGCATGGCTTGAACCATTGAAACCTACAATTAGAAGTTTAGTAAATAATAAAAAGACTTTCATAACTTTTTTTATTTCAGAAATGATTATCATGTTCATTGCAAAATTTTAATATAATAAAAACATAAGACTGTTCTCTCTCTCTCTCTCTCTCTCTCTCAAACACGCCCTCACTCCGGTTTCGCAATTAATTTAACAATGTTAGGCATTTCTTTGCCAAAATGTCAGCACAATATTTCCAAGCATTTCAAAATTAGGTGGGTGATATCCTACGTGTCCACACTCCTTAGAAATCATTAGTCATTTGGGTTCCTTCAATAACCTATTGGTATTGTGATTACCCACCCCCACTACCACCCTCCCCAACAAAAAAAACACGATTAGTCTCTTGTGCTCGCGTTTGTGTATCAAAGCTAAAGCACACAAAGCGACATGTGTGAGTTGTATATCGTTCTTAACTGGTAGAGTGCTGAATTATATTGGGCTTTCTGAATAGGTTAGCCTAAATTTGCCTTGTTGGGGTATAAGGGAGAGTGCCTATAGGCACTCTCCCTTATATTCCAACAAGGCAAATTTTGGTAGATTGGACAGTTTTAATCTTAACCCTGTCAGAAGCCGATCCTAAAACTACTGATCCAGTATGTAGCAGTGAAAAATATCGAAGTAGAGCCCAATTTTGGGCTTTCAGCACTCTACCAGTTAAAGCTTTCCATATTCGGGAGATCCAGAGGTCATACTTCATCCCGTGACATCATCACCAAATTGTGACGTCATAACCAAGGGTATGACATCCATCATCAGAATAGCTACGTTATCACCGGGATAATCACGTCATCGTAGTGGTATCAAGTGCCCATGTACGTACCTAAGGCGTCACATGCTTCTGCCGGATGCAGTTGTCGTATAAACGTTGTCAGAAGATGGAGGTGCCCTTGGACCAGCAACGTTTTCGCTGAACGGAGTGATCTCGCCTGCTCTGGGTGCCATCGAATTACCGAAACCGACCCGAAAATGATCGAGCATCTTCGGAAACGGATTCCGGTTGCCGCCGGAACCTTCCGAACGTATCCCAGACGAATCAAAGCGGTGAAGTCAATGAGTGTGGAGTGATATTGCCATTCCTATGGGACGTCGAATCACCGAACGCGTCACGACAATGGCTTTTCTCCCGTCATCGTTGGTGTTATCCCAAGACACATGACATTGTGTCCATGTGCCAAACCACAAGGTGCTGGTACACAAAAGAACATGAACACATACCTGGTACTCTCACTGGGTCGATTGTGTTGATACTATGGAAACATCGGGAGAAAAGCCATTGTCGTGGCGCGTTTGGTGATTCAACGACGTACAGGAAAGGTGAGATCACTCCCAACTCATTCACTTCATCGCTTCGATGCTCCGGGATGCGTTTAAGAGGTTCCGGTGGCCACGGAAATCGTTTCTCAAGATTTCCGATCATTTTCGACTCGAGTTCGGTAATTCGATGTCGCCTAGGGCAGTGGAGATCACTCCATTCAGTGAAAACGTTGTTGGTCCATGGACGCCATCTTGTGACGTCATTTCTCTGACAACCGCCCCTGCGAAAACGTGTGACATCATAGATGCGCTCCTGAAACCATGGTGATGTCGCCCCTATCCTGGAGATGACGTAACTGTTCTGATGATGACATCACTATTTGGTGATAACGTCACATACTTGGTGATGATGTCATCGTGATATTTAGTCCCTAGGATCCCCGCAATATGACAATCTTACAGCATTATATACTTCATGTGTGTAATTAAAACATTTTGGCAGAAATCTGCGTGTATCCAGGCTAGATTGTTGACCGTACATGAAAATTTCAATAGCTTAATGCGAATCTGTCCTAATTTTGCTGAGTGGCCATCTGATCTGTGTTAAAATAGTACATGACGTCATTCAAGATTTTGCGGGCTGCGTAGATTCCAATTGTAAAATTCCAAATCACGCCATGTACCATTCTGACACAAATCAGATCGGGAAAAATAAAATTCGTCGGGCATTATAGAAAGCCAAAAATAACAGAGCTGTTTCATGTCGCATCGTATAAACAGAACAATCCAGATAGTAGGCCTAATAGAAAAAATATTGTAAAATTATTTGATTGTATGCCAAGTATATGGAGCCAAGAATGGAATGAATAATTTTTTTCGTATAGCGAAGTCATCAGTAAACATGACAAGTTGTCAGTGTTGTATCTATATGCGGCAGTACTTTTGACCATCTCTCTCTCTCTCTCTCTCTCTCTCTCTCTCTCTCTAACTGATGACTGTCGGTATGTCTGTCTCTCCATCAGTCTGTGTGTTTCTATATGTCTCTCTCTCACTCACTCTGCTCTCTCTGACTGTCTCTCCCTTCTGTGTGCGTGTCTGTATGCCTGTCTGCCTGTCAGTCTGTCTGCCTTACAGTTTTGCATCTGATACCATTTATTTCATCATTAGATACCTTTCATAAAACGTTCGGCGACGATTACAAATACGGATAGGGGTTTCACTACTTACTGGATGTAACTGAATATTAAAATATATTTATTATTTAACATTTAATCCTAATAAACTTTCTGTAAGATGTTTATTTATTTATTTATTTGGTGTTTTACGACACTTTAACATCAGGTCATATCGTGTCGGACAGTGTCACGGGTGGAGGAAGCCGGAATACCCGAGAGGACTACCGAGCAGCGGCGAGTCACTGCGAGACATTCCAACATACCAACTCAACAGAGTTAGCATTGGCTGAAGGATTGTGTACCACAAGCGTGCAATACGCCTTAGCACTTGTTCGCCATGGATATGAAGTATCATGCCCAAGGAAACAACTCGGTCGCACAGACCTGGAACTGAACCCGCAATTGTCAGAACCTTCGGATCACGAGTCCAATGCCCTACCGACTGGGCCACCAAGCTCCCCTGTAAGATGTTTACCGGAAATATAAATCATCCCTTTACCCAACATGGGAAGCAGACGACATTAATTTGCGAAGCACATTCTACAATAACTAAATACCTTCATTTTTGTCGTCTCAAAAACATTTCTTATGCACCCCCCCCCCCCCCCCCCCCATTGGAACAAGCGCATCGCGCTCGTTCCAATGAGGGGCCATAAGATATGTTTCTGAGACAAAATTAATTTTGATTCGATATGTCTGCGAAGTAGGTTACAGATAGTTGCATTCAGTTACACCCAGTAACTAGTGAGACCCCTATCCGTGTTTTGTAATCGTCGTCGTACGTTGTACGAAAGATATTTATTGTCTAAACAGGAGTGCGTTAGAAATTGGTGACCGTAATACATGGCACTACCTAGTACATAAAATAAAAGGCAACGAAACCCAATGTTAAAGGAGTAATTTCGACTGATTTCACTAACCGTGGGGAATTTGACATATTAACTTTCATTTTGTCATTTCCAAAATAGTAACTGGCAATAATATTTTTGTGTATGGATCACCGGGATATACCCAGTGACCTATACACAAATATATTGTTGATACGTCGCCTGGTTGTTCCCTACAATTGCATTTTTTACAGTATACGTGGCTGTTGGATAGTTGAATGGAGGGGGGGGGGGGGGTGGTGGTGGTCACCCGGTCGGTGTTTGCCTAGTTAGTAATTACGGACACCCGCTTAAAGAGACATTCTAACACTGAATATTTTTTGAACAATTTTAAAGACTAATTAGAAATGATCAATGTCCCAAAATAAAGTGTCCGATATATGCGGCATGTCTATATTCGCTGCTATTACTTAAATATAGTGGTTTTGTACCTACATAAATTGTCGCTTCAACATAGAATCTAATTTCATTTTGGATCCAAAATGCATTTAAATTCTATGTTGAAGCGACGATTCGCGTAGTCACATAGGCAGTATATTTACGTCATCACAGCAAATATAGACATACCGTATATATCAGACAGTCAGAAATTTATAAATCGTCTTTAGAAATTGTTCAAAAAATGTTAAATGTTAGAATGTCACTTTAAGGATTGGCCTTGTTTATGAGCTAGCCTGGTTTACCTGTAGCGTATATATAAAATAAAAAAGATCCAGCTGTCACCGCTGCTTTATCACGTGATCCGTGATCAGTGCTATAAATGTGAAAAATTCAAAGTTATCGTCCAGTAAAAATTAAAGTAAATTAGGAATAATTACTGCACCGATGGAAATAAGTTGCCATATTAACGCTAACTAATCTTATAAGCAGTACCGATTCATTGAAAGCAACAGCTCTTGGTAGAATTTCTAGAGAATCTTTCTTTCTAAGAGCTTCCCTAGAAGTTGTGCCAAAGACTTGTGCCTAAAATGAAAGGTACGTATTGTAAAATTATGCGGTAATGTGACAACTTATTTCCAGCGGCATTGTATGCTTTTGCAAACTTTCTGTAGCAACCTATTTCCAGAATATATCGCTAACGATATATCTGGAAAACTGAGAAGCAGTCAACAGCAACCAAGCATTGAACCAGTTTGCAGTACCACCAAATAGTTCCCGAATACGATGGGCTATACCACTCCCTTTCCCAGATGCACAATAGAGGCGCCTGACACTAATAATGCTGTTGCCGCTTTCACGAATACCAATTGATGTGGCTAAATTGTTGGAAATGTGTAGAAATGGGTAAAATCTAGATGTTATTTCTTTGAACTGCTGCGACACCCTGTTAAAAGCGCCTAGCATCGTCATATCTCTAAAGAGTGCTTTTGAAATAATTATTTGCAGAATTTCTACTGGCAAAACAGGTAAAACCCCATGTTCTCTTGCATCTTGTCTGCCGGGTACATTGTCTTCCGAGTCACCACCCATCTGATTCGCCAGATCACGAGTATCACACGAATCAGGTATAGGTGACTGATTCGGGGAGACAAGGTCCCGTTCCAATGTATCATGTCTTCCACTAGCATTGTCATCAGAGTCACTACCTATCTGGTTCGCCCGATCACAAATATCAGACGAATCAGATGCAGGTATTTGATTCTGACGGACATTGCAAGTCGAGGTCTGTATGTTGTTCAATATTTTCGATCGATTCATGCTTGATGGACATATGCTAACATAGTGGTCACCATGGCCTTCGGCCATGTGTCCTAAATATAATGTGGGCAAGTTACCGTTGATTTGTCCATTGGGAGACAGAAGGCGTGTTCCGCCCGCACCAAGCGAAGAGGAGACAGAGATCTGAACGTGGTAAATTTCACTTACTCTCTGTAAAGTGATATGGTCACCATATGTCCCATCACGCCCCATGTTTGTAATGTACCGTCCAAAATCACCGTTTTCCACGTAATCACCCATATAATCACCAAGACTGTTATAAGGATTCCTCTGAAGGTCGGACACAATTTCGGATCGCAAGGTCTCTTGTGATCTATAGATACCAATATGGGCTAGCTGATCTGCAAGAGCGGCAAATTGGCAATTACCATCACCGGGTGGGTCTAATTGGACAGCAAAACCTGTTCCTTCAAGTTTCTCTTTGTGGGTGAGCACAATATAATATTTACTACGGTGTATAGCTTTGTGGGAACGACTTCGCCTCTTCTTCTCAGCCTCGGCTGTCACGCTGGTTATATCATTTACGGAGAACCACCTGACTACTGCAGTATTGTCTTTGGGCGAAAGATACCTCACTCGATAACGATGAAATTTTATATCTCTCTCCAGAATGGTGCCGCGAAGAACATAAAGTCGACGGGGTTCGTGGTGCTTAGCGTTTCTTATGCGAACAAGAACATTTTGTTTCACATTATAGAGTGATGACGGATTTTTGCCAAGCTCACGTCTTATCATTCTCCTCATGCAGCGTGAAGTAGCTGCAGCTGCTGCGGCACGGACTTTACCTCTATTTGTATCAAAATTGAGCAAATCTTTGGGTAATGGCTGTAGCTCATTCTGTCTTTTAGCTGATACATTTTCGATTGTAACACTGTCATCTGAAAATTTAGCAAATGTTAGTCGATGGTTTTGCCGACCGAAATAAATCTCAAACGGTGTTTTCCAGTTCAGTTCTTCACGTACGTCGTCGTTCAAGATTGAAGCGTACTGGGGAAGGCGATTCACCCAGTTCACACCACGTTTTTTAAGGCTTACCAGATCATACATAATTTTTTTTCTAAGGACTCTGTGGGACCTCTCAATTTTCCCCTGACTCTGTGGGTGATAGGGGGAGCTCGATATTATTCGTACGTCCATTTTTTGCATAAGTCGTTTCACCGCACCTAGGAACTCACCTCCTCTATCGTGCTGTAAAACTCTGGGTGGACCGTGTTCTATGTATATATCTTCTAAGAAGCGTGCGACTTCTTTGCTGCTTTTAGTCGACATTGGCCGTAGCCACACATATCGACTAAAGATATCCATCAGGGACAGAACATATCTGTATGTCTTCCGATTATATGTCACCTTACAATTCAGCATGTCCATTATATCAACTTGATGTCGTTGTTGCACAGATGATGCTCGTATTGGCTTGAGCGCACAGCGATTAGAAAACTTAGCTTTCAGTAGGTGGTAAGATGTGGATTTATCCAAATATCGGTACACAGAGCGTTCACTGATGCCGCAAAACTGGCTACCAAGCCTGTGCTTGAGTTTTCTAGCGCCTGACCCTTTGCTTTTCTTCAGTGCCGCCTTTACTTGGTTTGCAATGTCTCCTGTTCGTAACACCTTTTTGCCGTTGTAAAGCAAATGGCCACCTTCGGCAATACTGTATGCATTTCTGTTTCTGTAGAAACGGACAAGTGCTGCCTTCTGCACTCTTGTGCGCCGTTTGACAGGCACAACAAAATTGCCCGTCATGCATCTCACAATAATGTCATATACGTCGTCATCCATAGGGCGAGTGCCATAACTTATTGAGTATCTTATGAGTGAAACCCATACCAATATACACAAAACCAGTAAGACGTAGAGCTTCATGGCTGTTTGACTGACCACTGAAAACTAAATTTTGTGGCATGCCTATGCCGATACGATACCCAGCATGCTAATATCAAAGGAAAACAAAACAAAAAGCCCTTTGCGAAATGAAAGCCATTGGTAGAGGATTCCGTGTCCTCAGAGACCTTTGAAATCAACATCCTAATACGCAGCAATACGGATGTCATTTATTTGAAATACAGAGCTATGTAAATTTCTTATACGAACTGCCGGTACCTGAAAACAATTTCCGAAGTCTGTGCTTGAAACACAATCACAATGACGGACAAAGTTAATAACAAATTAACCCTTAGCAAATTTAAAACATAGGCAATGAGAGTGTATGTGTGTGTGAGAGAGAGAGAGGTGGGGGGTGGCAGGGAGGGGAGAGAGGAGTGGGGACGGAGAGAGAGGAGAGAGGGTGGGGGAAGAAATTGGAAGCGGGGAGAAAAAGGGGATACATGTAGAGAAAGAAAAGTAGAGAGAGGGGAGGGAGAGAGGGGAGGAATCGAGTGGAAGATGGGGGTGGTGGAGAGGGGGTAGAGATAGAGGATTAGTGGGGGTAGAGAGAGAGAGAAGGGTGGGAGAGCGAAGGAGAGGAGAGAGATAAGGAGAGGGTGTGTGTGAGACAGACAGACGGACGGACGGACGGACGGCTAGACGGCTGGATGGACGGACGGACGGACGGACAGACAGACGGACAGACAGACAGACAGAGATGGGAGGGAGTGAAAGGGGGAAAGTGAGCGAGAGATACAGAACGAGAAAGAGAGAGGAGAGGGGAAGAGAGGGAAGGTGCATGGAGATATAGAGCGAGAGAGGGAGATTGAGAGCATTAGGATATTAATTTGAAATTCTATTAGTAGCGTAGCTTGTACCTTAGACCCCTCTTTCAGGGGAACCCGCTGGGGAACCTTGGAAGAAGGTTATCATTTGATGGTTCTCATCACGTGACTATATCATTGGGTAGCCATGGTAACCCGCCATCTTGTGGCGTCATCACCATGTTGCCACGTCCCCTCTCCTGCGCATGCACTCAAGACATAGGGTCTTATATTTAGATTGGGGAATTTCCCATTGATGTTACGATGAATATATTGAGTGGGGATGGTGGCCATTGGTGGGTGGCCATCTTGTTTTCCAAAGCTCGTCCAACAAGACGAGGTATGTTTACTTGTTTTTGCGGGAAAATCGCTATTTCCTATTTTCGTGATATCGAATGGCCGAAATCGACTCGACAATGGTCAGAAATCATCGGAATCATCGGGTAATGACCGGAACCTCCCGATGGGTATTGCGGACCCTCAGAGCGATGGATACATGGGGTGTGTAGAGGGGAGGTAACATTCCCCAATCTAAATATAACACCATATTTGCACATGCGCGCACGCACAGGAGACGTGGCGTGGCAACATGGTGATGACGTCACAGTATGACGAGTTACCATGGCTACCCAATGATATAGTCACGTGATGAGAGTCTTGCAAATGAGAACCTTCTTCCTGGGTCCTGGAAAGAGGGGCGAAAGGTACATGCTATACTACTTCTAATATAAATGTTACAGTGTTGTAAACAAGAGCCTCGCGCATGCGCAATAGGCGAGGTCCCCCACCGAGGTCCCCCGAATGTGGGACAAGTCATACATGTTATACTATCCCGTTGGAGTAATGAAGCCTCGGAGTATGAACCCTCGGGGTAATGACCCCTCGGAACAGTGAACCCTTGGAGTAATGGACCCTTGCTACAATGAACCATCGGAGTAATGAATCCTAGGAGCCATGAACCCTGGGAGCAATGGACCCTCGGAACAATGAACCTCACGGCGGTGACGATTATGGTTGGGCCCAAAGTGTGTATGTGTGTGTGTGTCCGCCCACACACGCACACACATACATCCGGCCCAACAATAATCGTCACCGCCCCCCCCCCCCCCCCCCCCCCCCCCCACACACACACACACACACATACCCTGTCGGAGTAATGAAGCCTCGGAGTATGAACCCTCGAGGTAATGACCCCTCGGAGCAATGAACCCTCAGAGTAATGAACCCTCGGAGCAATGGACCCTCGGAGCTATGAACCCTCGGAGTAATGAACCCTCGGAGCAGTGAACCCTACCCTCGGAGCTATGAACCCTCGGGGCAATGAACCCTACCTTCAGACTGGTGGACCGTTGATGATACGTTATTGGTTGGTGTAACATTATCGGTTGTAAACGCCGACTCGAGTTATAACATTGTGCGTTGATTTTTGCTACAAAACGCGTTGACTGAAGTTATAACATTATGCGGCGTTTGCAACATTATCGGTTGTTTACTACATTATGTTATAACATTATGCGTTGATGATACATTATTGGTTGGTGTAACATTATCGGTTGTAACAGGCCCTCTTATTTTCAAAGGGTTAAGTTTCTCAAATAAACTGTCTTTGAACAAGAAAAATGTTACTAAGGTAACACATGCCCCCCCCCCCCCCCTTGTGACCTTCACCTTGCAGATGTGGCAGAAACTATTATACATGACACACCTTCTGACTGTCCTTAACATTTGTAAAAAGTTTAACAATTGTACTATGATTCGTTTCTGAGTTATGGCTGAGACATAAATATTGGCCGATTTTTAGTGTGACCTTGAAATGTGACCTTGACCTTGAAGGTACGAGCCCAGCTATGGTGTGTGACACATTCTCCCATGGTCCTTTATAATTGTGTGAAGTTTGATGACTGTAGCCCTAATAGTTTTGGAGTTATGCTTGAGACACGATTTGTGACCCTGAACATATGAAGGTCAATTGTGACCTTCACATTGCAGATGCGGCGGAAACTATTATACGCGACACACCTTCTGACTGTCCTTAACATTTGTAAAAAGTTTAACAATTGTACTATGATTCATTTCTGAGTTATGGCTGAGACACGAATATAGACCGATTTTTAGTGTGACCTTGAAATGTAACCTTGACCTTGAAGGTACGAACCCGGCTATGGTGTGTGACACATCCTCCCATGGTCCTTTATAATTGTGTGAAGTTTGACGACTGTTGCCCAGACAGTTTTCGAGTTATTGGCTCGGACACATACACGCACACTTCAATCACTATATGCCACCCGACTTAAGTCGGGGGGCATAAAAAAAGACTTGAATTTTGATAAATAATTTTGTATGAACAACATTTTGACAGAACACTGACCACTGGGAAATGTCCACAGCATGACCTATTAAATGACTAACTAATGATATAAACTATATATGCCAACACTGTACATTTTCCACTTCAATTCGGTGTGGGGAAGAGGTGAAACATTACTAGAAAGCTGGAGGTTGGCTGCCACACTCAGAGAAAACCCACACAAAATTTTGGTTTCAAGTAGAGCCAAAACCCATTGGGGAGCCAAAGCAAATGAGTCTCCATGTTATGTAGAACCAGGCAATTTCATACAGAGTTGCCTGTTTTGTTTATTTGAAAAACTGCCATTGTCACGGCACTTAACCCTTTACCTAATGGATTCACCATATCCATCAGCTGAAAAAAATATATTTTTCAAAAAATTTTAACAAAACCATATCATGTGACCACTCTATTTGAACGAGCAATGTAAAATTAGTGAGCTCAAATATCAATCCTCGGACGTAACTGGAATAAACCTGAAACTGAAGACCCCCAAGATGTTGTGTACCAAATATCAAGATTCTGAATGGTGGAGCCGAAAAAGGAGATTTTAAAACATTATTTGTCATATTTGTGACTACATCTGAATCCAGGGACTTATTTATTTATTGGTGCTTAAGGTCACATACTTTTTGCACAATGGCTAATCGTGAGGGTGACAGTTTTACAGGTGCAGGAAGCCGGAGTACCTGGAGAGAACCACCAAGCATCAATGAGCAACTGTCAGCTCCTCAACATTCTAATTCTGTTCAAGCTCTGCTCAAGCAGGGTTACAGCGGCTGAAGACATGTGCATCATCAACATGTAGTACGCCTTAGTACACGGCATCATTGTGCCTCCATGTAGGCAACCAGGATAAAGTGCCTTGCCCAAGTACACAATGCGGGTCATCCCAGATGGGGATGAATCCAGGGTCTTGATTTGTATAACTTGCATATGAGGCCAGAGTAGGTGTTGTATACCAAATATCAAAACATTCTGAATGGTGATTCTCAAGAAGATTTTAAAGAATATTCCTCTTTTGTGTTAAATTTTGGGATCCCATAGGGAGCCTTATTATTAAACCATGGACTTTATTTGAAAAAAACTTGAAATTGAACCCTATGACGATACTGTATACCAAATATCAAAAGCTTCTGACTGGTTCTGAAGATTTTTAGAAAGTATTCCCAATATAATACTAAGCTAAAATTTGGGCTCCATAGGGAACACAGATATCAAACCAGGGACTTGATATAAACAAAAATCTGCTCTCTCTGTGACTGTTGAATACCAAATATCAGAAGATTCTGACTTGTGTATCTGAAGAAGCAGATATTTAAAAATTATTCCTCTTACTGGACTAACTTAAAATTTGGCCTCCCATAGAGAGCCCAAATAATATTAACCGAGATACCTGATTTGAACAAACTTGAATTTGATCTCCGTAAGGATGCTGTATACCACATATCAAAAGATTTCTAACTAGTGGTTCTGAAAAGAAGATTTTTGAAAAATATGCCTCATATTGCACTTAGTTAAAATTCAGGATCCCATAGGGAGCCTAAATATCAATCCTGGGGCTTGATTTGAACAAACTTGGATCTGACTGGTGGACCTGAATAAGAAAATGTTTTAAAAATTATTCCTCAAATTGCACTAATATAAACTAAAATTCTGAATCCCAAAGAGCCCAAATATTAAATGAAGGACTTGATTTGAAAAACTTGAATCTGACCCCTATAACAGCATTATAAACCAAATATCAAAGATTCTGACTGGTGGTTCTGGAAAAGAAGAGTCTTTAAATAATATCTCTCATATCACACAGTAGTAAAATTTGAGTTCCAGTCCAGTTTTAACAAATTTGTATCTACCCCGTCCCCTATGGATGCTGAATACCAAATATGAAAATATTCTTATTCATGATTTTGGAGAAGAATATTTTAAGAAAATTTGCAAATGTGCTAACACAGCATTTTTTAGATTCCCACTGAGGTACTCAGTATTTTTTTTTTATTGTTTGATTCGACTGGGCCAAAGGATGCTTCATACCAAACAAGAGAGCCTAACAACACACATATCCCTACTGACTTTTATGTTATGATACAAAAAAGCATTTGTGATGGAAGTTTTGCTATTACCAAGTGCAATAACCATGCAAAATTCATCGCATCAAAAATTCCTGACCACATGCAGATTTACCAAGTTTCGTAAAAATCCAATAAAAAATGTAGGAGGAGTTAAGCAGACAAGCCTTTGTGATGGAAATTTTGCTATTTTCAAGGGTTGTAATCACGCAAAATTTGTCACATCAAAAATTTCCTGACCACATGCACATCTACACTTGATACTGATACTTCAGACCACATTTCGTAAAAATCCACTGAAAACTGTAGGAGGAGTTAAGCGAACAAAGTTAGTGATGGATGGACAAATGGATGGGGGGATGGATGGACTGATGGATGGACAGACAAACACCATTTCAATATCCCCCTGCTGACTTCGTCAGAGGGGATAAATCATTTAATTTCTTTAATCGCAACCTGCAATTTTGGTAATGGTAAATTTCCATATGCACATGAATACATCATACTCATACTGCACACCAAGTTTCGTAAAAAAACAAAACAATGAAAATGCAGGTGGAGTTAACAGATAAGCATTTGTGATGGAAAATTTTTGCTATTACCAATGGCAGTAACCATGAAATTTGTCTCATCGAAAATTTTTGACCACATGCACATCTAAACTTGATACTGATACTTTAGACCAAGTTTCATAAAAATCCAATAAAAATGTAGGAGGAGTTATGCTGACAAGCCTTTGTGATGGAAATTTTGCTATTTCTAAGGGCCATAACCACACAAAATTTGTCGCATAAAAAATTCCTGACCACATGCACATCTACACTTGATACTGATACTTCATACCAAGTTTTGTAAAAATCCACTTAAAACTGTAGGGGGGAGTTAAGCAGACAAAGTTTATGTTGGGTGGATGGATAGACAGACTGACTGACAGATGGATTAACATCATTTCAATACCCCCCTCCTGACTTCATCGGCAGGGGGATAACAGTTTTCTGTTCTCCATGGAAATATGGGCATTTGGATTTTTTTTTGTTTTTAGACCCTATTGGTCACAGGCAGGGAATTTATTTTTTGCATGAAATGAATCAAGTACTTATGACTCAATAATACCACATACCAAATTTGGTTCAAACTGGCTCATCAGTTCAGAAAAGAGAAATTTTGGGTGGGGCCACAAATCTTTCCCGTTACAAGGGCAAATATTACCCTGCAAAGTTCATTTGATCAATCTTTATTCCACACATTAAAAGGAAGCTCAGTACCAAATATCAAGCCATTGACCCATCAGTTCATGAAAAGAAGATTTTAAAAAATTTGCAAAAAAGCAAACAAATGAAAGTTAAATTTTTCAGTATAAATGCCCACATAATTAATTCCTCCAAAATTAATCTTGTTCAACTGTGTACACAGTGACCAGTCACTCTGGGATTAAGAAGTCATGTATTCTGTAAACAACACATGCTTTGTTTCTTCATCAGCAAACAATAGACCAGATTATCAATTGTCTTTAATTGCTGGTAGTACTTTCCCTACTGACCAAATCAAAGATTAAACACAGTAATAAAATGACAAAGGTTCCAATCCACATCTCAATCAGTCACCATATACATCATCAAGGTGCAAATTTCTATATAAAAATGCACAACTAAAACAATGTTATTTATTAATTTTAATATTTTGTGTTCTGTTTTATGTTATATTTCATTTTATGTAAGTTTATGCTTTTGATCTTTCTTGAATAAAATATGAAAAAATGTTCTTATAGTTCTATATGAAAAAAATGTTCTTATAGTTCTATATGAAAAAAAATGTTCTTATAGTTCTACATAAAATACCCATGGCACAAAAAAATTCTCATTTGGCACAAAAATATGCAGCGTTGGCACATTAAATTATTGAGCTAGCCTGAACACTGAATACAGGGACTTGATTTGAACAGACTTTAATCTGACCCCCCTAGGGATGTTGTATGTCAATTATATTGATACTTCATATAGAAACAAAAAATTTACTACATTTCCACAGAACACACAGTAATAGAGTGGAAAGGGTTAAAATGACTGAAAGCCTGATCAATAAGAACTTGATTTGAAACAAACTTGAATCTGACCCACTAAGGATTTCATATATTAAATATCAATAGATTCTTAAAGAATTGTACTCATATTGGATTAGATTAAAATTCAGGCCCCTGTAGGGAGCCCAGATATGAACTCTGGGACTTGAGTTGAACAAATTTGAATCTCTGCCTCCTATAAAGGTGTTGCATTTCAAATATAGAATGATTCTGACTGGTGGACGGAAGAAGAAGATTTTTAAAGACTTTTTTCTCATATTGCACAAATTTAAACCATGAGCTCCCTGTAGCCCAAATGTGGATTTTGGGACTTGAGCAAATTTAAATCTGATCTGCCTAAGATGCTGTGTCCTAAAAATCCAAAGGTTCTGACTGGTGCATCTGAACAAGAATATTTAAAGAATGTTACTCATATTGCACAAAGTTAAAATTTGGGCTCTAACCCCCAATATAAACTCAGGGACTTGATTTGAAGAAACTTGAATCTGACCCCTTGAATCTCCCACAGAGAACCCAAATAGGAACTCAGGGACTTGATTTAAACAAGTTTTAATATGACCCTTCCTAAAGAATGCTGTATAACAAATATTAACAGATTCTGAATGATGGATCTGGACCAGAAGATTTTTATTATTCCATTAAATTAAAATTTGGTAGTGTTCAAACAATTTTTCGACTAGTTGACGCTAACGCGATTAGTACTAAACAAATCTATTAACTGATTTGTGAATCACTTGTCAAGTAGTCGCCTGAGTGTATTCTCTAAAGCCTTGAAGTTTCCACTTTGTGTAACTTTAAGAAATTTAATTTAATTTTATTAAAATTAATTCAGTGCTTTCGATTTGAGTGTGTGCTATCACACTCGTGCTTCTACACTGGAAACAAAAGTTCTCTACAGATGTTCATGCTTTTCAACCCGTTCTTGTTTTGAGTAAATGTAGCTGTAATAAGATTGGTCAGAAAACAAAACGTCACATAATGATATTTACTAAGTTTTACAACTCACATTCAGTACTGCACATACTGACCAAACAAATTGCGCTGTTCGGTCACGTGATGTATTTAAAATTCAATGGGGGGGGGGGGGGGGGGGGGGGGGGGGGGTTAAGTTAAGCAGGTCATGGAGCAATCATGTCATCAGAGTACACTTCTTCAGTGACCTGTTTTCTGCTTTCAAAGTTTTTTAGCACAATAACAAAGTGCAGAAATTTCTTATTGGACCACAATATACACGGGGAATTTTTTGGAGAAAAGTTAAATTTTGCTTAAAAATATTTGACAGAACCAAATATTGGAACACCAAAGATTTATTATTAGACCAATTTATTTTTTGTGGCACCGGTTGTTTGGTCTTAGGGCATGGAGACATCGGCTTTTGTAATTTCACACAGTTAGACCCATCAATTGTATCGTAAAGTGAAAGCTACTCCAGCCAATGAATTCAGTCAAATCCACAGTTTTATTAGAATTTATTGCTTAGTTTAGCATCTGACATTACATAATCGACTAGTTGATTAATCGTCGACTACTACCCAATGATTAGTCAATTCGTAAAAATCCAAATGGCATTTATCGTTTCAACACTAAATTTGGGCTCTGGTAAGAAGCCTCAATATGAACCAGGGACTTGCTTTGAAAAAAAAAATGGAATACAACCCCCATAAAAATGTTGTACATGTATACCAATTATCAAAAGATTCTAACTGGTGGATTGGATGATTTTCAAATAATATTCCTCATATTTCACCAAGTTACAACTTGGACTCCCACAGTGAGCCTAAATAACAAGGGGACTTGATTTGAACAAACTTGAGGGTGCTGTATAATAAATATGAATAGAGTTTGACAAGTGGATGTGAAGAAGATTTAAAAAGATATTTCCCCATACTGCACTAAGATAAAATTTTGATATCTTTTAGGCAGTCTATATATGACTCCAAGGAGTTGATTTGCATGAACTTGAATCTGATCCTCCAAAAGATGTTGTATATCAAAAGATTCTGGCTGGTGCTTCTGAAGAATTTTTTTTAATTTTCGAAAATATGTTGACTCGGCATTTTATCAATTCCCCATAGGATTCACAAAAACACACAACTGACTGCAATTTTTGGCCCATTCACTTCTTCTGGTCCTCAGAATGCTTCTTACCAAATAATAGTTCTTCGTTCTCTGTTTTTTTTTTGTCTTTTTCTTTTATTTTTTATATGTTTAACTCCCGGGGTTCACATGGAAATTGAATTATTTTTTTTCTGGATTCAAGTACTTATGACCCAATAATACATGAATACCAAATTTGGTTTATATTGGCCCATTGGTTCTAAAAATAGAAAATTCAGTTGAGGCAAAGCAATCTTGCCCCTGCCAAAACAACTGAAAATTATGCAGTTCCTGAGATGACATGCCAATTGCCATTCGCTAATCTGTTGATTGGCAAACAACAAATGGCAAAAAGCGATTGACGAGTTGCGATTGATGAACAGCGCTTGGTGACTGGCAAATAGCGATTGACAAATGATTGACAAATGGCGAATGGCAAATAGTTATTGACGATTGGCGATAGACTGAATATTTGATAGACTGAATATTTCCACAAGCGATAATTTGTGGAAATTTCTCTAAAAAGCAACAAGAAGATGAATGTGTACTGCACATATAGAACTCCAAATTCAGACATATTACTTTTTAACAAACACTTGGAGGAAATTCTAAAACATTCAAATAATAAATCAGTATACCTATATGGGGATTTCAATATTGACTTCCCAAAATATGAAAAACACACATACACTAACACCTTCATAGACCTATTGTTTGCTTCTCGTCTGTATCCTCTAATCTTGAGACCAACATGAATCACAAGCCCTAGTGAATCAGAAATTAAGGCTTCTGTAGACAGTGGAATAATTATAAATGATCTTAGTGATCATTTACCCATCTTTATAACTTGTAATTATAAGCTCAACAGAAACACAGACTCAAAATCCTTCAAAAAGAGACAAGTCGCTGACACAAATATTTCAAAATTGCTAGATGACCTTACTCAAACAAATTGGCAGGAGATTACTAACAACAGTGATGCTAATGAAGCTTATAATAAATGTATTGCTCTTTTCACTTCATTGTACAACACTAACTGTCCAGTTATAAATGATACTAAGAAAGAAAAAAGGAAGTCAGGCAAAGCTTGGATGACAAATTCCCTGTTTGTATTTACTATATGAGCATCTTTATTGCTATTATTAGGCCTACATTATAATATTTTTCTTCAGTCTATTGCCAATCGTCCTTCGTCAATCATTATTTGCCATTTGCCAATTGCTATTTGCCAATCGCCATTCATCAATCACTATTTGCCATTCATCATTCACTATTTGCCAACTGCCATTAGTCAATCACTATTTGCCAATCACCACTCATCAAATACCCAAAATATATTTGATTTAACTAGTGGTACTGTGAGCAAGCTCACAAAGTGATACCCCGCACCTGTCAGAACGGAATTATATTGCTTCATGCACATCTTCATATGGAGTTCTTCCATTGTGTAAAGTTTCATGAAAATTCTTCAAACGGTTTAGGAGGAGTTGCACAGACAGATGGACAGACAGGCGGACAGAGTGATTCCTATATACCCCCCCCCCCCCCCCACCCCAAACTTTGTTTGCAGGGGGTATAATGAAGTATTAAAGTACGAGGCACATGTACCTTTTAATTTTTGTACATCGTTGTGTTTTAAACCTATTTTTCACAGTTCAGAGAAACATTCTTCTGGATCGATTTTGGATTTGGAGAGCGTCATTTTCCTGTGCGCGATAATGTGGGTGTGTCCTTGACTCTGCTTGACGACTGGTGATTGCAAATGGCGTGTCATCTCAGGAACTCCATAGAAAATATTTCCCCTCAAACTTTCCTTGAACAAACTTGATGAAGAGTGCAAGTCTGGAAATAAGCAATCTGTCATTTTCAGAATGAGGCCCCAGAGAGAGAGTGAATTTGCTGATGCGATCCGATACAGTGGTCTAGATTCCCTCAATTTATCCTCTGGGTACCTCTTTCTGTTTTGGCCTAAGACTCTGATTCATACTGAGGTTTACAGAGGATAAATTTGGTGATGCTAACCTGCTGTGCAGGGTAGCATCACCAAATTTACCCTCTGGGGACCCATATTCTTATTTCCAGGTTTGGAAGAGTGATCAGTATTACTCATCTTGACTTTCAGTCAGGTAAAAGAGAAAAGCTCAAATCAAGAAAGAGAAATTCCCTAAAGTTTTGGTAGTCCCATGCGTGTAATTATTATTATTGTCTCTTATCTTAAAACCTCTGCTGGTCAGCACAGTTCAGTCAATAACTATCATCTGCTCTCATATTATTACTATAGTGGGGTCCCGGAAGTGGCAATTTAGCTAATAATCACCAGGCTAATAACAAGCTTAGCCCCTGCCCTGCATCGGTGGAAAACATCCCAAGGTTCACACTAATTCCTTGCTTGCTGATAGTTCAAAACCTCATCTGAACTATGACAGATGCACCCCTTGTCAGACAACCATAACATGTTATCAGGGCAAAGACGTCGATAGGGTAGCTATTGTTGGCTTTGGGCAGTACTTAATCCACTAGAGCACATCTGTGGCCATTGTATATAGTCACTTCATCGTCTACAGGATCCGCAGAAATTGGAAACAGCTTTGCATTGGGAATGTCTTAGTTGCCCCAATAGCCTATCCAGCTTACTGAGGTGACAAAAAGCAACATGGAAGCTGTCACCCAGACAGGTGTCAGGTTACTCAACTAAGAGTGACGTCCAAGGACTGAAAATGACACTCTTACAGAGTATTTTTCACCTTCTGTCATCATATGAATTCTGTAGTTCCAAACTTACAGTATGTGGAGCGTGTATTATCACTAAATAACCCATAGAGTGGAGATTACACCCAAGCAAATTTGTTGCAAAGCATAACAAGCACAAGCAGCGTTCCAGCCAATTTGGGATGTGGACCGGACTGCCAGTACAACGAAATATTAAGATTTTAACACATTTGCTTTAAGATATTTTATGATGATTGAATTGGTATATGCATTTGTGTTAAAGAAAGCATCAAGTTACTGCCATATGCCGGGCAAGCTTGGTAACTCTGGCATGTTAAATAATACATTGTATGCACATTGTGGAAATTAATGTGTAGTGTATTTTGAAATATTTTCTCATATACATCATTATAGAGAAGTTAGAGAGTGAATAAACGTGCTTACAACTTGTGACTGTGACTCACTGTGGAGTCTGTAGTTCATGTTTCCCACTATCCTGCACATGCAGTATGTCATATACAGTTAAAACTAAAAGTCCTGTCATGAACAGTGCGCTTATTTAGGCTTAATTGCGCATAGGAATTGCATGCAATTGCCATATCGAATGGCATCCAAAGTATGGCAGGTTCTCCCAGTTACTCATAGCAAACACAGACAATGTTTGTGCCAATGGACTGAAACATTGCTTGTGCACAGGCCATATGTACAGAATTTGATAGCCTTACAATGATCATAACACATAGATTAACGTGCAGATCGACGTGCTATTTGTGTGCATTTCATGACAGGACTTCTAGTTTTAACTGTAGCATATGGAGGATAGCTGAAACGTGAACTACAGACTAAATGTTATTTGTACTGAAAGACTTGGAGCATTTGCACTATCTATCTTTAAGTTCTTAACCCAATCATATACTATATATCAATCATATACTTTATATCATATAGTATATGATTGTGTTAGAAACTTAAAGATAGATAGTGCAAATGCTCCAAGTCTTTCAGCACAAAATCATTTTGTTCTTAGCATTGGCACCTGACATATTCCAGATAGATTGGCCAATTTCTGACATGCAGGTATGTGTACCAGTATTTGGTATTGGATATAGTGACTTGGAGTCAGATATTTTCCCAACTATAGGCTATATCGTGATTTGCAACCTATCTTCAGTACATTGAAATGTATATGAGCCTATGAGGGTTAGTTGACAACTTAACTTTACTATCTTGTCTGACATCAATCATTGTCACTAGCAATGTGCATACCATTATCCATTGGAATTACGAAACCACTTATACAACTACTATGTTCTCGACATTTTGGCCTATATCTGACACATTGGGTATTACCCAAATTACTCAATGTGTCAGATGTAGGCTCAAATGTCGAGAACATGGTAATTGTACAAGTGGTTTCATAATTTCAGACATTGTCATTTCAGAGATCAAAGGTTAAAGAGGATATTTCTGTAAAATGCTTATTCGTTTCATCAAGGATCATTGTTTTTGTCCTGGATGCAAGCTGTCAAGTTTGAGTAGATGGTTATATGAAACACATTTTAGAAAGTGTTCTGCTAAACATCTAACCTCTAAAGCGGCAATGTCTGACTTTACAAAACAGCTTATTGTAATTGATAATATATATTGTATACTACATCGTCACTTGCCCATTTGCCCCAACCAGAATAAAACTATAACTATTGTCACATATTTGTGTAATCTGCAATGCATATTTATTGTGAACTGATCACTTGCCAATGTGCAATTATAAACAGATAAAACAATTTCAAAACACTTGCAATTGTTAACTTGTTACATCATGCTGATTGTTGATTGTCACACGGGAGTCACATAAACAATAAACACAACACACACACATGTACTCCTTGTCAGTTAGGCATTTCATATGTTTACAAATCATTCTTGGATGAGACGCTTGCAATTCCCAGAGTTGCACAAACTACACATCCATAGGTATTGGGGAAGGTGGCGCTTCCCAACATTGTCATGCAAAAATGATAACTTAGCTACTGTATCAGGTAATAGACAATTTCGTATTGAAGTAATAATATCTTCTGTAACACTGAACAAGCACTCACTTGGCACACTAGTAGCAACTACGCACATCAACTTTTTCACCAATTCAGACATGTATGGAGGCGTATATTTATGTAACTTCCACCAATCAAATGGGTTAGTATTTATCCCAGTGCACGGCAAGACATTGTACCTACTTATTTCTGTCATTGCGATGTCTAAATTGCTCAAATAACCTGATATGCGTGCTGCAAGCATGGTGTCAAGAAGACGGCCAAGTCCTTTTTCTTTGCATGGTGTCAGTGCTGACGGATCCCCAACATCTGGCACCACAGAATCACTTCCACAAGTATCTGATGCCTGCACTTTTATACACCTGATTAGCCCTGTAAGTTCTGATGTCACCTTTGCCTCAATAATCAATTTTGCCTCCAACTTGTGACTGAAAGCATGGAAACGAGGGTGCACATATGATCCCAAGTCCACTTGATTTTCTTCATCTTTCATATCGAAGTATTTGTTCATCTTCAGTTTTGTTTGCTCCTTGAATTTCTTGGTTCCGGGTGGGTCATTTACTTTCGTTTCAGAGTGTTGTCCTAATATTGCTATAGCAACCGCCGATATTGTCACATATGAAGGGGAACTCATCCAAACTGTCACATCATAAAATGGTCATAGTAGTGAAATTAGCTCAGAGATGAGATTCCACTCAACTTCAGTGGGGAAGTAAGTGGGTTTTGGAGCATTCCTATGTGGTAGGGTCTACATCCACAGTGGTGGTTATAAAGCCTCAAAGTTCCAAAAGTCTTGACAGCACTAAATACATTGAGTTCCATTGGGTACATACATTTTGAATGAGTCTCAATGTCTTAAGTTTCTTTTCTCATTGTACAGCCTCCATTTTATCAAGCAGGATCTTGCTCTTGTGGAAATGCATTACCAGGTTCTTACACCAGTCTATCGCTTCAGTTACACCCCGCACATTAAGTCCATCTTGTACACCTAAGTTCAAAACATGGCCACAGCATGGAAATGATTCAACATGTAAGAAGTCTCTGCAACATTTGATGTTTCTAACTGACACTGTCGCATGTTGCAGCTACTAACTTGTCTCTCGGCAGCTCCCATGTGTCCAACATTTCAAGAACTTTTTCAGCGATACTTTCCCCTGAGTGTTTGTTTGTTTGTTGGCGGTTAACGTCACATAATTATGCACTATGGCTAATCGTGACACAACATGGAGATGAAGTCAAGTTTAGTCAATCCTTTATCAACATGTTGCCCATTTTAGAGGACTTTCACCCCAAGCATTGGTGACTGGGTCCTATTTTACTAGTAAAGCAGAACTGGTTTACCACAGTAAACAAGTGCTGCTTACTTCCCGGGGTTCCCACGGGGAACCCCCTGAGTGTTCTCTGAAAAAAAGATACAGCTCCAAGTCTAACCCTCTCTAATTCCCATGAATTTGAAATGAAATGTACAGTCAAACTGATATATGAAAGCATTGTCTTAGAGGTTCATATATCAAAAGTGGCACAGAAGTTTGTGATGTTTTTTTCAAATAGTTTCTGCACTGTAGCTTTCCTATTGTCGTAAAGTATTGTGATCTCATTGTCCATTGTGTATCTTGAAGGAACTATGAATTTTGGATTTAATGTGTAAGAGTAAAGTAGAAATCCAGGGACATTCACTATAGATAAAGGCTGAGATTCAGTGAGATTCCATTTACATGACTATCTTTCTTGTAGTATTCTTCTGACCCGAACTCAGTTTCACTGACTGCAATTCCTTGTGGAAGCGGGATAGATTCAGATGATAATGCAGTTGAGGATGTCTTTTTTACATAGTTTAACATGGACGTGTGTCTTTTGGCTGGTGGTTCAATCACTGTATCGAAAATGTCTTTATGGTGCCTCTTAAAATGTTTGTTTAAGTTGGACTTACCACCACCACCTTTCTTTATTTTTTCCTCACCTTTTACACATCGGAAAACACCACCTGCATCATTCTTTTCTGAATACAGATACCCATATACTGGGAAAGAATATTTTGCCAGGTGTGAGTCCAGTAGTGCCCTGTGCTTTGGTAACGTTCCTGTACTTGTCACAGTATTAGAATTACTGGGTGATTCACTAATTTCACTAGACTGAGTATCGTTCGACTCTCTAGAAGGCTCCCTTATTATTTTAAATTTTAACAACTGGTTATGCTATATTTTAAACAAACGACCGTTAGGTAGAGTTACAGAATTACAAACTAGAAAGTGTTTTAGCACACTAAAACATATGTCTCCCCTTCCTTTTGAGGTCAGAGGTCAAGGTCACATGCAGTTCATCAAGGTAGCGGACATGCGGTTTCATGGTGACACATCCACATGTCAACAAAAAAAAAATTCTGGTCTGGACAATTACTCCCTATTTAAAGTACATAAATTTGACCTTGAGGTCAAGGTCACATGAAGGTCATGATAACATGTGGTCTCATTGTGATACATCCACATGCCAATCATCTAAGTCCTAGGTCAAAAAACAAAAACTTCTGATCTGGACAATTATTCCCTATTTGAAGTACATAAATTTGACCTTGAGGTCAAGGTCACATGCAGTTCATCAAGGTAGCGGTCATGTTGACACATACACAAGTCCAAAAAAAAAAAAATCTGGTCTGGACAATTACTCCCTATTTAAAGTTCATAAATTTGACCTTGAGATCAAGGTCACATGAAGGTCATGATTACATGTGACATGCGGTCTAATTGCGATACATCCACATGTCAAATATCTAAGTCCTAGGTCAAAAAACAAAAAAGTTCTGGTCTGGATAATTATTCCCTATCTGAAGTACATAAATTTGACCTTGAGGTCAAGGTCACATGAAGGTCACAACATGTGGTCTCATGGTGACACATCCACATGTCAAATAACCAAGTCCTAGGTCAAAAAACAAAAAAATTCTGGTCTGGACAATTACTCCCTATTTGAAGTACATAAATTTGGCCTTGAGGTCAAGGTCACAAGAAGGTCACGACATGCGGTCTCATGGTGACACATCCACATGTCAAATAACCAAGTCCTAGGTCAAAAAACAAAAAAATTCTGGTCTGGACAATTACTCCCTATATGAAGTACATAAATTTGACCTTGAGGTCAAGGTCACATGAAGGTCACAATGGTATGCGATACACCGGCTCATGGTGATACATCCACGTGCCAAATATCTGAGGCCTGGCTCAAAAGACAAACAAGTTTTGGTTCAGACAAAGTTTCCTTGAAAAAAGCACAAATTTGACCTTCAGATCAAAGGTCAAGGTCACATGAAGGTCACAATGGTACGCTACACACCAGCTCATGGTGATACATCCACATGCCAAATATCTAAAGCCTGACTCGAAATACAAAAAAGTTCTGGTCCAGACAGTTTACCTTAAAAAAGAGCATAAATCTGACCTTCAGGTCAAAGGTCAAGGTCACATGAAGATCACTATGGTACACTGCACACCGGTTCATACACATACATACACATGCCAAGTATCTAAGGTGTAGGTCAAAAGACAAAAAAGTTATGGCCCGGACAAAGTTTGTGTGATGTTTCCCTTAAAAAAAACACATAAATCTGACTTTCAGGTCAAAGGTCAAGGACACATGAAGGGTCACTATGGTACACTGCACACCGGCTCATGGTGATTCATCCACATGCCAAGTATCTAAGGTATAGGTCAAAAGACAAAAAAGTTATGGCCCGGACAAAGTTTGTATGAGAAGAAGAAGAAGAAGAAGAAGAAGAAGAATATGCACTAAAACAATATGTCTCCCTTCTGGAAAGGGGAGACATAATGATTTATTTGGAACCATCTGGCATCTGCCAATGACTCAATACTGAAGTCAGTGAATGTTTGCCATGTGACATCATCGTTATTAAACCAAGCATGTTCCAATCAGGGCATTCTCTGATGTCTGTGGAATCAAAAGACAGAGGCGGTACTCGGTAGTCACTGTTGTTTGATGTCACCAACATCAAAGAATGTATCTAAGCTGTTAGGAGATCTCACACCAGATGACCAGACATAACCCCAGGTCTAAAGCTAGACATACATCTATGTATTAAAGTCTGCAAACCGGACCAGTACCGTACCACCAAGTGTGGACTGGTCCAAAGTGGCCCAATGATGGCAGTCTGGTCCACGGCCTGGCACTGGACTGCAGACTGTACCATTCTTTTGCAGTCCAGTTCACATCCCTACAGTCACTGGACCTCCGGAGTGAACCCCGGAGGTACACTGTCGGAAACATTTCTTGTGTTTTATATGTACAAAATTTGAAGCTGATACTTTAGGAGATAACTCCACTCCATAGGTGATTTTGTTACAATCCACTCTCCACGTACTGTTCACAATTATAGTATTGTTTTGGAGTGAAAAAAACTCACCCATGATTGCGCACTCAAACCTCATATAGCGATTCAATTCTACACTTGGAGGACAACTGGATGTTGTCGTACTGTCAGACGGCTATTCTTCAGAGATGAGAGAGTTCAGTTATTTATCTGATTTCCGATAAATTATCATAAAATTGATGAAATTTCATTTTCTTGAAAGCTGCATGAAACTGGTCTTCAAGACCATTTTCACGTAGATTTATATAAATTTATATAAATAAATTGTCTACTAAGTTATACCATAACTGTATGTCATCATCAAAACATCATTTTCACAAATTAAAACCCTTTACCCAATGTAACAACCAAAACTGATCAGCGCTATTCACAACAGCATCATTCAATTTTCATTATTTTTTTCCTCAAAAATGATAAATTTAAATTAATTTGTATATTTTTTATATTTACCAATGGCCCAGACTTAGCTGGTGCAAACTCAATAATATCCAGGGCCCCCTCCCCCCCCCAATCCCCCAAATTTGCATACAAATCTGAAAATTAAAAGTCCCGACTGGTCCTCCATACTTTTCTGTACTGCACATGCGCGGTAACCAGGAAAGTACTGAAATTGGCACCAAGCATCATTCTTTCTAGTTGTGCCTGTTAAATGTTATAAATCAGCGGGGAGATATGAGTGCCCATTCATGGGCTTGCTATCCCCATTGGTAAGTATTAAAAATATACAAATTACTTTAAATTTAGCATATTTTTATACTAAAACCAATGGCCCAGACTTAGCTGAAGAGTAAAAAGGCTGGAGGGCCGAGGACTTGGTGGAAATACAATATCTCTATTACTCCAATTGTAAAGAATAGCTCCAACAGGAGAATAGGAGATGACAGAGGAATTACATATGTCTTTCTCTTATGAAAAAAAGAGAACGACACAACACCAACAATATACAGGAGTAATACATGTTAATTTCTCCATTTAATGCCAGCATAGCCCATTATGCTAATTCGGTGAAGGAAACCAACTATAAAGCTATTCCAGAGAATCCCCCACCTCATCCAAGTCATCCGAAGGATGTGATAGATGAGGGGATTCTTTGAATACAAGCCTGTAGGCTTGAGGATGTAACACTGGCATATTATTTTGCACGGGATTACCGTTCCACCTCACTTCAAAGCACTAAAGTTTGGAGGTCACACACAAACACTATAAATACTCAGCTCAGGTGGAAAGTGTTGTCTCTTCAAAGAATAGTCATATTTAATGATAAAAAACCCCTACCATAAATGAGGTGGGTAACATTGGAAAACAAATGTTATTACAGTGTATTGTTGACCCAATGAGGGTGGGTGTTACATCCTAAAGCCTACAGGCTTGTATTCAAAGAATCCCCTCATCCATCACATCCTTCGGATGACTTGGATGAGGTGGGGGATTCTTTTCCATAAAGCCTTCCGGCTTCTCGGATGTAACACTGGCATGATTTCAAAGCTTTTATCATTAAATATGAGTGCACGAAGCCCCATAGCAACACAGATATGATCAATGTAGTGTGTATGTCACATATCGCGTAGTCACTGAATGTCGCATGTAGAGAAATAATCAGAGTGAAACAGAACACCTGAGAGAGTAACAACAACAAAAAATACACATAAATCCATTTCTCTATTGACGTTTGTCTACAAAAACAGTAACGAAAAAAGAGTCTATATCATTGCAGGCATTCGTTGCTGAATCCAAGCTGTTTGAAGGCTGTACTTCAACCGACAGGCGAACGGATGATATCAAGTCACATCAAGAGGGTGTGTGAAAACTGTTCAGCTGTGTCCTCAAGGTTCATGCAATAAAAACCATGGAAAGGTTTTGCAGATTGCCAATTTGCAGCCTTTAGAATCTGACTCAATGGGAGACCTTTCCGAACAGCTGCTGAAGTTGCAGCGCCTCTCGCAGAATGTGCCTTAAAAGAACTGTTAGTACCTGCTTTATGTATACATTCACAAACCCACCTAGCAAATGTAGATGTAGATATTGATTTCTTGGTTTTGAAAGAAATAAATAATTTATCAGATTTTCGTATGTTTTTTGTCTTTTCCAAATATGTTTCCAAAGTGTGTACCACACAAAGCCGATCATCAGTATATTTGAAAAGATGAATGTTATAAGAAATATGTCCGGGTCGGGATGTCTTTTGCAGAGTGGAAGTTACAAAACTAATGCCATTGACAGCCCTTTGCATGTAATTTAGATCTAACGAGGTAAATGTTTGTGCTGTTTGGGGTGAGACAAGTGCCATGAGAGATGCAAGTTTTTTGGTCAAAACATCAAGAGACAAAGTATTGAGAGGATATAAGGTTTTTAAATAGTTTAAGGCCACTGAAACATCCCAAGTGTAGTTATATCTCGGCCCCGGTGGTTTGTGATTAAAGAACCCTTTCATAAATCTGGTAAGGAGTGGTGTGGATGAAATCTCAGATCTACCAAGTGCAATCATGGTTTGGATTAACATGGACTTATGTGTATTCACGACACTGTTGGACTTGTGTCTTCCCAAAACAGAAAGATAATTTAGAACCTGAACTTCAGTGGGTTGAACATAACTAGCTTTTTGTGTATCACACCACAAACACCACTTGCACCAGGCATACCCATATTGTTTTGTAGTCGACGGCCGCCAGGAGGAAAGGATGATGTCTGAAGCTTCCTTCGAAATGCCTTTTGCCTTAAAGTGTTTCCGGATATAGTACAAGCGATCAGCCTTAATTTTGATAACAATGGATGCAGCTTGCCTGTGAGGTGATTTTTCAAAAGTTTCTTGGTCTGTGGAAGTTTTACTGGTCGACAGGCCATCAACTGTAACAATCTGGGGAACCACAATTGAGTTGTCCACCAGGGAACAACGATTAATGCCTGATTGACCGTGTCTTCCTCTGTCTTTGCAAGAACTTTGGCAATAAGACTGAAAGGAGGAAAAAGAAATGGTAAATGATCAGTCCAAGAAATGGAAAAGGCATCTGTTGCAAATGCATTGCAATCAGGGTAAAGCTACAATACATGGGTAACTGGCAGTTTCTTCGTGAAGCAAACAAATCTATTGTAGGCTCGAAGAAAATGCTACAAAGAGTACTGAATATTTTCGGGTGTAATTTCCATTCAGATGAACTATGTCCTTCCCTGGATAAAGATTCTGCCAGTAAATTGTGTTTCCCAGGGATATGAACTGCTGAGATATGAAAGTTTCGAGCTGAACACCACAGCCAAATACTTTTAGAGACATTGAAGAGGTCGTTTCTCCTGCCACCTACTTTATTAAGCTAAGACATTGCAGTGGAGTCATCAGTTCTAACACAAATATGGCAACTGCGTAAATTATTGGCCAGGGTAAGCAATGACTGCTTGATGGCCAGGAGTTCTAGAACATTGATGTGAAGTTTCTGCTGTGTTAGATTCCATTCACCATTAGCCCACTGATTGTCTAAAATGCCACCCCAACCAGTAGAGGAGGAGTCAGTGCTAAGTGTGTGATCAGGTGAGGATACCCGAAGTGGGTGTGAATTCAGTAAACGAACATTACCAATCCACCATGAAATTTCAGTCTTGCTGTTTCTTGACAGCCGAATACTATGAGAATATGACTTGTATTACTTCAAACCATTGGTTTTATCCTGTTCAAGTGATCTGTAGTACAAAGGACCTATATGTATTACCAAAAAAGCAGCGGTATAGAGTCCAATGAGTCTCGCTACCATTCGAATAGTAGGGTTCTGTGCAGCCAAAACTGCCTTTGACATTGACACAATAGTGTTAATTCTCTCTAAGGGAAGACGGATGGTGAAAGTTCCTGAATTGATGATATGGCCAAGATGCGTAATTTCCCTTGTGGGATGTAAAACTGATTTTTCGAAATTAAGTTCAAAACCTAACCTATTGAAAAGATCTGACATAGTGTGTGTGTCTTCATGGGCACCTTTCCCTGATTCGTTGGTAGTGAGTGAATCATCTATATAGTAGGTACAACAAATTCCTCTACTATGCAGGTAGGAAAAAATTGGTTTCATGACCTTGGTGTACAAGCAGGGCGCTGAGGCCAAGCCAAATGTTAAGCTGGTGAATTTATAGAGAATTCCCCTCCAAGAAAATTTCAAATATTTCTGGTCATGAGCACAGATTGGAATGCTGAAATAAGCATCCTTAAGATCAATAGATCTGAAAAAATCATTAACTTTGATCAGTTGTAAAGCAGATCGTAATGTATCCATTTGAAAATGGGAATAGGCAACGTATTTGTTCAGTGTTTTCAAATTAATCACGGGCCTCATTTTCCCATTTTTCTTTTCCCGCAAGAAAATATTGGAAAGGAATTCACCTGGTTCATGATTACAAACCAGAATAGCCCCTTTATCAATCAGTTCTTGTACTTCAAAATCCACGAGTTGTGATTCCTCGAATGAAAAATGCAGCGGAGAAGGTGGCCGATGTTGAATGGGTGAAGACACAAACTCTATTTCATATCCTTTCACAGCTTGTAAAATAAATCTATCATGAGTCAGTTTCTCCCATTCAGAGAGAAAATGTTGAGTTCTGCCACCAGGTTTTAACATACTTATATTTACTTCCTGTCCTGTTGGTATGCAAACTTGTGGTTGCCTCTGTATGGTCTCCTGTAGTTTGACGACCTTTCTGACCATCGCTGGTTGTATTGATTTGATGACCGAGGATGTTGATTGTAATAAGGGCACCTGCCTAAAAAAGGACCAGAACCTCTATTTCTGAAGCCTCTACCTCTATTTTGAAAGGTTACCCTGGTGACCTCTCCTGCTTTTTTAATCTCCTTGGAGACATTATCACCGAATAAATTGAGGGTAATTGGTCTGTCAGGTGCACACAAAGCCTTGAATGGATTGCTAAAATTAGATTTCATTAACAGTCTTCGTTTAACAGACACATCGTGGATGGCTGAACCCATCAGGGTAATACCATCAGTCAAGTTTGTTTTAGCATTTTCTAGAGTATCATGAAACTTCTGACTTAGCTTTTGGTTGTTTAATTTCCCAATAGTGTTTTATTTCCTTTAAATTGTCAACAATTTTTAAGAGTGGTGTCATAGCATGAGCCATAATTTTTGGGGTATCTTGTAGCTGACAATCACGTGTCCTGGTGCGACCATCCAGCGGTTGCCAGAATTCAGAATTAATTTTGGGTGCTGATATCAGCTTACAGTTTTTGGGAACAGGATGTTTGGTAATGATATCAGTTATATCTGATTTAATTGTTGTAGTTTTGTTAGTAAAATCTGCTATTGTTGTATTTACTTCCTGCCCATATTTTATATCATCAGGAAAAAGTTTAGGTAAATTCAAAAAATCATCCTCTGACAAGTTGTCGACATCTGATCCATTGTGATCAGAATTTATCCTGTGTGAGTTATCACTGGGCAAAGATCCATGTTGGCCCTCTGAATCAGAGCCGAACAAATCATGAACTGCTGCTACCTGTGTATCAACCAAATTTGTCGCAGAATTTTGATCAGAAGTATGTGTAATGGTATCATTATTCAATCTCGACCTCTTTTGAGGTAGATGAGAAGTTTTATGTTTTCATTTTTTAGCAGACTGGGACGAACTCCCCTGCACTACTTTCGATTTTGATACTTCCGTATTTACCCGTCTGAATCGATCCGGATTACAGCGTGATGCCGTATTTTCAATATTTGTCACAGAACGACTGCGTCATGCCTGTTTAGAGGGGATAACATCCTCCTCCTTATCACCACAAACATCGGATGGGTCAGCAACCTCACCCACAGTGATTTGTAAGTTGTTCTTCAAGCCATACCCACTGAACTCGCCACTGGAAGCTGCGTCAGAGGCAAAAATATTTAAAATTTCACTATCAGTGGAACTATCATGTAAATTTTCCGATTCAGAATCTGATGTCGAATTTTTATAAGCAGAACTATTAGAGGATGACATGATCGAAATGGAACGGTAAGTCGCTCAAAATAAAAAGACAACGCTTTCCACCTGAGCTGAGTATTTATAGTGTTTGTGTGTGACCTTCAAACTTTAGTGCTTTGAAGTGAGCTGGAACGGTAATCCCATGCAAAATAATATGCCAGTGTTACATCCGAGAAGCCGGAAGGTTTTATGGAAAAGAATGAGATGCTTTATACTCATTTAAAAGTGTCCAAGGATTGTATATATAAACGCTCATATGACATATGACATATACATATTGCTTCATAATGAGGTACACTTTACATTTATTTATTTATTTATTGGTGTTTAAGGTCACATATTTCTGCACAATGGCTAATCATGACCACAACAGTTTTTAAGGGTGGAGGAAGCCAGAGTACCTGGAGAGAACCACCGAGCAATGGTGAGCAACTGTCAGCTCCCCCAACATACTAACTCCACACAAGCAGGGTTAGTATTGGTTGAAGACAATTTCACCATCGACATGCAGTACGCCTTAGTACACAGTGCCATCGTGCCCCCATGTGGGCAATGGGGGTGAAGTGTCTTGCCCAAGGACACAACGCGGTTGCCGCAGGTGGGATTCGAACCAAGGACCTCTCGGCTTGTAGCCTGCACCTCTACCAACTGAGCCACTGCACCCCCAAAAACAATACATAAATGAGACATAATTGTTGCTTCACACCGAGCTACACATTAAAACTGCCCAGCACCGATGCTGGACTACTGTCACTGGAGGAGGTATTCCCTTGCTTTTCACTATAAGGCCAGATGATACTAAGGGAAAAAAACGTCCCCCCCAACCCCCCCCCCCCCCCCCCTTCCTCTTGTTCTGAAGGAAGACTCCTCTGAACGAAGAGGGCAGCGGAACGACATCAGTGCTTGAGCAGACTTGCCTAAGACATCTAGGAGATATATACTACTCAAAGTTTACTAAGCACCAAGTATATCCAACTACCTGTTTTACGTTTTTGTGGAAATATTGTAATGAAAAGTGTATATATTTTTTATTTAATTATATCTATAATGATTTAAGTACAGAAATTAGTGGGTTTTTTGTGTTTGACATTATTTTTTAGCTTCTGAATACGATAACCATGGAAAATGGATATTATTGGTAAAAGAGGAAATTTTTCAATATGCCAAAAAGTTGACGGAGCAAACTGGTATGGGTTCAATATCGAGTATGAGACCCATTACTGTTAATTACAGCTTGACAATGCCTTCCTATGCTCCCAATCAGGTTCCTGGTGATCCTTTATGGGATGTTGTTCCATTCTTGGACCAGCATGGCACCAAGCTCCTGGACACTTCTTGGCTGGACTGGACGGGTTGAAATTGCAAGCTGCAACTCATTCCAGACATGTTCGATTGGATTGAGGTCAGGAGATCCTGCTGGACAGTCCATATGCTCAATCCCCTCCCTCTGTCGGTACTTCCCGACAGCATGGGCAACATGAGGACGGGCATTATCGTCCATCAGAATGAATCACCCACTGCACCTGCATACAAACTGACGTGGACATCCAGGATTTCATCAATATACTGCTGAGCAGTCAATGTACCACGTTCAAGGACACAGAGCCCTGTACATCCATCCCTGCTGATGCCGCCCCAGACCATGATTGACCCTCTACCATAGCGGTCATGCTCAGCAATGTTGGCTGCATGGAACCACTCTCCTGGTCTTCTCCATACCCTAGAACGCCTATCTGATCTGTGTGGTCTAGGCAGTACCTTGACTCATCTGTAAAAAGGACAGGTCGCCAATCTTTTCTGCTCCATCCAATGTTGTCCGTGGCCCATTCATATCATGCCTGGCGGTGGTTCTGGGACAGCGGAATGCGAATACATGGTCTTCTTGATCGGAGACCACATTTGTGCAACTTTGCCTGGATAGTCTGCGTTGAAACATTTACCCCGGGTGCAATCTGAAGGTCACTGTGAAGCTGGGTTGCTGTGGCAAAGCGGTTCCTACAGGCCTGAATGATCAAAAATCAGTCTTCAGCTGCAGATGTTGCCCTGTCTCTGCCACCACCATGCCGTCTTACTGGTGTGCCATACTGCTGAAATCTTGCCATGGTTCTTGTGATCACCGTATGGTGCACACCAAGGGCTTCAACAACCTGACGATGGGTAGCCCCTTGCTCACCATCCCTACAGCCTGCCACATTTCTGCTTCAGACAAATGCCTTCTTACATTTGCATTTGCCATATTCAATCATTAAATCACAAGGGTTTGTGTTGAAATGAAGACTGAATACCCTACACCTGTCTTGTACATTTAGACAGTAAATGAAAACATCATGAAAATCAAGGGGTACATGTTTTCCATGACTGTCACGAAAAGTCTGCCTGTCAAGAGAGCTAATGAAAACACTGGGGACCATTTCAATACATTTCTCTATCATATCCACCAAAAATATCACAGATATGTAGCAAGCAAATTTCACAATGATGTGTCAAATATTGGATGCTTAGCAAACTTTGAGTAGTATAATATTAATGGACGACATTCTGTACATCAGAAAGAGGACCCAATGATCTAAGGTCACTGGAGATAGACTCTACATTAAAGACACGGTTTCCATCACCCCTGATTTCTAGAGCAAAACTAGGGGTGACGAACCTGGTTTGCATTACTATCTATAGCACTGGGAAAATACCAAGTGTAACCAATTAACCTCGCAATCAGTACAGTCTGACAAAAAAATCACACCTCGTGAACTAAATGTCGAACAGGAAAGATTTGAATCAATCAAAAGAAGCCTATTTTGTTCAAAAATGCATAACCATAAAAAATTATTAATTTGACAGGCCTACGTGTCGAAAAAGTGTCAATAATACAACATTTTAATCCGCGAAGTGCTATTCTGTTTTCGACACACTGACATGACCGTAATCCTGCCCATTATTACCAACCAATGAGGCGCTGGCACAAATATGTGTGACATCCCACCAATGCTCACTGCATTCTGTTAGAAAAAAAATTGTAGAACATCTCAGCGCCGATCCACAGTGGTTTGCATTTTGAGCACAAATGTGTATCTTTGAAAAACATTAATTGGTTGTGTTTGTGTTAAATGCCATTCATTTAAATTCATTCGCGCTTCTGTTTTTATTAAATCCGTGGAAAAATATGCACGTGCGAACAGAAAACTTTATCGAGGGGTCGACAGCACTCATTACAATTTAAACCCACAAGATGAAAATTTGATAAACATTGTTGCAAAGGACACATTCACGTAAATAAATACGGGAATACTGGTGCTCTAAGTGTATAAAGCCAAGCTAAAATTTAATAGAAATAAGTTCACCACGTAGACCTTAGGCTACGTATCCAAGTCGTTGCTCATCACGTGCATTTTAGTTTAGTTTGAACAATATTTATTGGAACATATCACATTTGCTGTATACAAAATGGAATACTCAGTTTTATACAATATTACACAGCATAAGAATAGAGAAGATACATTTTAGTTTGATTACCACTAAATCATTGTGTGTGTGTGTGTGTGTGGGGGGGGGGGGGGGGGGGGGCAACAATTATTTATAAGCTTAATATATTTGCAAACAGGCTAGCCGTCTTCCAATTGTTGTGGGTGGCTCCTAAGATTTTAACCAGAAATTTTCACAATTAGTTGTCACAACCAGTGACGTAGAAATCCACCCCTCCCCCCAAAGAAAATAAATAAAAAAAAGAAAAAGAATTATTTATAAGTTTAATAGATTTGCCAAAGGGCTAGCCCTCTTTCAATGGTTGTGCGTGGCTCCTAAGATTTTAACCAGAAATTTTAAGAATTAGTCACCACAACCAGTGACATGGAAATCACCCTCCCCCTCCCCCCCCCCCCCCCCCTCACAAAAAAATAAATAAATAAAAAAGAAATTACCACACTCTCGTGACTTTCATCGCCCCCTTCCCACCTCCATTGCTGATTTCTTCTGAAGTTTATCCAAAGCTTATAAACTGAGAGAGAGAGAGAGAGAGAGAGAGAGAGAGAGAGAGAGAGAGAGAGAGAGAGAGAGAGAGAGGTCTAAATTGATTTTCGCTATTAAATGAACGTAGAGTTAGGTTATTCACATTGCCAAGTGATCTTGTTCAACTATTAATTTAAAGTTAACATGTACAAAACAAGAGTCCCCAAGGGGCCTGAGGGCGCTCACCTGGCATGGTAGCCTAAATATCAACCCAGAGAATTGATTTCAACAAGTTGCATCTGCTCCTCCTAAGAAAAGCTTATACCAAATATCCAAAGATTCTGACCAGTGGGTCTAAAAAAAAAAAATGAAGATTTTTAAAGAATATTCCTCATATTGAACTAAGTTATAATTTGGGCTCCCACAGGGAGCCCATATATGAACCCAGGGACTAGGCTTTAACAAACTTGAAACTCACCCCCCCCAAGGATGCTGCACACCAAATATCAAAACATTCCGACTGCTGGATCTGAAAAAGAAGATTTTTAAAGAAAATTCCTCATTTTGAACTAAGTTACAATTCAAGCTCCCACTGTGAGTCCAAATATGGACCTAGGGACATGGCTTGAACAAACTTGAATCTTACCCCCCTAAGGATGCTGCATACCAAATATCAAAACATTCCGACTGCTGGATCTGAAGAAGATTTTTAAAGAAAATTCCTCATTTTGAACTAAGTTATAATTCAGGCTCCCACAGTGAGTCCAAAATATGGACCTAGGGACATGGCTTGAACAAACTTGAATCTCACCCCCCCCCCCCACCCCCCCCCCCTCCCTAAGGATGCTGCATACCAAATATCAAAACATTCCGACTGCTGGATCTGAAGAAGACTTTTAAAGAAAATTCCTCATTTTGAACTAAATTATAATTCGGGCTACCACAGTGAGCCCAAATATGAACCCAGGGACTTGGCTTGAACAAACTTGAATCTCACCCCCCTAAGCATGGTGCATACCCAATATCAAAATATTGTGCATACCCAATATCAAAAGATTCTGCCTGCTGGATCTTGAGAAGAAGATTTTCAAAGAAATTTGCCTGAAATGCACTAAGTTCGAATTCAAGCTTCTATAGTGAGCCCAAATATGAATCTAGGGAGCCGATTTGAACAAACTTGAATCAGATCCACCCTACAATGTTGCATACCAAATATCAAAAGATTCTGCCTGTTGGATCTGGAGAAGAAGACTTTTTAAGAAATTTGCCTGAAATGCACTAAGTTCGAATTCGGGCTTCTATAGTGAGCCCAAATATGAATCCAGGGGGTCGATTTGAACAAACTTAAATCAGATCCACCCCACAATGTTGCATACCAAATATCAAAAGATTCTGCCAGCTGCATCTGGAGAAGAAGATTTTTGAAGAAATTTGCCTGAAATGCACTAAGTTCGAATTCAAGCTTCTATAGCGAGCCCAAATATGAATCCAGGGGGCCGATTTGAACAAACTTGAATCAGATCCACCCCACAATGTTGCATACCAAATATCAAAAGATTCTGCCTGCTGGATCTGGAGAGGAAGATTTTTGAAGAAATTTGCCTGAAATGCACTAAGTTCGAATTTGAGCTTCTATACTGAGCCCAAATATAAACCCAAGGAGCCGATTTGAACAAACTTGAATCAGATCCACCCCCACAATTAAAAAATTCTGCCTGCTGCATCTGGAGAAGAAGATTTTTGAAGAAATTTGCCTGAAATACACTAAGTTCGAATTCGAGCGTCTATAGTGAGCCCAAATATGAATCTAGGGAGCCGATTTGAACAAACTTGAATCAGATCCACCCCACAATGTTGCATACCAAATATCAAAAGATTCTGCCTGCTGGATCTGGAAAAGAAGATTTTTTAAGAAATTTGCCTGAAATGCACTAAGTTCGAAATTGGACTCCTATACTGAGCCCAAATATGAACCAAGGGGGCCGATTTGAACAAACTTGAATCAGATCTTCCCTACAATGTTGCATATCAAATATCAAAAGATTCTGCCTGCTGGATCAGGAGAAGAAGATTTTTTAATGTTTTTCCCATTGCCAACAGCTAAAAAAGTGCTGACTCTGCACTTTTTCAAAAGTCCTGAAAAAAGTACCTTGTGATCAAACCGATAGGGATTTTTTTTAACCATTCTATTCTACTGGATAAAAGTAAGCTTTATACAAAATAAGAATTCTCTGTACTGTGTAGTTTTGGAGATATGGCAGTTTTAAGGTTTTTCCTATTTTTAGCTCCTGAGGTTCCCACGGGGCAATGAGAAAATTTTTTTTTGCATCAATCAACTACTTATGACCCATTATCATCTCATATCACATTTGGTTCAAATCGACCTCACGGTTCTGAAAATAGAAATTTTAGGCGTGGCCAAAATTTTTGCCCCCCCCATAATGAAGGCTAATAATGCCCGACAAACTTCTCTTGAACAAACTTAATTCTAAACCTCAAAAGGACTCTGTATACCACATATCAAGTCTCTGCTACTGGTGGTTCATTAGAAGATTTTAAAAAAATTTGGCCATTTTTTTCCCACTCCTCTACTCAATATGAGCCGAAACCTAATTTGGATAAAAATCAAAATGCCCCTATATAATCACTACTTACATGAAATTTAATTAAAATGCGGCCAGTGGTTTAGGAGAAAAAGGCTCAAACACCACCTTAACGCAGGACGACGGACGAAGAGTGATAAGAAAAGCTCACCCTGACTTTCAGTCAGGTGAGCTAACAATAGGCTGCTGAGCGTCGGTGAACAAAAGAAGCTTTAAACAATAACAAGTAGTAGTTCGATTATGTCACTGGTCGCTAATACCTCTGTCGTGACTGTCTTATTAAAAGATTAGTGCCACAGGTTTTAATTACTGAACAAATTATTGTAATCATCTTCACCTGTGCAAGTTCAATAGATTAGTGAAGTGTGACTTCTGTATCCACAGTCTATTTTTATTGGGAGTTTGTGTCTGATTTTTACTTTAGGGATAAAAAGTGTATTTCATGTTGGCCGCCAAATAGTTAAACACCAGAACCACACAACTGGTGGAAATGGATTTTTCAAAATGGATTTTTCTTCCTTAATTCTTGCTTGATAACTTTTCGATCACAGCAGTGACGGTGGCATGTGGAAATGGAGGGGGCTGGGGAGCAGGAAGGGGACACAACCTCACCTGGTTCCATACCCCCCCCCCCCACCATCACACTGTTCAACACAATGTGTTTGTTTTTTGTTGTTGTTTGTTTATTGTTTAGAATGTTTTAACACTTTCCTTATGTACATGTAAATGGAAGACAATGTACACTAACTTGTCATGCAGGTACAGCATGAAAAAATTTACAAAATACATGATTTTTTTTGCCCTAAAAACATAGGCTGACACCCACTGACACTCGATCCAGAGTGGAGTCACAATCCATACTTTTGAGGGACGAAGTTTAACAACAATTAAAAAAGAGAGGGGGGGGGGGGGGGGTTATCATAACATAACATAACATTTATTAGCATAAAACATCCTATACAGGACAGTATGCGACAATCTACAAGTAACATGAACAAAAGTAGTATTCAAAACATTACAATTTCATCCACCAATTTTCCATGATCAAAGTACTATATTTTTTATTAATTTGATACACAAAAGATTGTGGAGATGTGAACTATAATTTCCAATACACATCACTAAACATATCATAATCGTCTGGCGAAAAAATCCCGGATCACACTGCAGATTTTTATGGCATAAACTGTGGGTATAAAATATGGTATAAAATTTATCTGTTCGCCGAAAGTTAATTAAGTTTATGGCACATATAGGCCTCATTATGTGAATAAATCGTATTGAGTTCAGACTGGATTCTCAAATAAAGGGAGTGCGGCTGAGCAATATGAAGTGGCAGCATAGCAGAACATGCCTTAGTCATGTCCGAAGGAACCAAGTTCGAGTGGGCAGTGGGCCTGGGAGAGGGAGCGCCCCTCCCTAGAACAGGGGTTCAGAGGCCTACCACACAGACTTTTTTTAAAAACTCTAGTGAACTGCGTGTCTCGGGTAAAATTTGCTCCAAACTGGACTGGAGGTAATTTTCTGAACATAACCCAAACCGAACACCGTACAAAAGTTTTGCCTCAACAGTCCTATTGGTGTAACATGCGACAGATGGGGGGGAGGGGGGGGGGGGGGAGGGGGGTATTCTATAATTCATATCAACAGTGATCAACCAACTTTCCAAATTTCGATGTAGATTGATCAGATGCTAGTCAAGTTACCCAATTTGTTTGTCAACAAATCAGACCATAGTTCTGCATTTTCTTTTAAATTTAAAAACTGTATTTATTCTACAAGTTATGCCTGTCTAGTTATAAAGTGGAGCCCACTTAATTGCATATCTCTTATTTGTATATCCCTGTTAATCAAATATAATTTTAAAACACAAAACTATTTACCATACCTTCAGTACAAATTTGCTCTGTTAATTGCATATGGGTTGTAGAGTAAACTCCTGTTAATTGTATATAAATTTTTGTAATATGTCGAAAAAATTACTGTGACACGCACCAAATTCCCCTTATTTATCAACCTTTTTGGCCTCACTACATCCAATACAGGCATTTATTCTATTAGCTCTGTCAAACAAGATATAATAGAATAAATGCTCAGTTTACCTCCAGAACACAGGAAACTGGCCAAATCCCTGTTAATTTTATACTCCTGTTAATTGAATAATTTTCACTGGCAAAATGGATATTCAGTTAAGAGGATTCTACTGTACTATTGAAGTTAATTTTTATTTCCTTGAACCTGTATATACCGGTCATGTTTCTAAAGTCTATATTTGATATTGTACAAAGTTGTTTTAATTACCGTAATAAAAGATTAATTAATGTAAATTACTGGTTTGTGTTATAATACCCTCAACAATCCCAGTTTTCTCTCTGGTATAAATAATTAACATTTCCTCACTTATCTCAACACGGACAGCCAGATTGCTTATTACCATGGTGACAGAAATAGTTCCATCGCAGTCAATGATTGACAGAATCTATTTATAGGCTGACTGATCTTAATTACCTTTGATTAAGAGGACTCAGATTTTTAATGCACTGTACACGTAATGTAAATTTCTAGGGTAAAACTTAGTAAATGAAGACGGTTTGCGCCCAGTAGGCTGCCTTCATTAAATCAGTAATGGCAATACTATTTGAATAAGCCCAAGAAGAAGACAGTGCTCTAACCTCATGTGCTGAAGTCTTATTGACAGAACAATGAAGGTAGATTCTCATAAGCAATTCGTACCGCTAACTGAATCCACCTAGCAACTGAATGAACAGAAATATCGTTTCTGTTAGGCATAAGAGAAAGAAAAAAACCTCTTTCTCTTTTCTGATAAAGCTAGATCGACACTCTCACTGGACACAACATTGGCCTACGGGTGTCCGAGAACAGTAAAGCCTTAATAATAATAGGCTCTGGCCACTTATCCGGAATCTGGTTCTTAGCCAAGAATCCCACTTCCATAGTAAGAGTAATAGTATTACCCACACTATGGAAATGGGAATCTTCAACAGATAATGCATAAAGCTCGCTAACTCTTCTGGCAGAAGCAAAAGCTAAGAGAAATGCCATTTTACAGGTCAGAAATTTAAATTCTACATCATCTGGTGGCTCAAAAGGAGATTCTTGAAGCTTCAAGATGAATTAATCTGAAGGTTCTAGGTCTATTGATAGAGAAATTTCTAACTAACTTAGATAAAGAAGGATCAGATCCAATAGACAAGTTATCATGATGAACATGTGTCTGATAACATAGACCTATAGCCCTTAATAGTAACGGGCTGCAGTTTTAATACGTCAAACAGGTAGACCAGAAAATTGGCAATTTGAGGTATAGATGGATTATTAATATCCACCGATTGATCTGCACACCAATGAAAGAAGACTCTCCACTTCGCTGCATAATTCAATGAAGAGAAGGTCCTTCTACAGTTAGAAACTGCGTCCACTGCTCGTCCTGTAAACTGCTTTCTGTGCAAGAAGGACTGCAAAACGGAAATATGTGAAGGTTGAGACCTTCTGGGTTGTGATGCAGTGTGTGGGACTTCCCCTGATACAGAAGGTCCTTGAAAGGAGGAAGCTTCTGAGGAATGTCCAATAACAGACACCTGACAAGACTGATCCAAGGTTTCTGAGCTGACAGCGGTGCTACCAGCAGAATTTTGCAATGAGACTGTTTGATTTTTTACAGAATCTGCTGAATCAGCGGAGTTGGAGGAAATACATATCCTACTATTCCGTTCCGGGAGATCGATAGAGCATCTACTGCATACGCTCTATGATCCAGACTCGGTGACACAAACATCGGAAGCTGATTGTTCAGGTTTGTGGGAAAGAGATCTATCATGGGACGATCCCACTGGTAGCAAATCTGCCTGAATATTCGTTTGTTGAGAGTCCACTCTGCTGACAACAGGCAACCTTTTCTTGAGAGCGAGTCTGCTACTATGTTCAGACAACCCAGAATATGACGGACTGAGAGATGAACATGATGACTCAGAGCAATTAGAATTTTCTTCGTCAATTCGAATAGAGGAACTGAATGAGCGCTGCCTTGGTTTCCAAGATAAGCCACTACTGTGGAATTGTCTGACAGAATCTGAACATGGACGTTCACTACATGAGCAATCCAATGTTTTAGTGCTAGCCAAATAGACATCATCTCTTTGATGTTTATGTGCTTTTCTTGGAACCAAGGGTCCCAAAGACCCTGACACTTCAGGTCTGCGGGAATCAGGGTTTTGCCCCAACCCGTCAGACTCGCATCCGTCATAACAGTGAAGACCAGATCCAGTACTTGAAGTGGAACTCCCTGAGTCAGCCAATGGAGATCTGCCCAAACCTGAACCTTTTGTTTTACCTGGTCCGTTAAAACAATCTGGCTTTCGAGCAAATGTGTCTTGACACTCCAGTTCTGAGCGAAGAAAATCTGGAGAGGATGCATGCATAAGCAACCTAGCGGTATCAGGTCCGCAGCCACTCCACACAGTCCCATCAGACGCATAAACTCCCTCGCTGTTACCGTGAGAGAGTTTAGACAAAAGCGAGCATAACAACTGACGAACTTCACTCTGGCTATCGGTACACGAACCAGATTGTTGTGAGTCTCGAAGCTCATTCCTAAGTGAATGAAGGACTTGGATGGAGCTAAATCCGACTTCTTTTTGTTTACAATGAAACTGAAATGTCGAAATAACAGAAGCAGACTCTGTACATTGTTCTGAAGTGCATTTTTATAGCCGTATCTCTGAAGAATGTCATCCAAGTAAGCCGATGTTACTACTGCCGAATGAGCTCGGAAGTATGACATGACCGAGTTCATTATTAAAGTGAAAGCCCAAGGGGCCTAGGGTTCAGACTGAAGCACATTGCTCTGAACTGGTAAACTTTCCCTTGAACAGCAAAGTGCAGATACTTTCTGAAAGCCGGATGGACCAAGACGTGAAAGTATGCGTCCTTGAGGTCTATGCTTGCCGCAAAATTGTTCACTTGAATGCTCGCTTTTACCGACCCAATGGTTTCCATATAGATCTTTGGAGCTATTATCAATTTGTTTATCCAGCTCAAGACTATCACCGGTCAGAACGAGCCGTCTGGCACAAGAAACAGGTGACTGTAAAATCCCGGAGAATTGGGATTTTCTATTGCTTCCTTTACTAAGAGAGACTGAACTTCTGCAAGAAGAGACTCCCTTTTTGAAGGATTCACCAGAAGATTTGTCCAATGCTGACTTCTTGTAAGTGGAGGTTTTGATCGGAATGATAGCCGAAGACCCGTTCTGACTACATTCCTTACCCACTGATCTTCCGTTATCTCCATCCAGTTTCTCGTGTAGTTTGATAACCTTCCGCAAGCTGGAGAGCAATAGAAGTCTAGACCATCACCTGTATGATTTGCAAGGCTTTTGAGAAGAGAAACTACGTCCTCCCCATGAAGCACCTTGCTTCATCGGTTTAGGGGTATCTGACTTAAAATCTCTGTAAGCCTTATGCCCCTTTCCAGAGTATCCGTACAAGGGATTCTTAGAACCCTGTAAGGAGCCCCTTTTCAATGACAGAGAATTGGGGTCTCCTCGCCTACCAAGTCCAGCAGATGACTCCTGCTGGGAAACTGACCTCAGCAACAAAGTGCTGGTAGCTTTTTTGGTAGCTTCGTCGTGTACGATAACTTGTCATCAAACAAGATATGGCCGGAAACCGGAGCAACTCTGAGAGAGCTTTTCACTCGATCGTCTATCAATGAGGACGATGCTAAGGTTCCATCATTATCAACTCCATATTAGCCACTGGAAGGGCAGGGTGATATGTGGCATACATAACTGCCCTAGAAAGAACCCTGAACAACAGATTAATGTTGTCGATTTCTTTTCCACTAAGACGTTGAGCCAGAGCCCTGGTGATATGGTCTGCGACATAGCATCCAGAACCGCCCGACTAGAATTAATGGAAGATTCCAACACTTCGGTGCGGACATTGAATAATGCTGGTAACGAAATATCTAGATCGAAAGCCAACTCATCCATATGCAGAGGAGCTCACTGAACACCTTCTCCTACCATTTTTAAGTAATGTGGTCCAGGAAACAGTATATGGAGAGAAGATGTAGATAACAAACCACATTTCTTTTTTGAATTCACTTGGCTAAAGATTGCATCGCCAATCTGGCCAAAGGCCTCCGACACATGAACAGATTGACCCGGGAAGGAAAGAATGTCGTCTTTCCTCCACATGGTATCCCTATCTAGGGACGATAGCGGTTTCTGCCTAGCTGACACAGCTTGTTGACCAGATGGAATAAGATTTGGAAAAAACTGATGAATAAAATTCGTAGCTTCCATGTGTTGTTCTGTAAGGGATGGAGCATCTTCCTCCGGCTCCCTTTCACCATCCAACTGGTCCAACTGTGAATTACGGTCAACTCCATCTGAATGAACAGATGACCGGACCGACTGACAGCTCACTACCTGAATCTGTTGATGGCCGAACCTGTGTTTGCTGGGAAGCTGTGATAAGCTGCGCAATCTGCGACAGCAGGTCTGTAACTGAGGCTTGTGGAGCAGCTGTCTTCAGTTTTTTCGCCGCATGCTGCTCGCGGGATGGAGATCTGTCCCCAGATCTCTTCAACGAATGTCCCACATAATCAAGCCTCGAACCACTAGCTATCGGATGGACCGACTTCGGTGGCGAAGACTGGAAGCATCTTCTCAAAACAGCTTGAACATCCAAAGTTGGACAGCTAGTGAGCGGTCTAATGTGCTTTGTCAGAGATGAGGAAGAAGCCATAACTGCCGCTGTGTAGAAGGACTGTCCCAAACTGCCAGCGAGGATGTTAGCTTAGACTTAGTGAAGTTTCTTGCAATGGAAACAGTCAACCCCGACTGTTGACGGGACGGAGAAGGCTCTCCCACTCAGATCTTGACAAGCGTCCCTATGAGAAACTTCCAGGCTTCTTCCCTTTTGCCGTTGTCACTGGGTGAGCTTTTATTTTTGAGGTGCTTGCTCGATCGAAATCTACACACCCCTCGACCGCTACAGACTTACCCAGTGTCACAGCTCAAACAAACGGGGTAACCACTTCACCGGTCGAGCTAGCTGCATGCACAGGAATAAGAGGCCTTATCCCTTGCTTGATATTCATGAGCATCTCTGCAGCTAGCTCTGTTTGCTCATCAGAGCGTGAAGACAGCAGCACATTATGGTTGGGTGTCACTATACCATCACCACGAAACTGAAAAGCTAGAATCAGCCTGCAGTGACGGTTCCGGCATCGGAACTTCACCACGCTCCACATAGAGCAACACCCACTTCCAACATTTTGAATCCCAAACTACACAAGTAGCACATGTATCAGTGGGAGTGCAGCGACTACAAGCAAGACAACAAGCATGTAAATCCGAGGCAGACTTCCTTGACTTACACTTTGAGCAGAAAGTTTTCATATTTAATATTTGAAGCCAAAATCAAAGTCCACTGCACTCTTAAAACATAACATATAATTTATACATAATAAGGATACAATAAGTAGGCAATCCAAAATATTTCAAAAGAAATCAAAAAATTTTTTTCTGAAAATGTTTCGAACAAGACATGGTAGTCCAAGTATCAAACCAGGGACTTGATTTGAATAAGCTGCACATGCCTCTCCTAAGAAAAGCATATACCAACTAGACTTTATGATTCTGGAGAATCATGGCTTTTCCCGATTAGATTCTATGATTTTTCTTGACCCTACAGTGTCTGATGAATTGTTTTTAACTGTCTCACTAAAGTTCCTTCATTGATGTTATGAGAAAGGTGAGTATAGTAGTCTCAAATGACTCGGTTTGGGTTTGATAAAACAATGTTTAGGTAAAACCCATCATTAATGGTAGAATGGGTTAATATCAATATCACTGTTTCCCTATCAGTTTTGCGTCCGGTAAAAGAAGTTACGTTTCTCTGTGGCATTTCCATTTGATGTTGTTGGTGTCCAAAAACAGACTATTTCCTCAATTTTTTTACATTTAGCAGCCCATGAAGGGTTAACAAATGCCTACCAGAATAATTGATCCATGCAACTGGTCATATGACACCAAGACCTATCAACGGCCATTTTCTATTGAAAACCCCACAAAATGTTTGTAGAAATCCAGGGAAAACGATTTTTTAAGCTTTTGATGGTATCCCTGTTAACCTCCCCAACAGGGGTTAACGCTTGGCTTTTTGAATACCTTTATTACTTACAAAAATGGTCCTCTGTGAATTCCACTTCAAACAAAGGAGATTATGTTTATCTCTCATGTATACATTAGGTGCTGTGAGAGTCTGAAAACAGTCCCATGTTAACAACATTACGATGCTTGGCAGCTTGTAGATGGTTAAAAAATGCTCACTGGAGTATTTTGTCCATGCAACTTGTAATGTCACATAAAGACCTACGAATAGTCAATTTGTCTTGAAACCCTACAAGTTACCATTAGGGAAATTCACAGAAAATGGGAATTTAAAGCTTTCAAGGGATATCTGTCTTTAGCCTGCCCAAAATGGCTTAAGACGTCGACTTTTGAATACCCTTACTACTTACAAAAATGTTTCCGTATAAATTGTACGCGCGATAAAAGAAGGCACTTTTCTTTGGGCTGTACCCTTTGGGTGCTGTTGGTGTGCAAAAACAGCCCATTTTATCGCAATTTTGACCTTCAGCAGCCCGGGGAGGGTTAACTAATGCTGACCGGAATATTTTGTTCATCCGACTTGTAATGTCACACCAAGACCTGCCAATAGCCGATTTTTCTTGAAAACCAACAAGATGTTGTTAGAGAAATCCACAGAAAACGGGTATTTTAAGATTTTAATGGGTATCTCTCTTTAACCAGCCCAAAATGGGTTAAGACGTCAAATTTTGAATACCCTTACCACTTTCAAAAATATTTTCTGATCAATTTTGCGTCTGATAAATGAAGGCCCCTTTCTCTGTGGTATATCGTTTGGGTGCTGTTGGTGTCTAAAAACAGCCCATTTTATCACAACTTTTACGTTTAGCAGCTCGGGAAGGGTTAACTAATGCTGACCGGAATATTTTATCCATGCAACTTGTAATGTAACACCAAGACCTGAGAGTGACCAATTTTTCTTGAAAATCTACAAGACTCGTTTAGAGAAATCCACAGAAAACATGAAGTTTTGAGCTTTTTTGAGGTATTGCTGTTTAACCAGCCCAAAACGGGTTAACGCTTGGTTTTCTGAACACCCTTATTACTTACAAAAATGATCCTCGGTGAATTCCACTTCAAATAAAGGAATTTATGTTTACCTCTCGGGTATCGTTTGGGTGCTGTGGGGGTCTGAAACCGGCCCATTTCATCAAAATTTCGATGTTTGGCAGCCTAATGACTCGGTTTGGGTTTGATAAAAAAATGTTTAGGTAAAACCCATCATTAATGGTAGAATGGGTTAATATCAATATCACTGTTTCCCTATCAGTTTTGCGTCCGGTAAAAGAAGTTACGATTCTCTGTGGCATTTCCATTTGATGTTGTTGGTGTCCAAAAACAGACTATTTCCTCAATTTTTTTACATTTAGCAGCCCATGAAGGGTTAACAAATGCCTACCAGAATAATTGATCCATGCAACTGGTCATATGACACCAAGACCTATCAACGGCCATTTGCTATTGAAAACCCCACAAAATGTTTGTAGAAATCCAGGGAGAACGATTTTTTAAGCTTTTGATGGTATCCCTGTTAACCTCCTCAACAGGGGTTAACGCTTGGCTTTTTGAATACCTTTATTACTTACAAAAATGGTCCTCTGTGAATTCCACTTCAAACAAAGGAGATTATGTTTATCTCTCATGTATACATTAGGTGCTGTGAGTGTCTGAAAACAGTCTCATGTTAACAACATTACGATGCTTGGAAGCTTGTAGATGGTTAAAAAACGCTCACCGGAGTATTTTGTCCATGCAACTTGTAATGTCACATAAAGACCTACGAATAGTCAATTTGTCTTGAAACCCTACAAGTTACCATTAGGGAAATTCACAGAAAATGGGAATTTAAAGCTTTCAAGGGATATCTGTCTTTAGCCTGCCCAAAATGGCTTAAGACGTCGACTTTTGAATACCCTTACTACTTACAAAAATGTTTCCGTATAAATTGTACACGCGATAAAAGAAGGCACTTTTCTTTGGGCTGTACCCTTTGGGTGCTGTTGGTGTGCAAAAACAGCCCATTTTATCGCAATTTTGACCTTCAGCAGCCCGGGGAGGGTTAACTAATGCTGACCGGAATATTTTGTTCATCCGACTTGTAATGTCACACCAAGACCTGCAAATAGCCGATTTTTCTTGAAAACCAACAAGATGTTGTTAGAGAAATCAACAGAAAACGGGTATTTTAAGATTTTAATGGGTATCTCTCTTTAACCAGCCCAAAATGGGTTAAGACGTCAAATTTTGAATACCCTTACCACTTTCAAAAATATTTTCCGATCAATTTTGCGTCCGATAAATGAAGGCCCCTTTCTCTGTGGTATATCGTTTGGGTGCTGTTGGTGTCTAAAAACAGCCCATTTTATCACAATTTTTACGTTTAGCAGCTCGGGGAGGGTTAACTAATGCTGACCGGAATATTTTATCCATGCAACTTGTAATGTCACACCAAGACCTGAGAGTGACCAATTTTTCTTGAAAATCTACAAGACTCGTTTAGAGAAATCCACGGAAAACATGAAGTTTTGAGCTTTTTTGAGGTATTGCTGTTTAACCAGCCCAAAACGGGTTAGCGTTTGGTTTTCTGAACACCCTTATTACTTACAAAAATGATCCTCGGTGAATTCCACTTCAAATAAAGGAAGTTATGTTTACCTCTCGGGTATCGTTTGGGTGCTGTGGGGGTCTGAAACCGGCCCATTTCATCAAAATTTCGATGTTTGGCAGCCTGTGGAGGGTTACCATATGCATCGCCTAATATGTCGTGTGTATCAAAGGTTGTGTCATAGGCAGGTCTAGTAATTATGAATATTTAAAAAAAATCCTAAAGACGTGTTTCAAGAAAGTGCCGATAAACCCCAATTTTGGCAGTTTTTTACCAATTCTGGCGAAATAAGGGTTAAATCGAAAATTCCGCTTCGGTACATTTTTAGATTTTTGCCACTCTATGCGTGTGCCAAATTGTGTGAAAATCGGTTCGAAAATGGCTTCTGAATCGTACAGACAAAAATGTGTGGAAAAAAACCCCCAAAAAACTAGACTTTATGATTCTGGAGAATCATGGCTTTTCCGATGAGATTCCAGGATTTTTCATGACCCCACAGTGTCTGATGAATTGTTTTTAACTGTCTCACTGAAGTTCCTTAATTGATGTTATGAGAAAGGTGAGTATAGTAGTCTCAAATGACACAGTTTGATAAAAAATTGTTTAGGTAAAAACCATCATTAACAGTGGAGTGGGTTAATGTCAATATCGTCGTCCAACAAGTCAATGACCGACAAAAGGAGTGTTTGTTTGACACATACCCACTGAGTGGTGTGTCAATTTAACAATGGTCCATTTTATCTCAAATGTATCCAAAATATTGATGTCTGGCAGCTTGTAGAGGGTTAACAAGTGCTAACAGGAATATTTATTCATGCAACTTGTAATGTCACACCAAGAACTGTGAATGGCCAGTTTTTCTTTAAAATCGACAAGATGTTTTCAGAGAAATCCAGGGATAACTTGAATTTTAAGCTTTTGATGGGTATCATTGTTTGTCCAGCCCAAAACGGGTTAAGTGTTGTTTTTTGAATACTATTATTACTTCCAAAAATAATTCTCAGTGAATTCTACTTCCACTTATTTTGATCTCTCCTCCCAACTTCAGGTGCTGTGGGTATGCAAACACAGCCCATTTTATCAACATTTTGATGTTTGAGGACCTGCATAGGGTTAACAAATGCTTACATGAATATTTCGTACATGGAACTTGTAATGTCACACTAAGATCTGAAAATGGCCATTTTTTCTTGACAATGTACGAGATTTTTTTAGAGAAATCCTCCAATAACACGAAGTTTTAACCTTGTGATGGTCATTGCTCTGTAACCAGCCCTAAATGGGTTAATGCTTGGTTTTGTGAATAACTTCATTACTTACAAAAATGATTGACGGTGAATTCCACTTCCAATGAAGGAGGTTATGTTTATCTCGCAGGTACACATTTAGTGTTATGGTTGCCCAAGAACAGCCAATTTTCTCCAAATGTCTATGCTTGGCAGCCTCTGGAGGGTTAACAAATGCTTACCGAAATATTTTGTTCAGGCAACTTGTAATGTCACTCGAAGACCTGCGAATGGTCAATTGCTCTTGGAAATTGTTTTTTGAGAAATCCACAGAAAACTGGAATTTTAAGCTTTTAAGGGGCATATCTCCTTAACTAGTCAAAAATGGGTTAAGACCTCGATTTTTTAATGCACTTACTACTTACAAAAATGTTTCCCTGTCAGTTTTGCGTCCGGTAAAAGAAATTACGTTTCTCTATTGCATTCCCACGAAAATGAGCCTCCGTGAATTCCACTCTCAATAAAGGAAGTTATGTTTATCTCTCATGTATTGTTTGGGTGCAGTGGTGGCCTGAAACCGGCCTATTTCATCAAAATTTTGATGTTTGGCAGCCTGTGGAGATTTACCATATGCATCGCCTGATATGTCGTGTGTATCAAAGGGCGTGTCACAGACAGGTCTAGCAATGACGAATGTATAAAAAAAATCTACAAGACGTGTTTCGAGAAAGTGCCGATAAACCCCAATTTTGGCAGTTTTTTGCCAATTCTGACGAAATAAGGGTTAAATCGAAAATTCCGCTTCGGTACATTTTTAGATTTTGTGCCTCTCTATGCGTGTGCAAAATTTCGTGAAAATCGGTTCGAAAATGGCTTCTGAATCGTACGGACAAAATGTGTGGAAAAAAAAAAAAAACAAACAAAAAACAAACTAGACTTTATGATTCTGGAGAATCATGGCTTTTCCCGATGAGATTCCTTGATTTTTCATGCCCCCACAGTGTCTGATGAATTGTTTTTAACTGTCTCACTGAAGTTCTTTCATTGATGTTATGAGAAAGGTGGTTATAGTAGTCTCAAATAACTCAGTTTTATAAAAAGATTGTTTAGGTAAAAACCATCATTAATGGTAGAGTGGGTTAATATCAATATCGTCGTCCCACAAGTTAATGACCGACAAAAGGAGTTATGTTTGTTTGACACATACCCTTTGAGTGCTCTGTCTATTTGAAAATGGTCAATTTTATCTCAAATGTATCCAAAATATTGATGTCTGGCCAATTGTAGAGGGTTAACATGTGCTAACAGGCATATTTATTCATGCAACTTGCAATTTCAAACCAAAAAGTGCGAATGGCCATTTTTACTTAAAATCTATAAGATGTTTTCAGAGAAATTCATGCGCATGCACTCTTTTCGAATTCGAAATGACGAAATGCGAAATTCGTATCGCTCTTCATGGAAAGTGATGCCGCAACTATCCATGAACAACGAGTGAAAATTTCATGGAAATCTGCCTAGAATTGGTTGGGATATAGCGTTTTGAAGAGAGGAGGTAACTGTCTGAATTTGGTCCTTCCTTTTCAAGCCAGTTCGAAAAAAGACGTCGTGAATGGGCGCAGACTCCTTTAGAGCCCCCCCCCCCCCCTCTCTCTGTAAATGGAAGTTGCTTCTTTAAGACCGCCACCCAGGGATCCCAACACAACCTTTAAACCTAAGAGAATCGTCAGAAGTTTAAAGTGAAAAGAAATTGGCGGTGATTGGGTTTCTGGCAGGCAGGAAAAGATTGACGAAGATTTGCATATTGGACATTAAAATAGCACTTATGACATACACGAACCGTGTCCAGACCACTGGAGGCAGCGACTTGAAATTTTCAGAACTTGTTCTACGAACCCTGGCCGACATTTTGGGATCTGTTTGGAGCGTCCGAGCTGCCTGGAAAACACCACGCATCGCTTGGAAGGAGAGAGTACTATTCGTCCCGACTCTATCAGTTCAGAATGGAAATGGGCAGTGTTGTAGACGACTGTGGAGCTGCGATTGAGCATAAAGTCGCAGGTTTCGGTGCGGGGAGGGGGGAGGGGGGGGTATCCTGACACTATCTTTAAACCTTAGATAATCGGAAGAAGTTGCAGTGAAAAGAAATCGGCGGTGAGTAGGTGTTTTGGCGGGAAACGATTAACGAAAATTTGCCAATTTGACATTAAAATTGCACTTCTCACAAACACGAACCGTGTCCAGACCACCGAAGGCAGCGACTTCTAATTTTCAGAACTTGTTCTACGCACCCTGGCCGACATTTTGGCATCTGTTGCAAGTGTCGAGACCGCGTGGAGAACACCACGCATCGCGTGGAAAGTGAGAGTACTATTTGTCCCGACTCTATCAGTTTGGAATGGAATTGGGCACTATTGTAGACTACTGTAGAGCAGCGATTGAGCATAAAATCAGAGTTTTTTTTGTGCCAAATTACCTAACCGGCTCCAAGGTATGATCTTTCGTCTGTACATCGCCCAGATCGTCTGAAGTTTATACCGTTACCATACATTGAAGTAGCCTTTTGTCATTTTCGCCACTTTCGACCCAGATTTGAGGGTACCTTCCTTCAGCGAAATCTAGCCATGCTCACAACCACGCCCTCTCCCCGTCAGCCCGGGTGCTTCTAAAGATAGAAAGGTCAATGGGGAGGGGCCCGTTAGCAAACAAACGGGGGCAGGTGTAGTTGGTGAAAAACAGCAGGGGGGGGGGGGGACGTGTCCTAGGTAAAAGAAACAATAGGGGGCAGGTGTCCTAGGTAAAAAAAAACAGGAGGAAGGGGGGGGGGGCAGATGTCCCCGCTAATTAATTTTAATAACAGGCAGGAGTTCATGGGGCAGGCCCACTGCTCGGTGTTCCAAATTTTCTATGGTACTTGGCCTTGACGGAAACAACACTTCAACAAGAAACAACGGGAAACCTATTTGCAGTAAAGCTGCAAACATAAACATGATTTTAGGACCATTCCATGGACAGTTTAAAGCCTACTGCGATATCAACGTTTATTACTCTCGAACTTTCACTGCATCACTGCAGTATTTCACCCGAGTCGAGTTCTGACGTCATGCAAGTTTAACGGACATGCTTTCAATTTTGTTATTGACAACAACATATTTATAATTTCGTGATTACTGATCGGAATTTTGAAAACGACACATGCAATCGCAAAAGAGTTTTCTGAAAAACACGATTCTGCAAAAGGTTTTAGTGAAATTTGATTTTTTTTTTTATTTTCAATTTCGATGGCTCTTGTCGAAAAGGTTTTAATCACTGATCGTCCCAAACGAGATCAAAGACTGACGCTGTATATTAATAACACACAGAGAATCTTCTAAGAATATACACGCGCAATCCTAAAATGAAATAAATCAAGTCTTTTTCAGGTTTTATGAGAGAAATATGTCCAATTGTATCATTGAATCATGTTTAGGTATATGTGGGCGAGACATTTTCTATACGGACAAAATACAGACTAAATAAAATATTTGCCATTATTTTCCGCAGACGTATTTTTGTCTTTGCTTCTTGGGGAAATCCATGCTGCTAAATACAACGAAGGAGTGTTATCTAATGAGGTCAGAACCGTCAGGTGGTCGGGTCCGACACCGCACCTCGAAGTAGATTTAGTGGGGGTGTCGATTTTACAAGTAATGTAGGCAGCGTACACGGCATGGGCTGTCTGTCTTTAATCCTATAAACAGGGTTAAGGCATGGCCTTTTGAATACCCTTATTTATTTATTTGTTTATTGGTGTTTAAGGTCACATACTTATGCACAATGGCTAATCGTGACCGTGACAGTTTTATAGGTGGAGGAAGCCGGAGTACACGGAGAGAACCACCAAGCAACGACGAGCAACTGTCAGCTCCTCAACATTCTAACTCTGTTCAAGCTCCGCTCAAGCAGGGTTACAGAGGGTGAAGACATATGAACCATCGACGGGCAGTATGCCTTAGTACACAGCGTCATCGTGCCCCCATGTCGGCGACCGGGCTAAAGTGCCTTGCCGAAGAACACAACATGAGTCGTCCCGGACGGGGATCGGACTCGGGACCTCTAGCATAGAAGTACAACAGTCTACCACTGAGCCACCACGCTCCCTTGAATACCCTTAACACTATCATACATTATCCCTCATGAATTCTGAGTCTGATAAAAGAGGTTATGTTTACCTATTACATACCCATTTGCTGCCCGAAAACAGCCGATTTTATCAAAATTTTGATGTTTAGCAGCCTGTAGCAGGATTAACAAACGACTAGCGGAATATTCTATCTATGCAATTTGTAAGACCTGCCAATGTCCAATTGTTCTTGAAAATCGCCAACAAGCAGTTAGCGAAATCCACAGAAAATGTAAATTTTAAGCTTTTAAGGGGTATCTCTCCTCATCCAGTCTAAAATAGGTTAAGTTTCATTCTTTTAAATACCCTTACTACTTACAAAACTGATCCTCTGTGAATTCTACGCGCAGTAAATGAAGTTACATTTCTCTGTTACATATCCATTGGGTGCTCTTGGTGTCTGCAAACAAACCATTTTATCAACATTTTGATGTTTAGCAGCTCGTGGAGAGTTAACGAGTGCTCAACGGAATATTTTGTCCATGTAACTTGTAATGTCACATGAAGACACGTGAATGGCCATTTTTTCTTGAAATCTACAAGATGTTTTTAAAGAAATCCAGGGAAAACATGAAATTTTAAGTCTTTGATGGGTACCGCTGTTTAACCAGCCCAAAACGGGTTAAGACCAGCCCTAAATGGGTTAATGCCTGGTCTGATGAATTCCACTTCCAAAGAAGGAGGTTATGGTTATCTCGCAGGTACACATTGCGTGCAATGGGTGCCCAAGAACAGTCCATTTTCTCAAAATTTCTATGCTTTGCAGCCTCTGGAGAGTTAACTAACGCTTACCGGAATATTTTGTCTATGTAACTTGTAATGTCACTCCAAGACCTGCAAATGGTCAATTTTTCTTGAATACTTACTAGATTTTTTGGAGAAATCCACAGAAAACTGGAATTTTAAGCTTTTAAGGGGTACATCTTAACCAGGCGAAAATGGGTTAAGACCTCGATTTTTTGAATACCCTTACTACTTACTAAATTTTTCTCTGTCAGTTTTGCATCCGGTAAAAGAAGTTATGTATCTCTGTGGCATTCCCATTTATTGTTGTTGGTGTCCAAAAACAGACTATTTTTTCAAAATGCTGACATTTAGCAGCCCATGGAGGGTTAACAAATGCTTACTGGAATATTTTATCCATGCAACCGGTAATGTGACTCCAAGACCTATCAATGGCCATTTTCTGTTGAAAACTTACAAGACGAAATCCACGGAAAACATAATTTTTTTTTTAGCTTTTGATGGGTATCGCTAATAACAACCCCAAAAGGGGTTAACGCTTGGGTTTTTGAATACCCTTATTACTTACAAAAATGGTCCTCAGTGAATTCCACTTCCAACAAAGGAGATTATGTGTAACTCTCGGACATACATTGCGTGCTGTGTGTGTCCGAAAACAGCCCATTTCAACAAAATTATGATGCTTGGCATTCTGTAGAGGGTTAATGAACGCTCAGCGGAATATTTTGTCCATGCCACTTGTAATGTCACACAAAGACCTGCAAGTAGTCAATTTTTCTTGAAAACCTATGGAATGTATTTAGAGAAATCCACAGAAAATGGGAATTTTTAGATTTTAAGGGGTCTCTCTCTTTAGCCTGCCCAAAATGGGTTAAGACTTCGTTTTTTGAATACCCTTACTACTTACAAAAATGTTTCCCTATAGATTGTGCGCTCGATGAAAGAAATCACTTTTCTTTGTGGCGTACCCGTTGGGTGCCGTTGGCGTCCAAAAACAGCCCAGTTTATCACAATTTTGACTTTTAGCAGCCCGTGGAGGGTTAACAAATGCTCACCGAAGTATTTTGTCCATGCAACTTCTATTGTCACCTCAAGGCCTGGGAGTGACAATTTTTTCATGAAAATCTACAAGACTCGTTTAGAGAAATCCACGGAAAACCTGAATTTTTGAGCTTTTTGGGGGTATTGCTGTTTAACCAGCCCAAAACGGGTTAATGCTTGGTTTTTTGAACACCATTATTACTTACAAAAATGATCTCCGGTGAATTCCACTTCAAATAAAGGAAGTTATGTTTATCTCTCTTGTATCATTTGGGTGCTCTGGGGGCCTGAAACCGGCCCATTTCATCAAAATTTCGATGTTTGGCAGCCTGTGGAGGGTTACCATATGCATCGCCTAATATGTCGTGTGTATCAAAGGTCGTGTCATGGGCAGGTCTAGAAATGATGAATGTTTTAAAAAAATCCTAAAGACGTGTTTCGAGAAAGTGCCGATAAACCCCAATTTTGGGCAGTTTTTTGCCAATTCTGGCGAAATAAGGGTTAAATCGAAAATTCCGCTTCGGTACATTTTTAGATTTTTTGCCACTCTATGCGTGTGCCAAATTGTGTGAAAATCGGTTCGAAAATGGCTTCTGAATCGTACGGACAAAAATGTGTGGAAAAAAAAAAAAAAAAAAAAAAACCCCAAAAAAAAAAAAAAATAATAATCCGTAGAAAAACAATAGCCTTTTCCAGAGGGAAAAGCCTAAAAAAAAAAAAAAAAAAAAAATAATAATCCGTAGAAAAACAATAGTCTTTTCCAGAGGGAAAAGCCTAAAAAAAAAAAAAAAAAAATAATAATCCGTAGAAAAACAATAGTCTTTTCCAGAGGGAAAAGCCTAACTAGATGAAGCAGTTGTGCCCACACAACACACAGGATTTTTCCTTCTATTTTCAGTTCCTGCACTTTTTTTACGTCCCAAGAATTGAGATAAACGCATAAAAACAGATTTTTTTTTATTTTTGTTTGGAAATTTTCGAAGTCCCAAACAAAATATTTTGAGCCTAAATTTTTTTTTTCTTCTTAAAATTGACCAAAATGCATAAAAAACCAAAACACTAATTTTCTGGATTTTGGTCCAAAATTTCCCACCCAGACCCCAAATTTGCAGTGTAAACAGGAAATTTTTTTTGTCTTAAAATTGACCGAAAACACATAAAAAAACCAAAAAAAAATTCAGGATTTTGGTCCAAAATTTTCGAAGTCCCCGCCAACGAGAAGGGGATACCACATCTGGTGCTCTCCCCCACCTCGGCACTGCGCGACTCGAATCATGTACTGTCAGTACAATGGGTGCCCCTTTTGCATGGATCTCCGCCTTGATACCCCTCTCCCAATATTTTTACCTTCTCACGTCCCTGTCCTTGTTCTATTAGTATGAGCATTGAATACACTTGTCGTAATTGACAACATGTGCGAGGGAGAGGAGCGGTATTTCACGGGCATGGCTGGGATGCTTGGGGTTGGGGGTGGGTAGGTGTTTTTCCCATGTATTACATCTTGAATATTGAAAACACCCGCGAGATATATAAACTGTTTTGGTGGTGGGGGCTATATGTTTCATGTCATCGGAGTCACGTGATTTTATCTCGAGATAACGAGATGTTTTCTTATATATTTCTTTATATTTTCTCGTTATAATGAGATCTTTTCTCATTATAACGAGATACTTTCTCGTTATAACGAGATGTTTTCTCGTTATAACGAGATGTTTTCTCGGTATAACGAGATAGTATCTCGTTATAACGAGTTGTTTTCTCGTTGTAAGGAGATCGTATCTCGTTATAACGAGATAAAAATAAATATTTGAGAGTCCTAAATCAGCCACCGTATAATTTTCAGTGTAAAAAAAAAAAAAAAAAAATTTTGTCTTAAAATTGACCGAAATGCATAAAAAACGACAAAAAATTCCAGATTTTGGTCCAAAATTTTCCAAGTCCCACCCGGACCCCAAATTTTCAGTGTAAAAAAAAATAATTTTTTTGTCTTAAAATTGACTGAAACACATAAAAAACACAAAAAAAAATTCCAGATTTTGGTCCAAAATTTTCCAGGTCCCACCTGGCCCCAAAATTTTCAGTGTAAAAGAATTTTTTTTGTCTTAAAATTGACCGAAACACATAAAACCCACCCCCCCCCCCCCCCCCAAAAAAAAATTCTGGATTTTGGTCCAAAATTTTCGAGGTCCCACCTGGCCCCCAAACTTTCAGTGTAAAAAAAAAAAAAAATTTTCGTCTTAAAAATTGACTGAAACGCATAAAAAACAAAATATTTCCAGATTTTGGTCCAAAATTTTCGAGGTCCCACCCGGACCCCAAATTTTCAGTGTAAAAGAATATTTTTTGTCTTAAAATTGACCGAAACGCATAAAAAACAACAAAAAAAAATTCCAGATTTTGGTCCAAAATTTCTGAAGTCCCACTCGGCCCCCCAAATTTTCAGTGAAAAAAAAAAAAAAAAAAAAAAAAATTGTCTTAAAATTGACCAAAACACATAAAAAACCAAAAAGAAATTCTGGATTTTGGTCCAAAATTTTCGAGGTCCCACCCGGCTCCCAAACTTTCGTTGTAAAAAAAATTTTCAGTGTAAAAAAAAAAACAAATAAATTTTGTCTTACAATTCCAGATTTGGGTCCAAAAGTCCCACCTGGACCCCAAATTTTCAGTGTAAAAAAAAAATTTTTTTTTGTCTTAAAATTGACTGAAACACAAAAAAACCAAAAAAAAAATTCCGGATTTGGGTCCAATATTTTTCAAGTCCCACCCGGCCCCCAAATTTTCAGTGTAAAAAAAAAAAAAAAATTTGTCTTAAAATTGACTGAAACACATAAAAAACAAAAAAAATTCTGGATTTTGGTCCAAAATTTTCAGTGTAAAAAAAAAAATAAATAAATTTTGTCTTAAAATTGACTGAAACACAAAAAACAAAAAAAAAAATTCCGGATTTTGGTCCAAAATTTTTGAAGTCCCACCCGGACCCCAAATTTTCAGTGTAAAAAAAAAATTGGCCGAAACACAAAAAACAAATTTCTGGATTTTGGTCCAAAATTTCAAAGTCCACAAAGGGACCCCAAATTCTCAGCCTAAATATTAACCCAGGGACTTGGCTTGAACAAACTTGAATCCCCCCCCCCCCCCCCCCACAAGGATGCTGCATACCAAATATCAAAAGATTCTTATTGGCAGATTTGAAGAAGATTTTTAAAAAATATTCCTCATACTGCACTAATTTAAACATTTGGGCTCCCATAGAGAGCCCAAATATGGACCCAGGCAATTGATTTCAATAAACATGTGAAACAATCTTCCAAAGATGTTATATGTGAAATTTAAAAGCTTTTAGAGAAGTGTTTTGGGAGAAAAGTAGTCTTATATGTTTTTCCCACTACCCACAGTGTTAAAAAATGCTGACTCAGCACTTTTTCAAAGTCCCAGAAAAGTACCCCATGATAAAACTTCTCTTGAACAAATCTAAGTCTACACCTCAAAAGGAAGCTGCACACCACATTTCAAGTCTCTGCTACTGCTGGTTCATGAGAAGAAGATTTTTTAAGATTTCAGCACACTGTGGGTGTGGCTCTACCAAGGGACGAGGCAACTTGATTTGAACAAAATCAAATTGCGATGTCATAACAAACTATTATCTCAAATATCAATTAAATTGGTTCAGCGGTTTGGGAGGAGAAGACGCAAACACTATGTTCACGGACGACGGACGATGAGTGATCACTATAGCTCTCCTGACTGAAAGTCTGGCGAGCTAAAAATGCTTAAATTCCCCAAGGGAACTTCATGAGCCCAAGGGCATCCCGATAGAGCCTAAATAATTAAAGCCACACTACCGGAATACTAAATGAAATGTATCCTACTATAATTATAATAACTGTGCTATACTAAATACAGAAATAATACATATTTAAAGCGTTGTTAAGCTGAGAACAACATCAAGAGGAAAAACCAGAAACTAAACAACAGGCACAAAATAGGCTAAAGGTCAGTAACCGATCAACCACAATCTGATGCAAAGCCAGATCTTCACAGGAAGAAAAAATAATGAATCTGGTAGAAGATGCAAGACTACAAACATCCTAACACCCCAAGGATGAGGACGTAACCATGGAGTTTAGCGAAATAAACACTCCGTAGACCATGTTAAACACCCAAGAAAATTAATAAAAAATTTCAATAAAAAGGCCAAAATAGCTTGGGAGTTTAACAAGAGGGTTCATGGAAGGAGAGGGAAGGAACATTTAACAAACAAAAGGTTTAATCATTAGCAAGAAAGATGACGTTCAGGCGCATATCCCAAAAATGGGAAACATGAATAATTTTACATAATTATTTAAAATTTACAGCCCTGAAGGTCCAAAACCACCATAGTTCACTTCCAGCATCCTGTTACAGCCTTCAATCCACCATGACCATATTTGATTTGTGTCTGGCATCTTGAAAAAAGAGATTTAATGCACAGATGTCAGTTCAGATGCTTAATGACTTGGGCCAAACAAAAGAATGACGCTCTGCACCAATTTCGGTACCTTCCTGGTTACCATGCATGCGCAGTACAGAAAAGTATGGAGGACCAGATAAGACTTTTTAATTTTGTATGCAAATTTTTGGGATTGGGGAGGTTCAAAATTTGTGTTTGGCCCTAGATATTATTGAGTTTGCACCAGCTAAGTCTGGGCCATTGGTTTTAGTATAAATATACATAGCTTATGACCCCTCATTTGAATGAGATCATTCCAATGAGAGGTCATATTCTATGTTTTTGATGACAAAAAATGAAAAATAGGCCAATGAAATCGTTAGATGTGTACCCATATGTGCAACTAGTAGAAAGCTGTATGACGGAGGGCCACCACGGATGCTGACATTATGTACACCATACAAGGTATGGGTACATATAGAATTGGATTGGAGGAGTGTCTAATTTGATGGATAAAGGGTTAATATCTCCAGATCAAATTATCAGATTTACATAAAAAACTATACAGCACAGCACATCAGTAACCTGAATAAATATATAAAGTAACATGACAATCGGATTGATATTTTTTGAGTTATCTCATACCAAAGGGATTGGAGGAATTTTCAATTTGAAGGATAAAGAGGGTTAATATCTCCGGATCAAATTATCAGATTTACACCCAAAACTATACAGCTCAGCACATCAGTAACCTGAACACAATTATAAAGTAACTTGACAATCCAAGCAATATTTTTCAAGTTATCAAATGCCAAAGGGATTGGAGGAATTTTCAATTTTAAGGATAAAGGGTTAATATCTCAGGATCAAAATAACAGATTTACACCATAAACTATACAGCTCGGTACATCAGTAACCTGAACACAAATATAAAGTAACTTGACAATCCAAGCAATATTTTTCAAGTTATCGAATGCCAAAGGGATAGGAGGAATTTTCAATTTGAAGGATAAAGAGTTAATATCTCAGGATTAAATTATCAGATTTACACCAAAAACTATACAGCTCGGCACATCAATAACCTGAACATTAATATAAAGTAACTTGACAATCCAAGCAATATTTTTCAAGTTATCGAATGCCAAAGAGATTGGAGGAATTTTCAATTTGAAGGATAAAGGGTTAATATCTTGGGATCAAATCATCAGATTTACACCAAAAACTATACAGCTCGGCAAATCAGTAACCTGAACACAAATATAAAGTAACTTGACAATCCAAGTAATATTTTTCAAGTTATCGAATGCCAAAGAAACAGATACGGACGCCGGACGGACAGACAGACGGACGGACGGCCAGACGGACTGACAAAGGATGGACGAATGACGGATGGTCACCCCAGATGCCGGCATTATGTGTACCATACATAGTATGGGTACACATAAAAATTTAGTTGTTCAAGAATTTTGTTTGCATGTGATGTCCTTCTTCATGTTAGGAAAAGTGTTAGATGAAGAGGGATACCTGTCACTCTCATCTCTGCTGACCAGTGTGTTTTTGGGGGTTTTTTAGCTTGTTTCTTTTTACTAATTTTTCGGGTTTCCACAATTTTTCCAGTTATATATTAGGCAGGAGGAGGGGGCTATCCACGCACCCTCCCCATCATTTGGCAAATTTGTAATAGTTGGAAATTTGAATCCCTGAACTGAAAATAAATGGAAATTTCAGAGAGAGCAGTGGAATTTTTCCAATACATCTAGAATTTGACTAAAATGTGGCGATTTTAGATTGAAAAGTAGTGAAACAGGGTTCATACAAAAATTTGCTCACAAAGTTCAAGGGTTTTTCAAGGTTTTTTTTTTTTTTCAAGGGCTACATATACTATTCAGCTTGTTGTATGAGCTCTAAAAATCTAAGATTCATGTGACACGGATCTGGCTTTGGAAGTCAGGAAGTATTGGTACCCAAAGTGTGATCTGTGTTTCAGTAATCTTGAGATTTCATGACTTGATGCTTGAACATCTTGTAACACTTACTAATACATGTATCTGCACTGCATGTCACATGTAAATGTATACATTTACACTAGTCACAGTCTAATAAAAAAATAAAAAGCACACTCACCAAAAGAAATTGAAGTTTGTTCTCTGTAAAGGAATCATGTTTCCCTTACCGTTTCAGTGAAACTATTTTATTTGTTAATTCTCCCTCAACATCTTTACATTCTTTTTCCATAATTTCAGCTCGCAGTGTATCATTTTTGGAAAAAAACGTTCAGGGTGGACTGTTTCACTTCGTTACTGGGGCCAGCAACAGCCGTATCACTATCATCACTTCGCAAACTTATAAAGTCTCCATGACTGGCAAGGACCTTCACAAGCTTTCATCGTGGATGGGCTGTTCGTTTTTAGAAATGACATGATGGTTTGCAAACCACTAGTGTGGCCTGATCTGTCCCCCAAAAGAGACTCATGATTTTTTCCTCGTGCATGTGACAACAGAGCATATTCGCCCATTTCAGACAAATTTATTGATTTATTACACAAAGTACAGAAAGCTGAATGCTTATCGCTTTTCAACTCACGAATCCAATTTTCATATCGTTTGTCAGTCAGCCAGCTCTTGTTGAAAACACAACACCCCATTTGAATATATATTTGGAAAAAACAAACAACAGAAGTCAACACGAAAATAAAACCCGCCATTGAACACGTATGCTGCAGTAAATAAACTAAAGGGAGCTCACTTTCTCAATCTTCACTAAAAAAAAATCCCAAACACAACTGCCTGCTATTAATTCGCCCCAGTCAGCTCGGCCCAATTATGGTAAAACGTTCCATACCTTTTTATGTTTTTTTTTAACTGATCGACACAAGCGCAACACACAAGTAAAAGGCGAGTACACAGATATTTACAATGCCCAGGAAATAGCTTGGTATTCAAGGGTTTTTCAAGAGATTTCTGAAGGTTCAAGGGTTTCTCAAGGGCTAATTTCAAATTCCAGGGTTTTTCAAGAAAAAACTCATTTTCAAGGGTTTTTCAAGAGCTGTGCGAACCCTGCGAAAGTTCTCCAAGTATTGATTGATTTGAACTGAAAAAAACCCACACCAAATCTGAATTTGCAGTTGGAATTTGTGAGAAATGAGGGCCTCAGTTGGATAATTTACAGGCCAGGGGGCAGGGTGTACAAATGGAATTTTGCATCTTAAAACCTGTGGTTGCAAAAATTTTGTCTCAAGGGAGGGGTGTGGGGTTGCAAATGGAATTTCCCACATGTTGGAAATTATGTGGTGAGAGTCACAGTTTTGCCTACCAAGAGAAAGTGGACACCACCCCAGTACCTCAATCCAAGACCCCTTCGCATCATCCCTGGGTGAAGAATATCTAGTAACATTCAGCTCACTACAAAGCAAGTTGAATATTGCAAAAATAAATCTAGTATGATGGCCTGATATCCCATTTTTCAACAATATTTCAAGAATAGTCCCAATATTCAAGGACTTTGGAGGTCCCTGGCAAGTGATTTCGAAATTCACACGCTTTCAATGAATACACAAGTTGCAGTAACCCTGTGATTTTTTGTTAACATCTAAGAGAGATCTTTCCACAAATCAGCTTTTATTATATGTTAAACGACAGATTATTGAAAAAACTGCGGAAAGATAGAAATCGTATCCCCCCCACTGTTAAGATATAGAAATTTTCACTTTCACAGTATCAATGAACATGGCGGCTTTCAACACATCACTTAAACGTTAATATGAGTCAAATTATCACTGGAAATGATCAATTTGTTCTAGAAAAGTATAATGAAAAGAAAATCTTGTGCTTTTTGAGTGGATACCAATCATTTCCAGCAATAATTCAACATGTATTCACCTTGAATTGATGCATGAAACCTGCTAGTCCAAACATGGCCTGAAAGGCCGTAATATAAGTTTTTGGTTTGGTACGTCCTTTCAAAGGACAGACCAAACCAAAAACTTATATTACAGACTTTTAGGCCATGTTTGGACTAGAAACCCACCAATCTAGAATCAGATCGCAAGATGCTATGTGTTCCGAGTATCAATCAAATCACTTCCACGTATTAATAATTCAATGCTGTGTTTACTTTCAAGCATCAATTCATGGTTGAAACGAGTGGAATTATCAGATTCTTATAAAAAGCATATAATAACAAGAGGCTCCAGGGGGCCTGAGGGCGCTCACCTGACATAGTAGCCTAAATATCAACCCAGAGAATTGATTTCAACAAGTTGCATCTGCTCCTCCTAAGAAAAGCTTATACCAAACATCCCAAGATTCTGACCAATGGATCTAAAAAAAAAGATTTTTAAAGAATATTCCTCATATTGATCACAGGGAGCCCATATATGAACCCAGGGACTTGGCTTTAATAAACTTGAATCTCACCCCCCCCCCCCCCCCTCCCTAAGGATGCTACACACCACATATCAAAACATTCCGACTGCTGGATCTGAAGAAGATTTTTTAAGAAAATTCCTCATTTCGAACTAAGTTACAATTCAAGCTCCCACAGTGAGCCCAAATATGAACCTAGGGACATGGCTTGAACAAACTTGAATCTCACCCCCCTAAGGATGTTGCATACCAAATATCAAAACATTCCGACTGCTGGATGGATCTGAAGAAGATTTTTTAAGAAAATTACTCATTTTGAACTAAATTATAATTCGGGCTCCCACAGTGAGCCCAAATATGAACCCAGGGACTTGGCTTAAACAAATTGAATCTCACCCCCCTAAGCATGGTGTATACCCAATATCAAAAGATTCTGCCTGCTGGATCTTGAGAAGAAGATTTTCAAAGAAATTTGCCTGAAATGCACTAAGTTCAAATTTGGGCTCCTATACTGAGCCCAAATATAAACCCAGGGGGCCGATTTGAACAAACTTGAATCAGATACACCCCACAATGTTGCATACCAAATATCAAAAGATTCTGCCTGCTGGATCTGGAGAAGAAGATATTTTAAGAAATTTGCCTGAAATGCACTAAGTTCGAATATGGGCTTCTATAGTGAGTCCAAATATGAATCCATGGGGCCAATTTGAACAAACTTGAATCAGATCCACCCCACAATGTTGCATACCAAATATTAAAAGATTCTGCCTGCTGCATCTGGAGAAGAAGATTTTTGAAGAAATTTGCCTGAAATGCACTAAGTTCGAATTCGAGCTTCTATAGCGAGCCCAAATATGAATCCAGGGGGCCGATTTGAACAAACTTGAATCAGATCCACCCCACAATGTTGCATACCAAATATCAAAAGATTCTGCCTGCTGGATCTGGAGAAGATTTTTGAAGAAATTTACCTGAAATGCACTAAGTTCGAATTTGAGCTTCTATACTGGGCCCAAATATAAACCCAAGGGGCCGATTTGAACAAACTTGAATCAAATCCACCCTACAATGTTGCATACCAAATATCAAAAGATTCTGCCTGCTGGATCTGGAGAAGATTTTTTAATGTTTTTCCCATTGCCTACAGTGTTAAAAAGTGCTGACTCAGTACATTTTCAAAGTCCCAAAACTGTACCCTATAATAAAACCGATAGCAATTTTTTTTACCAATCCTTTCTGTTGGTCCTAAGGAAGCTTCACACCAAATAAAAATTCTCGGTGCCGTGCAGTTTTGGAGATATGGGCGTTTTAATTTTTTTCTATTTTTAGCTCCTGCGGTTCCCACGAGGCTGCAGGAAAATTTTTTTTTGCATAAATCAAGTACTTATAACCCAATAATACCTCATATTAAATTTGGTTCAAATCGGCCTCTGGGTTCAGAAAATAGAAATTTTGGGTGGGGCAAAAATTCTTGCCCCTCTCAGAACAAAGGTAAATATTGCCCGTCAAACTTCTCTTGAACAAACTTGAGTCTACACCTCAAGTGGAAGCTGCATACCAAATATCAAGTCTCTGCTATGGCTGGTTCATGAGAAGAAGATTTTTTTAAATTTTGTACATTTTGGCCCCACCCCACGCCACTCCACTCCACAATATGAGCAGAAATCCAATTTGAAGAAAAACCCAAAATACCCCTATATAACCACTACTTACATGAAATTTAATTAAAATGTGGCCAGTGGTTGAGGAGAAAGAGGCTCAAACACCACCTTTACGCAGGACGACGGACGATGGACGACGAACGGACGATGGACGAAGAGTGATAAGAAAAGCTCACCCTGACTTTCAGTCAGGTGAGCTAAAAAAGAAAATCTAGTGTTTTTGAGTGGATACCAAAAATTATCTCACTTGTGACAGCGACAAATGGTTATTTCGCTCAATTTTTGGTATCCACTCAAAAACGCTAGATATCCTCTATGTATTATGAGAAAGATAACACAAAGAGAAATGTTTTGGGCTTACTTTCTTTTCACTTTCAATGCACTGCACTCTTACTTACCCACAGACAAACTGATTTAGGGCTGCCTGAATGGTAAAATCTTGCTGTTTGTTGAAATATTCAATTTGGTTCTTCTTGAAAGATTCCATCTGTTTGGCCCCACACTTTTGCATTTCCATAGATTGTTTCATCAGGCACTCCCCATGATTTATAAATAATGAGCCTGTAATGTTAAATTGTAAATGAAAGTAATAAATGGTGTTAACCCTTTACCTAACATGAAAAGCAGACGACACTTGCAAAAAAAATTCTTGAATAACTATTTCTTTTCATTTTTTGTCGCAAAAACATAGGTTATGACCCCTCATTGGAACGAGCTCGACGAGCTCGTTCCAACGAGGGGTTATAACCTATGTTTTTGAGACAAAAAATGAAAAATAATGAAAATTAATTGTCGATTTTTGAGAATAGCGCTGGCTGGTTTTGACCGTTACGTTGGGTAAAGGGTTAAACCTTTTAGTCAGAGATGTGGCTCCAGTGTCTTGAATCAGGAGAGTGGGGGTAATGCAGGTGTTTTTTTCCTCTTGATTCCACCTCCTCTCCCCGGATGGACATCAAAGATCCAACCTTCATAACGTTCATTTGTACCCCCAACCACTTGTGAGTGGAAAGTGTTACCACCTGATACCTCAGACTTTCCAACTTTTTATAACTTCAAGTAAACATTTCCCAACTATTGAAGTTTGATACCCCCGTACCCCACCTTTGTAGCCACATCCCTACTTTTGGTAAAAGCTGCAGACAGTTCAAATACCTCATCTACAACTTGTAGCACACTGACCTCCTAAAACATCCACTTATGAGAAAAATCCATGTGGTCAAATATTTAACAACAAATATCTTGTTTGACAGCACTCTCATGTGTGGGTACCCTTCTACGACCGTGCTCTCCACCCATTCACAACTCAAAATATCTCCTACGCCCTTGGAATTAAGACATGAATAGGCAATATTTACACAAATCTTTGGTGTCATGAATCTTTTCAGTGAGTGGCTGGAGAAGACAGCCTGTTAGGCTATGTCATTTTACTGTAGTGTGCTGATTTTTGGTATCATTTTTTTTATCATGATTGTAATGTTTGTATTCGCGAACTTCAAAATCTGTAATGTTTGTATTCGCAAACTTCAAAATCAAGATACTTAGTTAAATACCTCCCAATAAACATTATCCAGGTAACTTGTAAGAAAGAGTACTTCATGAGGCTACATAATGAAAATATTACACAGATTTATCAATAAAGAAATAATGGACTTTTCCATTACATGTCATTGAACTAAGATAGAAGAAAAACTATGGTGTAAATTGGGAAAGGAATGGTAAACCAATATATACACAAGAGGCCCCAGGGGGCCTGAGGGAGCTCACCTGACATGGTAGTCTAAATATCAAACCAGGGACTTGACTTGAATAAGCTGCACATGCCCCTCCTACGAAAAGCATATACCAATTAGATGAAGCGATTGTGCCCACACAATCCACAGGATTTTCCTTCGATTTTCAGTTTCTGCACTTTTATGTCCCAAAATTGAGATAAATGCATAAAAAACAGATTTTTTTTAATTTTTGTTCGGAAATTTTCGAAGTCCCAAACAAAATATTTTCAGACTAAAATTTTTTTTTCTTCTTAAAATTGATCAAAATGCATAAAAAAACCAAAAAACTCATTTCCGGATTTTGGTCCAAAATTTCTAAGTCCCACCTGGACCCCAAATTTTCAGTGTAAAAAAAAAAAAATTTTGTCTTAAAATTGACCGAAACACATAAAATGAAAGTGTCAATGACACTGTAGCTCAACTTGTCAAGACAAAGACATGTACATGTATAGTATGTGACACAGCAATGACAAACATCTAGGTAATGACTTGATAACAAAGGTACATATAAAGTATTGTAACAGTCTGTACATAAATACTGACCGTTGCCTGTAACAAATGTATAGGTAAAGTATTGTAAAGGTGGGTGACAGTCAGATGCTAAACTAGAAAAAAATCTTTGAGTCCCAGAGTGGGTCTGACTGAACCCCAAAATATTTGTTCTCATAGCACAGTGATAACAAAGGCACCCCAAAACACACTCATTCCTGTCCCAAGGTGAAAACAAAGGTACCCAAGAAGTTTCGTGAAGATCAGTTCACAAATATGAGCTGTGTAGAAGTTGTGACAAAAAACTGATTGGACTTAATTTCGGTACAAAATGGCCACTGGCAGCCATCTTGAATTTTGGACCGCACCCAGAAACACTCGTTCTCGTCCCAAGGTGATAACAAAGGTACCCAAGAAGTTTTGTGAAGATCGGTTCATAAATACAGCCTCTAGTCCGAGCCGTATTGACATGTGCACTTACAGTGTATAAGTAGCACTGAATAAATCAAAGTTCATCTAATTTGCATAATTTCTGCACGAAAAAAAAACCCCGTACTATATGTGATGTATTCCATGTTACTAAACATTCATACAAAAATTTATTCAAATCAGAACTTTCATACAGAAGTTCTGTGCAAAAGACTGATTGCACTAATTTTGGTACAAAATGGCTGCTGGTGGGCATCTTGAATTTCGGACCACACCCCAAAACACTCGTTCTCATCCCACGGAGATAACAAAGGTACCCAAGAAGTTTCGTAAAGATCGGTTCATAAATACGGCCTCTAGCCTGAGCCGCAGAGAAGTTGTGTACAAAAAACTGATTAGACCTAATTTCGGTACAAAATGGCCACTGGTAGCCATCTTGAATTTTGGACCGCACCCAGAAACACTCGTTCTCGTCCCAAGGTGATAACAAAGGTACCCAAGACGTTTCGTGAAGATCGGTTCATAAATACAGACTCTAGCCTGAGCCGTATTGACATGTGTACTTACTGTGTGTAAGTAGCACTGAAAAAATCAAAGTTCATCTAATTTGCATAATTTCTGCACGAGAAAAAAACCCGTATTATATGTGATGTATCCCATGGTACTAAACATTCACAGACAAAATTATTCAAATCAGCGCTTTCATATGGAAGTTCTGTGCAAAAATCTGATTGCACCAAATTTTGTACACAATGGCTGCCATCGGCCATCTTGAATTTCGGACCGGACCCAAAAACACTCGTTCTCGTCCCAAGGTGATAACAAAGGTACCCAAGGAGTTTCGTAAAGATCGGTTCATAAATACGGCCTTTAGCCCGAGCCGTATTGGCATTTGCACTTACAGTGCTGAAAGTAACACCAAAAAACATCAAAGTTAGTCTAATTTGCATAATTTACGCACGAGAAAGAAACCCGTATTATATGTGATGTATCCCATGGTACTAAACATTCATACAAAAAATTATTCAAATCAGAGCTTTCATATGGAAGTTCTGTACAAAAAACAGATTTCTGCATCGTCGGTACAAAATGGAGGCTGGCAGCCATCTTGAATTTCGGACCGCACCCAAAAACACTCGTTCTCGTCCCACGGTCATAACAAAGGTACCCAAGAAGTTTTGTAAAGATCGGTTCATAAATACGGCCTCTAGCCCGAGCCGTATCCAATTGTTGATGGACAGATGGCCAGACGGACAGACAGACGACGGACGACGGGCCATGGCATAAGCTCAAATTTGGCTTCGCCAAAGTTGAGCTAAAAACCAAAAAACTCATTTCCGGATTTGGGTCCAAAATTTCTAAGTCCGGACCGAGACCCCAAATTTTCAGCCTAAATATGGACCCAGGGACTTGGCTAGAACAAACTTGGATCTCACCCCCTAAGCATGCTGCATACCAAATATCAAAAGATTCTTATTTGTAGATCTGAAGAAGAAGATTTTTAAAAGAATATTCCTCATACTGCAATAATTTGAACATTTGGGTTCCCATAGGGAACCAAATATGGACCGAGGGATTTGATTTCAACAAATATGTGAATCAATGTTCCAAAGATGTTATATGTAAAATATGAAAGCTTTTGGAACAGTGGTTTGGAAGCAAACGATTCTTTAATTTTTTCCCAATGCCGACAGTTAAAAAAAAATGCTGATTCAGCATTTTTTCAAAGTCTCGAAAAAGTACCTTATGACAAAACCGATGGCATTTTTTTTTTTACCATTCCTTTCTGTTGGTCCCAAGGAAGCCTCACACCAAATAAAAATTCTCAGTGCCGTACAGCTTTGGAGATATGGACGTTTTCGTTTTTTTCTATTTTTGGCTCCTGAGGTTCGGGGCTGCAGGAACAGTTTTTTTGCATAAATCAAGTACTTATAACCCAATAACACCTCATATTAAATTTGGTTCAAATTGACCTCTCGGTTCAGAAAATAGAAAGTCTGGGCAGGGCAAAAATTCTTGCCCCTATCAGAACAAAGGCAAATATTGCCCGTCAAACTTCTCTTGAACAAAACAAATTTGAGTCTACACCTCAAATGGAAGCTGCATACCAAATATCAAGTCTCTGCTACAGCTGCTTCATGAGAAGATTTAAAATTTTGTGCATTTTGGCCCCACCCCCCTCCATAATATGAGCAGAAACCCAATTTGAAGAAAAACCTAAATGCTCCTATATAACCGCTACTCCTGTGAATTTTCATTGAACTGCAGCCAGTCGCTTGGGAGAAAATCACCCAAACACAACCTTCGCGACGTACGACAGACAAAAAGTGATCAGAAAAGCTCACCCTGACTGTCAGTCAGGTGAGCTAAAAACAGTTTGTGTGAGGCTGGACTGGGATAGATGACTGTTGAGACTACATGTTACTTGAACCATTATTTTCAAAAAAGCAGGTGCCCTCCTGATGACAAGGCTACATATAATACCTAACACAGCAAGCTGCAGTAGCAAACTGGAGCCCACCCACAGAAAAAAATTTCTAATGAACAAGAAGAACAATTAATGTTCACCAAACCCTTCCAATCTTACAATGGCAACTCTTATAATCAATTTATTGAAGATGAATAGTATTTGTCAATTTAATCCATCAATGAAACTTATTATTGCTTATTAAGTGGAACGGGAGCGTGGCAGCCCAGTGGTAGACTGATGGACTACTATGCTAAAGGTCCCGAGTTCAATCCCTGTCTGGGATGACCATGTTGTGTCCTTGGGCAAGGCCCATTATCCCGGTTGCTGACATGGGAGCACGATGATGGTAAGGCGTACTGCATGTCAATGGAAAACATGTCTTCAACCTCTTAGAGTCAGAATGTTGAGGAGCTGACAGTTGCTCATCGATGCTCAGTGTTTCTCTCCGGGTACTCCGGCTTCCTCCATCCGTAAAACTGTCGCCGTCACGATTAGCCACTGTGCATTAGTGTGACCATTAACACCAATAAATAAATAAATTGAATGGAACAAGGCATCATCTGCAATGCCTTAGAATTGCAGATGGTGCCTTTTCCCACTCAAGGGAATAATTTATTTGTTTATTGGGATTTAATAACATTATTGACAGCCAGGGTCACCTCGTGTTGGACAGTTTTATGGGTGGAGGAAGCCGTGGGAGAAGTGGAATGGCAGCATAAATTTATTTGTCCCTTCCCCCCACCCAAGGGACCTGCAAATTGCAGATTTTGATCGAATTGAATATCAAATCGAATTGGTGAATATGAATCAAATTTTGAATCAAATCATATTGAACAGATACGTCATCAAAACAAGAGTATTTTTCTTAAATAATACCCCCAACTAGACTTTATGATTCTGGAGAACCATGGCTTTTCCTGATGAGATTCCATGATTTTTCATGACCCCACAGTGTCTGAAGAATTGTTTTTAACTGCCTCACTAAGTTCCTTGATTGATGTTATGAGAAAGGCGACTGTAGTTGTCTCAAATGACTCAGTTTGATAAAAAAAAAATGTTTAGGTAAAAACCATCAATAACGGTGGAGTGGGTTAATGTCAATATCGTCGTCCGACAAGTTAATGACCGACAAAAGGAGTTATGTTTATAATAATAAATAATAATAATATGGTTTAAAGCCGAGTTTCCACTGAACGTGCTCACTGGCTTTACAATAAGTACATGACATCTAATATGAATATGCAACTAACTAGATATTATGGCGGGATAGGCTAATTTAAACAGATGGGTTTTCAGTGACTTTTTGAACGAAACTATGTCCTGGACAACCTTCAGGTGATCGAGCAGTTGGTTCCACAAATAAGGTCCAGCTACACTGAATGCTCGATCACTGGCAGCTACAAGGTATCCAGGGTTGTATACCAGATTGTTGGCTGACGAAGATCTAAGAGCTCTAACAGGTTCGTAACACTGTACAAGAGAGTTCAAATAACCAGGTGCAATATCTAAGCGAGATTTAAAAGTTAAAAGAAGAACTTTGAAATTAATTCGCTCCTTTATGGGTAACCAGTGTAGATCTTTCAGTATAGGTGTAATATGACAAAATTTCTTATTCCTGGTTACCACTCTAGCCGCGCAATTTTGAACATTTTGAAGTTTCTTCAATAGATGTTGTTTGCAGCCATATAACAGAGAATTGCAGTAATCAAGACGGCTAGTTACAAGGGCGTGCACAAGCTGCTTGGTCGTCTCCTCATCGATCACATTCCGAACTCTGCCGATATTGCACAGATGATGGAAAGCAGATCTGCAGACTTGCATCACATGCGCATCTGCAGCCAAATTCCCATCCATCCAGTATCGCAGATTGCAGACTGCTATTGACGGTGAGATGACACTGTCTTCAATATGTAAACTGAGTTTAGAAACTTTGGAAAGTTGACAGGGTAGTCCTATGTACATTATTTCAGTTTTATCAGCATTAAGTTTTAACAAATTTTGAGTCATCCAGTTTCTGATATCGGATGGACAGTTCTCGAGAATTTGGGCTGCTTGTCTCTCATCACGGGGTTTAAAATGAATATATAATTGTGTGTCGTCTGCATAACAGTGAAATGAGAGTCCATGGCTACGTATTATATCGCCTAGGGGTAGCACATATATGGTATATAGCACCACACTTAAGCATTACATGCTCGGAGAGCGTCCCATCCAAGCATACTCGTTGCGTCCGCCCAGATAGATAGGATCAAAACCATTCTAAATGCAAACTGTCAATTTTTCTTGAATACTTACTAGATTTTTTTGAGAAATCCACAGAAAATGGGAACTTTAAGCTTTTAAGGGGTACAATTCCTTAACCAGTCGAAAATGGATTAAGACATCGATTTTTGAATACCCTTACTTCTTACTAAAAATTTTCCCTATCAGTTTTGCATCCGGTAAAAGAAGTTATGTTTCTCTGTGGCATTCCATTTGTTGTTGTTGGGTGTCCAAAAACAGACTTCAAAATGTTTACATTTAGCAGTCCATGGAGGGTTAACAAATGCTTACTGGAATATTTTAGGCATGTAACCGGTAATGTGACATCAAGACCTATCAATAGCCATTCTCTGTTGAAAACTTACAAGGTGTTTGTAATGAAATCAGGTTTGAATGTGAGTTATGAGGAATGATCATTCTGGCCGTGTTCAGGGAACGCATTAGACTATGGATCAGTTGGCTGTCAAAGATTTTATCCAGGAAGAAATTAAGACAACAATAAGCCAATCTCAAAATGAAATGTTATCAAAACTTGAACAGATGATGAGTAAAAAATTAGGAGGATTTGAAGAATCAATGAAAGAAAATAACAGACAGTTATCGGAGGTGCAGTTATCCAAAATCGAAGAACTGACTTCCGACTCATATGTTTTTTAAGAGGAAGGGCACCGAGGAACAATACAAATTGAACACTAAAGTTATGAATAAAATGCAGGATGCAAACACGATTATAAAGGATTCTGTTGTGGCACCGAATGTTGGAAAATTGGAGAGAGCTTCTCAAAAAATTGACGAAGGTATTAACACTTTGCAATATAGACAAAAATTAATAAAATTAGCAGATCAATCAGAGTATGGATGGAAGACCGTTGCAGAATATGAAAGTCACAGTCTGGCGGATGACTCGGATGACGAGAAAAGGATTCGACGGGCAGAAAGTGTTGCAATACAAAAGTTAAAAACAGAAAAACGCACAAGGAACTCGAAAAATCGTTTTCAGCCTTATCGTACTTCCACGTTCGTTCCTGCAGTGAATATTCCAACGATTTCATCAAATGTTAACTCTTCTCAAGTTCCACCTAGGCCGGGATCTTGCTTTGAATGTGGAGTCGCAGGCCACTGGCACCGAGATCATAGGAGTTGTTCCGCGACAAGATAATAAGATAAGTACAGTTAGTTGTATTGTTCACAATGATATTACTAATTTTTCAGTACCGAATGCGGTCACTCTGCCACGAAATGGTGAAAGTTTCATAAATTTGAGTGTAAATGATAACGATCAAGAAATGGATTGTATTTTAATGTCAAATTTTTCTCATTTTCCAGACGACGATTCATCTGATTCAAAATTCTACACCGTTTCAGATTCTCCTATGGGTCGTTTGAAAGCTTCCACTGACGCATGGGTTAATATAGAGGCCCCCAAACATGTTTTAGATGTTGTTAATAACGGTTATAAATTGCCTTTTTATACACTTCCTGATGCGATAGTCTTGACAAACAACAGGTCAGCTCGTGAAAATGCCGAGTTTGAGATTGCCGAAGTGGAACGGCTGTTGAGTCTGAATTGTGTTTCGGAGGTTTCGTCCGTGCCGTTGGTGGTGAATCCACTAACTGTATCGGTGAATGATAAGGGTAAGATGAGGTTGGTTTTGGACTGTAGACATGTTAACCCCCATCTTTATAAATTTAAAGTAAAATATGAATATTTTAAACATGCATGTTATTTGTTTCAGAAAGGAGATTATTTGTTTAGTTATGACATAACGGCTGCATATCACCACATTGAAATATTTGCCAATCACAGGACATTTTGGGGGTTTTCTTGTATGCGCTATGGTCGAAGGAGATATTATGTTTTTAACATCTTACCATTCAGGATTTCCATGGCAGGATATATTTTTACAAAAGTCATGAGATGTTTGATCAAACAATGGAGAGAAATGTGGGGCTTTTTGTTCTGATGTATTTAGACGATGGGCTTGGTGGGGGAAGGTCGTTTGAAGAGGCGTTGCGTGCCAGTAAAATCTTCAAGTCAGATTTAGAGCTCTGTGGTTTTTTGCTAGCGGAGCAAAAATGTAACTGGGATCCTGTGACCAGAATTATGCGGTTGGGTTTGATATGGGACACTGTGGATGGTAGTGTTGAAGTCACTTCAGGTCGGGTAGAAAACTTTCAAAGTATGTTGGTAAACATGACTGCGGAGGTAAGTAGAGGTGTAACTCATTTCAAAGCTAGGCTTATGGCCTCGATTATCGGTCAAAGTATATCGATGCAAGCCGCAATGGGTCCAGTGGTGAGGCTTAGAATGAGGAAGTATGTATGATTGTTTACAGTTGAGGGCAGGATGGGATGCCCCGATACATATTACAAGCAATGTGCTCAGTGAAATTTTGTTTTGGAAAGAAAATGTATACTCCCTCAATGGAAGGGATTTTGGTGATGTTATCCAAAACGATTGTGTTGTTTATAGTGAGGCATCTCACGTTGGGTACGGTGGTTACCTGGTACAAAATACGGACGCTGTTGTCAGGGGTTCATGGACACCCAACGAAATGAAACAAAGTTCCAAGTGGCGTGAACTGGAAGGCATTCACCGGGTTCTTCGGTCGGTGGGCAGTTCTTTGCATAACAAAAAGGTGCTGTGGTACACCGATAATCAAAATGTGGTTATTATACTGAAAAACGGGAGCAGGAAGCCTGTTTTGCAGGAAATTGCAATACAAATTTCAGATTATTGCAAGTTTTTCAATATTCAAATAAACCCTTTGTGTGTCCCCCGGGAACAGAATACAAAGGCGGATAGACTTAGTAAATGTTCAGATTGTGATGATTGGTCTATTTGTCACGGGGTGTTTGAATCTCTCGATCTGGAGTGGGGTCGCCACACGATCGACAGATTTGCAACTGATTACAATACGAAATATTCTATTTTTAACTCACTGTTTTGGTGTCCCGGCACGAGCGGAATTAATGCCCTCGATCAGAATTGGGCCGGGGAGCTTAACTGGGTTGTTCCTCCACCTTCATTGATTGGAAAATGTGTTAAGAAAATGGAAACTGAAAAAGCTTCTGGCACAATTGTGATTCCATAATGGAAATCAGTGCCATACTGGTCAATGATTTCCCAAACAGGGGACAGTTTTGAACCTTTTGTAACAGGTTTCAAAGTTTTGAACGCGGCAGTAGTTAAACGGGGACAAGGCAGCAATGGAATTTTTGGGGACAAAAATTCAAAGTTTAAAATGATTGCTTTGAAAATCAGATTTTGATACGTTTTTCTGTTGTTTGTTTGTTCAGGTTTAAATTTAACTAGAAGAATAGAGAATGTGGTTTTTGAGCAGAGTGGTGAATCATCTGGATTTTCGAAGTTATCAGACCATATGGCAAACTATTTACTGAGAAGTCGTAGTGACAATACTGTAGTTAAGTACTTTAGTACATTTAACAGATTTGAAAACTTTATTCATACCAATGGAGGTGTCGCATTACCAGCGCTGCCAATCAGCGTCGCAATGTACATTAGGCAGTTGTTAGATCAAAACTGTTCTTCCAGTGTGATACAAAACGCTATTTATGGCATTAAGTGGGCTCATGACATTAGTGGATACAGTGACCCTACTAACAATGGTTTTGTTCGTAATTTATTAGAAACTGCAAAAAGAAACAATGTGAAACCCAAACGTAAAAAAGATCCTGTTTCGAGCGAGCAAATAATTATGCTGTGTGACAAGTATATGCACCCCCTTGATGTAGGAATAATTAGAGATTTGGCCATGATTGTTCTTAGTTTTGCCGGGTTTCTCCATTATAATGAGCTCAGTGCTTTAAAATGCAAAGACATCAAGTTTTGTGGTTCTTATCTGGAAATACACATTGCTAAAAGCAAAACCGATCAATACCGTTTTGGTAATTCCGTGGTTATTTCAAAGGGGTTGACCAGCGCCCTTACGCAATTTCAGAAAAGTATTTTTGTTTGACAAATTTAAAAGCTAACTCCGATGATTATGTTTTCAAGCCATTGTTTTGTTCCGGGGACAAATGTTCTTTGATTTACAAGAACAAGCCACTCAGTTATAGTCGATCTCGTGTCTGTTTAGTCGATAGATTACGAGAAGTAGCCGGAGATGTCAATCTAGGTCTACATTCCTTCCGGGCCGGAGGGGCGACGGCATCAGCAAACCGAGAAGTAAACGAGCGCTGTTGGAAACGGCATGGCAGGTGGAAAAGTGAGTCTGCAAAAGACGGCTATGTCTCCGATTCTTTGGAACACAGGCTTGAGGTAACCCAACATTTGGGGTTGTAACATTTTTCATTAGAGAACAATATTGTTGCATTTAAAGCTTGGTATTTTTCCTTGCCTTCATCGCATAGCGGCAGTTATACTTCAAGGACATGGACACGTATCTTGCTTTTGATTTGATTTTGAATTTAGAAACGTTTTGATGGCATGTACGCAAGTTTGATGCGCTAGTAGTAGTTTTTTTCCGAAAATTATTCCGGGTGATGATATATATGAATTTTTGGAATATGTTAATATAGGCTCGTATTTATAAATACACATTCCATTATGATTTCCCCGTTCTTTGTTTTTTTTCTAGTCTGCTTACACGTTACCTGCAAAATGTGTTTTGCATTTTATTTGATTGTGATTTCATCCGGAAAGTATGGGACATGTCTTTTTCTGCGCTTCGAAGTAAAGACAGAAAAATAATGTCTCAGGCGTTTCCTATACAGAAATATAAACAGGGAGAATGTTTGCTGTCACGTGATGTTGTCAGCCAATGGCCACATTGGCGGTAATCATTCAGGTTTGAATGTGAGTTATGAGGAATGATCATTCTGGCCGTGTTCGGCGAACGCATTAGACTTACCAATTATTTTCTTCTTTTTCTTTTTTATTACGTCACATGTGGGTTTTTTTTTTTACTATGTGCAAGAAAGGTGTATCCTTGCAGAGTTTTATAGTGTATATCTGACACTATAATTACCCCTGGCACTTGTTTCGGATAACAGGTTTCCATAGTTCTATTCCTTTCCAAAAAAATAATAATGACAATAATTTGAATGGTTATCTATGGTTTTTCCTGGATGGCCACGTAACAGCTAACTTTATTTCATTGTGTTGTTAAATTTGGTGAAAATAAAAGACAGCCAGCAAGTCCGCTTACACAGTTACCTGCAAAATGTGTTTTGCGTTTTATTTGATTGTGATTTCGTCCGGAAAGTATAGGTCACCGATATACTTGCTATTGATTGAAACTATATGAATTGTTGACTTTGTAGCTTCGAAACTGCAGCAAAAAACATTTTATAACGACCCTAGTTGATACCTCATTTTTATCACATTTTCTCGGGAAAAAAGATTAATTGCAATCGGATCAGCTCTATTCAGGCTACTACACATTCTTGCCTTCTAGCTCTCAGGCCACCAACCTAATTCTGTTTGGGATTTGACGCTGTTATGCACTATTTGTTTACCCACTTTTTAGTGGAGTTTGCACAGACTGTCATTCATTTAATGTGATGCCATTTTACCCACAAAGATACGTAGATGTTCTTTCATGAACCAGTTACCGATAATCCAATTAGTTGGCATTTAATTCACACTGAAACAACCAAGATATTAACACAATTAGTTGAACTATGCAGCACAACCATAAAACTACAGTGAGTTTTCATTCATAATGACAAAATCATTAATGATTTGCTCAAATAAAGTCTCAATAGAGAAAAACCTCCTGTGTTGAATCAAAAGAAAATGAATGTTTATGGTATTTTTTAGATTCAATGGACTGGAATATTTCAGTTGACTGGAAAGGTGAACCATAGGTTTGTTTTTCTGACCCAATGAAATATTCCAGACAATTTAATAAAATGAGATAACACACGAGTCATTGTCGCACTGGATTGTGTCTCTCCTTTTCAGTAAGTACAAAATGGATACATATAGGGACAAAGTGTGCAGCCACTCTCACAAACTTCTATGCCTTCTTTTTAAGTACAAAAATGTTTTTGTAAACAAAAATTATAAAATTTCTGGTTTCTCTGATAAGAGAAATGAGATGTTTGCTTCATCATCATTTTCCTTAAATGTGAACAGAAGTGCGATTATAGGGGGAGGGGAGGGGAGGAGGTGCAGTGTTTTGGAGAGCACAACCTAGACACTGGATGTTGTTATATAACGGAACAATTACCCAACTTAATTTGAAGGTTACCCTGACATTGGACAAACTTTCCATTCTCTCTCACACACTTCTCAATCTGTGGTCCATTTAATGTCGAAATTTTGTAAACTAAATTATGTTGCAAATTTTACTTGCAGGGAATTCTGTGGGATATTGTCTGCGAAAGTCTTAAACGTATATGACTAAATTTATTATTACAGTAAATGTCCAGTAATGGCATAACTCATCAGGTAGAACATATTTCAGAATTGTTTTTAGCCAGGAAAACTTATATTTTTGCTAAAATTCAAATGTTTTAGCTGGAAATTCACCAAACAACACTTGTTGATATTGATATATATTTATTCACCAGTATACTATAGATTACAATAAGATTGATAATTCCACATATATTTACAGTATTCATATGGTACATAACAAGTATTATACATATAGGGTACACAAGTATACTGGCAGGGGAATGCATAGCCAGATTGGCTGTCTTCCTGCATTCCCCTATAAAGAGAGAGAAAGAAAAAGGATTAAAAGGAAAGGTCGGAGAAAAAGAAAGCATACACATGCAACATTGAGGAGTCTTGTAACTGACTCCACTGAGATTCCACTCTAGTGAGTGTATACTTGATACATCCACTAAGGCATATGCACATCGGTGGTGTGGCGGCTGGTATCCCCAAGCTTGCTGGCTCTCTTGAAGCGGCCTCAACCATTCAAACGATTTACTTTGCGAATTGAGATATTTGTTCTAAATCTTTGGGTCTTTACAGCTATACAATTTAAGACAGAGGCCAAGTCAAAAGGCCAAAGGTTCGAGAACCAGACATTTACGATTAAGATAAGCCATCCAAAAAAAAAATGTTTTTTATGCCTTGTATGATAGGTTTTCGTCAAAAACATTCATATTTCGATCATACTAGAGGGCACAGTCGGGACAATAGGGGTTGGAGCATGAAATGTTGTCTAGATAAGACGAGAGAAATTTGGTCGTTAACTTTTTCTTAAATTCCATTCTGTTCCGTGATTCTCGAATATCATTTCCTATTTCATTCCACAATTTCGGAAATGCAAAGACAGGAAAATTATCAAGAGTTTTAGTTCTTCTTCTATCTCTGTGAAGGAGACCTGCCTGGCGTGTAGTCATAATGGAGTCGTTATTCACTGTGGAGAAGAAATTAGCAAAAGATGATGGGAGATTACCATTGTTCCAGTTATACATAAACATGGAGGTGAGTAATTTGTTTCTCAGGCCATTTTTTCCGCGGGCGGGCAGGTTTTTTTTTTTTTTTTATTTTCTCCCCGAGAGGTTGTTTGTGGTAATTTGACCCCCACCCAAACGCCTGGTGGATCACGCAAAATTTCGCAAATATATTGGTTAATCACCATAGGGATGTTGGGTCGTAAATGAAGTGGGGTTTGAATGTTTGTTTTTTCAGTGAAACGTGAAAATTATAACACAGGACGAAAGTCACGAAACGCCTCGTGGGTGAAACGTCTCGGGTTGAAACGTCTCTGGGACAAAGCAAATGTCGAAGTGCCAACTTTCAGAGATTTATTTCACCCCTCCAAAAAAATCCTTTCACAACCTGCCTAATAAAATCGTGAATCGCAATTTTTCCCCATTTTATTCAAAATTATCACAACCCATTTGAACGGGCAGTTCATCATCCATAAATTATATTTTTTTGAAATCTGAAAATGAAATACAAAACGAATGTTTGCGTGTTTTTATTAACCAATTTGACCGCACATACCTGCCTATATGCAATTTATTTTCAACTATGACTGTTACTTTTATATCAAGCAACGGTTACTATTAGTTATCCAATTATCCAGGTGCGGCTTTATACCGCAGGTCCCCGATTTTACCGCAGGCTACCGCAGGTCCCTCAAAATTACCACAGGTCCCTTGTTTTGCGGGGTATTATCTTTGTTTTAACTAATAGTTCGAGGCAACTGTCGTCTCGTTGATATTTGGGGGTATTTTACACCAAAAATCAATAATAACGGAGCATATTTTTCCATTTACACTATATAAACAACATAAACTTATCACGCTCTTCGTGTCAAAACAACGTGTGCAGACCTATAAAACTATAACTAATATAAAAACTGTCTTCTATTGTACATAACATTCCGATATGCAATTCATCAGGCTTTCAGAGCTTGCCATGTGTCAGGAAAATTACCCATGATGGCATCCCACCCCATGTGACCCCCGCCACACTCGGGAACATGATTCAAAATATTTCAGCGTTGCAACTTTTTAACACTACTATATCGTATTTCTTGGTTGCGGCTTTTTGGTAATTTATTGCATTTATTGGGCATAAAAGGCAGGCTGTCGAGCATGACCACAGGTCCCAAAATCTACCATAAACTACCACAAGTCCCTTCTTTCGCAAAACAAGATGGCTGTTTCTTCCACAAGTCGAGGGACCTGCGGTATATTAAAACTTTATCACAAGCTAGCGCAGGTCCATATGAATTATTTACCTGCCCCCCCCCCCCCCCCTCCCAAAAAAAAAAACTCGGGCAATGTACCAGAGTTTTATGGGGGGGGGGGGGGGGGGGGGGAGGCGAGAGAGGGCTACCGCAGGTCCCTTTCAGTTTTTCCCCTCATCTTCACTATCTCCGTCATTTACTGCAGGTTAATACTGATAAATGTTTTGTTTCGCGGGGATTCAGGGATGAGACCGGTCTGCGCCGTGGGGGTATCCTTACCACAGGTCACTAAATCCTTCGCATATTTATTTTTAATATACCACAGGTCCCTTGTTTTGCTGTTACTCCCACAAATCGAGGGACCTGCGGTATATTAAAAACGTTACTATCACAAGCTACCGCGGGTCCTTTTTTAAGTATTTCCCTGCGGCATGTTAGAACTATCGTGATCTAACATGAGTCCCCTGGTCATCCCACTCCAAGCCTCACTATTAGGGTGAAAAATTCATGAAACAAGGAACCTGCGGCAGAACAAAACTATCAGAAGCTATTGGAATTGGGATGCATTACCATGTAAAAAAATTATAATGAAACTGTTTTTTAGTTGATGATCAAAACTGGTTATCTTAACATATTTTTAATATACCGCAGGTCGCTTGTTTTGCTATTACCTTCACAAAACAACGGACCTGCGGTAAAATAAAAGCTACCGCAGGTCCCTTTTAGTTTTTCCCCTCATCTTCACTCTCTCCGTCATTTACTGTAGGTTAATACTGATAAATATTTTGTTTCGCGGGACTCTGGGATGAAACCGGTCTGTGCCATAGGGGTATCCTTACCACAGGTCACTAAATCCTTCGCATATTTATTTTTAATATACCGCAGGTCCCTCGTTTTGCTGTTACTCCCACAAATCGAGGGACCTGCGGTATATTAAAAACGTTACTATCACAAGCTACCGCGGGTCCTTTTTAATTATTTCCCTGCGGCATGTTAGAAACTATCGTGATCTACCATATTATATTTCTGATTTTATGCAGGCCCTTGTTTTGCTGATATCACTCTTGCCCCTGCTCCATATAACTGCAGAGTTCATTATGGAGGTACTGGCAAGAAGAAGGACAACAATGATAGAACTGTTTTTATTTAATTTATTTTATTCAATTTACGGATAATGAGTAAAAACTACACAACGAAAAAATATAAACAAAACAAATAGGTACCACAGGCACCGTCATTTAGCAAATTGGTCGAACCGGCGAATTGATCCGGTTCCAATAATATCCACATACGACCGAAAGCGCTGGCCCTTTACCCAACGTTATGGCCGAACGCGGCCAGCGCTATACTCGAAATCACTATTCAAACTTGGCCTATTCTAAATTTCATCTTTTGCTTCCAAAACACAGGTTATGGCTCCCCGTTCGAACATAATACCGCTGTTTTGTCACGTTTCTCATAAGAGAAGGTATATTTATTTATTGGTGTTTAACGTCACATATTTATGCACAATGGCTAATCGTGACACAACATGGAGATGAAGTCAAGTTTAGTCAATCGTTTATACCCCATGCTGCCCATTTTAGAGGACTTCCACCCCAAGCACTGGTGACTGGGTCCTATTTTACCAGTAACGCAGAACTTGTTTACCACAGTAAACAAGCACTGCCTCACTTCCCGGGGTTCCCACGGGGAATAAGAGAAGGTGATCATTCCCCACTCCCCCAGCATTGAAACATCAATAACATTATCCATTGAAATGAGACATACGATAGCAACCAAATGCTACAAACCACAAAACGAGCTCTTTACTTACCAGCTGTTTAACTCTTAAACGCTACATATGAGAAAATAAAACAAGTTTTCAATAGTTGGTATCAAGTGATTACCTTTTAACAAAGACAGAAAATAAAAAACAAAAATAAATAAAAACAAGAGGCCTGTCATGCCTAGAGAGCTCCGCTGAGGGCCACTGATCGCATGGGCATGTTTTCTAATACTAATATTGTTACAAACTTTAGCCGAAAAATTTTCAGTTGTCACGAAAATTATGGCTTGGATCGATTACACACCGCCTATTGACATTACATGACGTTATAAAGTTTGGTCCAAAAATATTCAGTAGTTTAGAAATTATGGCTCGGACAAACAAAATATTTTTTTCTTGCTCATGTGGCCTGTGACCTTGACCCTGTGGGGTTACAGACTTTATAATGGTTGATGACACACCATCCATTGATAATACATATTGTTATGAAGTTTGGTGTAAAAATATTCAGCGGTTCAGAAATTATGGCTTGGACAAACAAATATCAAAAATATCTTAAGATTTTCTTGATCCTGTGACCTTGACCCTGTGGATTTACAGACCACAGAATAATTGATGACACACCGTCTATTGATAATACATATTGTTATGAAGTTTGGTGGAAAAATATTCAGCGGTTTAGAAATTACGGCTCGGACAAATAAAATGTTGACGAAGGACGGACGGACGGATGGACAGACGGACGACGGACGAATCAGTATAAGAAAACCTCTGCTGACTTTGTCAGCGGAGCTAAAAAGAAAACTCAGACAAACTCACCACAGCTTTTGAGAAAATAAGAAAGTGGGAGAAACGGGATATCAAGTAAAAAGCTAACAAAAATGGTACTCCAAATCGTAAAACAACACTAGATTTAGGTGTGAAAATAAAAGTGGGAGAAGCAGGACGACACCATTTTATTGTATACTAATACACGTATAGTATTAATTGCCACACAAGTATTAATCCTCTTATTCTACTGATGGTGCGAAAGTAATTAATACCATAGACTTGATCAGGGGAAAATAATCATCAAGACTGGTTTTCTTTTTGTGTACACAGTTTGCTTGGGTCCCTTTGATGGTAGTATAAACCGCAGGTCGGCCTTGTTCTTGAAAAACGCACTACTTTTAAGTATTCTGTGCCGACAAAGACGGAGTTCCTTTAAAATGATGCAAATGCAGTACAAACACTCTGTCGGCCCCGATTGTCAAAAGCCCCATCTGTCTGGTCAGTTTGAAAAAACATCAGCTCGGGTTTATTTAGCTACTGTATAAACAACGAATCAACTATGCCCAATTCGAGGTAGCCTATATTAAAAAATGAAAGATAAAGCCGTGAAAAAAATATACATTATCTCCTTAAAAGTTCCATTGTTTTGTGAATGATCGACCGCATTGCCTAGCACTAGCATTTTGAGGGGTGGGAGTAGGGATCAGGGAAATAATTGAAAGGGGAACTGTGGTAGCTTGTGATAGTTTTAATATACCGCAGGTCCCTCGACGTGTGGAAGAAACAGCCATCTTGTTTAGCGAAAGAAATCTATTTGAAGGGACTTGCGGTAGTTTACGATCGATTTTGGGACCTGTGGTCAGGCTCGACAGCAGGCCTTTTATGCCCAATAAATGCAATGAATTACCAAAAGCCATGCCCCGAGAAATACAATATAGTAATGTCGCAAAGTTGGGCTAACCTGCATCGCTGGAATATTTTGAATCATGTTTCCGATTGTGTGTGTGTGTGTTGTTTAGACACGAAGAGCGTGATAGCATGAATAGAAAAATACGCTCCGTTATTATTCATTTTTGGTGTAAAGTACCCCCAAATATCATCGAGACCACATTTGCCTCAAAATGTTAGTTAAAACAAAGATAATACCCCGCAAAACAAGGGACCTGCAGTAATTTTGCAGGGCTGCGGTTGTTTAGACGAGAAGAGTGTGATAAGTTTATGTTGTTTATATAGCGTAAATAGAAAAATACGCTCCGTTATTATTGATTTTTGGTGTAAAATACCCCCAAATATCAACGAGACGACAGTTGCCTCGAACTGTTAGTTAAAACAAAGATAATACCCAGAAAAACAAGGGACCTGCGGTAATTTTGAGGGACCTGCGGTAGCCTGCGGTAAAATCGGGGACCTGCGGTATAAAGGCGCACCGAATTATCCTGCATCTGAAATGCATTTATTTAAATTAACAGGGAAACTCGTAACGGTTTCAAATAAAGTACACAAATTCCCAATGACGGACATTCACAATACAAATGTTACTAAAAATAAATGCCAGGAGACTGTGTTCCATTCAACACAGCACCTGACTTTACAGACTTTCTGAGGGTTGGTGCGAATCAAACGTGGTGCGAATCGACCATTCCCCTTTGTGACTGTTTGTTGTCAGACTGAAAGACACCTTCCTTCTTGCTGTCTTTATGACTTACCTATTACAGAATAAAACACTTTCTGTCGTGAATATTGCTAAAACCCACCCACTTTATTAAGGTATGATGTAGAAAAAGCTTCAAGTGTATTAATTTAAAATTTGCGAACGCATCGATAACGATTTACCGAAATGAGCACAATATCTCAAATTTTTTTTGAAGATTTTTTGGTGTCATAAAAAGGTTGCATGCGCACCAAAAATGACCATGTGAGGGCCTGAGAAACAGGTTCTTTTTTATGGCCTTATCTTTGATGAATAAGGGGTCTGTGTGAGAATTGTATTTCTTATTATTTATTATTCTTAATGACCGCTTCTGTAATTTATATAGGCGACTACATGCCTTTGCTGCACCCCATATGGGTATTCCATAAATAAAATGACTCTTTATAAGCGAGAAATATAACATTTCATAACTTTGTGTGGGAGAACTTTCTTTACTTTATTGAGAGCGAAGTTCGCGAGGGAAACTTTTGAGCAGAGTTGAGATATATGTGCGTTGTACGATAGGTTTTCGTCAATGTTTATCCCAAGAAATTTAATTGATTTTCCGTTTTCCCTACTACTGACTTTGTTTATAACTTCATTATTTATACATATGTGTTGATGTGTAAGATTCTTGTCTTTATGGGATGGGTTAAGTATGATGTATTTTGTTTTTTTTGGCATTCAGGAGTAAGTTGTTCGCCGCACACCAGTCAAATATCTTTTGAAGTTACTCGTTGAAATCCAAGACGAGTCGATTTAACTCCGAACCAGATTTGTATACCGAGGTATCATCTGGAATGATTGAAGGTTCAGCTTTGTTGATTTATTTATATCATTTATATATATTAGAAAGAGGATGGGACTAACAATAGAGCCCTGCGGTACTCCACATGTTATGTCTAGTAAATTGAATTTACTGTTATGTAAAGAAAATTTTAAGTTCTGTTATAATTATGTAAAAAGTGTGTACAAACCATTTTATATACTACACGATAGATTATCGAAGAAATTACGGAAAGATAAAAATCGTATCCCCCCACTGTGAAGATACAGAAATTTTCATTTTCAGTATCAATTAAATTGGCGGCATCTCAAAGCATCACTTCAAGATGAATATGAGTCAAATTATCCCTGGAAATAATCAATTTGTCTAAAAATGTATAATGAAAAGAAAATCTTTTGTTTCTGAGTGGATACCGATCATTTCCAGCAATAATTCAACACGCATTCACCTTGAATCGATGAATGAAACCCACAATACCAAACATGGCCTGAAAGTCCATAATATAAGTTTTTGGTTTGATACGTCCTTTCAAAGGACGTACCAAACCAAAAACTTATATTACAGACTTTCAGGTCAAGTTTGGACTAGAAACCCACCAGCTGAATCAGATTACAAGATGCTATCTGTTCTGAGTATCAATCAAATCACATCTGCATATCAATGATTCAATGTGGTGTTTACATTCATGCATCAATTCAAAGTTGAAATGAGAGACATTATCAGATTCTTATAAAAGAGCGTACAATAAAAAGAAAATCTAGTATTTTTGAGAGGATACCGAAAATTATCTCACTTGTGCCCGAGACAAATGTTCTTTTTCGCTCGCGCAAGTGCTCATGTAAAATAAACATTTGTCTTTGTCACTCATGAGATAATTTTCGGTATCTACTCAGACACTAGCTATCCTCTATATATCTTTCATTGTGTTCTTGCTTTTGTGAAGAAGTCAGATATAAGTCAAAAGTGCAAAGTGCTCTATTCATGTATTAGCGAGACGTGAAAACACATTTTAAATAATTTCACAAATTGTTAGTCGTATATTATAATTTATGCATATGAGGCAATTGACTCTTCTTCTGAATGGGCATATGTGCATGGTATAATTTATACCAACATTTTGGTTTTTGTCAAGAATACATAAAGTAGTCCATGGTAAAATCTCTTCTTTGTATGTACAGTGGAATTGGATAGCCACTTTGCCAATGAAAATTATTCAATTGACAGGAGATTCAATTAACATAGATTGTGTCACTTTCCTGTATTCTGGAAATCTAAATTTTATAGTAAATTTCCTTTCTTATTATACCTACCACAATTGTTTACTACAGGCTTGCACTACAGTGGAAGTCCCTAACTCGGATAAAATACTCTCTATTTTTGTCTTTCCCAAGCAAGTTGGGAAAGAAAAGTGGTGCAAAAGCACCAATAAAAATAAGCCAAAACTGGGTCGAGTGCAACCGGCGCAGACCCAGTACGGGACGCTCTCTCCCAAGTACAACTCCACGACTTCCGTTGCCAGTGCGCATAAACCGTCTCTAAAGACTCATTCTTTTTTGAATCCGTAAACGTTAGAGTTATGTGATCAGCGGGGAGGAAAGATTCTTTACCCGTAAAGAAGACGGGAGGGCCTCCATGTAAACAATTGTGGCAGGTATAATAAGAAAGGAAATTTACTATAAAATTTAGATTTCTTATCAACCTACTCACAATTGTTTACTACAGGCTGAATAGACAAAAGGCTGGAGGGAATCGCATAACCAACCCCCACATAACCCTAGTGCACTGGAACCGTGAAGCAGAAGGAAGAGGTCCCGAGGCTTATCAACCATAATGTCGCAATCATTGGTAAAGGACAATGAAAAGAGACATATGAGCCTGTGTGACACACAGACAGAAAAAAGGGCAGTAACAGCACAAGGCTGAAACTGACCTTCAAGAAGCCTAATGGCTATGGCAGACAACAGCCTGAGCAGAAGAAAGAGGACCCAGGGCAAAAAGGTCCTCCGACTGCTCCTGCAACTGGCGTAAATAAAAGGTGGAGAAAGTAGAAGCATTTCTCCAGTAGGCTGCCTGCATAACATCCGACAACTTGACGGAGTTAGAATAAGCCCAAGAGGTAGACAGTGCCCGCACCTCGTGGGCAGAAATACGATTGGTAATACAATCGCCAGCTGCTAAACGACTATAAGCCGTACGAATAGCAAGACAAATCCATCGAGAAATGGATTGAGGAGAGATCTTCTGTCGACCCGGAATGAGAGACAGAAAAAAACGTTTTCTGCCCTTCCGTATGAAGCGTGTCCGATCAAGATAAATGCGAATAGCACGGACCGGACAGAGCAAAGGGCGAGTACCCTCAACAGAGGGAAGAGCCCTGATACAGATAGGAGGAGGAGTAGTATCTGGTAACTGATTCTTAGCCAAAAAGGAGCAATCAGTGGTAAAAGTAACACTGTTGGGAGAACTCCTAAAAAAGGCCGGGTCAACCGAGAGGGCGTGAAGCTCACTAACCCGTCTGGCCGAAGCAAATGCCATCAGAAAAGCCGTCTTGTATGTGAGAAATTGCAAATCCACCTGGGATAAAGGTTCGAACGGCGCCCCCCCCAAGCAAAGCAGCACCCACGAAAGATTCTATCGTGGAGTAAGCTGCAAAGTCCGAGGCCTTTTCAAAGAAAAGTGCTGAACAAGCTTGGAGAGGTAAGGATTAGTGCCAATACGACGCTTCCCCCACATAAGAAAAAGTCTCTGAAAGCATAGACCTGTAACCCTTGATGGTAACAGGCTGGAGACCCCGAGAATCAAACAGATATACCAGAAACTCCGCAATCTGTGAAATCGAAGGATTGGCATAATCAACAGAGTGATCAGCACACCATCGACAGAAGACCTTCCATTTAGCTGCATAAGCTAAACCAGTGGAGTGCCTCCTTGAAGAAGAAATGCACTCCACTGCTCGTCTCGAAAAACCTCTACGGAGGAGACAGGACCTGACAAAAGATATGCGTGAAGGCACAATGAAGTCGGGTCGACGTGAAACCTCCTCGGGCGACCTTGACAAAGAAGGTCGCGACGTAGCGGGAGACGTGCCGGAACCGCCGCCATCAGCGAGCGGAGCTGATTGATCCACACCCGCTGAGGCGACAGGGGAGCGATCAGAATGATTCGACAACTGCAGGTTCGAATTTTGGCGAGAACCTGAGGAAGAATCGGAACCGGCGGGAAGGCGTAGCCGACTAGACCGTTCCAATCGAGTGACAGAGCGTCCACAGCAAAAGCCAGAGGATCTGGACACGGGGACACGAAAGTGTCCACCTGATGGTTCCAACGAGTCGCAAAGAGATCGATGTGGGGACGTCCCCAGAGATCGCAAAGCGACTGGAACACTGCCCTGTGAAGCATCCACTCGGTAGAAATAACCCTGCCCTGTCGGGACAGGGAGTCGGCTAGGACGTTCAGACGACCGGGAATGTGACGAACAACCACCCCGGCGTGAACCTCCTGAGCGAGCAGTAAAAGATCCCGAGCTAACTCGTACATCAGAAGCGAGTGCGTGCCGCCCTGGTTCCGAATGTAAGCAACCACTGTCGAAATTGTCGGATAGTAGAAGGACCTGGCGATTCGACAAGTGAGGGATCCACTGCCTGAAACTCAGAAGAAGAGCAAGAAGCTCCTTCTGGTTGATGTGTAGAGCTGCTTGATCCTGGTCCCACATCCCGTGTAGGGAAAGACCGAGAGGATCCAACGTCGCACCCCATCCGAGATCGCTGGCATCTGCCGTCAGAACGCGATCGGACGTGGGTAAGTCCAGCGGAACACCCTGCGTAATCCACTGAACATCTGTCCAGGGAAGAAGGTGAGGATACAGAGAGTCCGGAAACGGAAGCACCTGATCCAGAGAATCTACATTCGGTCTCCAACGACTGAGCAGAAAGTGTTGGAGAGGTCTGACACGCAGCCGACCTAGAGGAATGAGATCCGTCACCGAACCGCAGAGACCGATCAGCCGGAGAAAACTCCGAGCGGTCGCGGACCTGGACTGGGACAGAGTCAGAGCAAAAGCTGAGAGAATCACAGCCTTGGCCTGGGGAACAACCACCAAATTGAATTTGGTTTGGAAAGACATCCCCAGATGACAAAACGACTGAGAAGGGACCAGGTCCGACTTCTCCTCGTTGACTCTGAATCCTAGCGACGTGAGCAAGCTCAACAGAGTGGCGACATCCGATTCCAGTAAGGCAGCATTGGAATGCCTCTGGAGGATATCGTCCAGATATGCCGAAGTAGTCACCCTGGACTGTGTGCGATGGAACGCTATCACATGCGACATCAGTCTGGTGAACGCCCAAGGAGCCAGGTTGAGGCCGAAAGGCATGGCCTTGAACTGGTAAACTCGCCCCAGAAAAGCGAACCTGAGATACTTCCGTGACGCCCGATGCATCGGAACGTGGAAGTAAGCGTCTCGCAGGTCGATGCTGGCTGCGAAATCCGACCTGAAAGTCTCCATGCTGAACTTGGGAGCAATGATAGACTGGTTCAGGATGCTCAGATCGATAACCGGTCGGAGTCGGCCGTCCTTCTTCGGCACCAAGAACAGGCGGGAATAGAAACCCACTGACTGAACGTTCTTGACGACCTCGATTGCCCCCTTTGCCAGGAGATTGGCAATCTCCGTGGACAAAAGTTCCCGACGTAAAACGTCTGAAGGAACTGTGGTTGGAAGAGGCACCCTTGACAGAGTGGGGTGCCGTCGGAAGGATATGCGCAGCCCGGACCGAACAACATCTAACACCCATGGATCGGATGTGATGGTGGTCCAATGGTCTGCAAACTCTGCTATCCTTCCTCCAACCTGGGACGAGTCGAGGTGAGGACCTTCATTTCGAGCCCCGACGAGGTCCGCGAGAGGAGAAACCACCTCCTCTGCTAAATGAAGAATCCTGAGACTTCCCTCGATTCTGCCGACCCCTACCTTTACCCCGTGAGTAAGAAGCAGAGGCGGCGGCAGAAGGACCAGCCTTTTGCTTCACAGAGGAAGCAGAAGGGTACTTGTTAGGCTTGGAACGGCCCTTGCCTCCCCGAGAAGGCTGATCAAGCTGACGAAACGGCAGCTGATCTTTGGAATGACGTAGGACGTCATCCCGGACCGTCGACACGGAACCATGGAAAAGTTGCGGACCTGCCAAAGAAGCAGATCGAAGAGTAGCACGCTGCTCCTCGGGAAGGGATCGTCCTGTGTCCAGCACAGCGTCCCTTCGAACTAATTCCAAATTGGCCGTGTTACAGGCATGCGTGTGAGTAAGGTGCATAAGCGCCTTGGACAGCACACGCAAAGGAGCCTGTACCTCGTCAAACTTATCTGGAGGCAGATAAGCAGCCAAAGCTGAGACGACGTGATCTGAGAGAGAAAGCATGCCAAGCATCTCTCTAGATAAGCCCAACGTGGACTCCAGAGTCGTCATTGGAATGACGGCAGACTTGGGCTTGGAAAGCCCGAGGGAAGTGGAGTCCTGATCCAGAACCGTCAAAGTCTGGCAGACTGACGGATTGGCGGAATCATAGGAACGATAACGCACAGGAGGCAAAAAGGTGTCAACCCTGGTGAAGAACGAAGTCTTCAAAGCCTTGGAAATCAGCTTGGCATCCAATGCTGAAAAAGCTTCAACCACCTGTACCGACTGGCACGGTCGAAGGCGCCCAGAAGCAGGTTGCTCCATAGGCTGTTGGCGCGCGACCGATGATCGCGGCCAGGCTGACACTGTCGGCTGGTTAGCAGGTTTGAGCTCAGGCAGAAACCCAAACACAAAGTCAAGAGCCGCCCCCAAGTCCGAAGACTGCTGGCCCTCGACCTCAAGCATGTCGGACTCCTCCCCAGAGTCGGAAGACACATAGCCCATCGTGGGCAAACCAGCCGACGCCTCCCATGGTGTCAGGACACCAGAGGAATCGGAAACCGGCCTGTTTCCAATTCCGGGAGGCGGCGCCATAGGAGGCGCCTGGAAACCACCCATAGCCTCGCTGGAAGCAACAGGAAGGCTCTTTGAAAGAACCTGAGTGAGTAAGGAGAGGGCCTCCCTAAGCTCACTGCCTGTACCGACCGGTTCGACAGGGGAGCGAACCGGCAAAGTGGCTTCACCTCTGACCCTCTTAACCAGCGAAGGGTCACGATCCTCCAAAACACCCGACGCGGGATGACGGGCGGCAGCCGGAACATCTGAAGGCAGACGTGTATAGGGGTACAATGCACCCCGAGGATCAATATTGCGAGAACTCATGAGAGTCACCGCGGACCTCTGCGGGGCAGAAGGTCCAGGCTGCACAAAAGGAGTTGGTCCCCCAAAACTGGTCGTGTGACCAGAGTGAGTGGACGGAAACGCCACGGAGTTCATAGTGTTTCCACTACGAACAACCGAATCCAAAGACACAACTGTGGTACTCGACGGCGACGAGACCACAGCGATGGGCTCGGCCGGCAGCCCCTTCCGACTTCGCCGAGTTGAAGTCAGGGAAGGCTGGGGCCGATATCCCACGTCTACAGTATCGGACAGTTCTGCAGTCCCCTGCAGCGAAAAGCCGAGGCCGGCTGAAACAGACAACGAAGCAGACGGACCAGCAGCAGTAGTAGATACGTCGAGAGTTGTTGAGGCTGGTGAAATAATGGAGAGAGCACACCGGCTCGGCTCCGAAGGAGGAGTCACAACCCTAGTGACAGCCTCAGATGTCGACTGGAGGGGGACCGTAGTCCCGGAACCAGGCATCTCTACACCAGAACACTCAACGGCTCCCGCAGTATCCACCACAGGAAAAGACTGCACATCCCCCACGGAGGAGGAATAACTCTCACCAGACAAAGTCGGCTCGGGAGGCCCCGAACGACCACGTTCTCCTTTCCCGCGGGAGCGGGAGGCACGGCCACGAGAACGAACGACACGATTTACAGACGCCCAAAAGGTGGAAGACCATGTTCCACAGACACCACACGGCCGCTCGGCCGAACACCCATTACAGGAGGAACACGACGAATGTACATCGTCCACATGCTTAGGCAGCAGACACTGCCCACAAGGAATTGTCCTAGGCATGAGAGAGGTGAGAGGAGCAGAGAAGGTGAGATCAGAAAACAGAACACCCCCAAAGAGAGAAAGGTGACAGAAACAAAGACCCCAGACGGTCGACCGGGAACCACCCAACAGGAAGACTACTCTCAACAGAAAGAAGAAACACTGCAGGAGTGGTACCCCACTGACACCTAACTCTAACACAATTAGAAAAATTTGCAAAAAAAGCATGAACAATAATTGTGAAAAACTAAGTCCGAACCGCGTGGCCCGCGAAAATCGCGCGCGACCCGAGAGAGAGCAAATAAATATACATTATGGACATATAATAGAAAAAGGAGAATATAAAACACTGTTCCTGAGAATACAAAGGATACACTGTGGTATAATGAATCAGGAATCATCAAACATCGAGCTGGTGGAACACTGATAAGCGTGCAAAAACATCTCGACACGAAGCGGATTTCAAAAAGAATGAGTCTTTAGAGACGGTTTATGCGCACTGGCAACGGAAGTCGTGGAGTTGTACTTGGGAGAGAGCGTCCCGTACTGGGTCTGCGCCGGTTGCACTCGACCCAGTTTTGGCTTATTTTTATTGGTGCTTTTGCACCACTTTTCTTTCCCAACTTCCTTGGGAAAGACAAAAATAGAGAGTATTTTATCCGAGTTAGGGACTTCCACTGTAGTGCAAGCCTGTAGTAAACAATTGTGAGTAGGTTGATAAGAAATAAACTTAGCATATATTCTATTACATCTTGTTTGGCAGTGCTCCATGAGCTCTGTCAAACAAGATATAATAGATTACATGCCCATATTAGATGTACTGTGGCCAAATAGGTCTATAAACAATGTAAAACTGGGTCGAGTCAGGGTAATTTCTCGACAGGTTCCAAATTTTTGTATTCAATTAACAGGAGTTTACTCTATAACCTATATTCAATTAACAGGTCAAATTTGGAGGTATGGTAAATAGTTTTGTGTTGGAAAATTATATTTGATTAACAGGGTTATTCAGTTAAGAGATATCCAATTAAGTGGGCTCCACAGTATTACTAAGACGAGATGGTGCACTTTGAATAATTACATGGATAGGTGGTTGTCTGGCATGTGAACTGAGTCTGAATGTGATGTGCATACTCAAGAAGACTAACAAGCAACCCATTAGATAGCAAGCTCTCGGGCCACCAGTTTAATCCTTTCATATTCGGTATACAGCATCCTTAGGGAGAGCAGATTCAAGTTTGTTCAAATCAAGTTGTTCGATTCAAGTCCCCCTATGGAAGCCCAAATTTTAACTTGGCAAAATATGAAGAATAGTCAAAAAAATCTTCTCCAGAACCACCACTCAGAATCATTTGATCTTTGGTACATAACACCCTTAAGGCAGTCAGATTCAAGTTTGTTTAAAACAAGTCCTATGGGAGTCCAAATTTTAACTTGGTACACTTTGGGGAAAATATTTTACAAATGTTCTTCAGAATCACAAGTCAAAATCGTTTGATATTTGGAATACAACATCCTTGCAGGGGTGGAATTCAGGTTTGTTCAAATCAAGTCCCTTTGTTAACATTTGGGCCCACTATGAGAGCCCAAATTTTAACTTGGTGTAATATGAATGTCATGTTATAATATTCGTATTGGATACATGTTCTATTTTGGTGGTATTGAAAGTTCATAGTTCAGCAGGTCTTGGGTAGCGAAACGTTAAGTGTTTTCTAGTCAGAGTTGTATGGTCAAGCTCTTGGTATATGTATCAGGCTATTATAATCATGTAAAAACACGGTGAATCGTGTCTAAAGTGTGCAGGGTATTAAGACAGTTATAGTGTTAGATGTTAGAGCAGGTTGGGTATTCTTCATTATGTTGTGAGACTAGCAATAACATTTGTGGCTGGAGTGCAGCTGTGTTTTATGTCCCTTAAGGAGGACTTGCAGCTTTGTAGCCAGCCTTGGGTTGCAGATCAGAGGTTTGTGTAAGTCAATACTGCTACTTGGTATTAAATTAAAAGGTACATTTTTCAATCAAATAACTGTAATTTATTACATTTATTGCTCAGAAAAAGTTAGCAGTAATTATAATTCAGACATAATTTTGTGTAATATTTCAAAGCTTACTCAGGTATTGTGCCATATTTTGATACGTGATTTAACTTTTTGTAATTAATAGACTTCTGATTATTTTATTTATTGATGTTTAAGGAATAGACTTCTGATAAATTGTGCATTAAAGTACATGTTTAGCCTAAATGCATAGGTTATGTTGTACCTGTATTAGTACATGAATATTCTCAATTCTGTGATGCAAAAGTAATGTAATTATAGTTTTGAGATGTGGTTCCAGCACATCTGTAGATATGTATGTGATAATGCATATGCCTCTGTAATACTTTAACTTAGTGACTCTAACTCGTAATGCTATCTGTTTAAATCTCCAATTCGGCACAGTAGTAATAAATAGTTTTTAACCTTCAGGTTCCATTATGTGACATTATGTAGAGTACAACCATAAATCCAAGCAGAGCAGTGCTTCACAACAAATGTAGACTTATGGCATGACAAAAGTGATTATGTGTAGCTATTGAGCTATGTCGTGGTTCAGGTTTTGTGTTCAAAGAAAGCCCACCTGATACTTAATGTACTGTGATACTGGCTGTTCCAATATTTGCCATTTTTAATTACATGGGCTCTGTGCTGTTTGACAGTTTGCTAAGTACAGAGGATCGACAATGACTCTTCATATACCTGATTTTACCAGTGTTTTGTGTACATTCGTTCATGTACTGGCCAGTAGTTAGTTTTTGAATTCATATTTTGCACCTCATTTTGTTTGTTTCAAAATAATCGTTCAGAAATCACCATGTTTATTAAAGAGCATTTATTTTTAAAAGTAGTTTACTCATAATTTATAGGCAGAGTAACTTGCCAATCCGGTATGTCAAGAAGTTCATGACAATGAGAGGTATTCTTTTGATATTTGGTATACAGTAAAACTTGTCTTGAGAGACCACTGCCATGAGAGACCACCTGTCTTGAGAGACCACAGTGACCTTGTACCATTTGGTTGTTTTACTCTGTAATGGACCTGGCATGAGAGACCACCTGTTTTGGGAGACCGTTTTGCCTGGCAAAAAGGGTGGTCTCTCAAGACAGGTTCAACTGTACAACATTACCATTACTCCTAAAGTAAGGTTTGTTCAAAGCATTACAGTAAAACCTGTCTTGAGAGACCACTGTCTTGAGAGACCACCTGTCTTGAGAGACCACATATACCAGGCACTGATTGGTTTTACTCTATAATGGACCTGCTATGGGAGACCACCTGTCTTGAGAGGCCACTTGTTTTGAGAGACCACTGTGACCTGGTACCAACTTGTATTTTTATGCCATAATAGACCTGTCTTGAGAGAACGCCCCTTTGAAGACTGAAATCATGACAAAAACTTTTTACCTGTTCTGGAATTGGAAAATCCATTGTGGTTATACTAACATAATTAAAGGTATTAAAAGCTCTTAATTGGGATTCAATTGCTAACTCATTAAAGATTGAGATTTTTTCATATGACCCCTGTGAAAAGATTATTGCTGAATAAACAATTTCATACATACCTGAAATGTGACAGATAGGAATAAAAATAAATTTGTGTTGAAAATCTTTTTGTAACAAATTGAAATGGACTGTTATAAAAATTATAAAAATAAATTAGTGTTGAAAATCTTCAATGAAGATTTTCAACACTAATTTATTTTTATAATTGTTATAACAGTCCATTTCAATTTGTTACAAAAACTTAATAAAAAAGAACAACTACAAAGTAATTACAAAAATCTATTCTTCTCCATTTCTGAATTTTGTGGTTGGTTATTCACTGACTTGAGGAAACCTGAAACCTGTTATGAGAGACCACCTGTCTTGAGAGACCACTTTTGTGTGGGCCAAAGGGCGGTCTCTCAAGACAGGTTCTACTGTACGCTCAACTGTTTTGGGGGAAGAGGCACCCGATGAGTTTGAAATGTAACATAGAACCCAATGGAAGAATTTACTATTGGTTTATTTAAATCAATTCTACCCATAGGTGACAAGGTTGGTTGTGGTCAAGTTTAGTTAGATGTTAATAGGATTAACTTTTGTTCAAATGGGACCCACCAGGTTGTTTGGGACCCAGAGAGTGGTGACAGGAGGGGTCATTTGGGTAAATTATTTTCTTGCTTTAAAATGAGTTTTGAAGGATTTTAAGTGATTTTATACCAAAAAAGAGAAATTCAGCTGGTCCCCCACACACACACTGATTGGGGGTGTTAGACCTACAGGGTATTTTTTTTTGTTTGCTTTAAAATGATTTTTGAAGTATTAAGTGATATTTATGCAAAGCCCCCCACAATCGTCACCCTAATGATGGGGGGCGGGGGGGGGGGGGGAGAATCATTTAATAATTTTTTCTTGTAATGCAAAAAACAAATGAGAACAAAAAGAAAAGAAAGACACCAACCTCCCCTACCCCCCCCCCCCCCCCCCACCAAAAAAAAACAAAAAAAAACAAAAAAAAAAAACAATTCACTGTGCGCCACCTTCTACACATGAAACCCCCTCCTTTGCATCATTTGAGTGAGAACGTTTTTTGTACAAAATCACTTCAAATCCTTCAATACTCATTTTAAAGTAGAAAAATTCACCCAATAAGTCCTGCTCCCCATATCGGTGGTGGTGCCAGCATTCACTCGACAAGGAGGGGGAGGGTGCTGCATGACGGGGATCTATGGTATTCCCTGACAAGCCCACAATAAAGGAGGCAGTGTCCCCAACAGGTTGCTAAACCTCCCTGACAGGGTTGTAGCTCCCCAATCCCACGTGGCACTACCTCCGATCAGTATGGGTGAATACATTCTTTTTCTGCTATTTGAAATATTTGTGATGTAATGGGGTGATGTATTCTCAAAATTCTCAGGTCGTCATTCTTTGTCAACCCACCCGCCACACACATACACCAATCGATCAAAATTAAAGTTCTATGCATGGAGGTTCGATATCAACAGGGCTGTCACTAAAAGGGGTTTATAAGGGTGTGACACCCCCCCCCCCCCCCAACCCACCCTCTATTAATAAGTTTTCATGTCGGAACATTTTCGTCAAGAATGGAGTTAACTATATCAATTCTCTTGCTAGTACTAATGCACTTTCTGATAGAACTGGATTTGATACTTACCATACATACAGTTTGTCATGCAGATGGAGGTTTGTAGTACCCAACTCAGGCTGTTAGAGTGCCAGCATGATCATTTTGGAGTACTGCTATGGTACATGTTAATTGAATAAGTTGTATCATTAAAATTACATGTATATTTTATTTATTCACTAATACATTTTCCAAGAAGGCTTGACCTGTTTAATGATAATCAAAACTGACTAATATTCTTACTACATCATCAAGACATTGCTTTGACTATTTTAACCCTTTGAAGCCATGGGCCTGCTTTTCCCGCTCAGGATCATGGTATGTCATAATTAACTGGTTGAGTGCAAGAAGCCAATATCATGGCTCTGCTGAAAAGTGCTGAAAGCCACTTTAGTGGCTTTACAATGTAACTATTAGCTTGTCCTGTGCTCAGCCACAGAAAAAAAATGTTGATATAAAATTTTGTTGAAATTGATTGGAGAGTGCCTAATGGCACTCTCCAATAAACTTTAACAAAAACACTTATTTTTTAACAAAACCTTGCTAAACTAAGGCTCACTCTGCTGGTAGCATGGTATCTTTAAAAAAAATACTCACGTTTCAAATCCCCCTAGAAAAATTCAGCACTCGACCAGTTACGTAGAATAGTTGCTAAGTGAACGTGAGGGATAGGCCTATCAATATTTTCAACGTGTAGCCTCAAGGCTGCATGTTGAAAATACAAATTGGTCTACCCCGAAATAATGAATATGAACTCTTCCATTTGTTGCCATTGACCTGACATGGAGATACAACCAGGGCTCAAATGGTTTAGATCATGCGATAACAAATAATGTCTCCAACACTTTAGAGTTTTTTTTAACGCAGTAGTTGAACTTTGGCCATCTGTCTTGGCAAAATGATCGGCCATCACACCCGTGTCCAGAGGTGCTATTTGGGAACACTAAGGTCGATGTGCTCATTTGCTTGCTTGCATTGATTGACTGAGGGTGTGGAAGGCGCGATCGCATGCCTCAGAATCTAAGGATTAATTTGGTGATGTACTTCTGCTTGCCACATGGTGTCCCAAACATGTAGCATTCTCTATTAGCTGGGCAACAGGATAAACAGGTGGATTGCATTTTTCATTACTGCAGTCTGTTCTTGTATAGGACTGATTAAAGTGTCCTTCCTCAGAGAACATCTGTAACTATAATACGCAAATAAAACAATTCATAAGTGTTGTGTCTAACAAAAGTTATCGTCCTTGAAAAAAAAAATTGTTCCACACCTCCCCAGTTTCCCCTACACAATAAATAAAATTCAAATGAATGGGGCCATTTGGACCCAAAAGTGTTAAGATTTGGCCTCGATCAAATAAAAAATGTGTGATTTCCAGGAACATCCTGGTAATTAGAGGGAAGGTATTGGTTTGGGATATTTGGGGATGAGAAACACCATCAGAAACAATACCTAGTATATCAGAATAACGAGGGAAACATGAGTTTTATCAGCTATGGTTTGTGTTTGTTTTTAATTCTTATTTTTCTAAAATTACTTATATTAAAAATGTAAACAGCTGAATGTGAAACAAAAGCACGCCTTGAGACTGGAGTGATGGCCCAAGCAGTGAGAAAACTTGCAGCCAATCAAATTGTGCATATTCCAGAGAAGTCAAAAATAGAATTCATGGGATTCCACCCCCTTGTGATTGCTCAATCAATCGAGGTTCATTGAAGAAAACTGAGTAGCCACTTCAAGAGACCATAAGGCACCACTGTCAATAGGTGCAAATCCAAGATGAAATTGACAGATTCTGGGCCATTTTCGTCTATATATTGCAGTGTCTAAAAATTGCTGGGCCAGTCGGAACAACAAACACCAACTGTTCAACAACTTAATCTTAGTATCCTGGGCCAGGATAATGTTATTTCGCTTTTGATGCTTTATTTTTAATTACGACCAAAATGTGAGTGATCTAAGAAGTATTAACGTTAAGGTAAATGTGTCTGTTCCACTAATCTCTATACAACTGGATTGCTGGAATGCCAACAAAAATTGTCACAACCAGGAACGTGGCTAGAGGTTTCCAATTGGGGGGGGGGGGGGGGGAGATGTAGGGTAGTGAATTTCTGACTAGGTGGAGGGACTGGGAGGGGAACCCCCCTCCTGGTCCCTCCCCAAGTTGGAAATTCACTACCGAGAAAACTTTTGAAAATGAAGCCAGGAAAGGGGGCATAAAATTGATTCTAGTAACTGAAATGCCAACACATTTATGATAGGTATTCTTCTTGGAATTTAATATGTGCTAAACAAATGCCCAAGCTGAGAACTTTGAGTGATTCACACTGTCCCAACATTAAATCAGATCTTATGCAAAAACTTTGAACGATTCACACTGTCCCAACATTAAATCAGATCTTATGCAGGAATGATCAATTTTCGATGTTTCATCATTTTGTAACTGTGAATGATGGAATTAACTCAGGATAACGATTTTACATTATGTGATTTTCTTGAAGTGGGAATTTTTGCCAATTGCCAACCGAATTAGAATTTTGGGAAGTAAAGGAGACATCAGCATCACCAAAGAAGCTCTAAAATCCAGATAGATGAAATTTCCAACTACTCATGACTTGCCCTCCGAATTTTCAACTATTGGAAATTTTTGCCAGGATTTGGGGGGGGAGAACACACCACTGCATACACACCCTGCCACCACGCCCCTGGTCACAACTCAGCCTGCTTCCCAATACAGCACAAAGTCAATCAATGTGGTAATGCCTCCCATTAATGATGTTTGACAACATGGAAGCCATTACACTGTTTACAACCTAGCGAGTACAAAACCTAGTTACACACTATCACTTTCCAATCTCGGTACTTGTTTTTCTGTCAATAATAACTAAAATATGTCGGAATATTCAATTTGTTTTGCTGAAAGAAAGTGTACATCATCAACATATTTATTTTTCACAGCCATAAAAGTATATTCTTTTAAAGACAATCGGTGATTGCAAGGGGTTGGGAAATTGAAAATTTTAGAGCACATTTTTTGGTTGTGGAGCATTGTTTATTTTTACAATATCCAACCCTGCTACCTCCAAAATGGCTGTGATCGGGACACTTTTCTATATGTGGCTAATGAACATTTCAACAACCCAGTTGTATAGAGATCGGGGAGTCTGTCCATGCAGTCATTTGGAAAACCTCTGTTTGTGATAATTCGTTTGTCCATTCATGATCGAACATCAGTTGTGATCAAGCGTTTGTGAAGATGGCAGCCTCGTGTGCACCAATACTTTATCTTGTTCAAAACGTTTTTGTTCTACAATGTGGGTCTGAATGCTGAGATGTTGTAACATATTTAGAAGAATTCAGTACATCGATGAGTTACAGATAATTTATCTATCAAACGATGGATATTGTAAGACCTTTTCTATCAATTTATTTCTGATGAATCCAAGCTGTCAGGACATTTGTGTGGTTAGAATGTGTAAGTTTTGTAAAAACGTTGTGGGCAGTGGATATTGCAGTTGGGTTGTGTTTCCTCACACTCTAGGAATTGTCCGAATCCGCATCTGCAGACTGCTGCTATTGCATGGCTGGAAATAACCTGCAAACGATTGTTCTGGTAATGTGGGAGGTTACTTCAATTGTAAAATATGTCAATAAACTACAATTTATGGCAAAATAATGCAACATAAATACACAGAACAACTTGCGTGTGTGAAATAGTTAATCGATACGGCACGAGTGCCAGAGCAGAACGATAGAATGAGAGGCAGCAGGCCTCGAGTTTTATCCTTTTGTGATTGCACAGTCATGTCATTCTGTGTTTATTATATGCCTTCATGTCTATAAAAAACATGTATTAGAAGGCCACTCAGCAATTCATTTGACAACTATCCACAAAAAGAGCACATTTTATCGCCAACCAAATTTGCGAGGGGAACCTGTGTTACTATTTCGTCCCCCGAGTTCCAATATGTTCTATGTGCCTACTGGCACATAGAACACATTGGAACTCAGGGGACAATTTTCAGCTATCGCTAGCAACTCAAATAGTAATTGCATTACATGATTTGTAGAAAATTCCAGTGAAATTTCGCTTCTATTTAAACGTAGTAAGTCAACGATTTCCGTTCAGCACATATGTGCAGAACAAATTTTTATTTTCCGCATGTTTTCGTGTTGCTGTAGATGGGGATTGCATAGACCGTGCATGTAATAAATGCCATTTACATCTTAAGCGGTAGAGTGCTAAATTAATTTTGGTCATCAAAATTCGTTTACAAATCTTTGCCTTGCCACAATTTATGGGAGAGTGCCAATAAGCACTCTCCCATAAATTGTAACAAGGCAAAATCCTAACAGACTAAATAATTTCATTTCAAAGGTGATATGAAGAACAACCACAGAATATGAGGCCTTTAAGTTGTGGTTCCCGCACTTCAGAATAAAGCCCCAACATGGGCTTCCAGCACTCTACCAGTTAACAAAATTTTTACCCAAGTAATAAGACAAAATGCGGGCATGCATTAAATGCAGGAAAAACTCCATGAAGGATCATTGATTGATGGATGTCCTCCATACTTTACCTGAGTTGTGTTTTGTATATATAGCATAATTAAACATGCTTCAAGTCAACAAAGCTGATTTTTGTAAAGAAAACTATCACCTTCGGCAGTCTGATAACATTCTTGCTTTGCACTGTTTTGTGTCGGAGCATTTCATTCATGTAATAACATCACCCAGACACGTAACGTCCAATCAGATGCATTCTTGCATACATTCTTATGCATAATCTGGGTTGTATGTGTATGTTTGTAGCGCATTTTACAATGTCTGTACTGTAAAGCATAACATTGAATATGCACAGCAAACATGGTATAAATAGCAACAACTAACACATGATCACACCAAGGCGAGATCATGCATTCATTGCTGCAATGTATTTGGTGTAAAGTCTGTAAAGGTTCTGTTCCACAGTTTCACACTTTTGCACAGGGGTAAAATTCTAAACTGAGGATATGTGTTGAAAGTTTATTTTTAGTATCAGATATATGATAGCATTAGTCTATTTGTTGAATAAATGAATTTAAAGTTTTGGACGATGAGTTGGAGCCTGATCATCAGAGGTAAATTATTCTTGAAATTGTGGGAAATAGTGGCTTTGGAAAAATTGCTATTTTTTTTAGATGTCACTTTGTTTTGTTCAGAGGCGTGTAACTGAAAAATGAAATGAAAACATATAATTTTTTTCACAATTCAGAAATAGGGGATTACATGCTCCAGGGGTAGGGAGGTCTCGGAAGTGGGAAAATTTTGCTATTGTACATGTAGCTTCTCGATGGCTGAAAATGGCTGGTTTTGACTTTTTTCCATGCAGTTGTCTAGAGGATGGCTTGCATTTGACAGTGGGTTATTCCCACTGACACAAAGCTTATTTGTTTATACTTACCCCTTTACCTAACGAATCGCCCGCATAATTTACAAATTGAGCACCTGAAATTTTTTTTTAAAAGTTTCAACAAAACCATACCATGTGACTCCTTACTGGAATGAGCTTGTCGTGATCTTCCAATGAGGGGTCTCATGATATGGTTTGGTTGAAATTTTTTGAAAAATTTAGAAAAAAATGCCAATTTAAATAATAAATTTTGATATCCTGTGTGTTGGGTAAGGAGTTAACCTGATGGTGTGGTGTTTAGTGGATTTAGAAAATGTAATGCATGTCCTAGGGCAGATAACTAACTTTGACAATATTTGAATTTGAAGAGAGGGTATAGCATGCCATTTTTGAAAATGCCTGGTAAACTATGGAGTGGAACCTGAAATGAAAATAGCATGGCTTGCGAAGTTAAAATAGAGAAGATGGAATGGATTATCATCATGTTATATAGCATAATTTGCTAATGGGGTACAATGGTAGCTCTTTAGTTCTTGGCCTGGCCGACTATTGTGACCCCTGCACGTGAGTTTGACAACATGTGTTGTGATTTCAAACAGGATACTAAACACGAGGCCCCAGGGGGCCTGAGGGCGCTCACCTGACAAGGTAGACTAAATATTAACCCAGGAAATCGATTTCAACAAGTTGCATCTGCCCCTCCTAAGAAAAGCTTCTACCAAATATCCAAACATTCTGACCAGTGGATCTAAAAAAAAAGAAGATTTTTAAAGAATATTCCTCATATTGAACTAAGTTATAATTCGGGCTCCCAAAGGGAGCCCAGATATGAACCCAGGGACGTGGCTTTAACAAACTTGAATCTCACCCCTCTAAGGATGCTGCACACCAAATATCAAAACATTCCGACTGCTGGATCTGAAGAAGATTTTTTAAGAAAATTCCTCATTTTGAACTAAGTTACAATTCGAGCTCCCACAGTCAGCCCAAATATGGACCTAGGGACATGGCCTGAATAAACTTGAATCTCACCCCCCTAAAGATGTTGCACACCAAATATCAAAATATTCCGACTGCTGGATCTGAAGAAGAAGATTTTTAATGAAAATTCCTCATTTTGAACTAAGTTATAATTCAGGCTCCCACAGCGAGCCCAAATATGAACCCAGGGACTTGGTTTGAACAAACTTGAATTTCACCCCCTAAAAGATTCTTATTGGCAGATGTGAAGAAGAAGATTTTTAAAGAATATTCCTCATACTGCACTAATTTAAACATTTGGGCTCCCATAGATAGCCCAAATATGGACCCAGGGATTTGATTTCAATAAACATGTGAAACAATCTTCCAAAGATGTTAAAAGTGAAATTTGAAAGCTTTTGGAGCAGTGGTTTGGGAGAAAAGTAGTCTTAAATGTTTTTCCCATTACCCACAGTGTTAAAAAATGCTGACTCAGCACTTTTTCAAAGTCCCCAAAAAGTACCCCATGATAAAACCGATAGCAATTTTTTTTCACCATTCCATTCTGTTGGTCCTAAGAAAGCTTCACACCAAATAAGAATTCTCAGTGCTGTGTAGTTTTGGAGATATGGGCGTTTTAATTTTTTTCTATTTTTAGCTCCTGCGGTTCCCATGGGGTGAGGGGAAAAACATTTGGGCATAAATTAAGTACTTATGACCCAATAAGCCCTCATATCAAATTTGGTTCAAATCTGCCTCTCGCTTTGGAAAATAGAAATTTAGGGCGGGGCAAAAATTCTTGCCCCTCCAATAACGAAGGTAAGAATAGCTCCTCGAACTTCTCTTGAACAAATCTGAGTCTACACCTCAAAAAGAAGCTGCACACCAAATATCAAGTCTCTGCTACTGCTGGTTCATGAGAAGAAGATTTTTTAAGATTTAGGCTCACTTTGTGGGCATGGCCCTACCAAGGGGCGGGTCAACTTGATTTGAACAAATTTGAATTGACATGTGATAGGAAACATGCACACCAGATTTGGTTCAATTTGGTTGAGTAGTTTGTGAAAAGAAGTCGATAATGTAAAGTTAACGTCGGAGGGATGGATGGACGGACGGAAAGTGATTAGTAAAGCTCCCCTTGAGCTTCGCTCAGGTGAACTAAAAACTACATCACATGTACACTTACCAGCATGTTCACAGAACAGTTTATGTGTTTCCTTCATTTTAGCTGTATTAAATTTGATTGTCATCATACGCCCACAAGCCGTTATGTTTGGATCCAGACAATTAAGCACTTCTGACACGAAAGTAGTCCTGAAAATACCACAAGTTTTTACCTTATGTTTTGTTACTCAGAGAAACAACAGGAAACGAGAGAGAAAAATAAAGCTATGAGATTGAAGATGCATACATATTACGGCTACAGTGAAGTGATCTGAGTCGTATTGCATCGAGTTGAGGTCAGATTGCCGATCAAACGACCTGTCTGCAGCAGCACATTTGATTGGGTGATCTGATCTCCTCAACTCGATACACTTACTTATTTGAGGTCAGATTGCCGAGTCAAACAAGCTGACACAGGCGGCAACTTTGATCCGGTGATCTGACCTATTCAATGAGACATGATGCGACAACCCAGATCACTTCACTGTAATAATAAAAGGTTTATTATATGGCTTCTAGTTCAACATCTCAGGTCATTGCTAGCATTAACAATTCTCCCAGCCTTTTTTTTGGTAAATTAGATTGAAGTAAAAAAGAACTATTTTTGTTCACACTTATTTTTGTAACAGGTGCACACTTCCAGGGAATTCTCTGATGCGCATGAATACAATAAAATAAATATGAATACGATAAAAAAAACCCTGGGCCACTGTTCAAGCCCACCCATTCCAGCCCACCCATTCCAGCTCAGAGTCTCGGCGACTGGAACAGCTAATTATGTGAATTCAAATGCACCCATAAATAGTCTGTCATACTGTAGTGATATGGAATTGTAGTCCACACTGTGGATTTTCTTAGGACCAGGAAAAGATTGTCAAACAGTAGTGATATTTAGCGGTTAAATTACATAGTCATATAATAAAAGAAATTATTGTTTAACTGTTTAAGCTTTTGGAACTTTTGATATGTCACAGTAAGTTTACAGAATTGCTGGTAGCAAAAACCAAACCTAATGAATTAGATTCAGAATGAAACATAAGGGCCTCAAATTTGACAGTGAACCAGAATCGATTTTTGCAAATGATTCTACTAAGGAAAACAATGAGAATCAACTTTGATTCTCGGAAACTGTTAATTTAATTCAGGTCATAGATTCTGAAAACGTCCTTAAAGGCCTCAAGAACCCTACCTATTTTTTTTCTCTCATAATAAGGTACCATAACACTTTTATCTTAGCTGTGGCATCTATAGTCATGTCTTGGCTATCTGCACAAACAGCCAAGATTTCACCAGAAACCACTGTCAACATACTGTAATGATCATCAGCAAGACCACAAAAAAGCTTGTACCATTAAGTTTGAAAATGCATTCTATGTGGAACATAAGACAAGAAATTCACCAAAATTGGAACTATGCTTAATGATTCAACTCTAGTAAATATATAAATACAAGGTTCATTTTTACCCTGGAATACGTACTGGTTGCACCCAGAAAGACATAACAGTGCTCTCAAATTCAAAATTATTTAAGAATTGAAAATCAATTCTCGCAGCAGGTGTTTGTGAGAAGCAAAACTGACTCTTGTGAATCAGGATAAATTGTAAGGCATGAACATGATTATCAATTTTGGTAAAAGTAGGAACCTCTTATTTTAGATGAAATCAAATCCCAAATCAAATCAAGCTCAAGATTTCAAATTGAATCTGGACGCATCTCAAACTGTAGATATTGCACCTTCTTCAAACCATAAATAGTGTCAGTCTCCACCAGTCCTGGAAATGAGATGGGTGCGAATGCAATTGCTCTCGTCAGCACCTGTGTCTTCTATTTTCCGGGAGCTAAAAAATGCACTTGTCGAAAAATGTTGTGGAGCACTAATATACTGAGAGGGCATATAAATGTGTTTTGTTTTGAGAAAGCACTCTGTGGCCAGTGGCAAGTTTTACTGTCATAATTCAGAAATTCCTTATACATTTAACTCCTTGAACCCGAGCAGCTGCTTTCCTGGCCAGGAACATGATACATCATAATGTCATTAAATAGGATGGATGTTCAGTAAATGTGTGGGGAAGACCAATCAATATTTTCAACGTGCAGCCCTGAGGCTGCACATTGAAATTATTGATTGGTCTACCCCAAATAATGAATAAGGACTCTTCTAATTGCTGCCATTGAACTGGCGTGGAATATACCACTCAAGTTCAGAGGGTTAAGGTTTCTGGTGTTCAGTGATACTATTCCCTCTAAATTTCATATACTCACATTTTACGGGTGCAATTTACTCCTGTCTCTGATTTTATGGGAGCTTAAAACTGCACCTGTCAATTTTGTTCATTTCCAGCTCTGCTCCACTTAGGTATTGTATGCAATTGTGGCTTGTCAATTTTGGCAAATCAATAAAAATGCAGAATGGAATACATAACAGAATCAAAGTAGTTTCAGAAGTGGGACCTCCTTGAACTCTTCTATCATCAAGTCTCCTGTACAAGAAATTTGCTTGGATTTTGTGAAAATTTCCAAATTGGTGCTACTCAGATCAAATTGAATTGAATGATCAGGGCGATTTTGAATCGAACTTCAAAGATGTGCAGGGCAGATTCAAATGATTGATGAGCATCTCTTATCTAGTTTCAAACATACAATTGTTTAAGTCGTTTTGTTTAGTGGACATCACACTGTAACAGGGGGTGGGGTGAACTACTCCCCAGGGGCTAGAACCCTGACCGAAATCTCCCTACTGTTCTTAAGTTTCGTGAGGATCTGGGTCAACTAGCAAACCAAGGATAAAATATAACTCAACTCTAGATGTAGAATAATCATTAAGCTATTTGATGTGGTCTGGATGAATTCACAATAAAATAGGAAAACAATTTATACATGGTTATTAAGAAGCCAAAAATAGTATGATATGAAATGGACATGATTGTGAATGAATGGTCAAAAACCATGGGCCAACTACACTTTTTACCCAAAAGAGGTTTAAAATTCCACTCAACAAGACAAAAAACTGAATGGATCCCACAGAACTCGGACCTGGAGAGAACCATTGACAGAAACATTAATTCTCACCAGGACGGAGATGAACGGGTTCAAAAATGACGGTACCCATTATGGTTAACCTTTTACAGGTTACAAAGTGTCCCCATAAGACAATGTAAGATAAGATAATGTACCGATAATTTCCCCGGTAACATTTAAGTTCATGTGGCAGCCAAGTTTGTGTCAAGAAGGGAATAGATATTCCAATCATGGGAACTTTCACACTGACATATATAAAGTACATGTTAACTGCATGATACAAACTTTGATAAATTGCAATATCGCTCATTAGTTGTTGCTATTTATTTTGGCAGAAATTTTGTTCGGATGTGAATGGCATGTCAGTCCATTTATTTGTGGATGCAGTGCGAAACCTTTGTGTCAAGTTAGTTCCTAAGGATTTCAAGTTTGATTGATACACCTTGCGCAATTAGGAATTGAATTTATGTTGTACTATTTTATCATAACCTCTAGTTTGTTGGCAAATTTTACAACTGAATGAATGAATGATTTATTTGCCATATACAGTACATATACAATATAACAGTGGAAAGAAAATACAGTTACAAAATTTATTTATTTATTTTTATACATATAGTTTGCAGTTTATTGTCACCCTATTGTATATGGAATGTATGGCTGGGAAGAGGCATAGCTACAACGGCTGTCTTCCTGTCAATTCCCACATGGGTAAGCAACATGCACCAGCCTGAGAATTCCGACAGTCATCATTCAAGATGCTTTCTAAAGTACGGAGCCATCTCCGTCGGTATTCAAGTGCCTTATTTTAGAAACGAATACCACAACAGACCCTTCAAGATATAGTTAATTTTGTTGTCTTTCCCATTCCCAGTTTTTCGCAAGTGTTGGGTCTGTATCCCAATAAGTTCTTGGTATAAGCTGGGATACTTAACCTGGTATATGATAATGACAGCTCGTAATGAGCTTGCCGTGGGCTTAGAAGGACACGCGGGAAGGGACACGAGTGACGTAAACATCTATGATTAACTTAGATATGTAAATATTAGGTCTCATAGGGGGTCAAGTTGTGGGATATGAGATTCAGTTTGTGAAGACAAAGACTAAGGTAGTCAGTGATTATAAGTACCAAAGCCGGAGGAAAGTCGATTATAAAGGCACTGGCCACGGCTCTCAGTTGAAGAGCTCAAGTGAACACATTATCATAATTCCGTGAACCTGCATGCGTGTACCCAGTTTATCTTGCGGTAACACAGGGCTACGCCCACCATTTGTGGATATCACATTACGAGAGCACAATCGTTACAATGCGGGTTGGTACAATGTACAGTTTGATTATAAGTATCAATCAGCATTGAGATTACTGCTTTCTTAAATAGGTTCCTATTTGTTATGGATCGTATTTCAGCATCTAGCTCATTCCACATTTTAGGGAATAAATTGTTTGGCAGCTGGGAATGTGCTTTTGTCCTTGCTCTACCAATTTTCAGTAAGTCAGATTGTCTTGTCTCCATACCCGATAGATTAGTATTCCTTTCGAAAAATGACTGAAAACAAGGAGGAAGGTTATTATTGTACCAGACATGCGTGAATAACAACGTGTGAAGGGTATGAAGATCTTTTACTTTCAATATTTTACATTTTAAAAATAAAGGATCTGTGTGACTGTTATATTTTTTATTATTGATTATGCGAACTGCTCTCTTTTGCAATAGAAACAATTTATTAATATGAGTTGAGTGACCCCATATTTGAATTCCATATAAAAGATGACTGTGTACGGAAGAATGTTTTTAACTTTATTTATTGAGTAAATTGCTCGAGCAATTTTAGAGCACACCATAGATATATGAATTTTGTAGTTTAATTTGTCATCAATACATACTCCCAAAAAACGGACTGAGCTATTTGTGCCAGAGGACCTGTAAACCTTCTCTATTGGCTTACCGTCAATTGTTAATGGTCTGTGGTTATCAGTGTTAGGATATTTTGAGTTTAACTCGATAAATTTACTTTTTTTGGCATTTAATAATAAGCGATTAGCTCTGCACCACGTATCAACTTTATTTAGTTCAAGGTTTACCGTATTGTGCAGTGTACTGGCATCTATGCCTGATTTGTACGCTGAAGTGTCGTCGGCGAATGAGAGAACATTAAGCGATGTTGCTTGGGAGAGATCATTTACATATATCAGAAATAGGAGGGGCCCAAGGATCAAACCTTGGGGAACTCCACAGTCGACGTACGCCTTTGATGACTTTTTTCTAGAGTATTCGACAAACTGAACTCTATCGGTCAGATAGCTACGAAACCAGCTATTACCTATACCTCTAATGCCATAAAACTCTAATTTTGTTAACAAAATGGTGTGGTTTATGGTGTCAAAAGCTTTTGATAGATCTAAAAACACGGCTAAGGTACTATTTTTCAAGGTGGTATTATTTTCCTCAGATACATGTTTCAGAAACTGTAATATAGGGTATATCGTTCTATAACCTTTTCTGAAACCATATTGATGATCATATAGAGCATCATGCAGATTGAGAAAATTAATTAGTCTGGCGTACATGACCTTTTCCAGAATTTTGGAGAAGACTGGAAGTATACTAATTGGTCTATAATTATTAAGGCTCCCGTTGTCATCCGACTTAAATATAGGTATTACCTTGGCAATTTTCATTCCGCTAGGGACAATACCACTTTTAAATGATTTGTTTATAATATATGATAAAGGAAAAGCAATTTCACCTATTGTTTGTTTTATTAACCATGTTGATAGACCATCACAGTCCTTGGTTCATTTAGATTTAAGTCTATTTGCGATACAGATAATTTCACCGGGAGTTGTTGGTTCAATGAAAAAACTATCAGGAAAATTGCCGGACAAAAAGCTTGTGTGAGATGTATCAGAAACAGGAATGAGGTCACTGGTGGAAGACCCAATAGAAGAAAAGAACTTGTTGAACGCATTAGCTATTTCATTGGGATCTGAAACTTCAGTATCATGAATGATAAAGGTTTCTGTAAGTTAAAAATTTTACTAGGTTTTTTCATTACATCATTTAGGATTTGCCATGTTTTTTTAATATTATTTTCACTTTCGGCCAGGAGGTTTTTATAATACAAGTCTTTATTCTTTCTTTTAGTTGTATTAAACAATTGGCAGTATTGTTTGAAGTTAATTTTGTTTTCGGTAGATGGATTTTTTAATTGCTTATTATAAAGCATGTGTTTATATAGGGATGACTGTAATAGACCATTAGTCATCCAGAGTTGTTTCTTTATATATTTTTTATTCAGTTTGATTTGCTTCAAAGGAAAGACTTCCTTAAATACCTGCATATAAGAGTGTATAAAACCATCGTAGACTTCATCCATACTAGTGGATTCGAGAACATTCGTATACTCTATTTGTGAAAGTTTCTCTCTAAATAGCAGTATATTCTCTGGGAAGATATTTCTTTTAAATTCTGTTCTATTCTCTTGACCTGCTTTTAGTTCTAGGTCTAATAAGAATGTTCCGAAGTGATCAGTAATGTCTGTAATAAGTATGCCAGATTCAATGGTAGGCGAGATGTTATTAGAGTAAATATGGTCAATTAAGGAGGCTGAGTGATCTGTAACTCTTGTTGGCTTCGTTATAGTTGGCAGAAAGCCTTGACTAAATATCATATCAATGAAGTCGTCGGTTTGTTTATGTGTTGATATTTTAAGTAAATCAATATTCAGGTCACCAATAAGGAAGCATTGTTTATTTTCGTCATTTACCAAATTTATTATCTCTGTGATTTTGTTCACGAAGATTTCTAGGTCGGCTTTGGGTTGAGTATTTGGTCGATAGACAACGCCAACTATTGTCGTAGGCCTGTGTTTTTTAGATATTTCAACAAAAAGAGTCTCACAAACATGCTGAATAAATGCTGTCAAATCAGTCCTTATTTTAAAATTTATATCTTCCTTAATGTAGAGACCAACCCCTCCCCTGCCATCATCATCTCTTCCATTACTTACTATGTCGTGGTATCCATTGAGCTTAAATGATACATTATCCTGTATTTTGAAAACCTCTGTTAGTCCTATAATGTCAAAAACATTTTCTTTATTCTGCAAACTAAGTAGAAAGTTATTAAATTCATCCCAATGTGCATTTAAACTTCTGATGTTTAAACTTAAAATTGCCAAAGAATTGTTCAAGCCTGCATAATTCATTTGGCATATAGTATTTGCAGTTAACGGATATTTGAGTTAAAAGGAGATTCTGAATCATCAGTTATTGACTGTGTTTTCATGTTATACTTATGAGTAAAATTGAAGTCTTCACATGTTCGAATCTCATCCAGACTTATGTTACCCGCCATCGTAAGTGGAGGCCAAGACTCCCAATACCGACCAGAAAAGGGTATCAAATTTATTGTAAATAATATTGATGTAACACCACATAACCTAAATGATCGTTCACAGGTTGTTTCCAGGCCTGAATTAAGAAGCTGTTGAATGGTGCAAGAAAGTTGTGTTACTGCAATGTTTTCACAACGTTTCTACATCGTCAAGTAAAAAGTAATTGTTAACCGTTATGAGCCTAATTCTGACTCAAGTTGACCATTTTTACTGCAATAAAATAAGTGCCCCAACATGCTGTTTCTGGAGAAATGTGCAAGCTACATTCTACGTACACTGGCCGATGTTTCTAGGTATGCAGCCACGATTTGCCCAGAAACAGTTGCATTGTCAGCACAAGGTGTCTACGTCAAGTAAGAGGTTGTTAAATGTAAGATCGTTGTGTTGCCTGCAATGTTTCAACAGGGTGAGTACAATCTAAGTTAAGTAAGATGTTGCTAAATGGATGTATCACAATAATGCTTTCATGCCGTTGCTACAATGTTAAGTAAGAAGCTGTTAACCCGATATTTATTTCCACTGTAATAAAAAACGTAGTTACAACCTCAATGGGAGCCCCGAGTTGTACTGTCAGTCAATGTTACAGTCACAAAAATGAAATGTTTCCACAACGTTGTTGCAACCACAATGTGCTAGCTGGGTGCCGTGGTCCTGGGAATTTTAATGAAAGTGTCAATGACACTGTAGCTTAACTTATCTGTGTGTTGTGTTTGATGAAAAGGATAATGTTCAATGTTTATGAAAGGATTATGAAATAAGACAAGAATTGTAATAATTGGGAATATGTTCATTTCTGTTCCCTGTATGCTTCGTTTTCAATAAAAACAATATGCGGTGTAGACTGTTCTACAGAACTGAGGGGTGGGTTAATGTGGTCCTCACAGTTAATTATGTGGCCCTTACAGTTAACGTATGTCAACGAAAGTTACCAAGTTACAGTGAAATTATTCCGAAATGAATCCTCCTATCAAGTTACAATGAAATCCCTTCATAAATACGGCCTGCAGACTGTGCTAAAGGTTTTTGGGCTTCGGGCCTGTGTAGCCAGCACGGTTGATCGATCACAAGCAAAAGCGAATGTCCTCATCTAGACATTATACCGAGTCATCCTACCAAGTTACAATGAAATCCCTTCATAAATACGACCTGTAATCTGTGCTAAACTTTTGGGGTTTTGGGCTCGGGCAGCCGTCATGGTTGAATGATGGCGACCAAAAGGTGACGTTCTCTGTGGGCATTATCCGGGGTCATCCTACCAAATTACAATGAAATACCTTCATAAATATGACCTGTAGACTGTAATAAAGGTTTTCAGGTTCGGGCCCCTGCAGCTGTCACAGTTGACCAATCACAACCAAAAGGGGACGTTAACATAGACATTATATGGAGTCAACCTACCAAGTTACAATGAAATCACTCCATAAATATTACCTGTAGACTGTGCTAAAGGTTTTCATGTTTTGGGCTCGGTCAGTCGTCACGGTTGACAGATCACGACCAAATGGGGAAGTTCTCATCTAGACATCATACGTAGCCATCCTACCAAGTTACAATGAAATCCCTCCATATTAAATATGACCTGCAGACTGTGCTAAAAGTTTTTGGGTTTCGGGCTTGTGCAGCCATCACTGTTGACAGATCATGACCAAAAGGGGCTGTTCTCATCTAGACATTATACAGAGGCATCCTACCAAGTTACAATGAAATCCCTTCATAAAATCGACATGTAGACTGTGCTAATGGTTTTCGGGTTTTGGGCTCGGGCAGCCATACCGGTTGACCGATCGCGACCAAAAGTGAACGTTCTCATCTAGACATGACCCCAAACCTGCATATGAAATTTTGTGACAATCAGACAAGAACTACGGGTTGTAGCCTGTGCTAAAGGAAAATGTGAACAGACTCACAGACTAACATACTTCCACATGTGTAATGGCAATAGCTTATCTTGACTTTGTCAAGTTAAGCTAAAAATGAACCAGTATGCAAGTCACTCTGTTGTTGGAATAATTGCGAAATGGGCAACCTCAAATATTTGGAGTGATGACCTCAGATGGTAACAAATGCTACTGAGATGTAAACAAAGAAAAAACAATGTGAGGTCTCATCCAATCAGAGGGTGAAGATTTTAGTATTATTGGAATATTGTGCCATTATTGCCAGATGGTAATCTCACAATAAAAAATGAGGCAATAATCTAGTCTTATGACAATAAAATTCTTGCACTCTATACACTGTTGCTTCCTCACAAGAAAAACACATTTTTAGAAATGTTTCCGGGAAATCCCCCAAAATTACTACAAACAAAAATATCTGTCTTCACATTTTAAGCCATCTCTACACTGTCGGATACTCATGCAGGAACTCACAATTTGCGGCTGTAATGGTATGGAACAGTCTAGCCCTTATATAGCTTATCACATGTTCAGATTCAATCATCTGGAATATTTCAGTTGGTTCAAAAAGTGAACCACAGGTTTGCTTTTCTGGCCAAATGAAATATTCCAGACAACTGAATGTAAGAAACACCATAAATGATTGTAGGACAAAACCCCCTCGGACAAAACCCCCTTGGACAAAACACCATCGGATAAAACACCCTTAGGACAAAACCCTTAGGACAAAACACCCTCTTGATGAAGCACTTTTGGACAAAACATCCTCAATTATGTATGATATTTTTTTTTCAATTTTTTTTTTTCAAATTTGTATAATTTTTTAAATTTTAAATTAAAATTTATGTGTTTTTAGCTGTTATCGAGATTGAATATACTCTCTTTCTTGGCTGGCCGGTTTTCAGGTTACGTTCAGTAAAGGATTAATATTCTGGAAGTTTTTCCCGCTTTTGTTGGGTAATGGGTTACTTCAATTGTATATGAATGTGCTTATGCTATCGAGGTGCTATATATATATATTTGTTTCTTTTTTATTTATCTGTTTTACTATTAAAATAAAATAAAAAAAAAAATCAGTGAGGTGAAATTGTCTGAGCTGTGAAGTCCATCAAATCAAAAACAATTTAGAGAATTTTAATGTCATACATATACAGCTTATTAATTCTAAACTCTTTCACTGTTTTTGTTCGTTTTTAACATATGTTATTATTATGGCGAGGGTGTTTTGTCCGGAGGGTTTTTTATCCTAAGGGTGTTTTGTCCATGTTACCAACCTCATCAAGGGTGTTTTGTCCAGGTTGCAATTTTTTAGGGTGTTTTGTTCTAAGGGTGTTTTGTCCAGATAGTAAACATTCATTTTCTGTGAATCGGCACAAGAAATGTTTCTCAATTGAGACTTGTTTTGACCAAATCTTTAACGACTTTACCAATACAGTGGAGCCTACTTAATTGGATATCTCTTAACTGAATAACCATGTTAATTAAATATAATTTCCAAACACAAAACCATTTACCATACCACTAGTACAAATTTGACGTGTTAAATGAATATAGGTTATAGAGTAAACTCCTGTTAATTGAATATAAAATCTTGTAACCTGTAAGAAATTACCTGGACTCTCCCCAGTTTTCCTTTGTTTATAGACCTACTTGGCCTGAGTACATCCAATACAGGCATTTAATCTATTGTATCTTGTTTGACAGAGCTCATAGAGCTCTGTCAAACAAGATATAATAGAATAAATGCTAAGTTTATCTCTAGAATACAGGAAAGTGATACAATCAATGTTATTTGAATACTCCTGTTAATTGAATAATTTTCATTGGCAAAGTGGCTATTCAATTAACAGGGTTCCACTGTACTATTAGATACATTTGCAGGGTTCAATTTGACCGGATTCGCATCACAGTTTGCGACGAACAAGCACATTTGGTCACTTGCGATCGACTTCACAAAAGTGAGTAGCATATTTATGAATCACGTTGTGATTATCGGACACTGTTAAATGTGAATCATTTTTTCATCTACTCATCATTTGTAACCACACTTCACAGGCACTTCTGCAAATGATACTTAGTCAGGAGGAATTTCCAGGAAATGGGGGTGAAGGTGGAAATGTAGTACAGACTTTTTTTGTTGATTGATATGAGTTGATATACATCTAAGGTTGAAATTTCCGGAGGGTGTGCTAAAATTCGTCTGGTGCTATTTTTAGAAATCCAAGATGGCCACCACCACACCCAAAAATCGTTAAATAGACCATAACTCCCGAACTACTTATCGTAGACACAGTTTTTTGTTCTATACCCAGGTTTTCGATTACGAGGAATCCATTGATAGTGATGCTAATGAGATTAGGTGACTCTGATGTCGGCAAAATCCAATATGGCCGTCATCATGATCCAGTTTTCATGGAATTGAACACAGAATAAGTATTTTCGATTGACAATTTACCACTTATCTTTGATGTTCACTGAATCCCAATCAGGCATTGCATAAATTGAAAAAATGTGACAAACATTATCCCCAATATACTTCAATTCACTTTAATATTGTCTTCTCATTTCAGGTTTTGCGAAATTGAATATCGGTATGGATAGTGAAAGACATTAAGAGAACCTGAAATTCCAAATGGCCACTCCGTGCGAAAAATGCTTCTTCCACAAACTATATTCATGTGGAAAAAAGAAAGAGAAACTTCAAAATGGTTATCGTGCTCGCATATTGACTATAATCAGCTGCAGTAAACAACTGACTGACAATTATCATCAGCTGTTAGAGACTCTGCTAGCATCTGAACCAGATAACCCCTGCATCAGAGTTCATAAATCATGTGTATCTCGGTATACATCATCTACCAATGTCAAGGCGCATGTTGCACATATACGAAAGTTGGAAAGCAATAGTGAAGACGATGAACAGAGTGCACCAAAACGGCTGCGATCGAATTCGGGTGATCAGTTTGATTTCAAAAAGCACTGTCTGTTTTGTCCAACAGTAACTGTTTGTCATCTCACAGAGTACGATAGCAAGATTCCTACAGACAGATGCAAAAGAGCATTTCTGATAAGGAGCAGCATAAAAGCAAATGGACAGGAGTATAGGCAGTATATTTTAGATATTTGCCAAAAGAGGGATGACAAGTGAGGTCAGATTGTGCGCGAAAGGGTGATGACTGCAGTGGCCGATCTGCATGCTGCGGATGCACGTTGTCATGAAACGTGCAGAGCCAACTTCATTTCTGCCCGCCATGTTCAGTTCAGAGGTAGTGCAAGTAGTACATCCTCAGATGATCCTCCATTCCTGACTCTGTGCAAGAAAATGGAGGAAGATCGTCAGAAAATATGGAGCTCAATATAGAGCTATTTGGTTTTTATGTGGACGAAGGTGGTTGTTCTATGTCTCGCAAAACCTTGTTCAAAAAGTGAGCAGAGCATCATGGTGAGAATATAGTGGTTCTATCATCTCATGGATTTGCGTCATTGAAGTCATCTTGCAAAATCACTGCATCTGGTGACGAACAATGATGATGACCTTGAGTACTGTGTAGACAGAGTGGCAACTGTTATTACCAAAGAATGTATGGCTTTGAAAAAGAAAAGAGATGTCTACCATATAAACATTGATAAAGATCTTGCGCGTGATTCTGTTGGTGATACCACCGCTTCTTTGCTGTACAAGATTTCACCACACCTGGACTATGAGTCACTAGTGATGATCCTAGTTGGAAATATCATAACAGGAGTCGTGTGTTCACAACCAACTGACCTTCAAGTCGCATTAGGGGTGCTCATGAGACGTAACAAAACCTTGATCTCTGAGTTGTCCAAATACCCTGTCTGTTGAGGTCCGTCTATTCAGATACTCAGCAGCTATGCATGTTGCTCAAGATCTTGACGAAGTTGGATTGTGTAGCGGTAGCAATGTAACACATTACATTTGTGACAATTTTGATGGTGAAATATCATTGCCGAATTGCAAAATATGCATTCACTGTCTTGCTATAATCATGGGAGATGTTCAATTGCCACAAAGTGGTTCCCTTCTTCAGACAAGAACGAAAAACTATCAAACGACAACCAGTGCATGACAGGTCAAAGCCTGCCGAGTATGATATGCAGCAGGAAATTTATGATCGACCAAAGAACCCCCCCAATGCCTAGTGAGCAGGCATTCAGAAAAGTACCATCTCTCTCATTCTTAGCCACCCAAATCATCACTGCACAGAGGTCGAAAGAGAATGACTTTGCATTCTTTCAAGACATACATACAGAAACAAACTGTCCCGAGTATAATGGGTATAACACTAGACTATGCCGAGAAGCCGGTATGTGTCCTCAACCAAAAACCAAAGTTGTCTTTCTGCCACTTATTGATTGCCCACCTACCCACCATGACACCATCAAAACTGCAATAGAGAAGGGTTTGTCACTCGCAAGGGCATCAGGCCATGATGTGCTCATCTTCACAGCTGACCAGCAACTCTATAAAATCACCATTGACATACTATTTCATCAACCTACGTATTTCAAATCAGTCATCGCAGTCCTTGGAGGCATGCACATGCTGATGAACTTCATTCATGCTGTAGCAATCATTATGAGTGGGAGCGGAATCAAGGAAATTTTGGCTAGCACATTTGGAAGTGTAGATAAAATGTTGACTGGCAAAAAATACCCACAAAACTTTCGTGCCTTCAGGATGCTGGCAGAGGAGTTGCTACGCGATGTTGTACAAGAGGAAGGAGTGACTTCATTCACTAGCCTAGCGAAGCTACTACACGCTAGATCAGCTCTTAGCAGGACTGCAGAGATGTGGATTGACAATTTTGTGAAGGCAGTCTTCATAATGATGAATTTCTCCCGGGCAGCACACGAATGTGATTGGACACTTCATCTATGAAAGCATGTTGCCTTATTTCCGCTCTGCTGGATGCCACAATTATGCACGATACGCTTTGTGTTATGTTCATCACATGAGAAATATTCCTCCAGCGAGTATGAAGAAAATGCAGGACGGGGCGTTCGTGCATCACATTCCAGGCATCTATAACTCCACATGGACAGATATGTCCATCGAAACAACCTACATGAGGATAGGGAATGTTCCTGCCAGTACTGTAGGTGTGGCAACAGATTATCACCAAATGGTAAAGTGGGCTCTGAGTTTCGCCCTCTGTGGAGAATTGTCACAACACGTCAAGAGTATGAGCAACACTCATCAAAATGTCATCCACATGCAACACAAAGAGGAAGCAACAGGTCGCATCAAGGCGGATCATGCTGATAGCGAAAGTCTACGGAACACTTTGGATGTGTGTATAAATCCCTTAGATGACGTGTCTCACCCTGACGGGGTATTGATGAACATTGTCAATGGGCAGATTGCTCATCCTGATGTCAATGCAGAGAAAGCCACCATCCTTGGGCAACAAGCGATAAGTGAATTCAGAAACGGATGGCCTGGTAGCTTCTATGATTCTCTTGGAAAACTAGTGACAACAATGGATGTGCATAAGAAACATGTGCTGGTAGGTAAAGAACGTGTTTATGACCAGGAATTGATATATGCTCGTGTTATTGGCCTCCTTGAGAGTTCAAGAGATATCAAATTGGATGATGTTTTGGAATATGAATTAGCCGCATACCCACCATCAATGTTTAATTCGGATGATGGCGAAATGAAAATTTGCAAGTCAAAGTCAATCCTGAAACAAGCTGCAGATCACCTTATCAGACCGAACTTGCGTCGGCTCCGATGTTGTGATCTATGATGTTTCAGCACTTGTGTGGACAATTCCATGTCCATCTGACAAACTTAAAGTCTATATAGACACTTTTAAGGCATTCGTCTTCCAGGCATTGCAGTCAGCAGATGTTAGACTGATTTTTGACCGATACTTCCCAAACAGCATAAAAAACTCTACCAGAATGCAGCGGGATAAATCAGCAAGTCGTGTGCATAAACTCAGGCTGGAGATGCATGCTCCGCCGAAGCAGGTTGTTCTCACCAATACAAAGAACAAGATCCAGCTGAATGCCTTGCTTGTCCAGAGCCTTCTTGACACAGACTTTGTTACTGGAGCAACACAGAAGCACTCGCTGATGATTGCCGGTGTCAGTGATGTACCCATTGAGATAGCAAGTGGAATTAGAATAGATTGTCAGGATCTTTGTTTGACGCATGAGGAGGCTGATATTCTCATTGCACAACATGCAATATCTTCTTCCTTGTCAGGCAAGACTGTCCATGTTATTTGTGATGACACAGATGTGTTTGTTCTGCTCTGCCACTTTTACAATAGCCAGTGCATAGGGGAAAACCCAGCTCCAATGTTCATGTCATCTCCTGTTAAGGAACGTGAAGTGATAGATATCCGGGCAACTGTACAAGAACACAGTGATGTGGAATATGATCTTCTTGCTATCCATGGCCTATCTGGTGCAGATACAGTCGCATACTTGCATGAAATCGGGAAAGCCAGTGTCCTCAAACTTCATAAGAAAGGTGACTATTCCCTCTCCCTGATCAGTGATACAAAAGCTGATAGGGAATCTGTGATAGTTCAGGCTACAAAATTCATCTGTGTGGCGTACGGCAAGGTGACCGAATCATGTTCATCGATGACTGAGTGCAGATTGAAAATATGGCAGACAAAAACAGGAAAAAGTGGTGTGACATCGGTCAAGCTCAATTGCTTCTTTCGTTGAAAATGTGAAGAGATGACATTTGTGGGTGGCCCACTGGAAATCTTCACTCGGACAGTCTCCACCCTCGGAAATGGATCCTACTTCATATGGCTGGGAACTGGATCATCAGGGCATGCTGGTTCCTCAAACTTTACCACCTGATACACTTTATACACCCTCAAGTGTCCTGCAGCTGATTCGATGCAACTGCAAGACATCCAGTCGCCGGACAGCAGCTTGCAGCTGGTCGAAGTTAGGATGCACCGTATTTTGTGCTTGTGAAGGTGGAAATGGTTGCTTGAATCCGTTGACGAAGTCACATCACGACCTTGATGAATCTAGAAGCATCACATCAGAGACTGATGGAGAGGATTAAACAGATGTCTCAAGAACGACCAGGTTGTGAATACATTTGATTCAAGTAGCTAGCCAAGTGGTTCATAATTCAAAAACAACCTCCTGAATATAACCCAAATTAGAACAAAATGGTCGCTCAGTTCACTATCTGTCGATTGATTAATTAATTGATTGACTAAAATGATTGATTGATCGATTGACTGACTGATTTTGAATAACTGGTTGATTGATTGATTGATTTTGAATGATTGATTGATCAATTGTCATTCTAGTAATTTGGCCACACACGACTGCCAGTTCAGCCACTACTGGGTTATATTGACGGCCATATTGGATTTTGCTGACGTCAGAGTCACCTGGTCTCATTAGCACCACTACCATTGGATTCCTCATGGTTGAAAACCTGGGTATAGAACAAAAAACTATGTCTCTAAGACAAGTAGTTCGGGAGTTTTAGTCAATTAAGCTAATTTTGAGTGTGCTGGCGGCCATATTGGATTTCTAAAAATAGCACGAGGCAAAATTTTGCACACCCTCCGGAAATTCCAACCTTAGGTGTATATCAACTCATATAAATCAACAAAAAAAGTCTGTACTACATTTCCACCTCACGTGCCATATCCTCCTGACTAACTCGATTTATAATTATTCCGACAAGGATCATACTGTACATGTACATTCGCCGGTATATATGACAATCACAAATGAAATGCGTCATTGCCATAAATGCTTACCTTTAGTTTCGATTTCTAAGAAATGTTTGTAATTTCAATTTCATTGTACTGCTACCCTTCAAGTTCAAAATGAATTGTACAACGACAAGCTCATGATTAATATGTGATTGAATCGATTGAGTTTTATTCATAAATTGTTCAACTGAACGAGGTAGGAATTTTGTTCTCAAGTTTTTTTCTTCCCGGTGGCCCAAATGTAAACCTGTCTTCAAAAAGTTAATCCGATATCATAGTCGTAAAACAAGTAACAGAATTGGTCTTGCTGGCAAATATGTCAATTTAAGCATAATCTGGACAATCGGCCCAAGTCTGTCAATAAATACATTTAGCTGAAGTTAAGATTGTGCAAACTCGTCAATAATTTCGATAAAAAGTTATTGTTCTGAACAATAACATTTACCAAAATGATTGACGAGTTCGCACAATCTTCTTTGCTGTATATTCAGCCTACAGGGGTTGCAATCTCTGAATGAGACTCTACTTTAGAACATTTTATAATCACCTTCCTTGGTAATGAATGACCTCAATTCAAAGTTAACCCCATGTGGCCAAGTCTGTGAAACTTTCAACTGCAAATGGATGGAAAACTGAATTGGATGCTAAAAATGAATGGATGGACATTTCATCTGATACTCAGTGCGCTGAAAAAGTAACATGTCTGCTGTGCACTAAATATGAAAAATGAATAAACCATTTAAAGAACTTTTCTAAAGCTTTTATTGTTGGAATTACTGGACTGTCCCAGAAGAAGGACAGTGTGGCCAAACACTCTAAAAGTGAACCGCACAGACAAGCTGTCAGACTTAACTCGCCAAATGCAGTGAATTTAGATCAGATATACGCAAAAAATCCCATAGGTCGATCCCTTTGTCAAAGTAGGTCTGTGGAAGAGGAGCGAGTTGGGAAGTTGACAGATATTGCCTATGCACTAGCCCGAGAAGAAATAGCATTCATTAAATTTCCTGTATTTGTGGAGCTAGAGAAACATCATGGTGTAGACATTGGGCAAACTGATGTCAAATGCAGAGAATTCACCAAATTAATAGGGAACAACTTGCTGGAAGAGACATTAACACAATTAAGCAAGAGTACATATTTCACCATTTTAGTTGATGGCGCTATGGACAATTCAATTACAGAAAACGAAATCATGTTTGTAATGTTTAATAACTTAGAAAGTGGTCAAGTTGAATTTAAGTTTCTGTGTATATCAGAACCTGAAAATTCAAAAGCACAAGGTTTAAAACAGACTATGGAAAAGGCATTCTGCGAGCTGGGAATTAATGACCACAGGCACTGAATGGGTGGATTTATGTCTGACGGGGCATCTGTAAACATGGGGAAGAAAGGAGGACTTGCAGGATTACTTACACAGGAGATGAGCTGGCTTATATCAGTGCACTGCTTGAACCATCGACTGGGACTGGCCGTCGAAGATGCGTTTGGTGGAACATTTGTGAAAGATGTAATTGAAATGCTGACAAGTTTATACTATTTCTATGAAAAGAGCCCAAAACGTCTTAGAGAACTGCGGAACTTGGGTGAAATTATGGAGGAAACTGTTTGGAACGATCAACAGGCACCAGATGGGTACAGTTTAAGCATCGTGCTTGCAATATTTTAGTTAAGTCATACCCAATAATAATTGGCCACTTGGAAAACTTGGCGGAAGATAGAGAAACAAAAGCCGAGGATAAAGCTAGAATATGTGGATACCTCATAAAGCTGAAAAAGTACCAATTTGTGTGCACGCTCCTGTTCTTCACTGAAGTCCTCAAACCAATATCTAAACTATCTCTGTATTTAGAAGGCGACAGTGTTGATCTTTTGCATGCATGTGCTGCTTTAGAATGAACCAACAGTCAATTACGGAAACTTGCAACAGTAAAACAAATCAAAACACCATGTGAGAAGAAATTTAATTCTGGCCTGGAAGAGCTATTACAGAGAGCAGAGTCAACTAACGTTTTGTCTGAATCAGACGCTGCCACTGTGTCAGTGGCAGGGTCTGATTCAGACAAAACGTTAGTTGACAGGGTGTCAGTGAGTGTCTCTGGTGATAGAACAGCTGCTGTTGAAACATTGCATGTTGAATTTAAAGGTGTACAAATGACGCATGTATCCTCAGGGTTAAAAAATTTCCAATCACAAAAAATGAAAATTATTGAACAATTACAAACAGCCATTAACCAACGTTTTGATGACATAAACGACAGTAACAACTACTTCCAGTCACTTGAACTTTTAGACATACAAGAAATGTGAGTTGATGGACTATGGAACTGATTTGCTTGCTATTTTTATTGGCCAATTTAATAAATTACTCAATTTGAACAATGTTGATATTGACCTCTTGCCAGGAGAGTGGCTGGAGATGAAAGTGTTCTGGGCAAACAACCTCTCAAATCTCAAAAATTACAAAGATGTTTGGCCTGTTATACTCACTACACACAGAAACAAGTTCACAAATCTTGTTCACGTAATAGAAATACTTAATCTTTATCCGGTCTCTAATGCAAAAGTTGAGAGAGGGTTTTCAGCCATGGGCAGAGTCAAGACTGACTGGCATTGCAAATTGCAGACATCAATATTGAATTGCCTGTTCACTGGATGGCTGGGACATCAAAGATTTTGAGTCGTCCCCAGTTGTTAAAAAGTTTTCAGCAAAAGGAGAAATCCAAATGTCAGTCCTTTTGGGCCACGACCCAAACGCAAACTGAATGATGACTTAAATTCCGACTCATCATCTGATTGACAGTCAGAGTGTCTATGATCATAATTCAATAAACACTGTCTGGTGCTTGCCATTTTCAATTATATCGGTCAATCTACTTCCATCAGATCTGATCTAAGTGACAATTTAATTCAGACATTAGGGTTGTGTGGCATTACATCTGATTCTGTGGGGTTTTGTTTTTTGTTTCTTTGAAATAATATTTTACATGATGAGTACACGTAACTATTATTTTTTTTTGTCTGTCACCACTTTCAAATAAAAGTTGATGTTTTCATTTCAAAAATGTGTGCTTATGTCTTCACTGCACCCTGGAAATTTGTTCAGTTTATGATAGATGAAATGCCATTTACGGTGTACCTCACCCCCACAAGTCGATTCGTCCCAATTCCTCCCACCTGTTCGAAATTCGAAACATGATTTTGGGGACCAAAAAATAAAGTGAATTTTCACCCCAGAAGGCTCCATTTGATAGCACAAGTTTTTTTTCCAGACCCCCCCTCAATGAGTCGTGCCTTCGCCACTTGTTATAGCTGCCTTTGTCATCTGTCACTTTGCTACTCACTTTCTATGGACTGCTATTCAAAATAAAATTGACTAGCAAAAATTGCTATTCACTTTTTGAAAAACAAATTGAACCCTGATTTGTTTACTATATAATTATGTATGAAGACTCATCACAACTGTAGTTTTATGATTACAGAAATTGTGTTAATATTTTGATATTTCCAATGTGAATAAGAATATATTGACTGGAATATCTATAACTGAAGTACAGAAGAATATATGTATATCTTTGTGAGTGAAGGGAAACACATTATATCAATGGTAAAAACAGGATGAAAATTTGATATTTGTTACTTGATCACACTCGGAAAACTTGCATCATATTTATTGTGTAAACTAGCAGCCCCACCCATCCCAGCTCAGAAGCCCTGCCCTACCTGCAACAGAAACAAGAGGCCCCAGGGGGCCTGAGGGCGCTCACCTGACATGGTAGCCTAAATATCAACCCAGAGAATTGATTTCAACAAGTTGCATCTGCTCCTTCTAAGAAAAGCTTATACCAAATATCCAAAGATTCTGACCAGTGGATCTAAAAAAAAAGAAGATTTTTAAAGAATATTCCTCATATTGAACTAAGTTATAATTCGGGCTCCCACAGGGAGCCCATATATGAAACCAGGGACTTAGCTTTAACAAACATGAATCTCACTCCTCTAAGGATGCTGCACACCAAATATCAAAACATTCTGACTGCTGGATCTGAAGAAGAAGATTTTTTTTTAAAATTCCTCATTTTGAACTAAGTTACAATTCGAGCTCCCACAGTAAGTCCAAATATGGACCTAGGGACATGGCTTGAACAAATTTGAATCTCCCCCCCCCCCCCCCCACCCCCTCTCTAAGGATGCTACATACCAAATATCAAAACATTCCGACTGCTGGATCTGAAGAAGATTTTTAAAGAAAATTCCTCATTTTGGACTAAGTTATCATTCGGGCTCCCACAGTGAGCCCAAATATGGACCTAGGGACATGGCTTGAACAAACTTGAATCTCACCCCCCTAAGGATGCTGCATACCAAATATCAAAACATTCTGACTGCTGGATCTGAAGAAGATTTTTAATGAAACTTCCTCATTTTGAACTAAGTTATAATTCGAGCTACCACAGTGAGCCCAAATATGAACCCAGGGACTTGGCTTGAACAAACTTGAATCTCACCCCCCTAAGCATGGTGCATACCCAATATCAAAAGATACTGCCTGCTGGATCTTGAGAAGAAGATTTTCAAAGAAATTTGCCTGAAATGCACTAAGTTCAAATTTGGACTCCTATACTGAGCCCAAATATAAACCCAGAGGGCCAATTGGAACAAACTTGAATCAGATCCACCCCACAATGTTGCATACCAAATATCAAAAGATTCTGCCTGCTGGATCTGGAGAAAAAGATTTTTTAAGAAATTTGCCTTAAATGCACTAAGTTCGAATTCGGGCTTCTATAGTGAGCCCAAATATGAATCCAGGGGGCCGATTTGAACAAACTTGAATCAGATCCACCCACAATATTGCATACCAAATATCAAAAGATTCTGCCTGCTGGATCTGGAGAAGAAGATTTTTTAAGAAATTTGCCTGAAATGCACGAAGTTCAAATTTGAGCTTCTATAGTGTGCCCAAATATGAATCTAGGGGGGCGAATTGAACGAACCTGAATCAGATCCACCCTACAATATTGCAAAACAAATATCAAAAGATTCTGCCTGCTGGATCTGGAGAAGATTTTTTAATGTTTTTCCCATTGCCTACAGTGTTAAAAAGTGCTGACTCAGCACTTTTTCAATGTCCTGAAAAAAGTACCTTGTGATCTAACCACTACTTACATGAAATTTAATTAAAATGTGGTCAGTGGTTTAGGAGAAAGAGGCTCAAACACCACCTTCACGCAGGACGACAGACGGACGAAGAGTGATCAGAAAAGCTCACCCTGACTTTCAGTCAGGTGAGCTAAAAATCTACTTGCATTGCAAATCACGGGAGATTATCAAATCTTCAATTTCTAGCTGGACTGAGGCTCGGAATGACGGGATCAAACACTCCCCATTTAGATGTCTTATTTCTCACACCTAATTCTGAACAAGTTTCGTGAATTAACTGCCTTAATATGTTTAATGCTTACCCAGGCTGTTCACATAGTTCAGACATGTAGTTATCTTCGTCCAGATCAACTTTACTCTTTAACATCGCATTTTTCACACAATCATTTCCTGTAACTACAATACGTCCCAAGTCACAGTCTGGTTCCCCTGTAAAAAGATGTATTTACAATGTGTATAGTAATCAAAAATATGATCATGTACAAACAGTGGCATAGATAGTGATAAAAGCCATTGCACTGTGGGGATTCTTTTAGGTGTCTATGGGAAGCTCATATGGGAACCTTTCCCAATGGCATTTTGCAAGTTTTTTCCCAATTGCAACCAAGCATTTTTGTTCACATTCTCCATTCAAATAAAAAATAAATGACCAATTTGTGTAATGACTGGAGCTGTCATAAGTCCTCAGAAAACTAACAAAATTAGCATAGAACATGTCTGAATTCAATGGTAAACAACAGGTTCTTCTTTAACACGCGAATGCCTGATTTCAACTTTGATCACTTTTTATTTCATGATCATTTTTTACTGCAACAAAACAGATATCCCAACAGGTAGTTTTAGATACAACTGTAAGTTAAATTCTAAGAGCCTTGTCAGGCATTTTGGGAGAAGAGTTGGTTGTCTGTAAAGGCAGCCGAGACTTGCCAATAGACGCAATTGCAAAGCAACGGAATTAAGAGACCATCAAAGTGTAGCAAAAATGCCCACATATCCCCGGCCTTTAAGTGTTGATAGTATAAGAACGGTGTAACAGAGATTACAGAGACTTGAGTGAATGCAACTTCAAATGACTGTTTCTTTTTTTCATTGGGGTTTAATGCCATTTCGATGGTGTACCCATAGAGAACTACCGAGCAGATGCAAGCAACTTACTTCATACTCCCCAATGTATTAACTCCACACAAGCAGGGTTAGCATTGGTTGGAGACAAGTGCACCATCTACACGCAGCACGCCTCAGTACAAAACAACATCGTGCTCTCACATTGGCAATCGGGATCAAGTGCCTTGCCCAAGAACACAAGGCAGTTACCCTTGGTGGGGATCGAATCCTGGACTTTTTTAGTTTGAAGTCCAATGTCGTAACCACTGAGCCACCGAGCTCCCTCACTGTTTCTTTTCAAATTTCCCGCATGTAGTATACATGCAATAGCTTCTGTATCAATGTACTCAGTTCATTTTTAAGGTACAGTGGAGCCCACTTAATTGGATATTTCTTATCTGAATAACCCTGTTAATTGAATACAAGTTATAGAGAAGAAACCATTTACCATACCTCCAGTACAAATTTGACCTGTTAACTGAATATAAGTTATAGATTAAACTCCTGTTAATTGAATAAAAAATCTTGTAACCTGTTGAGAAATTACCCTGACTCTCCCCAGTTTTCCTTTCTTTATAGACCTATTTGGCCTCAGTATATCCAATACAGGCATTTAATCTATTATATCTTGTTTGACAGAGCTCATAGAGCTCTGTCAAACAAGATATAATAAAATAAATGCTAAGTTTATCTCTAAAATACAGGAAAGTGACACAATTCCTGTTAATTGAATACCCCTGTTAATTGAATAATTTTCATTGGCAAAGTGGCTATTCAATTAACAGGGTTCCACTGTAATATTTCTTATTCCTTGTGTTTCCTCCAAAACAAATTTCCAGTTGAAGCATTTATGACACAAATTTTTCCAATTGTGTGGTCTCTGGGCTCTTTCTCAAAGAGGGTAGAAAAATCTCTGCGACAAATATGACTATGTACACAATGTGACGCAGATAGTTTTCTTGGCAGTGGGACAAGATCATAAACTTTCTGACAAAAAGTAACAATGCGAAGAAGAGGGAGGTATTTTAAGTCGGTTTACCCTCTGTAAACTAATACAGGGTTCCCACTTATATCACAGTATCAAATTCAAGCACTTTTCAAGGACTTGGACCGAGATTTTCAAGGACTATTATAACTTCCACATGAACTTACAACACCGTGAACAACACAAAAAAATTGTAGACTTGAGGACCTGATTTTTTTAGACCTGAACTGGCCAGAAATACAGTGCAACCCTGTCAATTGAAAAGACACTTTGCCAATGAAAATTATTCAATTAACAGGGGTATTCAATTAACAGAGATTGGTTAACTTTCCTGTATTCTAGAGATACACTTAGCATTTATTCTATTATATCTTGTTTGACAGAGCTCCACAAGCTCTGTCATACAAGATATAATAGATTAAATGCCTGCATTAGATGTACTAACGCCAAATAGGTCTATAAACCAGGGAAAACTGGGGAGAGTCAGGGTAATTTCTCGAGTGGTTACAAGATTTTTTATTCAACTAACAGGATTTAAACTCTATAACCTACATTCAATTAACAGGTCAAATTTGTACTGGAGATATGGTAAATGGTTTTGTGATGGTAAATTATATTCAATTAACAGGACTATTGTAAGAAAGAAAATTACCATGCATATGATGTGTGCACACATACCTATTAGTATATATGTATATACTTACATATATATGTGTATGGGTGTGTGCACATCTCTGATGTGTGGAGGCGAATTAGTCACTTTGTTATGGAAAATATTAAATTTCTATGGTGGCCTTAAGATCTTGCACACATTACTGAGAGTTATAAAAGTGGGTCAAAATTTGTGTTGTATAGTTGATTTGAACTAGCTCGTGCCGCAATCGATATGATCCTGCACGAATTTTTGGTGAGCTGAGAGATGATATAACCTGGTTTGAATTTTGATTCTGATGAGAACATTTTGGATCTTCTTTGGGGTAAGTTGTTTTATTTTTTGCTCTCCTTCGGATTAACTCCCCGCCGGGGCTGGTCATTTTAACATGGACTTTTGATCCTCGTCCTGTGCCTGGATATTTACGATTAGTCCCGATGTCTCGGTCTAATCGATGAATTTTGGTATGCGACGGGTTTCGGTGGGTTGTTAAATTTGGACCCCCACTCCGTTTCCATCTGATAACTTTATGGAATTTTACAATTATAGTAAATAGTATATTCTACCCTTCAATAAGTTATTTAAGGGGGTAGAATAGGAAATATGACAGTCAGGCTGTTCGATACAACAACCTAATTGATGCGTTATGAGCGTGTTGGATTTAGAATGAATATCTATTGATTCGGAAATATGTGTTATACGATTGTTAACGTAACCCTTCCGCCGGTAGTTTCGGGTGGTAGGACTTTTGGTACCGACTTATGAAGAGCTCCCCTTCTTTAGCCAAGGGTAGTAGCCTTGTGAAGAATTGTAAGTATTGTTGCTGAGCAATTCTTCTGGATTTTTGAAGGACTGGAACCTGGATTCCGACTTAGGAGAGCTTCCCCCCTCTTTAGATAGGGCGCGGTAGCAACCGATTTATATCTATATAATAAGACTAAATGTTGGTATATAAGTCCTTTGCCGGGGAAAAAGGGATTTGATGAGTGAATTGGTGGTTATGGCTTGTAGAGCTAATATTATCAAAGTGATATGTTGTTTTCACTTGTAAAGTGAAACAGTTGATGTAAAAGAGAAATATCAATTATGTATAAGTAGAATTCCATATACGTCATCCAATGTAGAATGTAAAGAAGGGGAAGAAAACTTTTGTAAAATAAAATCATTAATACATTCAATTAATTCGTTCAACATTTGTGATGATTCCTTTTGTAGCTTCTAACCCTTACAACGAGCCTTTTTGAATATTCATGAATCCTGCCCTTTTAAAATTTACCGATGTTTAGGACTTGCCTATGGATAACTTTTGCGGCGTGGCTGTTGGCCCGAACTCATTTCTTGTAATTGGGTCCGGTCTGGGAGCAACGGCACAAAAAGGGGTGTCAGGGCCGTGTTGGCATTTGTGTAAGATTTTAGGTGATTAATTTAATCAACTTCTCTTTAAACGAACCCGTAGAAACCCTTCAACAACAAGTTTGTATACGGCTGGATCTTGTTTGACTTCTGCGGTGAGGCTGTCGACTGGAACTCATTTTTAGTGAGTTCGCGCCGAGAGTGCCTGCGCAGCAAGATCTAGGCGGGGTTGGATCAGTGTCGTTACAGATTTTTGGCGTCGCCGACAGGATAAATTTTACATTGATTAGATTTAAATTAATAGGATAAACTATATTTTGTTGTTTTTTTTTTAAAAAAGATGGCTACTGGAATTAGTCATGAGTTGGATGATTATATGTATGTCTCGGAAGCTCTGACCGCTGATTTAACGGGCAGAGGTGCTAGGCCTAAGGAATTTCAGAATGTTCCCCCTACTCCTGATCCTACTCCTGGGAGAAAACTTAGTAAGGTTGATGCGACTATTTTGAAATGCCAACAGTTGAGTGATGATTTGCAGAATTCTATTATTGAATTGAGCGACCAAACGGAGGATTACTCTGCAATGATTAATACGCCTGGGGCGGTTTCGGCAAGTTTAACTGCACGTCGAATTTCAGCTGGGCGCGCGGGTGCTACGGCGAAAGCGTCCAGGGTGGCCCAACATAACCAAATTTTGGGGGAAAATCAGAAAGTATCGAGTTTGCCCAGACATCAGCGTGGAGAAAGAGTTATACCGTCGGATGATAGGTGTGGTGAGCAAGCTTATCCGCGTAAACCGATTGTTTCGCCGGATACTTTTAATGGAACCACCAGTGTAGCTGATTGGTTATCCCATTTTGAGAAATGTGTTGGGATTAACCAGTGGTCGGAAGACCGGGCTCGTCAAGTTTTAGTGGTGTCCTTGAGGGGCGCGGCCCTACAGTTTTATGAAGATTTGGACCCGGAAATTAAATCTAATTCTCATAGAGTTATGCAGAGTTTGCGCGATCGTTTTGATCCATTTAAGGGTACTGCAATATATAGGGCCCAATTAAGATCCAGACGTAGGTCGCAGCGCGAGACTTTGCCTGAGTTAGCGGGAAGTATTAGGCGCCTAGTAAGAAAGGCGTATCCAGGGATTCCCCTAGATGTTAGGGACGATTTGGCGAAGGATAGCTTTATTTCTGCGTTGACGGATAATGAAGTTAGAATGCAAGTGTTGAGGGCTAAGCCTGAGACCCTTGATGGGGCAGTGCGCTCTGCTTTAGATGAGGAATCTTATAAGAAGGTAGAGGTACCTTCTTCGGTTGGTGTAGTTGGAGAATCGGAGGTTTCGAATGGAATCGGTGCATTAACCCAGGCGGTGGAAAGTTTGCAGGAACAATTGAGAGAGATGCAGATTGAGCAGAATAAATTACGGGACGAAGTTTTCAGTCAGGGTCGAGGTCAGGACGGTAATAATTTTTATAGAGGTCGTCGGGGCCGAGGTGGTTGTGGAAATGGAGGAGGTAGAGGTAGGAATAGAGGTAGAGGTAAAGGTGATTGGTCCCACAAGTCTGGTTTAGACAATGGTTTAAACGAGTAAAGACTGGGGTAGGGGTCGAACCTCAGTCTATGATAGAAAGGACCCTCCCATCTGAGAGTATCGGTCATAGTTATCTGACTCTTAAAGTCTTGAATGAAAATGTTAAGTTCCTACTGGATACTGGTTCGGCGGTGAGCTTAATCAGTACAAGAGTGTTATATGATATTTTGGGTATTGAGCAGTCTCGAGTTAGAGATGCTCCTCGTAGTGTTTTGGGGGCTAATGGGCAGCCCCTTGATTTAAAAGGGTTAATTGATTTACCTGTAGCTGTTGGTAAGTATCAATGTGTACAAACTTTTTTTGTGATCGATTTTGCGTTTGATGCAATCTTGGGAATTGATTTTATGAATAGAACTAATTCAGTGATCTCCTTACCAGACAAAACTATTACGATTTTAGGGGTTAAATTTTTCCTTGAGTTTTTGAATGAAAATAATCAAATTCATGTATTGCTGATTGAGGGATTGACAGTACCTCCCTTTTCGGAAGTTGTCGTGAAGGGTCGTATTGACGGTCCACCAACTGGACAGAGTTTGTGTGAACCCGACTCAGGGTTTATGAAAAATCATCATGGATTAATGCTGGGACGATGTATTGTTGATGTTAGTCAACCGGAAGTTCCTGTCAGATTAATAAATGTTTCTCAGGCCGCATAAAAGTTAAAAGGTGGTGAATCTGTGGCTGTTCTTGAGAATGTTGAAATTTTGGATGAACAACCTAATGAGTTCTCCCCTTCAGATGATGGGAAGTTCTCCCTGTCACAAACTTATGACAGAGAGGCATTGACTAGTGTTCAAGTGGAACAGGCCAATGAGTTTTTAGAAAAGAATCGCGACGTATTTATACAGTTTGAAGGTGATTTGGGCCGCACTGATCTCAATCAGCCTAATATTTGTACGGGTGACCATCTTCCTATTAAGCAGCGGGCGTATCGGCTCCCTTTTCATAAAAGGCGCGAGGTAGAGCAGCAGATAGAAGCTATGCTCAAGCAGGGGGTAATTCAGCCTTCTTCTAGTCCGTGGGCGACTCCCATAGTTTTAGTTAAAAAGAAAGACAATAGTTTTCGTTTTTGTGTGGACTATCGTAAATTAAATGCCATTACAAAAAAAGATGCCTATCCCCTGCCCCGTATAGATGAGAGTTTAGAGGGTATGGCGGGGGCACAGTGGTTTTCTACCTTAGATTTGGCTTCTGGGTATTGGCAAATGGAGTTGACTCCTGATGCCCAAGAGAAAACGGCCTTCACTACTGGTGTTGGGCTTTATCAATTCACAGTCCTCCCATTTGGGCTCTGTGGGGCCCCTGGATCCTTCGAGAGGCTCATGGAGCTTATACTAAAAGGGTTACACTGGAAAACCTGCCTTATATATCTTGATGACGTCATCATGTATGCGCAGTCTTTCCAGGAACATATTGAACGATTACAAGAAGTTTTTAGCAGAATAAGATCCGCAGGGCTAAAATTGAAACCCTCCAAGTGTGCGTTATTTAGACGTCAGGTCTCTTATTTAGGTCACATTGTTTCCGCGTCGGGTGTGTCAGCTGACCCGGAGAAAATTGCGCGTGTAAAAGATTGGCCTGTTCCGACTTGTCTGAAAGATTTATGGAGTTTTGTCGGGTTATCTGCATATTATCGGAAATTTGTGCCTCATTTTTCCACTTTGACTAGTCCCTTAACCAAGTTAACTCGTAAGAACGAGAAGTTTGTTTGGGGCGAGGCCCAGCAAGAAGCTTTTGATGTGTTAAAAGGCAAATTGTGTCGAAGCCCAATTTTGGCTTACCCGAATTTTGAGCATGAATTTATTCTCGATACGGATTCGAGTGATTTTGCCTCTGGCGCAGTTTTGTCTCAAATTATAGAGGGCAAGGAGCGAGTGATAGCTTATTTCAGTAAAGCCCATTCCCAGCAGGAGAAAAATTATAGTGTTACCCGGAAAGAACTATTAGCCGTGATTAAAAGTGTTAAACATTTTAGACATTTTCTCATTGGTAAGCATTTTACGCTGCGAACTGACCACGGGTCTTGGCAGTGGTTGTTTAATTTTAAGGAACCTGTTGGGCAGGTGGCACGTTGGCTGGAATACCTCAGTGGATTCGAATTCACGACGATTCACCGTCGTGGTGAACAGCATAAAAATGCAGATGCGCTGAGTAGGATTCCTTCCTGTAATAAAAATGATATTAATACTGTAGAGTTTGAGTCTGGAATTAAATTGACTAAGGAAAATCAGCGGGCTGATCCCGTTATTAAAAGATTTCTCGAAATTAAACTAAAAGGATAGAAACCTAGTCCGGAGCTTCAGAAGTATGTGAGTCAGTGGGAACAATTTTTTGTGGAGAATGACATTCTTTTTCGAGAATGGACACAAATAGGAACCCCCAGTAAAATTTTGTGGGTGGTCCCAAAAGACTTAAGAAGTCAGGTATGTAAGGAACATCATGATTCCTTAGTGGGTGCACATTTGGGTGTCCATAAGACATATTCAAAAATTCGAGAGCGTTTTTTCTGGATAGGTATGCGTCGGGATGTAGAACTTTGGGTTCAGTCTTGTCCGAGTTGTCAGCGTCGTAAGCCGCCGGGCAAGGCCAGTCGAGCTCCCATGGTAACAGATAAAGTGTCGGAGCCTATGGAACGAATTGCTTTAGACATTTTAGGGCCATTACCCGAGTCTGTTCAGGGCAATATTTATATTTTGGTTATATCAGACTATTTTTCCAAGTGGACGGAGGCTTTTGCTATCCTGAATCAAAGGGCAAGTACAGTAGCCAATGTGGTGATTCGAGAATGGATTAGTCGGTATGGTATGCCGAAATTCATACATTCAGATCAGGGATCGAATTTTGAGTCAGATCTATTTCAAGAAGTTTGTCGCTATTTTCAGATTAAGAAGACTCGTACCTCTCCTTATATGCCTCAAAGTGATGGCCAAGTTGAGAGGTTTAATAGAACTTTAGCGTCTATGTTAGCCTGCTTTGTAGAGGACAATCACAGCGACTGGGAATATTATCTCCCATTCGCCATGATGGCCTATAGGAGCGCCAAACATGAGACTACTGGGTTCACCCCCTTTAGTATCATGTTTGGTAAGGAAATTACTTTACCTACAGAATTGCTGGTAGAACTCCTGATAGGGATTGGGCTCTCTCTCAGTATGTTAGTGAATTAGAGAGTCGTCTAGCCCAAATTTTCCAGTTAGTTTCGGCGAAATGTGATTCTGAGATTAAAAGAAGAAAGAAAATTTACGACAAACAAGTTTTCGGCAAACCTTTGACCGTTGGTGATAAGGTTTGGCTTTATTTACCTAGGGTGAATAAAGGTCAAACCTCAAAATTTGCAAAATTTTGGGTTGGTCCCTATATTATCAAAAGCAAACTCTCGGACGCAAATTATCTTGTGGTTCGCGTTGGAGGAGGTAAACCACAGGTTGTACATTTTAACCGATTGAAGAAATGTTACAGCCGTAAGTCAGATGTGGCTAATTCGAATATGGGTGCCCCCATGTGTCCCACACCTGATGATTCTAGTGGAAATAATTTAGACCGGTCCTCGGTGGAGAGTCCTGGGGAGGAGGACGCGATCCTCGATGAAGGTCCAACTAGTAGGCGTGGTCATTCCCTTCGGCGACCGTGCCGACTAGGTTCTCAAGACTTTGTATTCTATTAGTTATTTATTGGTTTTTTTTTATTCCTTTTCTTGAATTTTTTTTTCCTTTTTGGCAACTCACTTGTCATTGTACGTTAGGTTGGCAGTTTGCGTGGGCCTGACGTGTAAATTTTGTGATTAAGCGCGATAGATATTTAGAATTATTTGAGTTTTAAATTTTGCGCTTATAAATCGGCCTTCGACTTAGAATTACCTTTGTTGGGTATCTATGGTGATACCAAAGTGTTATAACTTGTAAATAATTAAATATATGAGCTATTGATTTGTTATATGAGCTGTGTTGGCTTGTATTGTAATAATTTTTTTTTCTTTCATTATAATTGCGTCATTTCCCTGGCGTTGGGGATTGCTGCTTGAGATGGGTTTTGGAAAGTAAAATTTTGTGTAAATGTTTGAGGGTATCGCCAAGGGGCTATTTCCCGATAGCCCCTGTGACGATACCTTCAGTCTAGATTGATCATAGATGGTACAAATGCAAGTGTGGTTGCCCCCTTTTTTTTATACCCATCAAGGTCGTTCTTGAGCCCACTGACCGGTTCATTTTTGTGATTCGGTGCGCAAGAGGGTTGGTTTTATTATTTGGGGGGGTTCGTGTGCGTGTGTAGGAAGGGAAGTGAGAGTTATGCGCTAGGGTATGTTTCGTGAATATAAGAGTTATGGAAGTTAAGCCACCGGTGGCTATTATGATAGAATATTTCGCGAGCGATGTGTCCGTGGTAGTAATCTAAATTAATAAACGGGTCAGCTTGGTCAAGAGAACTATCTGAAGGGAAATTATGAACATTTTTCTTTTTTTTTTTTCTCTTATGTTGGTTCCTCATTTCATTTAAGGAAATGATTGTATAATCTTTTGTGGAAAAATAATATTGTGAATCTAGATACTGTTCTCTGTGTAACTTTTTCCTTATAGCACAATGGAGATGCTGTTGGGCCATTCATTTGTGAGAAGAATTGGAGGGATAGAAAAGCTACCTGATCATTTAGAAGCAGTCGCCACACATGGAATCCCTGGAGCCAGACTTCAACAATTGACATCCATATGTGTTATTGGTGCAGAGACTGTGTTGATGCAAATTGGTGAAAATGGCGTAGATAGTAACGTCTTCCATCTTGGACAGTATAAACTTGACGTTGAAAGACTTATTAACTGTTTTTTTTCGCCAAGGCGTTAAAAAAATAATCTTAATGGGTTTATTCCCTCAAATGAAGAACAGAGTGTCTAGCACCCTGTATGAATTGAGAAGGGTTGCTGTTAACCAGTTCTATAAAACTCTTTCAGGCCCAAATGTTGTTTTTAAGCCTTTATTTAAGGTGTCCCGAAGGCATTTTTCTGGAGGCGGGGTACATTTGAATGACTTGGGCCAGTTTTCATATGTACAACATATTGTTTCAGTCTTGGAGGAACAAAGCTCCTCTAGTTGAAAGTTATTACCAGAATGAGCACTGAAGTATCCATAAGCTTGAAAATATTTTAAAAAGCTTACATTCAAAGAATGATTAAGTTCCAGGGGAACTTTCATCTAAGAAATGAAAGAGTTATATTTTTTTTTTCTCTTCCGGTTAAATTATTGGAATAAAATCGTTAATGTCTATGCTGGGAGTTCTGTGTGGGTCTATAGAAATAAAAGTGTTGTTGATTTATGTTTGAATGGGCCCATATCTGACGATTTACACCTCCTGCGGCATGACAAAGTCGGCTTCAGGCAGTACTGGTTTTCGATAGTGGATCAGTTCTGGTCGGGGACCTGTTTCGGCCTAAAATGATAACCGTTAGCCCTAATCGGAGCCTTATCTAATGTGGCATTTGTTAAAAAATTATTATTTAATCAAGTGTAATTGTCTTTTGAGGAACCACACAATAATATCTAATACTCAGTATTAGAGGTTTTTTTTTTCTTTTTTTTCTTTTGGTATTTTTATTTACGAAGGAACTGTACATATCTTCCCCTTTTTGTCTTTTTTCAACGGGGGCGTTGAACCTTGGGGTGGGGGTGGTGTAAGAAAGAAAATTACCATGCATATGATGTGTGCACACATACCTATTAGTATATATGTACATACTTACATATATATGTGTATGGGTGTGTGCACATCTCTGATGTGTGGAGGCGAATTAGTCGCTTTGTTATGGAAAATATTAAATTTCTATGGTGGCCTTAAGATCTTGCACACATTACTGAGAGTTATAAAAGTGGGTCAAAATTCGTGTTGTATAGTTGATTTGAACTAGCTCGTGCCGCAATCGATATGATCCTGCACGAATTTTTGGTGAGCTGAGAGATGATATAACCTGGTTTGAATTTTGATTCTGATGAGAACATTTTGGATCTTCTTTGGGGTAAGTTGTTTTATTTTTTGCTCTCCTTCGGATTAACTCCCCGCCGGGGCTGGTCATTTTAACATGGACTTTTGATCCTCGTCCTGTGCCTGGATATTTACGATTAGTCCCGATGTCTCGGTCTAATCGATGAATTTTGGTATGCGACGGGTTTCGGTGGGTTGTTAAATTTGGACCCCCACTCCGTTTCCATCTGATAACTTTATGGAATTTTACAATTATAGTAAATAGTATATTCTACCCTTCAATAAGTTATTTAAGGGGGTAGAATAGGAAATATGACAGTCAGGCTGTTCGATACAACAACCTAATTGATGCGTTATGAGCGTGTTGGATTTAGAATGAATATCTATTGATTCGGAAATATGTGTTATACGATTGTTAACGTAACCCTTCCGCCGGTAGTTTCGGGTGGTAGGACTTTTGGTACCGACTTATGAAGAGCTCCCCTTCTTTAGCCAAGGGTAGTAGCCTTGTGAAGAATTGTAAGTATTGTTGCTGAGCAATTCTTCTGGATTTTTGAAGGACTGGAACCTGGATTCCGACTTAGGAGAGCTTCCCCCCTCTTTAGATAGGGCGCGGTAGCAACCGATTTATATTTATATAATAAGACTAAATGTTGGTATATAAGTCCTTTGCCGGGGAAAAAGGGATTTGATGAGTGAATTGGTGGTTATGGCTTGTAGAGCTAATATTATCAAAGTGATATGTTGTTTTCACTTGTAAAGTGAAACAGTTGATGTAAAAGAGAAATATCAATTATGTATAAGTAGAATTCCATATACGTCATCCAATGTAGAATGTAAAGAAGGGGAAGAAAACTTTTGTAAAATAAAATCATTAATACATTCAATTAATTCGTTCAACATTTGTGATGATTCCTTTTGTAGCTTCTAACCCTTACAACGAGCCTTTTTGAATATTCATGAATCCTGCCCTTTTAAAATTTACCGATGTTTAGGACTTGCCTATGGATAACTTTTGTGGCGTGGCTGTTGGCCCGAACTCATTTCTTGTAACTGGGTCCGGTCCGGAAGCAACGGCGCAATAAGGGGTGTCAGGGCCGTGTTGGCATTTGTGTAAGATTTTAGGTGATTAATTTAATCAACTTCTCTTTAAACGAACCTGTAGAAACCCTTCGACAACAAGTTTGTATACGGCTGGATCTTGTTTGACTTCTGCGGTGAGGCTGTCGACTGGAACTCATTTTTAGTGACTTCGCGCCGAGAGTGCCTGCGCAGCAAGATCTAGGCGGGGTTGGATCAGTGTCGTTACACTCTTCAGTTAAGAGATATCCAATTAAGTGGGATCCACTGTATATATGTAATCATACCGTGGATGCAACAAGGTACCATCTGCAATGCTAATGCACCACAGATGGCACCTTGTTGCACTCATGGGACAATATAGAGATCAAAGATACGTGATTCCCGATCGGCTTTGTGGCATTGCATTTGTGTGGGATGGGTTAATTATGATGAAACTTATTGTCTCAGAGGTTAAAGGTAAACTAACTTTAAGTACTTTTCAAGAGGGGTTGGAGTGGTGGAAATTCAAGTACTTTTCCAGGATACCAGCAATTTGAAGCACTTTTCAAGGAAGAGGCCAGCATTCAAGGCCTTTTCATTTGAGTCGGAACCATTATAGGGATATTTTTAAATAACTGTCTTTTACCCCATTTACATGATGAGACATATTCCTGGAATATTTCATTTGTGGGAATAAAAAAAAAATCCTGGATATTTATTTTTCATCATGTGAACGCAATTATTCAGGGAATATATTTTTAAATGAAAGTGTCAATGACACTGTAGCTCAACTTGTTTAAGACATGTACATGTACAGTATGTGACACAGCAATGACAAACATCTAGGTAATGACCTGATAACAAAGGTACATGTAAAGTATTGTAATGGTCTGTACATAAATGCTGACCGTAGCCTGTAACCAATATATAGATAAAGTATTGTAAAAGTGGGGTGACAGTCAGATGCTAAACTAGAAAAGAAATCTTTGAGTCCCAGAGTGGGTCTGACTGCAACCAAAAATATTTGTTCTCGTCGCACAGTGATAACAAAGGCACCCCAAAACACTCGTTCCTGTCACAAGGTGATAAGAAAGGTACCCCAAGAAGTTTCGTGAAGATCAGTTCATAAATACAGATTCTTGCCCGAGCCGTATTGACATGTGCACTTACTGTGTATAAGTAGCACTGAACAAATCAAAGTTCATCAAATTTGCATAATTTCTGCACGAGAAAAAAACCTGTATTATATATGATGTATTCCATGTTACTAAACATTCCTACAAAAATTTATCCAAATCAGAACTTTCATAAAGTTCTGTACAAAAAACTGATTGCACTAATTTTGGTACAAAAAGGCTGCTGGCAACCATCTTGAATTTTGGACCGCACCCAAAAACACTCGTTCTCGTCCCACAGTGATAACAAAGGTACCCAAGAAGTTTCATAAAGATCGGTTCATAAATACAGCCTCTAGCCTGAGCCGTATAGAAGTTGTGTACAAAAAACTGATTGGACCTAATTTCGGTACAAAATGGCCACTGGCAGCCATCTTGAATTTTGGACTGCACCCAGAAACACTCGTTCTCATCCCACGGTGATAACAAAGGTACCCAGGAATTTTTGTTAAGATCGGTTCATAAATACAGCCTCTAGCCCGAGCCGTATTGACACATGCACTTACTGTGTATAAGTAGCACTGAATAAATCAAAGTTCATCTAATTTGCATAATTTCTGCTTGAGAAAAAAAACCCATATTATATGTGATGTATTCTATGTTACTAAACATTCATAGAGAAATTTATTCAAATCAGAACTTTCATACAGAAGTTCTGTACAAAAAACTGATTGCACTAACTAAAGTACAAAATGGCTGCTGAATTTTGGACCGCACCCAAAACCATTCGTTCTCGTCCCACAGTCATAACAAAGTACCCAAGAAGTTTCGTAAAGATCGGTTCATAAATACAGCCTCTAGCCCAAGCCGTATTGGCATTTGCAGTTACAGTGCTGAAAGTAACATTAAATAGATCAAAGTTAGTCTAATTGGCATAATTTATGCACGATAAAAAAACCTGTATTATATGTGATGTATCCCATGGTACTAAACATTCACACACAAAATTTATTCAAATCAGAACTTTCATACAGAAGTTATGTACAAACAAGAGGCCCCAAGGGGCCTGAGGGCACCCACCTGACATGGTAGCCTAAATATCAACCCAGAGAATTGATTTCAACAAGTTGCATCTGCTCCTCCCAAGAAAAGCTTATACCAAATATCCAAATATTCTGACCAGTGGATCTAAAAAAAAAAAAGACGATTTTTAAAGAATATTTCTCATATTGAACTAAGTTATAATTCGGGCTCCCACAGGGAGCCCATATATGAACCCAGGGACTTGGCTTTAACAAACTTAAATCTCACCCCCCTAAGGATGCTGCACACCAAATATCAAAACATTCCGACTGCTGGATCTGAAGAAGAAGATTTTTAAAGAAAATTCCTCATTTTGTACTAAGTTATAATTCGGGCTACTGCAGTGAGACCAAATATGAACCCAGGGGCTTGGCTTGAACAAACTTGAATCTCCCCCCCCTAAGCATGGTGCATACGCAATATCCAAAGATTCAGCCTGCTGGATCTTGAGAAGATTTTCAAAGAAATTTGCCTGAAATGTTAAAAAATTTATAGTAATTTATATATTTTTTATACTTACCAATGACCCAGACTTAGCTGGTGCTAACTCCAACAAAACCAGGGCCAAACACAAATTTTGCCCCCCAATCCCCAAAATTTGCATCCAAAACAAAAAGAAATCATGTCCTAAAGGACCTCCATAGTACGCCTCTACTGCGCATGCGCAGTGACGCAGTCGTCCCGAAATTGGCGCCAATTATCATTCTTACTGGCAGTGCCTGGTCAGCGCTATGTACTCAGCGGGGAGGCAAGAGTTCCCAACTCCAGGGAGGGCCATCCCCGTCTGGGTCATTGGTAAGTATAAAAAATATATAAATTACTATAAATTTTTTAACATTTTTATACTGTACCAATGACCCAGACTTAGCTGAATAGTAAACAGGCTGGAGGGCCTAGGACATAGAGGAAAATCCAATAAGCTCAACTATATAGTAAAGAGGTAACCCCTTAAGGAGAAAAGGAGTATTAGGCTTTACATGTATCTTTCGTATTTAATATTAAATTAGAAAGATACACTACCCTTAATAATTGAGCACAATAACATTCATGTTCTCTATTAACATCCAGTATAACCCTTATACTAATTATTTTTAAAGCAAGCCAATAAATAAAGTAGTCCAGAGAATTGAGACTCTTTATAATCATTTAAAAGTGTCCGAGTATTGTATATTAAAGCCCGTTTGACACTTGACATATACAAATGCTTCACACCGAGCTACACTTTAAAAATAAGACATGAATGAAATTAAACATTAATATTACACTTTAAAACCATCCCGGAAGCGACTCAGAAATACTGACTTGGAGGAGGCATTCCCTTGCTTTTCACTATAAAGCAGGTGACCTAAGGGAACACCAGCCCCCCCCCCCCCCCTTCCCCTTGCCCTGGGTCAAATAGCCCAGAGCGAAGAGGGCAGCCGGACGGAGTCACTGCCGGAACAGAAAGCCTGCATAACTATAGTTGCAACTGTTTAGTGGACGACATTCTGAGCAACAGATAACGGACCTAAACAATGCAGGTCTCCAGAAATGGACTCAATATTTCTGAGATAAAAATTCGTAAATATGGATGGCTGAGACCAATAAGCAGCCTTCATTAAATCTGTAATAGCAACACTATTAGCATAAGCCCAGGAAGTAGAAAGAGCTCTTACTTCATGAGCAGAAATCTTAAGCACAGACTGCTGAGAAGAAGATAAATCTTCATAAGCAGTACGGATAGTTAACTGAATCCATCTAGCAATAGAATGGACTGAAATGTCCTTTCTATTAGGCATCAAAGACAGAAAGAAACGTTTCCGTCCCTTTCTGATAAACTGAGATCTCTGTTTATAGATACGTAGTGCTCTAACAGGACAGAGTAAAGGCCTACGCCCGTCTGAAGACGGAAGAGCCTTAATAACAATAGGTTCCGGATATTTATTAGGAGCCTGATTCTTAGCTAAAAAACCCACATTAGTAGTGAAGGTGATAGTGTTCCCAACACTACGATAATGAGAATCATCCACCGATAGTGCATGAAGCTCACTGACTCTTCTGGCAGAAGAGAAAGCTAAGAGAAAAGCTGTCTTATAAGATAAGAATTTGAAACCTACTGTCCCAAGAGGTTCAAATGGCTTTTCCTTCAATTTAAGGAGAACCCAAGCTAAATTCCACTTAGGAATTAATCTAAGAGTTCTGGGTCTATTTATCGAAAAGTTTCTAACCAATTTTGATAAAGAGACATTAGATCCAATTTGTAAACTATCATGATGTGCATAGGTATCAGATAACATAGATCTATAACCCTTTATAGTAACAGGCTGCAGTTTGATTTCGTCAAACAAGTATACTAGAAAGTTTGCAATGTCTGGTATAGAGGGATCAAATATATCTACAGAATGATCCCTACACCAACGACGAAAAACCTTCCACTTAGCCCCATAGTTTAGCGAAGAGGAGGTCCTCCTACAGTTAGAAATCGCATCCACTGCTCGTCCTGTAAAGTGCTTGCCATGCAAGAAGGACCGCACAACGGAAAAACGTGAAGGTTGAGACCTTGCGGGTTGTGGAGTTGGCGCGATTTCCCCTGCGAAAGAAGATCCTCTCGTGGAGGAAGCTTCCGCGGTAGGTCCCACAACATACACCTGAGTAGATTTATCCACGGTCTCTGTGGCGACAGAGATGCTACCAACAGAATCTTGCATTGAGATTGTTTTATTTTTAGCAATACTTGTTGAATTAACGGCGCTGGAGGATACGCATATCCTATCATTCCGTCCCAAGGGATCGACAGAGCGTCTACTGCAAATGCTCTTGGATCCGGACACGGGGACACATACATCTGCAACTGATTGTTGAGATGTGTCGCAAATAAGTCTATCATTGGCCGTTCCCATTGGTAGCAAATCTGATTGAATACTTGTTTGTTGAGAGTCCACTCCGACGGCAACAAGCGACCCTTTCGTGAAAGGGAGTCTGCTAGCACATTCAGACGACCCGGTATGTGACGGACCGAAAGAAGAACGTGATGTTCTAACGCAAACAGAAGGATTCTTTCCGTTAGATTGAACAACGGAACTGAATGAGTGCCTCCCTGATTCCGTATATACGCCACTACTGTCGTATTGTCGGATAGGATTTGGACATGAGCATCGTGAATAATGTCCATCCAGTGACGTAACGCAAGCCAAATTGACATCATTTCCTTGATGTTTATGTGCTTGCACAGGAATTGTGGATCCCAAAGACCCTGGCATCTCGAATCCGTTGGGATTAATGATGCACCCCAACCTGCTTGACTGGCATCCGTCATAACGGTAAAACTCGGATCCGGTAACTGCAGCGGAACTCCCTGAGTTAACCACTGAATGTTTGCCCAAGTCTGAATCTCTTGTTTCACTTGATCTGACAAGAGAACGTCTACATCGAGCGAATGAATTTTCACACTCCAATTCTGAGTCAGGAAAATTTGAAGAGGACGTGTGCGAAGCCGCCCCATCGGAATGAGATCCGCGGCGGCTCCGCACAGACCTATCAGTCTCATAAATTCTCTCGCCGTGACTTTGTCTGCGTGCAGACAATAGTGAGCGTAACAACTGACTAATTTCGCTCTGGTTAACGGCAGACGAACGAGATTGTTGTGCGTCTCGAAGCTCATTCCCAGATGAGTGAATGACTTGGACGGCACCAGATCCGACTTCTCCTCGTTTACTATGAAACCGAGACGTCGGAGCAATAGAAGAAGATTCTGAACATCGTTCTGAAGCGTTAACTCGTTGCCGTACCTCTGAAGAATGTCGTCCAGGTAGGCCGACGTTACCGCAGACGAATGAGCTCGGAAGTAGATCATTACCGAGTTCATTACCCGAGTGAAAGCCCAGGGTGCTAGATTCAATCCGAAGCACATGGCCCGGAACTGATACACCACTCCTAGGACTGCGAAGCGTAGATACTTTCGGAATGTCGGATGTACCATGACGTGAAAGTACGCATCTTTGAGATCTATGCTCGTTGCATAATCGTTCACCCGAATACTCGCTCTGACCGATCGAATCGTCTCCATATAAAACTTCGGAGCGACGATCAGCTTGTTTATCCAGCTCAAATCTATGACTGGACGGAACGAGCCGTCTGGTTTCGGAACCAGAAACAGATGGCTGTAGAATCCCAGAGATTCCTGGTTTTCTACGACCTCTACCGCGTTCTTCATTAAAAGAGACTGCACCTCTGATAACAGAGCGTCTCTTTTCTGTGGATTTGACGGAAGATGAGTCCACTTTGGACTTCCGAGTTAATGGAGGCTTTCGTTTGAAGGATATCTTTAGACCTTCCGAAGTCACTCCTCTCACCCAAGGGTCGTCCGTAATCGACGCCCACTCTTGTGAAAAACTCGACAACCTTCCGCCAACCGGAACGCGATAGAGGTTTAAGCCATCACCTCCTGGACCTGCGAGGCCTGCGGTAGGAGAAACCACGTCTTCCACGACCCGCACCTCGCCTCGTCGACCTCGGGGCGTCCGACCGATTGTCCTGGCCTGAAGGACGTCCCGAACGAGAGTCGCTATCCTGACGGTCTCTCGAATAAGACCAAGAGGACGCACCGGAAACCTCTATAGGAACCTCTCTTGGGCGCATTAGACCCAGAAGTGCCTGTCTTATTCGTGTCTGCTGTATCCGACTTTTTAGGAGCCGATCTGAACAACAGAGAATCATTAGCTTTCTTTTTAATTTTATCATAAATAGCGGAAAGCTTGCCGTCAAAGAGAAGTTCTCCTGAGACCGAAGCGACTCTAAGAGAGTTCTTCACCTTAGAATCCACTAGTGTGGATGTAGCTAGGGCTGCGTCACGTCTAACCAACTCCAAATTTGCCACTGAAAGGGCGGAGTTACACATGGAATAAGCTACTGCCCTTGAAAGAAGTCTTAAAGAGGATTGTATATCCTGAAACTCTTCCCCTTGAAGGCGCAGTGATAACGCCTTAGTAAGGTGATCTGCGTAAGATAAGGCATCTAAATTGGCTCTGTTAGACGCAATAGCTGTTTCCAACACCGCGGTTGGAATAGAAGCTGACGACGGTAATGATAGCTCTAAGTCTTCCGCCTCGTCGTCCATACACAGAGGAACTCTCGGTATACCCTGTCCTGCCGTATCGAATTTATTCCTTGCATTAATGAAAGGCAGGTTAAGAGTATTAGCGGACAAGAAACCTGCTTTCCCCGTCCTGGAAGCAAGTTTAAATATAGCGTCGTTCAATAATTCAAATGTTCTTGCAACATTATTGGACTGCGACGGAAACTCGGGAGCGATGTCCCTGAACCGCTCAAAAAATTCAGAGTCCAATGACGCTATAATTCTCTTGTCCGGAAGCGCAGCAGTCTGGCCCGACGGAACAACTTGAGGGAGAAAGTGCCGGATGAAGTCCACGGCAGCTTTATGTTGTTCCGAAAGGGATATCTCCAATTCATCCGTATCCCTTTCACCATCCGGTCGGACCTCCCGATGTTCCCGGTCGTCCGCCCCCGATGCTTCGGCGGAGCGTACCGACCCAGCGCCGTCGGATAATTCTCGATCCGACACCGTTTCTGTCGGCTGCTGGGATGCTGCGATAAGCTGTGCTATCTGCACAAGAATGTCCGACGTCGAGACCTGCGGAGGCGCAGTCTTTCGCTGCTTCGCCGAGGGCAGCTCCGCATCAGATGGCTCCCGCATACTTTTCCTATGCGAACGTCCGGAGTCCATCGGTCTCGAATCCCTGGCTGCCGGATGGTGTGACCTGGTCGCCGAAGAATCCTTCATCGGCGAAGCTGGTAAAATATCGGAGGTCACGCAGCCAAGGTGCGGTCGTGTGCGCTGACGAGAAGAGGAAGCCTTAACAGTCTCTGCGGACTGCTTATACAACGGAGCGTCCCGAGCGACGGACGTATGCTCCGCTAAAGACACATTTTGTACCACAACATCTGGTCCCAGATGTTGTTGTACGAGAGAGGGACCTCTCTCGCTCGCGGCCCGGCTGGACCTGGACGAGCTAGGAACCGGACTAAAAGGCTTCCTCCGTTCTCGTTTACTATCCGCCGTCACTGGGTGTGCATCTATTATGTTTATAGTGCTCGCATCACCCAAAATTTCCTCTTGGACCGCATCGGACGAACCCGGCTGCCGAACCATTCGGTGAATGGACGCTACACCGGGCGAGCTAGCGGACGACATTTGTCTAATCTCCATGAGCACTTTTGCCGCTAGCTCTGAATTCATTTGTGACGACAGATGCACACTTGAAGAAGATAACATGGAAACATCACCCTGTTCTGGTTCCTCTGAAATAGAAACTGAGAGAGTAGAGTGACCTTGTGGAGAAAGAGCCGGCATCGCTCTTTCTCCAGAAACAACATATCGTGACACACGTTTCCAATGTTTCTCATCCCAATGTTCACATATAGGACAGGGATTAATGCGAGAACACTGACTACAATTAATACAATGATCATGAAAGTCAGAGGAAGATTTCTTCCTATTACAATTTGAACAATGTCCCTTCATTGTGAAAGAACAACAATAAGTCCTAGTTACTCGCAAAAACCCCTGACACAAAGATACATAATAACATGATCCATTAATAAATGAAAAAACAATTGCAAAACAAAATAATTTTGAAAAAATATTTTTTCAGAGAAGCCCAAGTTGCTGAAAAGTAACGTTGAGCCCCGATGGATCCGATGGCAAAGTGTGGTCAAAAATTTTAAATTTATATAAAATAATTAATGAGACACTTTCGGATAATATAAATGTATCTTATAATGAGATAAACTACCACAAAGGCAAACAGCCCCCCTCAAAAAAGGCTGTTGCCAATGAAAACAAACAGTGTAAACACACTAGAAAACATGACTCCAGGCACTGAAAAAACTGGCCCGGAATCAGTCATCAATTACACTCTATCTGATGCAAAACAGAGACTCCCAGGGGAGAATCTGTAGAACATCAGATGGAAGATGCAGAACACAAACGTTATACACCCATGGGTGAAAACGTAACTATGGGGAAAATAACAGAAAACATTCTGTAACCAAGCAATTCTCCCAGGAAATTTTAGAAATGAAACTTCTCAAAAATATGCCAAAAGCATGGGAGAATTGCCAGGGGGGACTTTAGAAGGCTAGGGGAGAGGAAACACTGAATAAGCAGTGCAACAATTAGCAAGAATGACAACAAGAGGCCCATGCCTCGAAAATAGGCAACTTAACATAATTTCATCAAAAAAATTTTAAGTACAGCCCTGATTATTTTTTGCCACTTCTTTTTCCTCTCCTCCTTCTATCCTCCTTAGAATCACATTTTCTCCAAAAATTACGTGTCTGGCATCCTTTAAACTGAGATTTACAAGCACAAAGATCAGTGAGATGTTGACTGATGAAGGGCCAAACAGAGAATGATAATTGGCACCAATTTCGGGACGACTGCGTCACTGCGCATGCGCAGTAGAGGCGTACTATGGAGGTCCTTTAGGACATGATTTCTTTTTGTTTTGGATGCAAATTTTGGGGATTGGGGGGCAAAATTTGTGTTTGGCCCTGGTTTTGTTGGAGTTAGCACCAGCTAAGTCTGGGTCATTGGTACAGTATAAAAATGCACTTATTCGGGATTCTATAGTGAGCCCAAATATGAATCCAGGGGGCCAATTTGAACAAACTTGAATCAGATCCACCCCTCAATGTTGCATACCAAATATCAAAAGATTCTACCTGCAGGATCTGGAGAAGAATATTTTTTAAGAAATTTGCCTGAAATGCAGGGGGCCAATTTGAACAAACTTGAATCAGATCCACCCCACAATGTTGCATACCAAATATCAAAAGATTCTGCCTGCTGGATCTGGAGAAGAAGATTTTTAAAGAAATTTGCCTGAAATGCACTACGTTCGAATTTGGGCTTCTATAGTGAGCCCAAATATGAATCCAGGGGGCCGATTTGAACAAACTTGAATCAGATCCACCCCACAATGTTGCATACCAAATATCAAAAGATTCTGCCTGCTGGATCTGGAGAAGAAGATTTTTTAAGAAATTTGCCTGAAATGCACTAAGGTCGAATTCGAGCTTCTATACTGAGCCCAAATATAAACCCAGGGGGCCGATTTGAACAAACTTGAATCAGATCCACCCCACAATGTTGCATACCAAATACCAAAAGATTCTGCCCGCTGGATCTGAAGAAGATTATTTTTGAAGAAATTTGCCTGAAATGCACTAAGTTCGAATTCGAGCTTCTATACTGAGCCCAAATATAAACCCAGGGGGCCGATTTGAACAAACTTGAATCAGATCCACCCCACAATGTTGCATACCAAATATCAAAAGATTCTGCCTGCTGGATCTGGAGAAGATTTTTTAAGAAATTTGCCTTAAATGCACTAAGTTCGAATTCAGGCTTCTATAGTGAGCCCAAATATGAATCCAGGGGGCCGATTTGAACAAACTTGAATCAGATCCACCCCACAATGTTACATACCAAATATCAAAAGATCCTGCCTGCTGGATCTGGAGAAGAAGATTTTTTAAGAAATTTGCCTGAAATGCATTAAGTTCGAAATCGGGCTCCTATACTGAGCCCAAATATGAATCCAGGGGGCCGATTTGAACAAACTCGAATCAGATCCACCCCACAATGTTGCATACCAAATATCAAAAGATTCTGCCTGCTGGATCTGGAGAAGAAGATTTTTTAATCTTTTTCCCATTGCCTACAGTGTTAAAAAGTGCTGACTCAGCAGTTTTTCAAAGTCCTGAAAAAAGTACCTTGTGATCAAACCGATAGGGATTTTTTTTAACCATTCTATTCTACTGGATAAAAGTAAGCTTTATACAAAATAAGAATTCTCTGTGCTGTGTAGTTTTGGAGATATGGCAGTTTTAAGCTTTTTCCTATGTTTAGCTCCCGAGGTTCCCACGGGGCAATGAGAAAATTTTTTTCTTTGCATCAATCAACTACTTATGACCCATTATCATCTCATATCAAATTTGGTTCAAATCGACCTCACAGTTCTGAAAATAGAAATTTTAGGCATGGCCAAAATTTTTTCCCCTCCCATAACGAAGACAAATAATGCCCGACAAACTTCTCTTGAACAAACTTGATTCTAAACCTCAAAAGGACTCTGTATACCACATATCAAGTCTCTGCTGCTGGTGGTTCATTAGAAGATTTTCAAAAAATTTGGCCATTTTTTCCCCACACCTCTGCTCAATATGAGCCGAAACCAATTTTGGATAAAAATCAAAATGCCCCTATATAACCACTACTTACAGGAAATTTAATTAAAATGTGGCCAGTGGTTTAGGAGAAAGTGGCTCAAACATCACCTTTACACAGGACGACGGACGAAGGACGAAGAGTGATAAGAAAAGCTCACCCTGACTTTCAGTCAGGTGAGCTAAAAACTGATTGCACTAATGGTACTAAACATTCATACAAAAAATTATTATTCAAATCAGAGCTTTCATATGGAAGTTCTTTGCGCAAAAATCTGATTCCACCTAATTTTGTACAAAATGGCTGCCAGCGGCCGTCTTGAATTTCGGACCAGACCCCAAAACACTCGTTCTCATCTCACGGTGATAGCAAAGGTACCCAAGAAGTTTCGTAAAAATCGGTTCATAAATACGGCCTCTAGCCCAAGCCGTGTGTACGGCACAACAGACGGACGACGGGCCATGACAATACCTCAAATTTGGCTTCGTCAAAGTTGAGCTAAAAATACTTCACCTTGAGAGGTGGTTAAAAATCAAATAACCCAGGAATAAAATGCGGTTCTGTGATCATGTAAATTGCAGGAGAAAATAATCTAGGATTATTTGCAACAAATACCTCATCGACTTCGCCATACATCCAATATTTAATGCAGGTTTGGTCTGACTGCGATAAGAACATTCTGAATATTTCCTTCAAACCCTCATTTGGTGTCATATTCCCTCACCCAGTGTTAAAGGTTATTAATGTAATAGTCTATGAGTGAATCAAGAACCTTCTTGCTGGCCTGTCCGGGGAATTCTTCATTGTAACTGTCAAAGTCCTCAACAGTTTGGTCATCTTCGTTCAGCTCTTGGACTAGAGTTTCCTAAAAACAAAAATTTTTGTCTCACAGAAATTGTGGAGCACACAACAGGTGGCTATCACATGACAGGCAAACAAGACTTTAACGTCAAGTCTTCTGGCTAGAACTCTCCATTGACCCTTTATAGTTGGCTAAAATGCGAGCATCATGAACCTTGTCAGGTCAACCAATATTTATTTCATAAAACATGTACCGATCGTCGCATACACCATGCAGTATCAAAGAATATTTTCCTTTTCTGTCTTCAGAGTCTCCTTGATTTACCTCTGGTTTTATAATTTTGATATGGCATCTGTCAATTGCACCCCAGCAATTTGGTAAATCCCATTTCTCTTTGTATCCCTTCGCGACGTGTTTTAGATCGCTGCCAAAGGGGAAGTGTATGTATTTTTCACAAAGTTCTTTGGAATTACCCCACATGCACGATGGACAATTTTGCAAACGATTGGGGTTTGCCACCCCAAAAAGATTGCCTATTGTCTGATACTCTGCATCTGAAGCCAACCAGTAGACAACTATAGCAACCTGTTTATTGACGGAAATGGCTTGACGGATGCAATTCTCGGAAGTTTGAAGGTAGGGTTTCCAGCTCTAAACACAATTGATCAAAAGAGGACATTTTCATACAAAAATTATCAAACCACTCTTTGTCGTTGAAGCTTTTCATAATGGTTTCTTCATTCCAAACCTCTGAACAAGGTCACTTCTAACAAGACCGAAGCCACAAACTACCCACTGTCACCCCTATAGAAAGTGCATATTGCAAAATTCGCGGCCGTATACGTCTAATGCGTTCCATGTTTCTGCATGTAATAACAACTTAACCCGAAGTACTCCAGACTTCTCAAATGGCATGTGAACGCAGATTATTTTCCAAAATTTATTCCTGAATTAAAATTTATTCCCTAAATAAATATAAACCAGGATTATTTTCTGCCATGTAAATTCACCTTTAGACAGTCAGTCTAAAAGTCGTAATTGCATTGATTCCGGCTCCTAGCAATAATATTTCTGTCTCCCTACCACATGAATGGACTATTATTCAACTAACAAAAGTCAGGTTTGAGAACATCCTCTCCTGTATGCCTGTGTACACATTGGGTTACATACCATTTGTTTTGGACTCCCCTGCCGCACAATTTTTGGATCTATCCCAGGTCCATATTAGAAAAAAATCCATCTTGATATGTCTACAATACACACAAGTTGGTTTGGTACCCGTCCACTCTAGGGTACTTCAATGGGTACTAGGTCATAATTGTTTTGAAAAGTCACGTTGAAGATTTGAAATCTCCCATCTCCTTGGTAGTGTTATATAACACAATAAGCTTAATTCGGGTCTGCATTCCTACAAGTGGTATTTGACAATCATTTTGATGGTTTGGTTTTCAAACTATAATTTCTCTGGCTGCCTTAAGCCCAAAAATCACATTTTTTTTAACTATTTAGAATTCACTACTGTATATACGAAGGATAATAGGATATGTACTTGGAATAATGGACAGTCAGACCTGGATCAAGGAATCTGGCTGGGTTGGGGGTGGAGAGGCGCCACATTTAAATCACAGGTCATGATTTGAAGGAACATCTGACATGTGTAGCTGTAAATTGGACATGAACAAAAAAGGGGGTATTCCACTCTCTTTGGCGAGGTTCGAAAGGCCTTCCCAAGGTAACTCTGTGGAAATGAGAAGTCAGTGTTAAACTCTGGTGGCTTCTTTGCAAATGACGTTTTCCAATCAGAATATTCTCACAATTTTATGTCGAATTATTCAAATTTTGAAAAAAGGGAAGCCAATCTATAACATTTTACCGAAGACCCTCTCAGTGGCTATAGCTGCATGTATGCATGGGGTACAGCATTATCTGCATTAACACAACTCTGCAATAACATGTAGCTCAGTAGCTATAACTGCATGTATGCATGGGGTACAGCATTATCTGCAATAACACATAACTCCGCAATAATCCATAGCTCAGTGGCTATAGCTGCATGTATGCATGGGATACAGCATTATCTGCAATAACACATAACTCAGCAATAATACATGGTTCAGTGGCTATAGCTGCATGTATGCACGGGGTACAGCATTATCTGCAATAACTCATGGACATCCACTACCTCAGGTAGTAAACATTCATGTTATCACAAATAATAGTTAAAATGATAAATTTAAAGTAATTTGTATATTTTTATACTTACCAATGACCCCGACTTAGCTGGAGCAAACTCGATATTATCAAGGGCCAAACACAAATTTTGAACCCCCCCCCCCCCCCCCCCCCCAAATTTGCATACAAAACCGAAAATTAAAAGTCCTATCTGGCCCTCCACACTTTTACCATCTGCACATGCGCAGCTTTCAGGAAGAGACTGGAATTGGCGTCAACCGCATTCTTTGTAGATGAGCGTACTAAATAATAACTCAGCAGGGAGGTATGAGTGCCCACTCATGGGTTGGACATCCCCATCTGGGATATTGGTAAGTATAAAAAATATACAAATTACTTTAAATTTATCATATTTTTATACTAATAACCAATGGCCCAGACTTAGCTGAATCGTAAAAAGGCGGAGGGCCTAGGACTTAAGAATTAGCAGACCAAATATAGCTCCTAAGCCTGCATTCCAAGGTGACAAGAAGATTAAAATTAAAAGAATTACATGAATGTCTCTCTATACAATAATAGAGAAGACATATCATCAATAAGGAGCCATATCTAAATAATTCCGTAATCTTAGCATGAATGATTATGATTAATGATAATTATTAATGACTATGCTAATTGGGTGTAACGAGTCTCCCAATTTAAGGCTAGACCGGACTAAGCCACTTAAATCAGGATGCCATATTCTCGAGTGAGAGACTAACCCCCACAAACATACACCATATATATAATCAAGCTGTATCTAAGATCAGTATCTACAAACAAAAACAGTTTCATTCATAGTTACACACTTATTTTCAAGCTGGGCGAGATGAAGAAAAGTTAAAAAATTTATAGTAATTTATATATTTTTTATACTTACCAATGACCCAGACTTAGCTGGTGCTAACTCCACAAAAACCAGGGCCAAACACAAATTTTGCCCCCCAATCCCCAAAATTTGCATCCAAAACAAAAAGAAACCATGTCCTAAAGGACCTCCATAGTACGACTCTACTGCGCATGCGCAGTGACGCAGTCGTCCCGAAATTGGCGCCAAATATCATTCTTACTGGCAGTGCCTGGTCAGCGCTATGTACTCAGCGGGGAGGCAAGAGTTCCCAACTCAGGGAGGGCCATCCCCGTCTGGGTCATTGGTAAGTATAAAAAATATATAAATTACTATAAATTTTTTAACATTTTTATACTGTACCAATGACCCAGACTTAGCTGAATAGTAAACAGGCTGGAGGGCCTAGGACATAGAGGAAAATCCAATAAGCTCAATTATAAAATAAAGAGATAACCCCTTAAGGAGAAAAAGGAGTATTAGGCTTTACATGTATCTTTCTTATTTAATATTTAAATTAGAAAGATACACTACCCTTAATAATTGAGCACAATAACATTCATGTTCTCTATTAATATCCAGTATAACCTTTATACTAATTATTATTAAAACAAGCCAATAAATAAAGTAGTCCAGAGAATTGAGACTCTTTATAATCATATAAAAGTGTCCGAGTATTGTATATTAAAGCCCGTTTGACACTTGACATATACAAATGCTTCACACCGAGCTACACTTTAAAAATAAGACATGAATGAAATTAAACATTAATATTACACTTTAAAACCATCCCGGAAGCGACTCAGAAATACTGTCTTGGAGGAGGCATTCCCTTGCTTTTCACTATAAAGCAGGTGACCTAAGGGAACACCCGCCCCCCCCCCCCCCCTTCCCCTTGCCCTGGGTCAAATAGCCCAGAGCGAAGAGGGCAGCCGGACGGAGTCACTGCCGGAACAGAAAGCCTGCATAACTATAGTTGCAACTGTTTAGTGGACGACATTCTGAGCAACAGATAACGGACCTAAACAATGCAGGTCTCCAGAAATGGACTCAATATTTCTGAGATAAAAATTAGTAAATGTGGATGGCTGAGACCAATAAGCAGCCTTCATTAAATCTGTAATAGCAACACTATTAGCATAAGCCCAGGAAGTAGAAAGAGCTCTTACTTCATGAGCAGAAATCTTAAGCACAGACTGCTGAGAAGAAGATAAATCTTCATACGCAGTACGGATAGTTAACTGAATCCATCTAGCAATAGAATGGACTGAAATGTCCTTTCTATTAGGCATCAAAGACAGAAAGAAACGTTTCCGTCCCTTTCTGATGAACTGAGATCTCTGTTTATAGATACGTAGTGCTCTAACAGGACAGAGTAAAGGCCTACGCCCGTCTGAAGACGGAAGAGCCTTAATAACAATAGGTTCCGGATATTTATTAGGAGCCTGATTCTTAGCTAAAAAACCGACGTTAGTAGTGAAGGTGATAGTGTTCCCAACACTACGATAATGAGAATCATCCACCGATAGTGCATGAAGCTCACTGACTCTTCTGGCAGAAGAGAAAGCTAAGAGAAAAGCTGTCTTATAAGATAAGAATTTGAAATCTACTGTCCCAAGAGGTTCAAATGGCTTTTCCTTCAATTTAAGGAGAACCCAAGCTAAATTCCACTTAGGAATTAATCTAAGAGTTCTAGGTCTATTTATCGAAAAGTTTCTAACCAATTTCGATAAAGAGACATTAGATCCAATTTGTAAACTATCATGATGTGCATAGGTATCAGATAACATAGATCTATAACCCTTTATAGTAACCGGTTGCAGTTTGATTTCGTCAAACAAGTATACTAGAAAGTTAGCAATGTCTGGTATAGAGGGATCAAATATATCAACAGAATGATCCCTACACCAACGACGGAAAACCTTCCACTTAGCCGCATAGTTTAGCGAAGAGGAGGTCCTCCTACAGTTAGAAATCGCGTCCACTGCTCGTCCTGTAAAGTGCTTGCCATGCAAGAAGGACCGCACAACGGAAAAACGTGAAGGTTGAGACCTTGCGGGTTGTGATGCAGTTGGCGCGATTTCCCCTGCCAAAGAAGATCCTCTCGTGGAGGGAGCTTCCGCGGTAGGTCCCACAACAGACACCTGAGTAGATTTATCCACGGTCTCTGTGGCGACAGAGATGCTACCAACAGAATCTTGCATTGAGATTGTTTTATCTTTAGCAATACTTGTTGAATTAACGGCGCTGGAGGATACGCATATCCTATCATTCCGTCCCAAGGGATCGATAGAGCGTCTACAGCAAATGCTCTTGGATCCGGACACGGGGACACATACGTCTGCAACTGATTGTTGAGATGTGTCGCAAATAAGTCTATCATTGGCCGTTCCCATTGGTAGCAAATCTGATTGAATACTTGTTTGTTGAGAGTCCACTCCGACGGCAACAAGCGACCCTTTCGAGAAAGGGAGTCTGCTAGCACATTCAGACGACCCGGTATGTGACGGACCGAAAGAAGAACGTGATGTTCCAACGCAAACAGAAGGATTCTTTCCGTTAGATTGAACAACGGAACTGAATGAGTGCCTCCCTGATTCCGTATATACGCCACTACTGTCGTATTGTCGGATAGGATTTGGACATGAGCATCGTGAATAATGTCCATCCAGTGACGTAACGCAAGCCAAATTGACATCATTTCCTTGATGTTTATGTGCTTGCACAGGAATTGCGGATCCCAAAGACCCTGGCATCTCGAATCCGTTGGGATTAATGATGCACCCCAACCTGTTTGACTGGCATCCGTCATAATGGTAAAACTCGGATCCGGCAACTGCAGCGGAACTCCTTGAGTTAACCACTGAATGTTTGCCCAAGTCTGAATCTCTTGTTTCACTTGATCTGACAAGAGAACGTCTACATCGAGCGAATGAATTTTCACACTCCAATTCTGAGTCAAGAAAATTTGAAGAGGCCGTGTGCGTAGCCGTCCCATCGGAATGAGATCCGCAGCGGCTCCGCACAGACCTATCAGTCTCATAAATTCTCTCGCTGTGACTTTGTCTGTATTTAGACAATAGCGAGCGTAACAACTGACTAATTTCGCTCTGGTTAACGGCAGACGAACGAGATTGTTGTGCGTCTCGAAGCTCATTCCCAGATGAGTGAATGACTTGGACGGCACCAGATCCGACTTCTCCTCGTTTACTATGAAACCGAGACGTCGGAGCAATAGAAGAAGATTCTGAACATCGTTCTGAAGCGTTAACTCGTTGCCGTACCTTTGAAGAATGTCGTCCAGGTAGGCCGACGTTACCGCAGACGAATGAGCTCGGAAGTAAATCATTACCGAGTTCATTACTCGAGTGAAAGCCCAGGGTGCTAGATTCAATCCGAAGCACATGGCCCGGAACTGATACACCACTCCTAGGACTGCGAAGCGTAGATACTTTCGGAATGTCGGATGTACCATGACGTGAAAGTACGCATCTTTGAGATCTATGCTCGTTGCATAATCGTTCACCCGAATACTCGCTCTGACCGATCGAATCGTCTCCATATAAAACTTCGGAGCGATGATCAGCTTGTTTATCCAGCTCAAATCTATGACTGGACGGAACGAGCCGTCTGGTTTCGGAACCAGAAACAGATGGCTGTAGAATCCCAGCGATTCCTGGTTTTCTACGACCTCTACCGCGTTCTTCATTAAAAGAGACTGCACCTCTGATAGCAGAGCGTCTCTTTTCTGAGGGTTTGACGGAAGATGAGTCCACTTTGGACTTCGAGTTAATGGAGGCTTTCGTTTGAAGGATATCTTTAGACCTTCCGAAGTCACTCCTCTCACCCAAGGGTCGTCCGTAATCGACGCCCACTCTTGAGAAAAACTCGACAACCTTCCGCCAACCGGAACGCGATAGAGGTTTGAGCCATCACCTCCTGGATCTGCGAGGCCTGCGGTAGGAGAAACCACGTCTTCCACGACCCGCACCTCGCCTCGTCGACCTCGGGGCGTCCGACCGATTGTCCCGGCCTGAAGGACGTCCCGAACGAGAGTCGCTATCCTGACGGTCTCTCGAATAAGAGCTAGAGGACGCACCGGAACCTCTATAGGAACCTCTCTTGGGCGGATAAGACCCAGAAGTGCCCGCCTTATTCGTGTCTGCTGAATCCGACCTTTTAGGAGCGGATCTAAACAACAGAGAATCACTAGCTTTCTTTTTAATATTATCATAAATAGCGGAAAGCTTGCCGTCAAAGAGAAGATCTCCTGAGACCGAAGCGACTCTAAGAGAGTTCTTCACCTTAGAATCCACTAGTGTGGATGTAGACAGGGCTGCGTCACGTCTAACCAACTCCAGATTAGCCACTGAAAGGGTGGAGTTACACGTGGAATAAGCTACTGCCCTTGAAAGAAGTCTTAAGGAGGATTGTATATCCTGAAACTCTTCCCCTTGAAGACGCAGTGATAACGCCTTCGTAAGGTGATCTGCGTAAGATAAGGCATCTAAATTGGCTCTGTTAGACGCAATAGCTGTTTCCAACACTGCGGTTGGAATAGAAGCTGACGACGGTAATGATAGCTCTAAGTCTTCCGCCTCGTCGTCCATACGCAGAGGAACTCTCGGTATACCCTGACCTGCCGTGTCGAATTTATTCCTTGCATTAATGAAAGGCAGGTTGAGAGTATTTGCGGACAAGAAGCCTGCTTTCCCTGTCCTGGAAGCAAGTTTAAAAATAGCGTCGTTCAATAATTCAAATGTTCTTGCAACATTATTGGACTGCGACGGAAACTCGGGAGCGATGTCCCTGAACCGCTCGAAAAAATCAGAGTCCAATGACGCTATAATTCTCCTGTCCGGAAGCGCAGCAGTCTGGCCCGACGGAACAACTTGAGGAAGAAAGTGCCGGATGAAGTCTACGGCAGCTTTGTGTTGTTCCGAAAGGGATAGCTCCAATTCATCCGTATCCCTTTCACCATCCGGTCGGACCTCCCGATGTTCCCGGTCGTCCGCCCCCGATGCTTCGGCGGAGCGTACCGACCCAGCGCCGTCGGATAATTCTCGATCCGACACCGTCTCTGTCGGCTGCTGGGATGCTGCGATAAGCTGTGCTATCTGCACTAGAATGTCCGACGTCGAGACCTGCGGAGGAGCGGTCTTTCGCTGCTTTGCCGAGGGCAGCTCCGCATCAGATGGCTCCCGCATACTTTTCCTATGCGAACGTCCGGAGTCCATCGGTCTCGAGTCCCTGGCTGCCGGATGGTGTGACCTGGTCGCCGAATAATCCTTCCTCGGCGAAGCTGGCAAGATATCGGAGGTCACGCAGCCAAGGTGCGGTCGTGTGCGCCGGCGAGAAGAGGAAGCCTTAACAGTCTCTGCGGACTGCTTATACAACGGAGCGTCCCGAGCGACGGACGTATGCTCCGCTAAAGACACATTTTGTACCACAACATCTGGTCCCAGATGTTGTTGTACGAGAGAGGGGCCTCTCTCGCTCGCGGCCCGGCTGGACCTGGACGAGCTAGGAACCGGACTAAAAGGCTTCCTCCGTTCTCGTTCACTATCCGCCGTCACTGGGTGTGCATCTATTATTTTTATAGTGCTCGCATCACCCAAAATTTCCTCTTGGACCGCCTCGGACGAACCCGGCTGCCGAACCATTCGGTGAATGGACGCTACACCGGGCGAGCTAGCGGACGACATTTGTCTAATCTCCATGAGCACTTTTGCCGCTAGCTCTGTATTTAATTGTGACGACGGACGCACACTTGAAGAAGATAACATGGAAACATCACCCTGTTCTGGTTCCTCTGAAATAGAAACTGAGAGAGTAGAGTGACCTTGTGGAGAAAGAGCCGGCATCGCTCTTTCTCCAGAAACAACATATCGTGACACACGTTTCCAATGTTTCTCATCCCAATGTTCACATACAGGACAGGGATTAATGCGAGAACACTGACTACAATTTATGCAATAATCATGAAAGTCAGAGGAAGATTTCTTCCTATTACAATTTGAACAAGTTCCTTTCATTGTGAAGGAACAACAATAAGTCCTAGTTACTCGCAAAAACCCCTGACACAAAGATACATAATAACATGATCCATTAATAAATGAAAAAACAATTGCAAAACAAAATAATTTTGAAAAAATATTTTTTCAGAGAAGCCCAAGTTGCTGAAAAGTAACGTTGAGCCCCGATGGATCCGATGGCAAAGTGTGGTCAAAAATTTTAAAATTATATAAAATAATTAATGAGACACTTTCGGATAATATAAATGTATCTTATAATGAGATAAACTACCTCAAAGGCAAACAGCCCCCCTCAAAAAAGGCTGTTGCCAATGAAAACAAACAGTGTAAACACAGAAGAAAACATGACTCCAGGCACTGAAAAAACTGGCCCGGAATCAGTCCTCAATTACACTCTATCTGATGCAAAACAGAGACTCCCAGGGGAGAATCTGCAGAACATCAGATGGAAGATGCAGAACACAAACGTTATACACCCATGGGTGAAAACGTAACTATGGGGAAAATAACAGAAAACATTCTGTAACCAAGCAACTCTCCCAGGGAAATTTTATAAATGAAACTTCTCAAAAATATGCCAAAAGCATGGGAGAATTGCAAGGGGGGACTTTAGAAGGTTAGGGGAGAGGAAACACTGAATAAGCAGTGCAACAATTAGCAAGAATGACAACAAGAGGCGTTTGCCTCGAAAATAGGCAACTTAACATAATTTTAACAAAAAATTTTAAGTACAGCCCTGATTATTTTTTGCCACTTCTTTTTTCCTCTCCTCCTTCTATCCTCCTTAGAATCACATTTTCTCCAAGAATTACGTGTCTGGCATCCTTTAAACTGAGATTTACAAGCACAAAGATCAGTGAGATGTTGACTGATGAAGGGCCAAACAGAGAATGATATTTGGCGCCAATTTCGGGACGACTGCGTCACTGCGCATGCGCAGTAGAGTCGTACTATGGAGGTCCTTTAGGACATGATTTCTTTTTGTTTTGGATGCAAATTTTGGGGATTGGGGGGCAAAATTTGTGTTTGGCCCTGGTTTTTGTGGAGTTAGCACCAGCTAAGTCTGGGTCATTGGTACAGTATAAAAATATCCAACCCCGCTCCCCTTCTTTTTTTTTTGTAGAAATATTCTTCAAAGAGGGAAGCGCTCTGGAATCAGTGAAAAGCAGTACCAAAAATCAATATATATTTGCCCAACATGTACCCAGGAATGAATTATTATTAATTATTGGTGCTTAACACTACTTCAGAAGCTAAGGCTACTGTGGTGATCCCGGTTACTAACAGCGCATGCTTCTAACGTATCCCGGATTTGGAATACGTAGATAAGTCGAAAACCGGTGATATAACGTGTACAACCATATACTTGTCCAATTGTAATCCAATGGAAAGTAGCTGTTAGAGCAAATACCAGCAACCAACAGGTGACCCCTTTCAGGTGTACAATTAATTCCAATAATAAAACTCCAATTGAACCGTACGAATATACGAGAATGTGAATTCTCCAGTGTACCATCTGTGGTAGAAACCTGGACTAAGAAATGGAACGAGTTATGATTAACAAACTCGTCATGGGCTGTCCCCAAAATAATTAATTGTTGCTAGGTCCGTAACAACCAATGACTGTTCGGAGAAAGAATATACTACTCCGAATAATGAAGCCAAACAACTGAGAATGTATGCATAGACGGCCTATTGGAACTTCCATAACTGAACCAAATAGCCCCAAAATCTCATAAGCTCTATAAGCAGAGCAAGAATTTATATAATCTGTTCAATAATGCATCTGCCTAATAAATACAAATATTATGCACACGGGCAATGATATCCCGAATGTACTCATCTGAATACAGCTTGTATCCACGGTATGACCGAGTGATACAAGTGTAACCAGGAAACTGAATGGATAATACAATGTTATTATGCAGATAACTGAGTTATAAACTCATACGTTGTAAGAAAAGGCCAGACCGCTCTGAGTGAAACTTTTCAGAGTGGACTAATTGCCACATTGAAGAATGTCACACAGATAACCGACATGTTAACCACACAGGTACATGAAGGCTAGCAATTTTATTGATAAGGAATCATATGCTTGTATATGGCTTATAAACAAACAACCACAGGAAACAAACCAACTAAATAGTGGATGTGTTAGAACAGGACCCAGCTGCCAATCGAGGAGCCATGAAAGGCATGCATATACTTGAAAGCATTCGAGGCTTACAGAAAGAAAACTAAGTCCTGCCCTGTAATAGCCTCTTAACACATTGGTGTGGGGGGGGGGGGGGGGGGGGGGGGGGGGGGGGGGACTCCATAATGTCACTAAGGACTAAGGACAGAGAGGGACATGATAAACAAATAATACACCATATAGACATAATATCAGGTGTCCATAATGTCACTAAGGACTAAGGACAGAGAGGGACATGATAAACAAATAATACACCATATAGACATAATATCCAGTCTCTAAGATGGAAATATAATCCACAGCAATAGATTGGATAGAAATGAAAAGGGAGAGGAAAACAATGTTCTGACACCTGATGATAAACACGTAGATGAATTGTTACGTTCGATCTGATATCAGGAAATATATTCCTGAGAAGGAGATTAGTATAGGGGTTTGAAGAAACGCTCATTAATCACACTAGGTTAAAATGGCATCATCAATAGGGCTTACTGCCTCAGATACCTAACACAAAACCATACCAGTAGGAAGAGAATGATCTCTAACATAATGGTATCATGTCCAATAAAACAATGAACTCAGCTTAGCTGAAGCAGCTAAAGGTCTTCCTATCCATGAAGACAATTAAAAGGCTGATAACTAGGACCAAACAAGCTCACTAAGGAGACTTACAATGCCAGCTTATAAGAATTCATCTCCGTGAAGACAGATATATCAGTGTAAGTTACGACCTTGAAAGCTTGCTCACTGAACGAAGACTTACAACTATCGTCGTGCAAGATAGGGAATGAAGGGCTGCTATATTAACAGCCCTAAATTCCCAAAGAGACAGTAGTTTCAATAGATAATTATTTCAGCGAAGACAGGTATATTGGTGTAAGTTGCAACCCTGAAAGCTCACTGAACGGAGACTTACAACTATCATTGTGCAAGATAGGGAATGAAGAGCCACTATATTAACAGCCCTAAATTCCCAAAGAGACAGTAGTTTCAAGAGATAATTATTTCAGTTATGTCATTGCATCATTACTGAAAAAACATCGCTCATGATTCTAGCTGGGCTACTGAGGTGTAAACAATAAGATTCAAGTCTATGACACCTAGGAAAACAAACCGAAAAGCACTCTTCCTTTAGTGGTTTTATTCCCAAAAGACAACGGTCAGAGCCTAGCTAACGTAGCTTAGAAGTCTTCATCTTCGTGAAGACAGATATCTCAGAGTAACTTGTGACACTGAAAGCTCACTAAACAGAGGCTTACAACCATCGTCATGCAAGGTAGGGAGCTGCTATACTAACAGCTGTAATTCCCAAAGAGACAGTAGTCTCAACTACGCAGTGATGAGTCTTCGTCTGCATGGAGACATATCTGCATCACTTGCGGCCTTTGAAAGCTCACTAAATGGAGACTTACAACACCAGCCACTAATGTATAAGAAAAGACTGCTGTAACAATACATAAGGCATCCACAGGGGTATTAAATGTCCTGACACCAAGGAATACAACACCGAGAAGGAAAAGACGTACTTATTCCCTCTATCGGCTTTATTCCAAACAAAACAGCTGTCTCAGCCTAACTATGCACTAAGGAACCTTTATTCGTAAAGAATGGGGCATAGCATTTCTAAGCTGTTTTTTGCCTAGTAAATGCAGACTTATATTCAGATAGAACAATATTCCAAGAGCTTAAGACTAAAATTTCATAGTCTTAAAGTGCCCTTCTGTGAGGGATGGAGACTCACACTCCATAGCCCTCTCAACATTCAAATGTTCCATCTGAAAATATGGTCAACTCCATCTGACTGAATGGATAACTGGACCAAAGCAGCACCGTCCGACAGCTCACCATCGAAGTCTGTTAAACGGTAGTACCAGCTACTACTGGAATGCTGTGATACGCAGAGCAATCAGAACAATGATAATACACTTGTTACATAAGCTGCTCATGGGACGGAGATCTGGCCCCAGATCCTTGACACATGTCCCATATAAAAATGCCTCGAACGACTAGCTATCGACCCAAACATGTGAAGTCAGATAGCTAGTCTGCGGTCAACGTGCTTCATTAATGAAGCAGGGGAAGATGCCATAGCTGCAACCAGATCCGGCTGCAGTGTGGAAGGAGCATCTTGGACTGCAAGCGTAAGCAGGCATCCCAACTCACTAAAGTTTCTGTAATCAAAAACAGTCGATCCCGACTGCTGACGGAAAGGAGATGGTTCTCCCATTCGCGGTCTGCTCCAGACCTCTATGAGTGTTCCGTTAGATACTTGTAGGCATCTACCCCCTATCGTGCATATTCATGGAAGAAGAGGAAGCCGTAACCACAGCCGACCCCAGCTGAAGTGCGGAAGAAGCATCCCGACCCGCCACATAGGATGGATGCTCCTACTCATTGAAGTTTCTTACAACACAAAACAGTCGTCCCAGACTGTTAACGGAAAGAAAAATGCTCTGCACTCACAATCTGTCCCACTTAGAAACTTCTAGGCTAATCCTCTTTTCTTGCGCTTCCATGTAAGTAGAAGCTATAACTGCCGCCGTCCCCGGCTGCAGTGTGGAAGGAACATTTCGATGCGTGTTCTGACTCAATATTGTTTCTCACAACGGACACAGTCAACTCCGACCGTTAATGGGATGGAGAGGGTTTTCCAAATGGTGATCTGACCCCAGATCTAGCCGAGCGTCCCGTAGAGAAACTTCTGGCTTCTTCTACACGCACAAATGACCGGACCGACCCAGCACCATCCGACATCCACCACCGGAGTCTGTGGGAGGCTGTGCTTGCACTTGCCGGGATGCTGCGATGAGCTGCGCAATCTGCGACAGCAAGTCCGTTACCGAGGCTTGAGGAGCAGTGGCCTTCCGTATTATGCCGCTTACTGCTCTTGTGACGAAGATCCAGACGTAGATCTCTATCCCAAACTTCACAGGTGAAGACTGGATACTTCTTCTGCTGGCTGCCTGGATATCCGAAGTCGGGTAGCTAGTATGTGGTTGTGTGTGCTATATCTGCATGAGGAAGAAGCCGTAACTGTAGCCGACCCCAGCTGCTGCAGTTTAGAAGGAGCGTCCTGAGCAGCGAGTGTGGATGTTAGCTCCTACACAGGCAAGTTTATCAGACAACATTTGGATCCAAATGTTGTGGGTTAGAGAGGGACCTCGCCCACTTGCGGTCTTTTCAGACCTCGCCGAGCCTCCCAAAGATAAACTTGCAAAATACTACACAAGTTTCTCAACAACATTTGGCCCAAAATGGTGTTGGGTTAGACAGGGGCCTCTCCCACTCGCAGTCCTAACAGACCTCGCCGAGCCTCCCTAAGTAAAAAACGATACATTGGATACAATATACAAGACTAAAACGACCTAACACCCATAGGGTGAGGACGTAACCATGGGGATAAACAAAATAAACATTCTATAATACAAGTTAGACTCCCAAGAAATTTAATAAAAAATTTCAATAAAAAATAGCCAAAAAGCTTAGGAGTTTAACAGTAGGGCTTCAAGGAAGGATAGGGAAGGAACACTTAACAAATAGTGGATAAATCATTAGCAAGAATGATGATGTCAGGCATATGTCCTGAAATTGGGAAACATGAAATAATTTTTATAATTATTATAAAGTTACTACCCTGAATGTTTCCAACCTCCGTTGTTCACTTCCATCATCCATTTACAGCCTTGGATCCACCAATTCTTTCATCGATTTGTGTCTAACATCCTCAAAAAGGAGATTTAAAAGCACAGATGTCAGTTCATTGTTACTGACTTTAGGGCCAAACAAAGAATGAGTTTGCACCAATTCCGGTCTCTTCCTGACTGCTGCCCATGCACAGATGTAAATGGAGGGCCAGATAGGACTTTTAATTTTCAGTTTTGTATGCAAATTTGGGGGATTGGGGAGTTCAGAATTTGTGTTTGGCCCTTGAAAATATCAAGTTTGCACCACCTAAAACTGTGCCATTGGTTATTAGTATAAAAATACTAGAAGTTCTGTCATGAAATGCACACAAATAGCATGTCGATCTGTGCATTATTCTACGCGTTATGATCTTAGTAAGGCTATCAAATTCTGTACATATGGCCTGTGCACAAGCAATGTATCAGCCAACGGACCTCCGGGTAACCCAGAGGTCTATTGGAAGAAACATTGCCTGTGTTTGCTATGAGTAACCAAGAGAACCTGCCATGCTTTGGATGCCATTCAATATGGTAATTGCACACAATTCCTACTTGTAATTAAGCCAAGATAAGTGCAAAGTTCATGATAGGACTTATAGTTTTAACTGTACCATGTCCGTGGCAAGCTCCTTTTCAAATTGTGCTTTCATAAATGTCAATTCATACAAAAAACATTAGCAATACATACTCGTCAAAAATCCGCATACATTTGACACAATGTCACGGAGCCACGTCAGATTCATAGAAAGTCCAAAAAGTTCTTCACAAGCTGCAATTTCAGTCTCTACACACTGGATCAGGGTATTTATCCGTCCGCTTCAAAAATACAAAAAAGGGTGAAATTAATTAATTATTGTGATGATTGCAGTGCAAGGCAGAAATTTAACATCTGAAATAATCAGAAAACTCTTATTTTCTCTAGTTTATTATGCACATTATAATAAATATACATAGAAATCGAATGATGTACTGACAGTTTATTTTGATAAAATCTGTCTGAATAACCGATTGTGTCCACAAATTAATTACACTCACAAAACCATGAGCTGATTGTGTCTGAAGGTCTATCTGCAGATATAATCAGCTGTATTTTGCGGATGTGATCAGCATTCGGACATAATAGATTTCCAGACATAATCAGCTTTGTGGACCTGTTCAGTCGAAAAAGTCGTTATGTACTTTGTTCAGTCTCTGGATTGAATTTAGAAATTATTGACTATTGTGCTCCATATTTTGAATTCATGTGCTTTTAAGTTTAAAATTAGGGGTCAAAGATATTAACTGGATTCAATCTTTTCAACACCAGTTTTATCTTCATATTTGTATCAAACTGACATTAGAAGCAGCCAAGGGGAACAAGGTTATCCAAAGGGGCACTCGACTCAGGGTGAAAATTTCGACCAGGAGTTTACAGTATATCATAAATTGTAATGTGACACTCAATAGTATTGACATTATATATATAATTCAGCCGTTGGTAGGAACAAGGTGTGCTAAAGCATTGCAGATAGCACCTTCATCCACTCAAAGCATGACATAAAGCTCTAAAAATCACTCCACCAATTGTACAGCCAAATTCTGTCATTATACCTAATCCCCCCAGTCCCCTCACACACAAACACCTTGGCATAGTGCACCTAAAATGCGTTAAAAACAAATAGTCGTGAGCTTCTCAGTTGCAGTTCTTGTAAAGCAGTCATTTCCACGAGTGCACTTCTGGCGAAAAAGTGTACATGCTTTCTCTTGCCCCCCAGCTTCAGGGTTGGGACAGCCTTTCAGCCCTCCCCCTCCCCCACTTCCATCACCCTTGGCCCATCATGTTCTCTTTTGTGTGTATACAACGTACTTGTTTACTGGATGGCACTCACATGTGCAAGTAAGATATTTGAAACTGGATGCAATTGTTTGGAGCACATCTATATTTGAATATTTGTGCACATGCAAACGATTGTGCATGTGTAAACATGTACATGTGCATTTTGTCCTGTGTGTATCCAAATGGTGTAATGGGGTGAGGTTATGTGGATGGGTGAAGATGAGGGTGAGTGTGGGTGTGGGTGTGGGTGTGAGAGAGAGTTGATAATGGGAAAACATGTGTCTTGTTATATAACAATATAAACTGCATGTGCGTACTTAAACCATGTATCACCATGACAATGACATCACAAAATGTAGTGATGAAACAATTAATTGGTATACAATCAGCCGATATACGGCCATCAGTTCAGAAGGTGGGGTAAACATCGGCAAACACTGATTGTCAAAAAGAAAAAGTTTGTTAACAATTTCATACTGCTACACCTCGATTTTTTTAGCTTACAGCCTTACACATGCAGTTTTAGCAGGGCTGAATTCCGAATTGAGTCGAGTGGGTTTTTGAATTACAACATTTCGTTTTCTTCACAAATTTTTACCACCTGAAAACATGCGTTTATTTTCCATTATTGGACACAAAGTTACAAACTTTGTTTCCGGTATTCATTAAGCCAATCGACAACCTTGCAACACAAAAGTGTTGCTGTTCAAGCACATGACAATGTTTTTATCCCTAGAGGGGTCAGTGAAATGATCAATGTCGGTGATTCGTGTTTAACCAATGAGAAGGTAGAAATACTGAAACACATAACATGTGGTTCATGTTATCTTCGCCAAAGAGGTAATCCAAATGACAAAACTCTGATTTCTTCCAAAAGTGAAATGTCTTATTTTAGTCAGTTATGCGGTTTGAAATTTGAAAACTGCCAGGATTGGGAGTTTGGAGGTTGAATTATCATGTAGATCCAATGTGCAGACACAGAAACACTTTAACAGTAAATTATTAAAATTTACACTGACAATCTGACTTTAGCATCGACAATCGGTCGATTGTGTCTTCAAAACATCGGCATTCAGATGAAAGGCCTTTCTTCTTATCGGCTCATCACTAACAAAATGGCCACTCATGTGGGCTACCATGGCAACCCAACATGACAGCTGGTCATGTGACTATAATGGCAAATTTCCATTCGCATGGTCAGTTAATTTATTTACTTATTTATTTATTGGGTTTTAATGACACTTTTGACAGCCGCGGTCACCTAGAGTCTGAACATAAACAGTTAAAGGAACAATGGGCAGCAAATTTGAAAAAAAATAAGTTAAACATTTGACAAAGCTGCAATTTTCATTATGTAAAGGTACCCCTATGTTTCATATATCATTCATAAAAAAGCACTTGTCAATTAAATAAATTAACTTGAAGGTGAGAATTTAATGTTCTTCTCATAAAAGGCAAGCAGCATTTTTTCATCCTGAACTGGAAAGTCAATCACTCATGGAAAACTCCGTGCAATGACAATTTACATATTCATGGAAGTTACTGGTAGCTTTCTCAGAAGGACAAAGGTGAAGTTTGGGTACACGTATTTCAATTTATAGCTTATGCATTCTATTTCAGATTGCCAAAAACATGCTGTGGGTTTTGTTGGAGTATATATGCACCTTATTTAAAATAATACAAAGTTTATTAGTCTAGTAATTCCCACTTACTGGTAAAATAATGCGCAGATGTTGTTTGTGGCGGTCATTCATTCGGATAGTTTCGAAGATAAAAATAAATCTGAAATTATGATATGGTATTGTGTTTACTTCCAATCACTTTGGGCAATCCTGTTAATATCTTTGACTGCATTCAAGTTTTTCAGTTACAAATTTATAAATTTATATAATTTTGTGTTGCTTCTGGATGTCTCACACTTTGCATACAGTATTTTGTTTTACATTCTTTCACATACAAGCAAAATCTGAGAATTGATACTTATTTTTTTAAATTAGCAGTTTGTTGACCCTTCAAAGTTTAACTTCACCCTTCAAGTGTTATGCATAAATGTTTACGGGGATACATCTACCAGCCGAATCGTCCGCTTGTAAGTTTACCAAAATTGTCTGCCAGCACGCCGAATCGTCTCCTTGCAAATTAACCCTTTACCCAATGCAGACGATTTCAAAATTTATTATTTTAAATATCATTTTGAACATTTTTAAAAAAAATTTCAACAAAACCATATCATGTGACCCCTCTTTGGAACGAGCTCAACGAGCTCGTTCCAAAGAGGGGTCACATGATATGGTTTTGTTGAAAATTTTCGAAAAATAATATTTTTTCCAGCTGCTGAATTTACATATTACGTGGGCGGATGCGGGCGATTCGTTGGGTAAAGGGTTAACCCAAATCATCTGCTAAGGGTTTGAAAATCATCAAACGTGGGATGGAAAATAACTTTAATGACATTTATTCAGTATCAAATAGCACAAGATAATAAATAGTTAAGATAGCATTTTTTAAACATGCAAAATACATGTAGCACATCTTTCAAATATGTTTCTTGACACAAATTCTTATTGTGTATTTGTGCACTAATTTTATGAGCATTCATTGGCAAATTATAACAATTTCCTTCTTTTTTTTTATTATTTTACAATTATTCATGGTTAAGTGCAGTGGTGCCTTTCAATGAATACTTGCAAAATTATAAGATTTTTCTCATCGAACTTAATATACCATAAGTTTTAATGGGTTTCCTGCTATAATTAATTCTTATATTATATATAATAATATATTTATTAATAATTTTGCAATTATTCATTGTTAAGTGCCAGTGGAGCCTTTCAATGAATAATTGCAAAATTGTAAGATTTTTTGACTGAACTTATTATACTTTAAGAATTTTGAGGGGTCTGTTAACATAATTAATTTTTATACATGTAATATATTAGGTAATTTGCTACCAATAGTTTTGTGATTATTAATTGTTAAGTGTCAGTGCCGCTTTCAATGAATAATTACAAAATTGTAAGATTTTTTTTTATAAAACTTAATATACCATAAGTTTTAATGCATTTCTTAATATAATTAATTCTTATAATTCTTAATTCTTATAATATATTGGCTAATAATTTTGCACTTATTCTAGCTTAAATGCCGATGGTGCATTTCAATGAATAACTGCAAAATTATAAGATTTTTTTGTGGAACTTAATATACTTTGAGAAGTATTGTGATCATCATCATCAGGAGGAAAACATTGAATAAACATTAATCAGAGCCGTGTTAAACAAAGTTGAAATTAATTTGATGCCCAAGTAGTTTATTTTGTTCTCACATGTCTGTTTTCACAACACCATTTAGTATATGAAATTTTAATGCAAGGAGGTACATTAAGATATATTACAATAGATAATATACGATAAAAATAAAAAAAAAAACCAAAAAAATAAATATAAAATTATTCAAAATACAACCATTCAAAATTTTCCCCCAGCGCACCAGTTTCGGGTGATTTGGGTAAAATTGCAGCAGGTGACTTGGGTAAAATTGCAGTGGATGGTTCGGCTATTGGATGATATGGGTGTAATTCATGCATGAGTAAGAAAAAATAGCATTCAATGACACAACACCAAAGTCATTGGTTGAGAAATAAATAGTTGAGAGAGAGAGGTTACTTTATACTATCATTATCTTTACCAATCAATCATTGAAACCTTATTGGAAATTAGCAAATCAATAGGAATGGGTGCACAGACTCTTTACTCTTAAGATGTGACTAAAGATTCCCCTATTTTCTACAGACTTTAACCCTTCACCCAATGTAACAGCCAAAACTGGCAAGCGGGTAAGTTTCATTATTTTTTCATTTTTTGTCTCAAAAACATAGGTTATGACACCTCATTGGAATGAGCTCATTGAGGTCGTTCCAATGAGGGGTCATAACCTATGTTTTTGAGACAAAAAATGAAAAAAATTAGTTATTCAAGAATTTTATTTGCAAGTGTCGTCTGCTTTTCATGTTAGGTAAAGGGTTAAGGTCAAGAAAAATTACATTTTTGGCTCCATATTCAATAAACTTGGGAAATTTGTTAAATATGGCGCCATAAATGTGCATTTTTACCGATATAGAGGTGCGTTATTCCCAAACATCGCTTTGTATATTGTATTCCTGTCATGCCACAAAGGCACAGATATAGACCACTGTATGCATGCTTTTGTATGCCCCCACCCCCACCAGTTCGAAGTGCTTCCTACATCCCTACTCAACATACAACAAACTGTAAGGAAGATCAGCAATAATTTAACCCTATAGGAATGTAAAATTAAATTATTAATACTGAACTTCTCTTTGAATACAAAATAGACTTGACCACTTTGCTGCAAATTAAATTCTTTAGAACAATACCATTCAGGCAGGCACATAGCCAGGGACCAATACTTAATACTATAAAACTTTTACAATTGTATTTTCTAGAATTGTATTTTCTAGTTATGACTTTAAATGGATTAAAATGAACCATTAGCATTTTCAAAGATCTGGCAATTTGCCAGTTGAAAATACAATTGTAAAAGTTTCATATTGTTGGCTCCAGATATCCATATTAAGAGGGAGGTCAAGAATTTTTTTTTTTTTTTGGGGGTGGGTGGGTGGGGGGGGGGGGGGGTGGGGGGGGGGGGGGGCAGGGGGGTAGCAGGAAGGCAGGACAGCATTTTATGCTGCAGGCATTTACACAGATCAAAGTCTTGAATTGGGGAAAGGTATGCAGATGGTGTGATTCCTACACTGGTGAGAATCAAGGGATAATTTTCGTAAAAAAAAAAGATCCGAATGGTGCTATTTAGAGACAATTTGAATCTCGAAACGACGTCAGTTTTCACCAAGTGTTATCTGTAATTTAATTAGTTGACAGATCGTAAAATTCAAGATGATTGGGTGGCTGTGGGGTTGAGGACGGCACCCCTCAGGCTGCACCACTACATTAGGAGCTCTGTGTTGAAAGGACTGAGAAAAGTTTTGTTTGAATTTTGATTCACTGACAGGAGGAAGGGGTTTAGAAAAAATACTACCAGACATCTAAACCAGGGTGGGTGGGTGAGAGGCTGTTAAAAAAATGGCTTTTTGTCGGGTTTTGCAATTTTTTTCCCATTGGCTCAGAGAGGATTACAGTACATGCCAGGTATTTTACCACAAAAATGCCTGTCACTGCGGCAGCGACAAGCGGGTGGAGAGGATTAATATCGATAGCTTTCTTGTTTCTCTCTACCAATTCACCGCACATGAACACCAAAACAATGCCCTTTTAAACAGAACAATGATGAAAAACTGAAGTTGTTTTTCAATCCAAAAGTCAGTGGAGATTCCAGCACCAGCAGTCACATGGCTGACAATGCTTTTAAATTTGAAAGAAGTGGATGACTAGCAGGATGTGTTTTCTATCTTATGTTGGGACCTGGACGAAATACATGTGCAAGCAAAAACAGCTGAATACTTCAAAACCGTCATATGCAAATCCAGTTACTCATGCTGGGTTCCCTTGTTGTTCTCGATATGGCAGTCGTGGGGGGGGGGGGGGGGGGGGTGGGGGGGGGGGGGGGGAGGGAGGGGTAAAAAAGCCACCCTTGGCTTCATGAACCAAGCTATGAATGATCTATAAAAGAGAAAGCTGTACTCAGAGATAAATTCTTTTGTCAAACAATAATCAGAGAAATTTGAATTTGAATAAAAAAATTCATGCAGCAAATTATGACCGTTCCATACAGTTACTGGTGGAAATGTTACTGGTGGTAAAGTCTGAAACATGTGTCCACACACAGGGCAGGGCAATCTGGGCAAACCATGCACCAATACCTTGTCTCATGCCTCACACCATTTCGGGCACAAATACAAGGCTTAGTGGGTCGAACCTTTTTTTCGCTTGGTGGAATAGGAGCTAAGTAATGAAATGATACCACGTTCATTATGGGCATGCTAGAAATGACTGGACTTGTTGGATCGCTTGAGTTTGCGATGGAAACAGCATCTCAAAGAAGATTGAGAATAACCGCTTCACGAAATTTCAGTATTGTCATTTTCTTCTTGCCACTCATCTGAGTGTATAACAAGTGACTATTCAGTATGAAAACCTCCATGATGTGCAATGCCAATTTTTTGTACCAGCAAATCGTTTTTCGTAGCGATGAATAATAAGAAAGAAGCTGATCAGAACGATCGATGCCACTCATTCCACTATTGTAATCATGGATAATGCTAGGTTTCACTATGATATTACCCTTTCGATTAGGTAAGCCAATTATTTCAACAGCATGCTTGTTAGTTATGGTAAGCACCTCTCTCTTCTCTTTCCACTTTCAGACAAAAGTTGAATCGGATCTCATCCATTTAACTTCTCCTTTCTTAAATTTTTTTTTGTCACAAACATTGGATTTTCTATTCGATCGGTTCTCAACATTCCACAAATGTATGTTGATTGCTTAGTCAGTTCCTTTGTCAGCTTCACGGAGTTATAATAATTGTCAGTATACACGGAATAGCCTTTCCCCAAGTAACCATCCATGAGATCTAACACAACAGCACACGACTGACCAAAATTAATAGGAACTGTCACTTTTTCCCAGAATAAACTCTCATCCGGAGCACCATATCATGCAACTCACATAACTCAAACAGTTTGATTCCATTCTTATGTCTTTTGTTTTTTATGTATTGTCTGAATAAAAGTCTTCCACGCCATGAAACCACTGACTCATCAACACATATTTGTCTGTCAGGAGTATAAACCTTATCCATGGTGTTATTGAGGTGGTCTAACATTGGTCGGATTTTGAATAAATGATAATCGTGTGGTGTGTTATTGTCCACGAAATGCCAGAATATCAACAGGAGCTGAAATCGGTTCCTGCTCATAACTTGGCGGAATAACCCAAATTTATAAATTTGTTTCGTGCTCCAATAATGCTGGATTGACGGAAGGTTTATCGGACCCATCTGCAGTCGTAAGAACTTTCTCATCTCTGATGCGTCCGTTGATTTCCATGCATGAAGTCGAGATCTCCGGCGTAATGGGCACTCCATATTTAGCTCCCTCTCCACATACCGGTTCGTTTCCTCGACCATAAATTCAATAATGTCATTAGAAAGAAAGATATCCACAAATGTGCCAGGGCTTGCATCAGTGGACATTTGGATCTTCAAACCAGGAGTTTGATTGAAAGAGAACATTGGTGGATCCTTTCTTGAAAATGACCATTAAACAGTCTCTACCGGAGCATCTCCACCTCCTGAAGCAATTTAACATTTTTTCGTTGCATCCGGGTTGTTTGCACCCCTTGCGCTGTTACCTATCTGCCTTATTCCATCCCTTGTACGCACACCTCCACGTCCACGAACTTCAACTTGTGGAGGATCATCGGGCTCCACATTTACGTCTTCATTTATATCACTGTTACCGTTTGAGTCTGAGTCCAAACCTGTATCAGAGTCTGAAGCACTAGAATCCGGGCTTTCCTCGCTTGAATCTGGATTGTAATCACTACTGGATGAAATCAACTTGTCCTCACATGAACTGAGTTCATCAGATTCCACATCAGACTCCCCATCTGTTTCCATAATCATGTCTCTAACCTGTTCTGTCGTGTATCGAGCCATAATTTATACTTATGTGACAATTAATAACATTGCAAGAGGAAAACCAGGCATATATTTCATTTTTGCCACGAAAAAGACTTGTTCACATAAAGTTTAACGTCACAGGTGACGCGGAGAATGTGTAAAATACAGAATACAAGATAATTCATAGTTGGCACCGGTGGTGAGAAAAGCTCAAATTCTTCGCCTCAGTGCCGGCTTCGAGTTATCTCATAGTATTAGAAATTGCTGTATCGGACATCTAGAAACACGTTACCGTCTCATACATGCTTCAACAAAGTCAAAATATGATGCACTAAGTATAAGGAATGTACCGTGGTTTGGCAAACTGGGAAAAATCATAACTGGTTTCCGGCAGTCAACATGTTAAGCTCTCAGATCCGATCAGTGTACTTGTTTGCTGACTTAAATCTAGTGTGTAATTATAGTAGATGTTCAGTATTAATCCCTGTCACCTGTAGACGCAGGGGATCGTCAGTTTACTACCACTCAAAGTGCACAGGGTTTCACTCGAACTTTGTGGCGCACATGGTGCCGCGGAGGGGAAATTATAGCATAATGCTTGGCACATACTTTATATGATAAAATGATAACTAAATGGCCATTATTTACCAACAAAATGAGGGTATTTAGATTTGCATATATATCTACTGCTGGTGACCAAAGTATGACCTTTTTCTCAATTTGACTGGATGACGCAAGTCCATGTTTCCCATCCAAACAATATCAGAGGTCAACAAAAGAGGATGTATCACCGCAGTAATTTTTATAATAAAATCAAATGAAAAACAAAAACTAAACTCTTAAACATAGAATTAAAGATATAAAGAATCTGAGGTTGGGTGGGGGTGGAGGGGGTGTGGGCTGGGGCAGAGGTGTCCTGCAACCAAAGAACTTTCTGTAAAAAAATGTTCTTCTTACAATGAAATCCCTTCATAAATATGACCCGTAGACTGCGTTAAAGGTTTTTGGGCTTTGGGCCCCCGTAGCCGCCACAGTTGACCAATCGCGACCAAAAGGGGACATTCTCATCTAGACATTATAAGGAGTCATCCTACCAGGTTACAATGGAATCCCTTCATAAATACGACCTGTAGACTGTGCTAAAGGTTTTTGGGCTTGGGTGGCCATCACTGTTGACAGATCAATGGGGAAGTTCTCATCTGGACATCATGCAGAGTCATCCTACCAAGTAACAATGAAATCCCTCCATATTAAATATGACCTGTAGCCTGTGCTAAAAGTTTTTGGGTTTTGGGGTTGACCATGACAAAAAGGAGATATTCTCATCTGGACATTATACAGGGTCATCCTACCAAGTTACAATGGAATCCCTTCATAAATACGACCTGTTGGCTGTGCTCAAGATTTACAGGTTTTGGGCTAGGGCAGCCATCACAGCTGGCCGATCGCAACCAAAAGGGGACGTTCTCATCTAGACATGACCTCAAATCTGCATATGAAATTTCAGACGATTGGACAAGAACTACGGGGTGTAGCCTGTGCTAAAGGAAAATATGAACCGACATGTGATGGCAATACATGTAGCTTATCTTGACTTTGTCAAGTTAAGCTAAAGATGCACAAAGGGGTGGTGGGTGTCAGAATGGGTGGAAATGTTTTTACAGCCTCATGTCTGCAGTTTTTTCCTGAACCTCCCCCACCCTCACCTGTCACTGTTTTCCAATAACAACAGGACCCATCAATCATCTCTTACTTATCCTGTCAAGGAAATCAACTTCCAATAAAGTTATCTCCCTTTAAATTATTAAAGGGCAAGTTTCCTTTTGTTACCTCTAATAAACAAAAACAACAGACAGCTCTCTGAGCTGTCTGTTGTTTTCAGTTATTAACTGGTAGAGTGCTGGAAGCCCATATTTGGGCTTTACTCTGAAGTGCAGGTGCTGCCACTTAAAGACCTCTCTTCATATTCTTTGATTGCGCTTCATATCTTTGAAGTGAAAATATTTAATCTGTATGGATTAGGCACTCTCCAATAAAATGTAACAAGGCAAATACACATAATCAAGTTTTGCCAAGCAAAAATAATTAAGCGCTCTACCAGTTATAGGTAACTAAAGTGAACTTTGCTTTTTATAGCAAGCCAATTAGAAGCAACTAGTTCACAGATAATCTATCATTATGAATATCTCTCAGTATCACACCTACCAACACACAGTGAGCATCCAGTTTTGCAATTTGTTTAGTGAATGTGTTTTTGTAGTAATTTGCAAGTTTTTATTCTAACTGGAAAAAAAACTGGCAAATCTCACCTCCAAGACTTTTATATTGAAGAAAAAGAGAGTGTATGTATTATATTCACGATATGCATACTGTTGATATAATTAAGTTACAGAACATCAAAAGATGGTGAAGACACTGGTTTCTAATGGTTAAATGGGTTTCAACAGAAGCCAATCATTTGAACCAAACGGTAAAAAAGACAGCTTCTGTATTTATACTACTATACAGGAAAATGAAAAAATTTAAAGTAATTTATATATTTTTTATATTTACCAATGGCCCAGACTAAGCTGGTGCTAACTCTAAAATATTCAGGGCCAAACACAAATTTTGCCCCCCAAATCCCCCAAATTTGTATCCAAAACCAAAAAACTAATGTCCTATATGGTCCTCCATACTTTTGTCTACTGCGCATGCGCAGTGTCAGGGAAGTACCGAAATTGGCGCCAAGCCTCATTCTTACAACCAGTGCCTGCTAAATGTTATATAATCAGTGGGGAGGTATGAGTTCCCAACTCATGGGAGGGCCATCCCCGTCTGGGCCATTCGTAAGAATAAAAAATATATAAATTACTTTAAAGTTTTTTATTTTTTTATACTGCAACCAATGGCCCAGACTTAGCTGAATAGAAAAAAGGCTGGAGGGCCTAGGACATAAAGGAAAATCCAATAAGCTCAATTATATATACAGGAATATCCTCTCAAGGAGAAAGGAGAAAAAGGATTTACATATGTTTTTCTTGTTTATTAGAAATAAGAAAGACACAATACCAACCAGATAATTGAGTCGTATATCATCTATAATTCTCTATTAACATCCAGTATAACCCATTATACTAATTTAATAAAGTAAGCCAATAAATAAAGATAGTCCAGAGAAAGAGACTCTTTATACTCATTTAAAAGTGTCCGAGGATTGTATATTAACGCTTGTATGACACGTGAGATATACAAATGCTTCACACCGAGCTACACTTTAAAAATATTACATAAATGAGATATATATTAGCTTTACACTTTAAAACCATTCCAGCACAGACTCGGAATTACTGACATCAGAGGAGGAATTCACTTGCTTTTCACTATAAAGCCGGTGATATAAGGGAAAACAGACCCTCCCCCCCCCCCCTTCCTCTTGCTCTGGGTCAAATCACCACAGAACGAAGAGAGCAGCAGGACAGAGTCACTGCCAGAACAGAAAACCTACATAACTATAGCTGTAATTGTTTAGTGGACGACATTCTGAGCAACAGATAACGGACGTAAACATCTAAGGTTGCCTGAAATAGACTCTATATTTCTAAGGTAAAACTTTGTAAATGCAGAAGGCTGTGTCCAGTAAGCAGCCTTCATGAGATCAGTAATGGCAATACTGTTAGAATAAGCCCAAGATGTGGACAGCGCTCTAACTTCATGCGCTGAAATCTTAAGCACCGACTGCTGATTAGAAGATAAACTTGCATAAGCAGTACAAATTGCTAATTGAATCCATCTAGCAATAGAATGAACTGAAATGTCCCTTCTATTGGGAATTAATGATAAAATGAAGCATTTTCTTCCTTTTCTGATAAACTCTGATCTGCATTTATAAATGTGCATAGCTCTGACTGGACACAGCAAAGGTCTACGGCCATCTGATGACGGAAGAGCCTTAATGATAATAGGCTCAGGATATTTATTAGGAGCCTGATTCTTAGCCAAAAATCCCACATGAGTAGTTAAAGTAATAGTATTACCAACACTACGATAATGAGAATCATCTATAGATAAAGCATAAAGTTCACAAACTCTTCTTGCGGAAGCAAAGGCTAAGAGAAAAGCTGTTTTATATGTTAAGAATTTGAATTCTACAGCATCCAACGGTTCAAATGGAGCTTCTTTAATCTTCAACAGAACCCAACCTAAATTCCACTTAGGAATTAACCTAAGGGTTCTAGGCCTATTGATCGAAAAGTTTTTAACTAACTTAAAGAAACATTAGATCCAATTTCTAAGCTATAATGATGAGCATAAGTGTCCGATAGCATAGACCTATAACCCTTAATAGTGACTGGCTGCAGTTTGAGAACGCCAAACAAGTAGACCAGAAAGTTTGCAATGTCTGGAATGGATGGATCATAAACGCCTATCGACTGATCCTTACACTAGCGAAAGAAAACCTTCCATTTTGCCGCATAATTAAGCGAAGAGAAGGCCCTCCTACAGTTAGAAATTGCGTCCACTGCTCATCCTGTAAAGCACTTCCCATGCAAGAAGGACCGCAAAACGGAAATACATGAAGGTTGAGACCTTGCGGTTTGTGATGCAGTGTGCAAGATTTCCACTGAAAGAGAAGGTCCTCCCGTGGAGGAAGCTTCCAGGGAACGTCCCATAACAGATACCTGAGTAGATTTATCCATGGATGTCTGAGACGACAGAGATGCTACCAGCAGTATCTTGCATTGCATTTGCTTGATCTTTAACAAGATATGTTAAATCAGCAAGATTTTGCAGTGAGACTGTTCGATCTTTAACAGAATCCTATCATTCCGTCCCAAGAAATTGAGATAGCGTCTACTGCATACGCTCGAGGATCTGGGCATGGCGACACATATGTCTGCAATTGATTGTTGAGATGAGTCGCGAATAAGTCTATCATTGGTCGATCCTATTGGTAGCAAATCTGACTGAATACTCGCTTGATGAGAGTCCATTCCGAAAGCAACATGCGACCTTTCCAAGAGAGCGAGTCTGCTAGAACGTTCAGACGCCCTGGTATATGACGGACCGACAGAGATGAAGTGATGTTCCAAAACAAACAGAAGAATTCTCTCTGTTAGTTCAAATAACAGAATCGAATGTGTGCCTCCTTAATATACGCTACTACTGTTGAGTTGTCCGACAGTATTTGAACATGTGAATTCTGAATCATGTTCATCCAATGACGAAGCGCTAGCCATATTAACATCATTTCTTTGATGTTTAAATGATAGACGACCCCCAGGATGGCAAACCGTAGGTACTTTCTGGATGCTGGATTTACCATGACATGAAAGTATGCATCCTTTAGATCTGTGCTTGATGCATAATCGTTCACTCGAATGCTCGCCCTTACTGATCGAATGGTCTCCATATAAAACTTTGGAGCCACGATCAGTTTGTTTAACCTGCTCAAATCTATAACTGGACAGAACGAGCCGTCTAGCTTCGGAACTAAGAACAGGTGACTGTAAAAACCCAGTGAATCCTTGTTTTGTACGATCTCTATTGCGTCTTTCTCCAAAAGAGATTTTACCTCGGATAGAAGAGAATCTCTTTTTAGAGGGTTGGTCGGAAGCTGAGTCCAGTTAACGGAGGTTTCTCTCGGAATGACAGCTTGGGCCTTCCGAGATAACCCCTCTGACCCAGAGGTCTTCTGTAATTGGAATCCAATTTTCCAGAAACCTTGAGTGTTCTGCCAACAGGACCGCAATAGAGATCCTGACCATCATCTCCTGGACCTGCGAGGCCTACGGGAAGAGAAACTACATCCTCCCCGTGCAACACCTCGGCCCGTCGACCGGGAGACGTCCGACCGGTAGTCTCAGCCAGATCCACGTCTGGCTATCTCGTGAAAACATGAAACAAAAGTTACAGTTAATATTTGAATTGAAAACTGACCCTGACTGAGTCAGAGTATATAGATGAGTAGCTGAGCATAATACTATGCAGCAAAAGAAGATTATTTTAATCCTCTATTTGATGTTCACAAAAATAGTCTAATTCTTACATTATATGCTGTTATATGCAGAAATCAATGCTGACATTTTTTCGGAGACGGACCAGGACGGACAGTGAGATTTACAATAGTGTTAGGTGACAGATTTTCAGCTTTCTTACGCTATCTACTATCTTTTGAGTAATGACAATTGGCTGAAACCTCAAGCCTAGACACTTAGCCTGTAGTCAGGTCATTAAAATTAAAACTTCTTCACTAAATTTAAACTGTTTCTTCAGTCTCAGAACTTAACACATGAATGATAATTATTATGAGAGCATTGAGGCCAGAACTTTCAGTTCAGCATTTGTAATTCATGCATTTCAATAATATGCCAGTATACACTACACCATAGTGTATATAGGCATATTACTGAAATGCATGAATTACAAATGCTCAACTGAAAGTTCTGTCGTCAGGTATTAGAACCACCAGAACATAAAGATGTGAAAAAAAACAGTTATCAGGATGAAACAATCCTGGGTAATATTAGGTTCAGCACCAATTCCAACTCAAGAATCAATCAGTTTCTCGAAAGTTTTCTCAGAACGAAAAAAAACAATGAAATTTTTCCCAGTAAAAATAAATTCGTGCTTGATAACAAAGGAGTTAATAAAAATTTTCTTTAGTGAAGTTAAAAAATTTATAGTAATTTATATATTTTTTATACTTACCAATGACCCAGACATAGCTGGTGCTAACTCTTAAAATATAGGGCCAAACACAAATTTTGCCCCCCAATCCCCAAAATTTGCATCTAAAACTAAAGAAAACATGTCCTGAAAGGCCCTCCACACTTCGCCCCTACTGCGCATGCGCAGTGTCAAGGACGTTCCGAAATTGGCGCCATTTATCATTCTAATAACCAGTGCCTGGTAAGCGCTATGTACTCAGCGGGGAGGCAAGAGTTCCCAACTCCTGGGAGGGCCATCCCCGTCTGGGTCATTGGTAAGTATAAAAAATATATAAATTACTATAAATTTTTTAACATTTTTATACTGTACCAATGACCCAGACATAGCTGAATAGTAAAAAGGCTGGAGGGCCAAGGACATAGAGCAAAATGGAATACGCTCAATAAAATAAAATAGAGTCATCCCCTGTAGGGAAAAGAAGTAATAGGCCTTATATGTATCTTTCTTATTTATGATAAATTAGAAAGATACAACACCTTCCAAAAATTGAGCTTCATACATCCATGTACTCTATTAATATCCAATAATCCTTATACTAATAATTTTTAAAGTAAGCCAATAATAAAGTAAGTCTAGAGAATAGAGACTCTTATACTCCTAAAAGTGTGTGAGAATTGCATAATCATGTCCGTTGACATATGCAATATTCAAAAGCTATACTTTAAAAACTAAGACTTGAATGAATTTTATAAACTTAAACTTCTCACTAACAACCATCCCAATAACAGCTCAGAATTACTAACTCCGGAGGAGGTATCCCCTTGTTTTCATAGTAAAAACAGGTGACCCAAGGGAACACCCTCCCCCCCCCCCCTTTTTCTTGCCCTGGGTCAAATAGCCCAGAGCGAAGAGGGCAGCCGAACGGAGACACTGCCGAAACAGACAGCCTACCTAGCTATAGTAGCAACTGTTAAATGAATGACATTCTGAGCAGTAGATAATAGACCTAACAATAGAGGCCTCCAGAAATGGACTCGATATTTCTGAGATAAAATTCATGAATGGATGGCTGAGCGCAATGAGCAGCCTTCAAAAATCTATAATAGCAACACTATTAATGTAAGCCCAAGAAGTAGAAGAACTCTTACTTCATGAGCCGAAATCTTAAGCACAACTGCTAAGCCAATGATATACCATAAGCAGTACGCTAGTTAATAGAATCCATTAACAATAAAATGGAGCGTAACGTCCTTCTACTAGACATCAAAGACAGAAGAAGCTTACGCCCTTGTAATAAACAGATATCTGTTTATAAATACATAAACTGTACCCGGAAAGAGTAAAGGCCTATGCCCATACGAAGACGGAAGGACCTTAAAAAAATAGGTTCCGGATAATAGGAGCCTAACTCTTATGCAACAATCCAACCTAAATAGTAACGGAAGTATTGATTCCGAAACTATGAAAGTGAAAATCATCCATCGATAGTGCATGAAACTCACTGACTCTACAGTAAAAGAGAAACCAACAGAATTACTGTCTAAAAGGTCAGAATTTGAAAACTACTGTTTCCAGAGGCTCAAATGATTACTTAGCTAAATAAGAACCGAAGTTAAAATCCGTATAGGAATTTAATCTAAAGATTCTAAGTCTATTTATCAAAAAGTTACTAACTGACTTAGATAAAGAGACAAAAGACTCAATTGTAAACTATCGTAGAGTGCATAGGTATGAGGTAACATAAACCTATAACCTAAATAACAACAGGCTGCAGTAGATCTTGTGAAACAAGTATACTAAAAAATAGCAATGAGTAGTATGGAGGGATCAACCATATGAACATAATGATCCCTACACCACGACGGAAGAGCCTCCACTTTAGTCGCATAGAATAGCGAAGAAGAGGATCTCCTATAGTAAGAAATCGCGTCCAAAGCTCGTCCAGTACAGTGCTTACAATGCAATACGGACCACACAACGGAATACATGAAGGTTGCGACCTTGCTGGTTGTGATAAAGATGACACGATTTACCCAGTGAAAAAAGATCCTCACATAGAGGAAGAATTCACGTTAAGATCCACAGTAGACAAGAGAGTAAATTACTCATGATCTCTGTGAAGATAGAGATGCTATCAACAGAAATGTATTGTGGTTGTTTATCTTAGCAATACCTGCTAAAACAACAGCGCCGGAGGATACGCGTATCCTATCATTCCGTCCTATAGATCAATAGAGCGTTAACAGTATTAGCTCAGAGATCTGGACAAGCCAACACATACGTCTGCAATTTATTAGCAAGCTGTGTCATAAATAAAACATCATTGGGCGCTCCCATAGATAGCAAATCTGAATGAATACTTGTTTGTTGAGAGTCCATTCTGACAGCAACAAGCGACCCGTAAGAGAACGGGAGTGCGATAAAACAATCAGACGACCCAGAATATGACGGACCAAAACTGAACTTGGTGTACTATAACCAACAGACGGATTCTTTCCATTAAATTGAATAACGGAAACGAAAGAGTGCCTCCCTGGTTCCGGAGATACGCCACTACTGTCGAATTAAAGGACAGGAATTTGGGCATGCGTTTCTGAATAATGTTCATGCAATGACATAAAGCAAGCCTAAAAAACATTATTCCGCGGAAGTTAAACTGATAGCTAAAAGACTGCGGAACCCAAAGACCCTGGCACTTCGAATCCGTAGGGATCAGTATATATCCCAATCTGTTTGACTGGCAACCGTCATAACAGCCACACTCGGGTCCGGCAACTGCGGCGGCACTCTCTGAGTCAACCACCGAATGTTTGCCCCAGTCTGAATCTCTTGTAACACTAGATAGACAAGAGAATGTATAAATCAAGCAATTCATGGATTGCCGGAAAGTTGCCGTCGAAGAGAAGCTCCTCCGAGAACGAAGCGACTCTGAGAGAGTTCTTAACCTACTATCCACGCGTGGATGTAGCTAGGGCTGCATCACGTCTAACCAACTCCAATCAGCCACTGAAGGGCGGAGTTATACGTGAACAAACTACTGCCCTCAAAAGAAATTACATTGAGAATAATATCCCGTAAATCTTTTCTTGAAGACGTAATGATAACGCCTCAGTAAGGCGGATTACGTATAAAAAAGCGTCTAAGTTAAGTCTACTATACATAATGTCGTTCCCAACATTGAAATTGGAAAAGACATAAACGGCGAAAAAGAATATATATGCAGTCTTTAATCACACCGTCTAGACGCGTATGAACTCTCGGTATGCCCTGCTCTGCCAAAATAAACTATATGTAAAAAAGATAAAATGGCAGAAATGAGCCACGCGGACAAGAAACTAAACTATCATGCTTAGTAGCAGGCTTGTATATATATATAAATATATAGCGTCGAAAAATAAAACACATGTTGTAATGACAATATTGGACTGCGTCGGTAAGTCAGGGACAAAGTCCCTGTACCGATCGAAAAATCCGAGTCCAATGACGCTATAAGTCTCTTATCCAAGATCGCAGCAATGAAGTCCGAAAAATAATCACTGGAAGAAATGCCAGAAGATATGAAAGGCATCTTCCGATACTACTAAAGGGAAAACTCGAAATCTTTCGAATCCCTTTCGCCATCCTGTCGGACCCTATAAAGCGTTCGGTCGTCCGTAGCTTGATGCAACCGCGGACCGCACCGACCCAGCGCCGTCGGATAATTCCTGATTCGACCGAGAAACTGTCAATTGCTGGGATGCTGCGAAACAACTGTGCTAACTCGGATAGCACGTCCGTCACTGAGGCCTGAGGAGCAGCGGTCTTACGATGCATTGCCGCAGGAAGCTCCGAGATCGTTACCCCGTGCATACTTCCAATATGCGAGCGAACGGAGTGTATAGGCCTCGTGTCCCTTGGCTACCGGATGGCGCGACCTATTCGCTGTGGAATCACTGAATGCCGAAACTGATCGGATACTCGAGGTCACGTAGCCAATGTGCGGTCGTGTGCCCTGCTGTGAGGATGAGGAAGCATTAAAGACAGTCTCTCGGACTGTCAATATAACGGAGCGTCCCGAGCAACGGACATATGCTCCGAATGTAAAATATCTGAACCACAACATGCGGTCCCCTATGTTGTTGGCTTCCTCCGATCTGTCCTCAATCTGCCGTCACTGGGTGAGTACTAAAGTAATTAAAGTGCTCGCATCACCCAAATCTCCTTCCTAGACCGCAACGGACGAACCCGGCAGCCGAAACCATTCGATGAATGTACGCTACACCGGGTGAGCTAGCGAATGTCACTCCGTAAGCGATAGACATATTCCATGAGCACTTATTGCCGCTAACTCTTCATTAACTATGACGACAGAGGCACACTTTTGAAAGACATCTCCATAATTCTTCGAACAAGAAACCAGAAATGCTTGGATAGCAAGCATAAAATAATAATATATATAGCGTCGTTCAATAATTCGAAAGTTTGTGTGACATTATTGGACTATGTCGGAACTGAGGGACGATGTCCCTGAACCGAACCAAAAATTTCTAAGTCCACCGACGCTATCGGTTTCTTATCCGGCATCGCAGCATATTTTGTTCCGAAAGGGAAAGCTTGAAATCCTCCGAATCCCTTTCGGTATCCCGTCGGACCGGATGAAACTTTCGGACGTCCGTACCCGCTTCCGCGGAGCGTCCCGACCCAACATCGTCGGATAAAATATATGCGACAGATTCAGTTGATGCTGGGATGCTGCGATAAACTGTGCTATTAAGGAAAGCACGTCCGTTCCCGAGGCCTGTGCAGTAGCGGACTTACGATGCATTGCCGCTGGAAGCTCCGTGTACGTTGACTCCCGCACACTTCCTATGCGAACGTCCGGAGTCTGCAGGCCTCGAGTCCCCGGCTACCGACCCAGCGCTGTCGGATAATTCTCGATCCGACACCGTTTCTGTCGGCTGCTGGGATGCTGCGATAAGCTGTGCTATGTGCACAAGAATGTCCGGCGTCGAGACCTGCGGAGGCGCAGTCTATCGCTGCTTCGCCGAGGGCAGCTCCGCATCAGATGGCTCCCGCATACTTCCTATGCGAACGTCCGGAGTCCATCGGTCTCGAATCCCTGGCTGCCGGATGGTGTGACCTGGTCGCCGAAGAATCCTTGATCGGCGAAGCTGGTAATATATCGGCGGTCACGCAGCCAAGGTGCGGTCGTGTGCGCTGACGAGAAGAGGAAGCCTTAGCAGTCTCAGCGGACTGCCTATACAACGGAGCGTCCCGAGCGACGGACGTATGCTCCGCTAGCGACACATTTGTACCACAACATCTGGGGCCAGATGTTGTTGAACGAGAGAGGGGCCTCTCTCGCTTGCCGTCCGGATGGACCGGAACGAGCTATGAACCGGACTAAAAGGCTTCCTCCGTTCTCCCTCCGATCCGCCGTCACTGGGTGTGCATTAAGTTAATTTTATAGTGCTCGCATCACCCCAAAATTCCTTCTAGACCGCAACGGACGAACCCGGCTGCCGAACCATTCGGTGAATGGACGCTACACCGGGCGAGCTAGCGGACGTCAAAGGCCGTCGAACCTACTAGGGTCCTCTTAGGCAATTGGCGTATTACATGAGCACTTTTCCGCTAGCCCTTCATTAATTGTGACGACGGAGGCACACTGTTGGAAGACATCACAGATACATCACCCTAATCTTGATCGTCTGAAATAGAAATTGATAAAGTAGAGTGACCCTGCGGGGAAAGGACCGGAGTGTCCAAATCCCCAACAACATACCATGACATACGCTTCCCATATTGTCATCGAAATCATACGATACAGAACAGGAGTTAATGCGAGTACACTGACCACATATAGAATGATAATAAGGTCAGAGGAAGACTTCCTCTTAAAACAATTGATCAATATCCTTTCAATGTGAAAAGAAAACAAGTCCTGGTACTCGCACTAACCCCTGGCAAAATACATAATAATAATATGATCCATTAATATAGAAAAAATAATTGAAATCAAAATATTTTGAAAAAATATTTTTTCAGAACAGCCCAAGTTTCTGAAAAGTAACGTTGAGCCCCAATGGATCCCAAGCCTAAGTGTGAAAAAAAATTTTAAAAATATTTTAAACAATTTATTCAACACTTACGAACAATAATAATGTATCTAGTTATGATTAAAGTAACATAAAGATATTATTATTTAGAAATCCCCCCCTCACACAGAGGGCTGTTGTAAATGTAAACAATGAGTGTAAAAACACTAAAATAAGACTCCAGGCACCCAGGCCCAAAATCAGTTACCAAAAATACACCATCTGATGCAAAACAGAGACTTCCAGGGAAGAAACTGCAGAACATCAGATGGTAGATGCAGAACACAACGCCTAACCACCCGTAGGTGAAGACGTAAACATGGGGAAAGAACAGAATTCATTCTGTTATTCAGCTAAAACTCCCAAGAAATTTTAGTAATAATAATTACATAAACTATGCCAAAAGCATGGGAGAATAGCAAGGGGGAACTTAAAGGACAGGGAGAGAGGAAAAACACTTGAAAAACAGTGTAACTAAATAATCAGAATGACAACAAAATGGCTGCTGCCTTGAAAATAGGTAACTTAACATAATTTCATTAAAAAATTTTAAGTTACAGCCCTGATAATATTCTGTCACACATTCTTTTCCTCTCCTCCTTTTCTATCCTCCTTAGAATCACCATTTCACTAATATTTATGTGTCTGGCATCATTTAAACTGAGATTTAAAAGCACAAAGATCAGTCAGATGTTAACTGATGAAGGGCCAAACTTAGAATGATAAATGGCGCCAATTTCGGAACGTCCTTGACACTGCGCATGCGCAGTAGGGGCGAAGTGTGGAGGGCCTTTCAGGACATGTTTTCTTTAGTTTTAGATGCAAATTTTGGGGATTGGGGGGCAAAATTTGTGTTTGGCCCTATATTTTAAGAGTTAGCACCAGCTATGTCTGGGTCATTGGTACAGTATAAAAATATCTAAATGCTTCTGTTGATGCTGGTTGATGTGTACATAATTAGTTTAGACAGTAGATTAGGATTCAAATTAAGGCAAGGATTGACAACTGGAAGCTCAGTGCAATAATTTTTCATTATCCACTGTGGTGATACACTGAAAAAATATAGGTGGTGGGGTGGGTGTCCAAGTGGTCAGAGGAAAAAAATATTTTTTTTGCACGTGGGTGGGTGGGTGGTGGTCAAAAGGTGGAAAAAAATATTTTAGGCCTTGTGTCCAGAATTTTTTGGAAGACCACCCCCCTGTTTGGCTCTGAATATTTTAGAGTTAGCACCAGCTAAGTCTGGCCATTGGTTGCAGTATAAAAATATGCCTGAAGCTAGTGGAAAGATATGCACATTGATGATACAACTTCGCTACTTTTCAAAATTTCTACTTTCATATGAAATTTCCACACCCATTGTGTTAAATTTACTGACAGCTTTAAAAAATTCAGGGGAGCTAAATTTCCTGTAAATGTTGTCCAATGATGAAAATTGTCAGCCATAACAGGATCTTTTCCAACTGCCTGTCACATCATCTACTTTCCATTATTTCGCCTTTTATACTTACTCGCAGTAAAAGTTTATATTGGGAAGTTCAGATAAATCAGAAATATTTCCAAGCATCATCAATCCACTATCTTGTAAGCATGTCATGGATTTTAATTCTTTCCAGCTACAGCTGTTGTTGGACTCTGAGTTGAAGAATTCTGTAAAAAAAAAATGGATTCCGATGGTAAGCCTACCCTCAGTACATTAACACTTTGAACCCTGGTGGTAACTTCCATGTCAGTTCAATGGAAGCAACTGAAAAGTCCATATCCATATTAATATGGGGGTAGACCTTAGGGCTGCACGTTGAAAATATTGATTGGTCTACACCACACATTCACTCAGTGCCCATCCCTCTTAATGAAATTATGATGAATCATGGCCCTGGGCCAGAAAAGCTGCCTCTCAGTTTCAAAGGATTAAAATTATTAGAAAAGATTTTGTCATTTTTATACATGTATATTTCAAAAGGTCCTTACAGAGGAAGTGTCATATTTTTCGCATCAGCAGGATGTTTGCTGTTAAACCTTAATGCACACAGGCAATATTTTTGGCAATTTGTAATTTTTAATTGTGCCCAAATTGCTAGAATTTGTAATTTTTAATTGTGCCCAAATTGCTAGAAAATTTGCCTGTGTGCACGTCTGTGTGCCCGGCCGAGTTCAAGGAGAGAAATAGATACAGTTTTGCATCACGACATACAACAAAACAAAAGAAAAGATATAAAATTGAATAATAGCAACATTCCAACCGACACTGTGGAGGAACTACTCCTTGACTTTGCATGCCCTCTCAAGTTCTGGCATTAATTTTCTAAACAGTTTCCGGTTCTCTCCAGGAAAATTTTTAATTTTCCGCGAGAAGAAAGTGAAGATAACTGAAGACTGCGCGAGCATTTTGTTTCTTTCTGATTTAACTCTCATCGCTACTATTAAGAAGCACAAAGATGTGTCAATAACATGAAAAACAACAAGCAGAAAGCCCAATACACTTTGACTTCCCGAGTAAACTGCCGATTCTTGGGAGACCTGTGATATGGAGTTACTGAAAACACGCAGTAAGAGAACAGAGTGATTGTAGCATTCAAGCTCATATTTTCAGTAAAATCCGTTCAAAATCAGTTACATTTCTACTTATTTCACCTGTGTATGCTATTTACTTGGAATTACTGATCTGTTCTACATGAATATGGCATGTGTTTTATTCATTAATTATCAGACAATTTATGCAACAAAACAAGTGTGAAAATTTGTACAGAATAGGTAAGTAATTTCAAATTACCCTTGTCTCTTTAACCATACACTCCCTGAACTTTGCCTTGTCTCTACTCAATTTCAAACCACTGATATGCTCGTGCCTATACCAAGGCATAGATTAAAAGATCTGCGGTATATCCATAAACTACCTTGATCCTCGCAAAATAAATTTGTGACACTGCGAAATTAGTTACATCACATGAAATGTTGAACAAATATTTTGACTATTGCTGGGGCGGTTCACGAAGTATGTTCCCCCCTCCCCAGACAAACACACACTTGCTTCACATTTTGTTGAGTTTGGCATGAAATCTAGTCATGGCTACTATATCAGCCATGACTTGATTTGATAACAAACTCAAGAAAATAGTAATATACAGATAGTTGTGAATATGCACACAAAGATACATATTTATCAGAACGTGATTTTGTATCTTACCTGAAGTGAATTTAGGCTGGGAACCAATGCAAATCTATGCCATAACACAGAAAAAAATCTGCATTTAAGTTATACCTAAAACACACCAATATCCATGACGTCACCTTCGAACATGCCCTCTTGTTGGGTGTGCATTTGAGGGAAGTTTATGCGAGCTGTATCCCTTCCATGTAGGTTCGTAGGAGCAATGTAGGTGCATTGGTAGTGTGACTATTGCTTCAATGTGTCCATGTGATGATGAAGTTCATTACTATTAACTTATATTTGGGTAAAGGACACAGAAATATACATTTGAGATGCAAAAAACCAGCGGCTATAGTCGTTCCAGTGACAATTTGGGACAATTCTCAGGATACTTTGGCTGATGGAGGCCTCATGCAAGACCTTATGGGATAGCCAGTTGGGGGAAAGGGTACTAGTTTGTTTCATAGTCACACACAGGGAAGAACCTTTGCCTTTACGGCCCTAATGGGGCGATTTTAGGTATGTTTAGGGTTGTATTGGGTAATTCGATGGAAAATGGAGGAAACTTGCCAACCAAAAATGCCCCCTGAGAGGGGAGAATTACTGTTACAGCCATAACTACCCCCACCTTGTTGGACGAGTGCAAAAAGCATTTCCCTAAAACAAAATGTTTGCCCTCATGGTTTGGAAAAGAAATCTCTAGAGATTTCGCGAGAATTAAACTCCTCAAAATCATGTGTGCGTATGCGCACCAGAGACCACATATTGCTATAATAATGATGTGACAAGATGGGTGCTCGTGCACCCTACCCATAATACATCACTTCCCGTGATATCAGTTCCTGACATGCAAACCACAGTGAGAACAAGCAATGAGAACAAGCAAATGGGGGTTCAAAACCACCCAGCCTACTACCTTTGTTGAATCGCTTATAGAAACCCTTCCGTCTTGGGCCTTTTGGTCCTCAAAGGAATGGCTTCTGCAAACCATTCATCTCAGTCTCATCCTTTATCCATTACTTTTAAAAACATTCAAGAAAATATTGAAACCTTAAGCCAAAGGCCAGTTTAAATTTGATTCCTGCTCTATAAATCAGGATAAGCCTTTCAAAGAAATGAATTCTGCTTCAAAACAGAATTGTAGGTCTTCAACAATGTCGCTAAACAAATTGCATTCTAAGAACTAATAAATTAGATGAGAACTGCACCACACAATTGCTCGTTTCATTCAAATATCATTTTTTTTTCCTTAGAAATTGCCAAGATGCACTCAATAGAGCACCTAAATCACTTGACAGAGCACCAGAATATCCTACTTTTCCCTGATTTTCCCAATTCTTTTGCTTTCTCAAAATAATAATATATTCTTCTTGACAGAATTTTTGGAAAATGAAAAAATTTATAGTAATTTATATATTTTTTTATACTTACCAATGACCCAGACTTAGCTGGTGCTAACACTAAAATATTCAGGGCCAAACACAAATCAAATTTCTCCCCCCCCCCCAACCCCCAAATTTGCATCCAAATAAAAAAAATCTAATGTCCTATATGGTCCTCCATACTTTTACCCATTGCATATACGCAGTGTCAAGGAAGTACCAAAATTGGCGCCAAACCTTCATTCTTACAACCAGTGCCTGGTAAATGTTATATAATCAGTGGGAAGGTATTCCCAACTCATGGGAAGGCCATCCCCATCTGGGTCATTGGTAAAAATAAAAAATATATAAATTGCTATAAATTTTTTCATTTTTTTATACTGTAACCAATGACCCAGACTTAGCTGGTGCTAACTCTAAAATATTCAGGGCCAAACACAAATTTTGCTTCCCAAATCCCCCAAATTTGCATCCAAAACCAAAAAACTAATGTCCTATATGGTCCTCCATACTTTTGTCTACTGCACATGCGCAGTGTCAAGGAAGTACCGAAATTGGCGCCAAGCCTCATTCTTTGTTTGGTCCTTCTGTCAGTAACAACTAGATAAAAGGCTGGATGGCCTAGGACATAAAGAAAAATCCAATAGGCTCAATTACATATAAAGAATTATCCCCTCAAGGAGAAAAGGAGAAACAGGATTTACATATATCTTTCTAGTTTATTAAAAATAAGAAAGACACATTACTAGTCCGTAATTGAGCACGATAACATCTATAATTCTCTATTAACATCCAGTATAACCCATTATACTAATTTCTTAAAGGAAAGCCAATAAATAAAGATAGTCCAGAGAATGAGACTCTTTATACTCATTTAAAGTGTCCGAGGATTGTATATTACCGCTCGTATGACACGTGACATATACAAATGCTTCACACCGAGCTACACTTTAAAAATATTACATAAATGAGATAAACATTAGCTTTACACTTTAAAACCATCCCAGGACCGACTCGGAATTAATGACTCAGGACGAGGTATTCCCTTGCTTTTCACTATAAAGCCGGTGATATAAGGGAACACCATCGAAGAGGGCAGCAGGACAGAGTCACTGCTGGAACAAAAAGCCTACATAACTATAGTTGCAACCGTTTAGTGGACGACATTCTGAGCAACAGATAACGGACCTAAACATCTGAGGTCGCCAGAAATTGACTCAATATTTCTAAGGTAAAAATTAGTGAACGTAGAAGGATGAAACCAGTATGCAGCCTTCATCACATCCATAATAGCAATACTATTAGAATAAGTGCAAGATATAGACAGCGCTCTAACTTCATGTGCTGAAATCTTAAGCACAGACTGCTGAGTTGAAGATAAACTTTCATAAGTAGTACGAATAGCCAACTGAATCCACCTAGAAATAGAATGGACCGTAATGTCCTTTCTATTAGGAAGCAGAGACAGAAAGAAACGTTTTCGGCCCTTTCTGATAAACTCAGATCTACGTTTGTAAATACGCATAGCTCTAACTGGACACAGCAAAGGCCTATGGCCTATGGCCATCTTAGGACAGAAGAGCCCTAATAATAATAGGCTCAGGATACTTATTAGGAGCCTGATTCTTAGTCAAAAATCCCACATTGGTAGTTAAAGTAATAGTATTACCAACACTACGATAGTGAGAATCATCAAGAGATAGAGCATGAAGCTCGCTAACTCTTCTAGCAGAAGCAAAGGCTAAGAGAAAAGCTGTCTCATAAGAAAAAGTATTTGAAGTCTACCGTGTCAAGGGGTTCAAAAGGAGCTTCTTTGAGCTTCAGAAGAACCCAAGCTAAATTCCACTTAGGAATTAACCTAAAGGTTCTAGGTCTATTTATCAAAAAGTTTTTAACTAATTTTGATAAAGAGACATTAGATCCAATTTATAAGCTATCATGATGAGCGTATGTATCTGATAGCACAGACCTATAACCCTTAATAGTAACTGGCTGCAGTTTGATCTCGTCAAACAAGTAGACCAAAAAATTAGCAATGTCTGGATCATAAATATCAACCGAATGATCCCTACACCAACGAGAGAAAACCTTCCACTTTGCTGCATAATTTAGCGAAGAGAAGGCCCTCCTACAGGTAGAAATTGCGTCCACTGCTCGTTCTGTAAATTGCTTGCCGTGCAAGAAGGACCGCACAGCGGAAATACGTGAAGGTTGAGACCTTGCGGGTTGTGATGCAGTATGCATGATTTTCCCTGCGAAAGAAGGTCCTCCCATGAAGGAAGCTTCCGAGGAGTGTCCCATAACAGACACCTGAGTAGATTCTGTTGGCGACAGAGGTGCTACCAACAGAATCTTGCAGTGAGATCGCTCGTGGATCCAGGCATGGCGACACATACATCTGCAACTGATTGTTAAGATGTGTCACAAAGAAGTCTATCATTGGGCAATCCCATTGGTAGCAGATCTGATTGAATACTCGCTTGCTGAGAGTCCATTCTGACAGCAACATGCGACCTTTCCGAGAGAGCGAGTCCACTAGAATGTTCAGACGACCCGGAATATGACAGACCGACAGAAGAACATGATGCTCAAGAACAAACAGAAGGATTCTTTCCGTTAAGTTGAACAACGGAATGGAATGAGTGCCTCCCTGGATCCGAATGTACGCTACTACTGTCGAATTTGAACATGTGAATTCTGAATAATGTTCATCCAATGACGTAGCGCAAGCCAAATTGACATCATCTCCTTGATGTTTATGTGCTTGTTCAGGAATTGCGGATCCCAAAGACCCTGGCACCTCGAATTTGTTGGGCTCAATGTCGTGCCCCAACCTGTTTGACTTGCATCCGTCATAATCATAACAAGAGCGCTCGTATCGCTGAAGCAATACAATGTCCCCTACCGGACTAATGAGCATTAATAATTATACAATGTTATAACCTAGATGTGATCAGCATGATTTCCATTGAAGCATTTCCAAAAAAGTCCTCAAAAATGATATTTTGGCACTTTTCCATATTTCCAAGGGCCATAACTCACACAAGAATAATGCAATCAGCATGAAACTTAAACTTGATCTGGAAGTCATCATTCTATAGTAGGTTACCAAGAATGAAATCATTTGGTTGAAGCATTTCCCCAAAAAGTCTGGAAAACTAAAGTATGACTGACAGACTGACTGACAGACTGACAGATGGATGGACAGAGTGTAAATGAAACTTGATCTGTAAGTCATCGTTCTATAGTAGGTTACCAAAAATGAAATCATTCCGTTGAAGCATTTCCAAAAAAAGTCCGGAAAACTAAAGTACGACCGACAGACAGACTGACTGACAGACTGACGGAGGGATGGACAGAGTGTAAATGAAACGTGATCTGTAAGTCATCGTTCTATAGTAGGTTACCAAAAATGAAATCATTCCGTTGAAGCGTTTCTAGAAAAAGTCCAGAAAACTGATATTTTGGCGCGTTTCCATATTTCCAAGGACCATAACTCACACAAGAATAATGCAATCAGCATGAAACTCAAACTTGATCTGTAAGTCATCGTTCTATAGTAGTTTACCAAAAATTAAATCATTCCGTTGAAGTGTTTCCAAAAAAACTGCGGAAAACTGATATTTTGGTGCTTTTCCATATTTCCAAGGGCCGTAACTCACACAAGAATAATGCAATCAGCATGAAACTCAAACTTGATCTGTAAGTCATCGTTCTATAGTAGTTTACCAAAAATTAAATCATTCCGTTGAAGCGTTTCCAAAAAAACTCCGGAAAACTAAAGTGTGACTGACAGACTGACGGATGGACGGAGTGCAAACCTATAGTCCCCTCCAGTGATGACGTTAGGGGACTAAAAACCGGATCCGGAAGTTGCAGTGGAACTCCCTGAGTCAACCACTGAATATCTGCCCAAGTCTGAATCTCTTGTTTTACTTTGTTCGATAAGACGATGTTCGTTTCGAGTGAATGAATCTTCACACTCCAAGTCTGAGTGAAAAATATCTGGAGTGGACGTGTGCGTAAGCGCACCATCAGAATAAGGTCCACGGTGGCTCCGCACAAATCCATGAGTCGCATGAATTCTCTCGCTGTTACTACGTCTGAGGGTAGACAAAAGCAAGCATAACAACTGACCAATTTTGCTCTGGGTAACAGAAGACAATCCAGATTGTTGTACGTCTTGAAGCTCAACCCCAAGTGGATGAATGACTTGGACGGAACTAGATCGGACTTCTTTTCGTTTACGATGAAACAGAGACGTCGGAGCAATTGAAGCAGACCCTGAACATCGTTCTGAAGAGTTAATCTGTTGCCATATCTCTGAAGAATGTTGTACAAGTAGGCCGATGTTACGGCAGACGAATGAGCTTGGAAATGAGTCATTACCAAGTTCATTATTCGAGTGAAAGCCCAGGGCACTAGATTGAGTCCGAAGCACATTGCTCGGATCTGATAAACGACTCCAAGGACAGTGAAGCGAAGGTACTTTCTGAACGTCAGATGTACCATGACATGAAAGTACGCATCCTTGAGATCTATGCTCGCAGCATAATCGTTCACTCAAATGCTCGCTCGGACTGATCGAATGGTCTCCATATAGAACTTTGGAGCCACGATCACCTTGTTTATCCAGCTGAGATCTATAACTGGATGGAACGAGCCGTCTGGTTTTGGTACCAGGAACAGGTGACTGTAAAAACCGGGAGATTCCTGGTTTTCTACGACCTTTATTGCATTCTTCTCCAGAAGAGATTGCACCTCTGATAGAAGCGAATCTCTCTTCTGAAAGTTGGACGGAAGCTGAGTCCATCGTGGACTTCGAGTTAACGGAAGTTTTTCTCTGAAGGATAGTTTTAGACCTTCAGAAATAACCTCCTGTACCCATTGGTCGTCCGTAATTGACAACCAATTGGTCAAAAATCTTGACAGCCTTCCGCCCACTGGAGTGCAATAGAGGTCCTGACCTTCACCTCCTGGACTTGCGAGGCTTGCGGGAAGGGAAACTACGTCCTCCCTGTCCAGCGCCTCGACCAGTCGACCTAGGGGCATCTGACCAGTTGTCTCGGCCAGCATTATGTCCCCTACCTGACAGGGGTGGCGCCAGGGATTTCTCAACAGGGAGATGACCTCTCCGACAGGGGGGTTATAATATTTGACCTCCCAAACGAAGGAAAATGAGTGAAAATTGGAGAACCAAAATAGAAGCAAATTGAGTATGTTTGTTGATTATTTAACGTAAACATATTATAATAAGGTTGGGAAATATTTCATCTATAAAGCCAGTTTGACGAATGAGATTAAGGAATTTTGTGAGAAATTTTTGATTTAGTGGGCCTAACTGCATAATCGTTTTGAAAGATTTTGCTGCAAATAGAACATTGCACATTATAGCGGGATGCCATTGTTGTTTAGATTTCGATAGATTCAAAACTTTTACCATGACGATAACCGATGATTAGGTATGGAAGTAATGGAATGCCAGTTGGATAACAACTGTCATAATGCCTTACAAAGAAAAACCATATACCTCGTTCTTGATCGACACAAGACGAGATATCTACATTCAATTGTCGGAAATTTCTCGTGAAGTCGGGTTTACGAGACTCTCCGACGGACTGACTAGAAACCTCCGACAGGGGGGCTGGACCTCTCCGACAGGGGGCTGGGAGGGGGTGGGGGTGCTGTAGCCTCCCCTGACCCCCCTTGGCACCACCACTGCTATCTGAGTCGCTACTCTGACAGTCTCTGGTGTAAGAGCTGGAGGATTTTTTATATCCTCTATAGGAGCTTCCCTTGGACGTACTCGCTCCCGAAGCTCCTGACTTACTCCTCTCTGCTGAGTCCGTTTTTTGAGAAACAGACTTAAAGAGCAGAGAATCTGAAGCTTTCTTGGTAATCTGATCATAGATTAATGAAAGCTCACCATCAAAGAGAAATTCTCCTGAAACCGGAGCGACTCGAAGAGAGTTTTTCACCTTAGAATCCACCCTAGTGGATGAAGCCAGGGCAGCATCACGTCTGACTAACTCCAAATTTGCCACTGAAAGGGAGGAGTTATACGTTGAAAATGTGATTGCCCTAGAAAGAATTCTCAAGGAAGTTTGACCATCCTGGAATTCTTTGTCATCGAGACGTTGCGCTAATGCTCTGGTAAGGTGATCTGCGTAAGATAATGCATCTAAACTGGCTCTGTTAGACGAAATCGTCGTCTCCAACGTACTAGGGAGAATCGACATAGACGCCGGCAATGACAATTACAAGTCTTCGGCCTTGTCGTCTAAACGCAGAGGAACTCTCGGCACGCCCTTTCCTGCCGTAGCAAATTTATTCCTATTGTTGATGATCGGCAGATGTAGAGCTTGTTGCGAAACTGGTTCTGCCTGTCTTAGAGGCTAATTTAAAAATAGCGTCATTCAGCAATTCAAACGTCTGTGAGACATTGCTGGACTGGACCAGATACTCAGGAACATCATCCTTAGTCTGGCTGAAATCTGTATCCAGTGACGCTATCAGTCTCTTATCCGGTATCGCAGCACTCTGGTCCGAAGGAACAACCTCTGGAAGGTGTTAACGGATAAAATCCACCGCCACCTTATGCTGTTCCACAAGGGAAAATTCCAGCTCCGCAGATTCCTTTTCCCCATCCGACTGGATCAGATGCGAATCTCAGTCGTCCCTGTCTGACACTGCAGAGGAACGGACCGACCCAGCTTCCTCCAACGGTTCCTGATCTGAAACCGTTTCCGAAGGTTGCTGGGATGCTGCGATAAGTTGCGCTATCTGTGATAGCAAGGCCTGTGGAGATGCGGTCTTACGTTGCTTACCCGCTGGAAGCTCCTGGGACGGTATATCCTGCATAATCCTTTTATGCGTATGTCCCGACTGGTGAGGACTCATGTCCTTGGCTACTGGATGGAGTGACCTAGATGACATGGAATCCTTAGTCGGTGAAGCAGGCTGGATATTTGAGGTCACAAAGCCAAGGTGCGGTCATGTGTTCTGGCGTGTAGAAGAGGAAGCCAATAGACTAGCCGACGCCGGCTGTCTATGCGATGGAGCATCCCGAGCAGAAGGAGTGGACTATGCTCCGACTGACGACTGTTATGCACAACAACATCTGGCCCCAGATGTTGTTGTAAGAGAGAGGGGTCTCTCTCGTTCGCGGTCCGGGTAGACCTGAACGAGCTAACTACGTGACTGACTGGCTTCCTCTGATCCACCCTCCGTTCCGTCGTCGCAGGGTGTGCGTGATCCGAGATTATAGTGCTCGCAACACCCTTTTTTCTCTCCTGGACCGCAACAGACATCCCTGGCGTCACACCACTCACATGACAAGTGATAGATCCGCCAGTCGAGCTAGTTGGCGACAAGACCGTAAATCTCTTTTGGGACCTAGGCACTTGTCTGATTTCATTGAGCCCTTTGCCGCTAGTTCTTCATTGATTTGCGACGACGGCAGCACACTTCCGGAAGACATCACAGAAATATCACCCTGTTCTTGTTCCTCTGAAAAAGAGACTGAAAAACTAGAGTGACCCTGTGGTGAGAGGACCGCCATCGACCTCTCACCACTAACAATATACCATGACACACGTCTCCAACGTTTGTTATCCCAACTGACACAAACTGTACAAGAATTAGTGTGAGTACAGTGACTACAGCAAATACAATGATCATGAGAATCCGAGGAAGACTTCCTCGATTTACAATTTGAACAATATTCTTTCATAATTAAAAAATATTAAACAGCCGTAGTACTCGCACTAACCCTCAAAAATACAAAGATACATAATATAATAATACAATCCATAACAAAATTTCGAAAAATAATTCAAAAGAAAATTTTCGAAAAAATTTTGAAATGAGCCCAAGTTCCCAAAGGGAACGACGATGAGCCCAAATGGATCCCAAAAAAAGCCTAAGTGTGGACAAAAATTTAAAAACAATTCTAAAAATTAATGTTACACTTACGGATAATATTAATGTATCTGACTTCATAATAAACCTTACAGAAGACAAGGAATCACTAACAGAAAGAAACCGTTGTCAACGTAAACAAAAGTCAATAAAAAACAGAAACAAGACTCCAGGCACTGAAAAACACGGCCCGAAGTCAGTAATCAATTTTTTAACACTATCCAGTGTAAAACAGATTCTTCCACAGAAGCTGCAATACATCAGATGGTAGATGCATGACCAAAACGCCTAAACACCCCAAGGGTGAGGACGTAACCATAGGGATAACAGAATAAACATTCTGTAACTAAGCTAAACTCCCAAGAAATTGCAATAAAAAAAATTTCAAAAATTATTCCAAAAGCATGGGAGATTAGCAAGGGGGGGGGGGGGGGGGGGGGGGGGGGGTGGCGGGGGGGGGATTTCAAGGAAAGGGAGAGAGGAAACACTTAATAAACAGTGGAGATTTCATAGCAAGAATGAAAACATCAGGCCCATGCCCGAAATTACGGAACATGAAATAATTTTACATAAAAATTATATATTACAGCCCAGAACACATCCATCCACTGTTTCTTCCTCTCATCCTCTTATTTCATCCTTGGATCCACCATTTCCATCATGATTTTGTGTCTGGCATCATTTTAACTGAGATTATAAGCACAGAAGTCAGTGAGATGTTACTGACAGAAGGGCTAAACAAAGAATGTAGGTTTGGTGCCAATTTCGGTACTTCCTTGACACTGCGCATGTGCAGTGGGTAAAAGTATGATGGACCATATAGAACATTAGATTTTTTGAGATGGATGCAAATTTTGGGGATTAGAGGGGCAAAATTTGTGTTTGGTCCTGAATATTTTAGTGTTAGCACCAGCTAAGTCTGGGTCATTGGTTACAGTATAAAAATATTGAACAAGGGGTTTATATTCACTGTTGCAGCGCAGAGTTGCAGTTTTTAATTGAAAAAAAATGCCATCGAAGCGATGGATTTCCAATATTCACATCTAAACTCTTCTTATTTGCTGCCATTATTGGAAAAACGTGAGTTAAAACGGCTTCTTGATATTATATATGTTAGTGACCATGTTTGTGACATCCATGGTGCTGTCGTTTTTCACTGTTCATGCACATACAAACTGTGGTTCTGACTACTGTTGTGTTTTGAGGAAATTTCGACAGAGCTCTGGGATATTTGCTCAAAGAGCACATAAATATCACTCAGTAGAACACGCAAAGTGAAACGAGAAACAATGTTGAAGTCAACCATTCTCATTGAGGGCCTACAGATTTCACTTGATTAAAGGGTATTAGGTTTTTTAAATGTCACTAGTGTAACAACAAACTCTCTGACTATAGGGATGACTCAGTAAATTTCATAGTACCCGTCCGATGTCTGCATGAAAACATATGATAAATCCAATGAGACCATAAAAATTTGAAGAACAGATTGGGGGAGATATTATTTTTCACTGCTCCTTTGTCACTGGGGTAACTTGTCACTGGTGTAACAAATTAGTCCTTGGTTAAACAAATTTTATGTTACACCCTGTTACACCAGTGAAATATCTGAATGCTATGGCTAAAAAAATCCAGTGAAATCAGTGTAATTGTTCTATTTTCACAACAGAGAGTTAATTTAAGCCGCCATAAAGCAAAATGAATGACATTTCCCTCCCACTCCCCCCCTGGGAATTCCTTGGGTGACTTTTTTTCGGTAAGGAAAATCAAATTGCGACAGTAAAGTTTTATAATTTGATGAGTTTTCTCAAATCCATCAATCAAATCATTTTTGTCAATTGGTGAATAAATGTGTGAGATTTTGTCATGCTATGTGGGATGTTCTGACTGACCATACATATTCAAAACTTTGTACGACTCAATTCACTCTTTAGGTGAGAAGACTTCTCCTGTTTTTAAGTAACAATAATATCTCTTTTGTTACTGGTGTAACATGAGTGTCACAGGTGTAACACTGTTTCCCATGTTGTTCTTAACACAAACCAAGGAAAAGACTTGAATTATTCTGTTCTTATGCTGCTCTTGAGAGAGTGTCTACGGAAATGATGTGAAAGTTAGTTTTCATCCTGGTAATGCTGCTTTGTTCTGTTACACCAGTGACAGAAGGGGAAATGTTGCAATCATATCTGAGTACGTTAGAGTATGAAATTCCTCAAAAAGTGTGTGCATATATAATTTTATGATTCTATTGGCCCTACTTCATTAATATAAAAACTTAAATGTGAAGATTTTTTGGTTTTCAACTCCCCAACAATTCCCTTTTCTGTAGAATGACCTTTATGCCAAATTAGCATAATGCAAATGCATTTTTCTGTTTGCGAAATGCGAAATGCTTTTTGTGAAAAGCCTTTTGTGAAATGTGAAATGCTTTTTGCTAATTATTGTGAAATGCTTTTTGCCAATAAAGAAACAGTGAATATGCAGATATCACTAAGATGTGTTGATTGATGGAGACTGTGACTCCAGAAAAATTATGTAGACGGAAAATCTTTTAGTTTAAACAACAATGATTTATTTTATACAATCGCAAGATCCAATTCAGAAACTATTTTTATGTTTTTAATTCAACAAAATATAAAACATGTATTTTACTGTTTTAAATAGAAGTGGAATAACCTAATTTTCTGTTCTAATTTTGGATTAAGTTAATATAAAAAGAATGAATTCTGTAACATTAAACATATTTAGGTCTAGATCAATTTAATTCTAACTTGGACGAAAAAGTCGCGATTTATTAGTTTTCTTATTATCAAATCTATGGAAAACCAGTTGTGACATGTTTTTCGCAAAATGCAAAATGCCTTTTGCTTATACTAACCTATCACAAATAGCGTTTCGAGAACTACCAATCAATGCTCTCCTGTCAGATATTCTAATTACGGAATTCCGACTGGAAAATATGAATTGCTTTATGCTAACATTGAAATGCGAATAGCAAAATGCATTTTAAGGAAATGCGAAAAGAAAAATGCATTAAAACAGGGTTCTTATAGTCAAGAAAACAAAATTTTCAAGGACTTTTCAAGGACATATCAGCATTTTCCAAAGATGTTTTTTTAAAATGTACATTTGGAATATAACCTGTTTTAAGAAGCCTTACCTACTTTAAAAATGTCTTCTACCTCATCCTTCTAAATTCCAGAAAAATGGTGCTTCTAAAAATGCACTGTAACAAATTATGGTGCTTACAGAATGATACCTAATTAAATAATGCCTGAACTTTAATTCCTCATTTTGGAAAACATCGATTATTCATTATTTTTGCTTGTTTTTTTTTTTTTTCGTTTTTCAACCAAAAAAAAGTGCAAAAGAAATGCCCACTATTACACAGGTAAAACTGATGTAGGGCAAAATTCAAGGACTTTCAAGGAGTCTGATGGATTTCCAAGAACTTTTCAAGTACATTTTCTGAATTTTCAAAATTCAAGGAGTAAGATTGAAATTCATGGACTTTTCAAGGATGTGCACACCCTGTAAAAGTATTTTTTTCCAATTTAGGAAATGCCTTTTGCTAAATGAGTTTTGCAAATTGTCCATTTGTATGCATCTCAAACAGTAGCCGCGTAGGTCGTGATTTGTATGGAAAGCTGGTCGTGACATTCTTTTTGCAAAATGCAAAATGCCAAAATAGCAAAATGCACATGCATTTTTCTGTTTGTGAAATGCTTTTTGTGAAATGCTAAATGCTTTTTACCAATTGTGAAATGCTTTTTTGCCAATAACGAAACAGTAAATATGCGGATATCACTAAAAAGTGTTGACTGACGCCAACTGTGACTCAGGAAAATATGTAGACGGAAAATGTTTTAGTTTAAGCAATGCAATATAAGCAAAAAAACATTTCGAAATTCGCAAAAAGCATTTCGCAAAAAGACATGTCACAACCGAATTGTTATAACAATTTAGTTATATTGTTATAACAACTTAGTTAACAATTTAGGTAAATTGTTAGAACAATTTAACATAAAATACATTGACCATATAATTCTTCTCACCATGAGGGTTGCGTGTGAGCCAAGACAATTTTTCTACTTTAGACTGCCTTGCATTATTTTTTACTTCCTCCTTCATCGTTCCGCCTCCGCCTTGCTGACTGCAGTGTGTTCGATATTCGTCAAGACCAAGCAATTCCAGTCCTTGGCTGTTAATGGTCAACCCAAAGGCATAGATTCATGGATGGGAAGGGAGTGATGCCCCCACCCTACCCCTACAAAAGGTTTGTCAGAAAATTCATGCCCTGTCAGATTCATTTTCCTGAAATAATAATCCATTCCCGCAGTTGGAAAACAGAAGTATAATTGCTAAAATGTAGAATTTTTAATTTTACAGTCCCATTTTGATTTTTTACAATCTTTTGAGGACAACATCGTCTTATAATACCTTCCCCTGCTTTGCATTTCTACTTTTTGTAGGAAAATTCATCGTCTTCCCCAGACACCGGAAAAAGCTATCTACATCCCTGGGACAGTTACTTGGTCAGATTAAACAGCACATCCCAACTTGTTGGAAATTTAACCAACAAAGAGTGAGAGCAATTGGTAATTCTGAAAATTCAAACAGAATTCGACAATAATTCTCATATAAATCATGCATTCAAACCATTCTTTATTATATAACCAAAGAAAATTTACCAACCAACGTCATTTAGATGGCACAATGGCTTCTGATGAAATTTTAATGCCTTCCAAAAGGCAGGATGCATTTACATCCAGTCTTCAAAATATACTGCTCACAATTCGATATGGATCACCCCCTACTCATTGACATATTTGTACATAAAAGGTAAATGTATGATTCTAATCACTCACCATGGTAGCAAGAAACTCTCCCTGACCCTTCAACTGTTAAAGTGATGGAAGCCCATATTTGGGCTTTATTCTGAAGTGCAGGTTCTGCAACTTAAAGGCTTCAATTTCAGTGGCTGTGCATCATACTATCTTTGAAGTGATATAATTTAGTCTGTTTAGCTTTGCCTTGTTACAATTTATAGGAGAGTGCCCACAGACACTCTCTAATAAATTGTAACAAGGCAAAGACGTGAACATATTCTGGCAGCAAAAAATAAAAAATAATTTAGCACTTTATCAGTTAATTTGTTATTGCATGTGTGCAGTTATCCATGGTCCATCTTGGTCTGTAAATATAGATCATCACTCCCCCCTCCCCCCTTTCTGAAGATGTTAAACCTTATTGGGATCTTTTTGAGATTTCTGTTTAAGTCTTCCTAACTTTATCAATCCCCGATGCCTTCTAGGTGTCATCTGAGTCTCCAAATACACTCAGAAGATGCGGCATCAAGCATATCAAAAAGATAGGCTGCTGCGGCACTAGGGGTGAGCCAAAGTGTGATATCTAGGCCATTCTAGGACCTAGAATCAGTTCAGACCTCTTAGCAGAGTTGATAGAAAACATGGTGCAGGTCGTCAAAGGGCCACATCAGCTTGTTAAATCATTTACATTGTCACTGCAGCATACATGTACTGCACCATCAATGCTACATCTCTACAAAGCAACGCCCCCATAAGGGAGGGGGGGGGGGCGACTCCACAATGCTGGACTACGTGCAAGAAAACCCATAGTTCATGTTCTTCTTCAAGGACACAGACAATACAGGGTTGGGTGGTACAGAGATCTCTAAAATGGACAAAAACTCAATAGTTCGAAGTCTGTTTATATATGAGACCAGATTCTGTCTAGACTTTCTGGGTATATGCACCAGAATATGGAGAGAGGTTGGCAGTTATCAATGTGACAAAGCATGACCAGTATGGTAGTGATTCCGTAATGGTGTGGAGTGTTGTCAGTCTGGAAGTGCACAATCTCCTGTATTATCCAGAGTGAAAAATGAATGGAAAGTGATACAGGAATGAGGTTCCGGAATTTTTTGGTTGATCTCCATACAGTTAAGCACAGACTTTATCCCAGATCTCCATTGAGTCAGTTTGGTGACCCATTAAGTGGAGGGGAAAGGAATTGAATGGATGTACTGCCAAGCATGTCCACTCGACTTCAACTCCATAGCACATGCTTGGGGCAGGCTCCAAACATCATTAGAGCCCTTTCCATTCAACTTTTCAAGAACTCAGACAAACTCTTGTTGGTGAATAAGACATTCTACCACAACAGTATTTGTTGGGCCCAAGAATGAGAGAACGCTGTCAGGAAAATGCTGAATGCCAGAGGAGGACATATCACAGGGGTAAACCATAATTTGGAAATACTGGAAGTGTTGAACGTGATCTTTAGAAACAAATTTTTAGAATCTTTTACTTCAATCTACTAGTTTTGCTGCAGATTTATAAATTATATTGTAGATTCTTCATGAAAACATAAGTATGCTGTAAACTTACATATTTATCACACACAGACACCCGAAATTCGGGACTACTGGCACATTTGGAGTGAAAAAATTTCTTTTGATCATCTCCAAAAATCATTTTTATCGCAGAAATTCCTTCTTCAAATGTTATTTTAGCACATTTTCGACATTGAACAGAACTTCAAATATTATCCTGGAGATCGGCCATCATGTGATTCATGTCCCGGACAGAAACGCACAAAGCTTATATTCAAGTGAAAAACATATTCACAAAATCAAATGATTTGTTGAGGAAACCAACTCATTTTTCACTGTACGCCCAGTTATGTACGACTCTTATCGGCAGTCACTGTGTCGTACAAAATTTAGCTGTGACGTATGGACAAGGAACTCTTTTTTCAACAACTGGAAATGGACCATCAATAGCGAAGAATTCAAATCTTGTTTCACCAAAAGCATTTAAGATGTGGAACTATGTCGATAGTGCCCACATTTTACATACAGAACTTTATAAGCTACACATGCATGCATACTAAGCCTACACTGTTTTCACGACTAAATGCATTACACTGTTGCATAATCTCCCAATGATCACTAGTAGTCCACTAAATGCACTGCAAACTAATCATTCAATGTATCAACCTGCATACTAAAAATGTACCAAAATGTTTTGAAATTAAATACCCTTCGACAAAGAAGATTGAAAATACTTAGAAACCCGGCATGTCAGCAAGGGCCCCACTGAGGAATATACTATGAGAGAAAATATACTATGAAAGAAAAGACCAGGAAAATGTAGCTCCAAGCAGACAAGTATTTTAATGAAAACACGTCAAAGCAAATTCGTATTACTGTACGATATCTCAAAACCTAACCATTTATGCTCTTCTCGGTCTCTCAAAATAGTGTTATTTAACTCTTTGCATGCTGCTGGCAGATATTCCTGCCCAGCACAGGGTTTCTCTTGTCACTGATATAATTATAAATTGGGCATATTTAAACATATTTTCCCGTAAACTGAATGAATTTTTTCACCAGTGATTTCTTGTTATATTTAGATTAATTTTTCATCAACTCTAGTCATGGCTGCTTACAGCAGCCATGACTAGATTTGATGAAAAAATATCTTGAAAATACTCAGCAGGTTAAGAGTTAAAAAGAACATGTCAAAGCAAACTTGAGTTATTGTACAACATTTTGAAAATATCCATTCTTTTTCAAAGTCCCATAACTTTTGTCCAACATGACATGTGAAACAAGGAGGGGGAGGGGAGGGGCCCATCCTCACCAGCTCTCCAACAGTATCCCATACAATATCTCCAGGTTTATTATAAATGGAGCACAATGGGTTCATCCTCACCAAAACATTGTTAACCAGTGGTTGACTGCATTCATGAAAAGCAAAACATGTCAGAATTTTTCTTAAGTCCAAACTAAGAGAAAAAAAACGTTGAACCATGTATTAGAAATCTCCGTAATCTGTAAAAACTGTCTGGTCAAGGGTTAATGTTAACTTATATTGAAGCAATTAACATGCATGTGAAATTTGAAAGCCCTAGGATACCAGTGGTTGCCTGCAATCATGTATAGCAAAACAGGTAAGACATTTTCCAAGTCCACACTTCTGCAACATTGATGACCTAAAAAATGCTATTTCTAACAATTCAAGTCCCAGAATTCTGGAACGAAGAATCTGAAAATTGTCAAAAAATGAAAGGGAGCTTTGTTTGATCAATCTCAATAGTGTGTATATAAATTATGAGAATTGGTCAAAACAAACTTGAGTAATGAGATGATATGTGAAAAATTACCATTTTTTACGATTAAAGTCCCATAACTCCTGAATGACAAACCAGAAAAACGAAAAAAATGAAAGGGATGTTGCCTTTACTGATTGTAACATTGCTATAAAATTTCAAGAGATTCGGTGAAAGTATTATTGAGTTTTTCTTATGACATGTAAAAAATTGTCAATTTTTTAAGATTCAAGTCCCAAAACTCTGGAAAGAAAACAACAAAAACCGTCAAAAACGAAAAGGAGCTTCGCTTGATCAATTTCAATATTGTGTATTAATATTATGAAAATTGGTCAATGGAAACTTGTGATATATCGTACGACATGGGAAAATGCTGACGGACAGACAGATTGAGTGGTTTCTATAGGGCTTCCATCGAAAGTCTGCAGGGCCCTAATAAAGACATGTAGTTTTTCTTGTCATACATGTATTCAGACTAATTGTGATGATCTTGGTCCAAGATCGATTGATTTAATAACAAAAATAATATTAACAGATATCTTAAAAATCATGCTACACCATTGACAGTTGACTATTACATGTATGCTATTCAAATGAAGTATAATACAGTTAAAATTCCGAATCTATCCTACCAGATCATCATGGAACCGCAGCTGATATGTCCCATCGTAGAAAGTGATGAAGAGGTGACGATAGACGTCAAGTGGTACACATGCAGTGAAGTTAACTGCGCGTATACTACCCAATATACTTCAATCCTGAATAGACATGCCCATCCTTAACACAACACAGATGTTAATAAACAGCTGCGCAATGAGTGCATGATATGCCCGTAATTAATTACAAGAAGGAAGCACACAATAAGAGTATACATGTGTACTTGTCAGGTTTATGAAAATTGCTCAAAGTCAGACATCTGGAAAATTGCCTATATTTTGACAAATAAAGTCCCATAACTCTGGAACGACAAATTGGACAGCGACACAAATCGAAAGAGAGATTCCTTCTATCAACATATACTTGCAACCAAAAAATCATGAAAATTGCTCTAAGCATTTTCAAGTTATTGTTCGACATGTAGAAAATTGCTTATATTTTGACGAATAAAGTCCCATAACTCTAGAATGACATATCAGACGGCAAAACAAATATAAAGGGAGATTCCTTCCATCAACATATACTTTCCACCAAAAAATCATAAAAACTGCTTGAAGCGTTTTCGAGTTATTGTACGACGTGTGGATGGACGGACAGACAGACAGCGGTATACCATAATACGACCCGTTTTTTTCAAAACGGGCGTATAAAAAGGAGAAACAAATCTCATCAAAACGTTTTAAATGTTTCAGATTGTATTCAAATAACTTGAGAATTTGCCAGCTGATAGTCTGACTAGCTGATATGACCATATTCGCCCGGGCTGCTTCCATCAAAACTATTATTATTTGACGAGGTTTAATTCTAATTGTTTCCAGTGGATTTTGACTCAATTGGGTCAATTTTCAGCTTGATACATTCAGTAGTTTTCGGGGGTGACGTCTCTCGGATAGTGAAGGTCAATTGAGGTGAAGGTTACATCACGCAGGGCCCAACAACCTATTATATGAACCTAATAAAAGTATTTCCATAGCGAGAGGTCTCAAAGTACCAAATTCCACTCCGATCGGTTCAGCCGTTCTCAAGGTATCAGTTTCAGGTTATTTTGAGGTCAGTACCATCTTGCACGGGCCAACCGATCAGATGAAAAGATTTCCTCTATCAAAATTACTCTAGGTACAAAATTTCATCCCGATCTGCCTGATAGATTTCATAATATTATTTCATAATCTAATTCGAAGGTCGTTTGAAGGTCAAAGCCAGCCCACAGGAGCGAATCAACATGCTCAAAAGATTTCCCCTGGCAAGATACCCACAGACACCATATTTCAGCCCAATCAACTCAAGAGTTTTTGATTACCCGTGAATTTGTATTGTGTTGAATGATTGGTGCCCAGTGCAAATGTTAACTATGGTAGGGGAAATACTGGTACAAAAAATACTGATACAGAAAAATATGAAATCAAACAGACAATTTTCTTCAAATGAACCTGAATGAACCGAACACAAATTCAACAAAAAATAAATGCCCCAATGTATGCAAAACGATATGGAATGTTTAATTGTATCAATTGGCAAAATTGAAAGAACAAAAATTAGAAAGTATAAAGCTGTTGAATCCCACAAACCAAGGCGAAGTCAGTCATAACAAAACATATTAGATACGATGATTTCTAATAAAAACAAGAGTGCACGTATCACTGAAGCAATACAATGTCCCATACCGGACTAATGAGCATTAATAATTATACACATGTTATAACCTAGATGTGATCAGCATGAATCCCGTTGAAGCATTTCCAAAAAAAAGTCCAGAAACCTGATATTTTGGCGCTTTTCCATATTTCCAAGGGCCATAACTCACACAAGAATAATGCAATCAGCATGAAACTCAAACTTGATCTGTAAGTCATCGTTCTATAGTAGGTTACCAAGAATGAAATCATTCTGTTGAAGCATTTCCAAAAAAAGTCCGGAAAACTAAAGTATGACTGACAGACTGACTGACAGACTGATGGATGGACAGAGTGCAAATGAAACTTGATCTGTAAGTCATCGTTCTATAGTAGGTTACTAAAAATGAAATCATTCCGTTGAAGCATTTCCAAAAAAAGTCTGGAAAACTAAAGTATGACCGACAGACTGACTGACAGATGGATGGACAGAGTGTAAATGAAACTTGATCTGTAATACATCCTTCTATAGTAGGTTACCAAAAATGAAATCATTCCGTTTAAGGTTTCCAGAAAAAGTCCAGAAAACTGATATTCTGGCGCTTTTCGATATTTCCAAGGGCCATAACTCACACAAGAATAAGGCAATCAGCATGAAACTCAAACTTGATCTGTAAGTCATCGTTCTACAGTAGGTTCCCAAAAATGAAATCATTCCGTTGAAGCGTTTCCAAAAAAAGTCCAGAAAACTGATATTTTGGCGCTTTTCCATATTTCCAAGGGCCATAACTCACACAAGAATAATGCAATCAGCATGAAACTCAAACTTGATCTGTAAGTCATCGTTCTATAGTAGTTTACCAAAAATGAAGTCATTTCGTAGAAGCGTTTCCAAAAAAACTCAGGAAAACTGATATTTTGGTGCTTTTCCATATTTCCAAAGGTCGTAACTCACACAAGAATAATGCAATCAGCATGAAACTCAAACTTCATCTGTAAGTCATCGTTCTATAGTAGTTTACCAAAAATTAAATCATTCCGTTGAAGCGTTTCCAAAAAAACTCCGGAGAACTGATATTTTGGTGCTTTTTCCCATATTTCCAAGGGCCGTAACTCACACAAGCATAATGCAATCAGCATGAAACTCAAACTTGATCTGTAAGTCATCGTTCTATAGTAGTTTACCAAAAATGAAATCATTCCGTTGAAGCGTTTCCAAAAAACTCCGGAAAACTAAAGTGTGACTGACAGTCTGACAGACATTCATACTGACAGACTGACGGATGGACAGAGTGAAAACCTACAGTCCCCTCCGGCGATGGCGGTAGGGGACTAATAAACTGTCGCAAAAATATTCACCAGCCTATGACTTCCAGGGCCGAAATATCCTTACACATGAAATTTCAGTCCGAACCGTTCAGCAGTTTTCGAGTCTCCAGCCTTCAAACGGACAGACATCAAATGTATACATGAAAAATGATGTTCAATCATTTTCATAATCGCAACTGGGCATACAGGTTTTTTGCGACCACTGATTAGACCTTTTTACGACTGGACGTACAGTGAAAAATTGTAAATTCATAGTAATTTGTATATTTTTTATACTTACCAATGGCCCAGACTAGATGGTGCTTTACTGAAAGTTATTAAGGGCTAACAATATATTGACAAAATAGTGTGAGCCTGATCTGGCTATCGCTAAATGTTGAAGGAGGGGCACATGTCCCATGGACTCTCAGTTCCTATGTTCTTTTTGCATGATTGTAATACCACAGTAGAGATGATGAATTCGGACAGTTGAGCGAATTCGAGAAATAAGCTTGAAACTGGAGAAGGGAACAAACATTTATTATTACCACTCAATCTATAAGTTACTAGTCGATTAACATAAGTTTGAAGGCCTGTTAAAACTCCATAATTTCAGTGACGTCATTCAGCGGAGCCGGGTCAAGGGCGATAAGTGACGTCATTCAGCGGAGCCGGGTCAAGGGCGATAATGGCATAAATAGCCAGTAGCGGCCTGCGGACCGGCTATTTTTAGATTCAAGTTAGCTGTAACAGGGAGTGGCAATAATAGTAATAACTTGATTATTGTCAGGCATCATGATTCATTAGCGGCCATGCAGCAATGATGAACAGCCCTTGGGCTTATTAACGGCCCTCGACTTTGTCTCCGGCCTTTAATAAACCCTTGGGCTTTTCATCATTGCTGCAGGGCCGCTAATGAACCATAATGCCCTCCAAAATCATGTTATTGTTATATTCTTATTTTTGACACTTCTTCGAGTTACCTACCAACTTTAAACCACTGTTCGATCTGAACCCTGAGATATATTCGAACAGTGGGGTGAATTCAGTAGGCACATTGAGGAAATGATACGAAAATGAAACAGCTAAGAAACAAATATGCTAAATTCTCTCTAAAATAGCACTCTAGCAAATAGTGAACTGATGAAGTTATAAATGCTGTTGCCTCAAGATTTGGGTTTTTCCCCCCGATCATCATGTTGTGTCTTTCCAGGAGGGCAATGAGGAAGACTTTCGGTCTTTTTTAAAACTTTTTTTCCAAACCCAAATATCTTGGTCTTGATACAAAATCTGTTGATCCAACAAAAAGCTTGTTTAGAGTCCCATTTTGATTTTCCCCACATATGTGAACTTGAGTTTACTTTGATATAGGTGACAACAATACCCACCGTCCAGTCCACAGCATACGCGTTTCACAGTGTCTTTTAAATCGCTTACGTTCCCAGGCATACACGCTGCGAGATCCGGTTCCAAGCAAGAGATGAAGGGTTGTACCATAGAACTACAAACAAAAACAAACATTTTATAACAGAAAATAACAATGAAATGAAGTTTTACCAATACTAAATATTTTCTCATACTGCCAAAGACAGACATGAGTGCGCTCTTGTAAAAAAAACATTTGATCACATCATTTTAATTTGTGCATTCAAATATCTTTGGCAAGTATATCTATTCAGACAAACCTTTTTCAGTACTAAATGGGGGGTCATACTCATACAACAAATAAGGGAGAACAATTGACAGGAAGGTATGGTGGCTGATTTAAGCCACCCTCAATACTTTTTTATCTCAAGATAATATCTCAAGATCTCGAGAAACAATGTCGAGATCTCGAGAAAATATCTCAAGATCTCGAGATAATATCTCAAGATCTCGAGTAACTTTGTCGAGATCTCAGGAAAATATCACAAGATCTCGAGATAATATCTCAAGATCTTGAGATTATATCTCATGATCTCGATCTAAGCATATATAATCGGTGTCATTCTTTGATCATTACCATGTATTCACTCCTGTCACTCAAACTGTTTATTTGCTTGTACTAGTATCCGACTGCAACATATTCGTGCCCCCCATGATAATCACACGAATCCACTTCTGTCACTCAGAAAAGTGAATAACTTATCAACCAATCACCTTGTTGCGTATTAGTTATGAGAGCCCACCAAGTCCCATCATCTGAGCTTGCACTTGCTGGTGTCTTGTTCCCACTCCAATGCCAAAGTGTCAACCCAGCACCAGGTACCTCCCAGTACCTACTTTAGTGCCTTTTACCTTAAAACACAAAGTTTTCCCACTACTTTACAAGATGAAAAGTTTGTGTCTGTCTAACACTCCAAATCCAAAGTGTTGATCCAGTACCCGGTACTTCCTGGTGCATACTGTAGTGTTTTTTACCCTAAAACTCAACGTTTTCTCACTTCTTTTCCTCCAAGCTCCACGCTGATTGTAGTGATTTTTACCCTAAAACACAAAGTTTACTCACTACTTTACAAGACACACACACCCATAAATACCAAATATTTTCTTCCAGCTCCACATTGAATGGAGTGATTTTTACCACAACTCACAAAGTTTACTCACTACTTTATAAGACACAGACCCGTAAATACCAAATAGCTCCATCAGCTCCACACTGAAAGGTTTCATCCCCCAATGAAATGAATCACCCACTCCCATGGTGGATTTTTCACCTACTTTCCACTTTGCTGACTGAGACACATCATCTCTGACATGCTGTTATTCCACTGACCTGTCATACAGCATAACTTTAACCCCATTCCCGCATCCATTTTGACCAAGCAAATCGACAGTGCTACCCAATGTATAATAACCCTACACAAGCGACAGCTATAAACCTACCCTAGTATTCCCTTTCCTCTCGTTGGTTTGAAAAGTCTGAATAGGCGTAACTAGTTACCCCCTGCGGATACTGCTTCCGGACGAATGAAAGACTTCATGAATTACCAATGTCAGTGTTAGTAGAGGGCTTACCCAGTACAAGGCTGCAGAGGCAAGACAAAACCATGAATTTATGGTCAATACCCAGCAATCTCCTGATCCCCAGGGGCCGTTCTCACAATTACACACCCAAATTGAAACCCATTACCCTGAGCCAAAGAGGCAAATAGAATCCCCCCACTCCCCTCCAGTGAATCCCAAACGCTACAGGATGGGCATGACTAACATTGTTTCCACACAAAACCCAATTACATTTAGTAATGAAAAGATTGACCTGTCGCCCGACAAGTCTCAACATTCCATACACCTTTCACACTCCTCCAGGGAGAAACCCACAAGTGACAACTCCAATGGTGAAGTATCCAGTCCCGTGCATATAAAGAAGGACAACTTGAACCCGGTTCCCAGTATCTCCAAACAACATGAAGTCTCCTCAACATCGTTTACTGCCACCCTTAACCAGCTACAACATGGCACCTCAATTAACAATACGATCCTCCGTGATCCCATACTCTCAACCGGTCACAGGAGAGCCCCCCCCCAGTAGTTGTGACCCCCAACCTCACTGCCAACTCATGAACCGACAGTAAAACAGGACATCCCGTCCCATAAGATCGATTGGTCCCCTATGTTCTCACCAGCTGAAACCCATTCCAACCTGGGAAAACTTAATTTCGCCATCCATGAGATCATAGTTCCCCTAGGACCACGCGCCACAGACCACTCCCTCTTAACTCACAATGTGACACAGACACACACCCAATTTATGAGAGCAACATCTTGCCCACCCAAACCCCAATAGCACAGCACACCATTGATTTGTTCTCATACAATACCAAACTATGAATACATTTTTCATACTCCTCCAGTGGGACTCCCAACAATAGGAAACCTTTCTGATAATTCTCCTTGACATTGGTCTTCTTTTTTTCATAGCAGACTTCATCAAGCCTTCTTTATGTCACTAATATATTTCGGTGACAGTAAAATTATTTTTTTGTAAATATACAATTGTGAGGACTGTAATGTATGTTGATGTGAATATATTTTTGTTTTCAAATAATTTTCCACTTTTATGTTTTGATCATCGTCATCAACCAAATAATAGTAGTTCGAATCGGTGCCGTATTAATCTCTTGCTGACACTTGCATCACACTGTGCAGATTCTGATTATAATTTGTGTATACCTGTATTTAATTTGAATTTAAGGAATATTCGAGGAGGGAATTTCAAAATAAACAAAATTTTATTTCTTATCAGGAGGCTAGAATTCCATACACTTTGGTCAGTAAAACAGTACTGCTATTGTGGATGGATCAGAATCCATGTGAATAGCTAAGTTGTTGTAACAAGTTAGCTAAGTTGTTATAACAAGTTACTAAGTTGCTATAACAAGTTAGCTAAGTTGCTATAACAAGTTAAGCTAAGTGGTTATAACAAGTTAGCTATGTTGTTATAACAACTTAGCTAAGTTGTTACAACAAGTTAGCTAAGTTGTTATAACATGTTACTTAGTTGTTATAACAAGTTAGCTAAGTTGTTATAACAAGTTAAGCTATGTTGTTATAACAAGTTAGCTAAGTTGTTATAACTAGTAACTAAGTTGTTATAACAAGTTAGTTAACTTGTTATAACAACTTAGAACAGCTAAAAAAGTACATCTACTGGCATCAGCATGTCGCCGCATATTTATCGCATATTAAATGCATGAATAAAATAATAATCAAAATAATATAGGGTTATTTACTTTGACCATTTATTCCATATGTGATACTCGTTGATGCCGTAAATCCAATATTATTTTGCACATTACAACACAGACACACTAAAAAGTGTAGTCCGTGTGGTAACTGGACGAGTCGTCGTGATTGAAGATTCGTCGTAACGCCGAATTGTCCAAATTATGATCACGACGAATCGTCTTTTAGGTTTTCGACGAAACGTCCAAGGCATGGATCTGTCACAATGAATTATTTTTAAGTTTTTAGCCAGATGATTTCATTGAAGTTTCAGGTACTTTCATGTGGGATCTTTTAAAGTAACATCAAAAAGTGTTAAAAAAACAAGCTCATGTGCTTATTGTTTTGATTAGAATAAGACATGTATACTGATGAGTTTTTAATACCTCTTTGATGTGACATCAAAAGTGTTTATAAAAACAAGATTTGTGAATATAAACCCGCAAATTTCCACCGAATGTCATTTCAGTTATTTCTTACAGTGGTAGAAACAATAATGAAACGACGACGCTCCAATAATGGGTATGTATAATAGCAAATTCCTTCTTTTTTCTTGACATTTCTCATTTCAATTTTTTTTTTTTTGAGGCGTGATAAGTTATATTTATCAGATCAGAAACAAGATAGTTGGGGCATCTTATAACAGAGCTGTGCGACGAGGGGGGTGGGGGATCATATATGATTTATGTACGTTTCTTGTCTCAAAAATATAAATTATGACCCCTCCTTGAGGCGTGATAAGTTATATTTTTCAGATCAGAAACAAGATATTTGGGGCGTCTTATAACAGAGCTGTGCGACTAAGGGTGGAAATATAGAGGTTTTAAATCTTGTTATTTGTTGTCACAACCATGGTCGGCAACCCCGAGAGCACCACAAATTAGCATTAAAGACTCAAAATCGTAATCTTCGACGAATCGTCCAAAGAACAACGGAAATTACCGTCGAATCGTCCATTGGACGATTTGTAGGCAATTTCGGTTCACGACGAATCGTCCAGATTCTAAGACGAATGTGCAATCACGACGAATCAACCAGTAACCGTCCATGTCCGTGTCGGAGAAAATGTGTAGTCGCGAATTAAATTATCATTTTCTCATTTATTAGGCTTTCCCAAACCCAGTTTGGGAAAGACTATTGTTATTCTTCTTTTTCAAAATTTTTCTTCTCTATTTTTTTTTTTTTTCCTCCCTGAATTTTGTCTGTTGAAAAGCTCGAAAACAAGCTGTACGATTTTGACCAAATTTGGCACACTTATGTAATGTCATAAAATCTAGTGAAATGCGGTATCGTCATATCTGTGAAAATGCGTGTTTTCAAAATATTCTGCCAAAACCTTCAAAATTTCACCATTTTTCGAATGTCTCAAAATTGTTTACAGTTATTTAGCTCAAATTTTCCACACATTTAGAGCATAATATGATACACCACAATCACCACTCAGATCTTTCAACTTTAACCCCCACTGGCCAAAAATGACATGAATATAGAATTTTTCTTCAAAATTGACCAACTTCAAGGGCAAATTTCTCTAATAACAAGGTTATTGTAACAATTATTTTGATTTGGATAGATGCAACAATGATTGCGGAAGAAAGTTACTGTTTACTTTTTAATCTCAGATTTAACCCTCAAGCACAATGAGGGTGAGAATAAGAGTACCGTTTGAAAATGCCAAAATTAGCCAACTTTGGTTGCTTTTTCCATCATTTTGGAAAAGGGTCAATTTCAAACACTTTTTGTGTTCGTATTCACAATTGACTACCGAGCATATTTGCTGCTGTAAGTTTGGTTGTAAAGTTTAACCCTATCCCATTCTGGTTGCATAAAAGTAGGTACCGTCCAAAAAAACTCTAATTTTTTCAGAATTTGGTAAGATTAGGTGACAATTTACTCCATTTTTAATTGCTTGAGCTCTGAATGTTTTCTATAGCTGCTTGCAGCAGTCAAAGTATGACAAATTTTGTTCTATATGTTATTATTAAAAGTTTAACCCTTGGCAGATTAGAGACTTCCCATAAGGGTACTGTCGGAATATTTGTTATTTTCGCCAACTTCAAAAGCAAATTTTTCTAATTACAAGGTAGTTGTAATAATTATTTTGGTATGGCTAGATGCAACAATGATTGTGGAAGAAAGTTACTGTTTACTTCTTAATCTCAGATTTAACCCTCTAGCACAATGAGGGCGAGAATAAGAGTACCATTTGAAAATGCCAAAATTAGCCATTTTTGGTTGCCTTTTCTATCATTTTGGAAAGGGTTAATTTCAAACACTTTTCATGTACGTATTCACAATTGACTATCGAGCATATCTGCTGTTGTTAGTTTGGTTGTAAAGTTTAACCCTATCCCATTCTGGCTGCATAAAAGTAGGTACCGTCCAAACAAATTTCAATTTTTTCAGAATTTGGTAAATTTAGGTGGCGATTTGCTCCATTTTTAATTGCTTGAGCTCTGAATGTTTTCTATAGCTGCTTGCAGCAGTCAAAGTATGACAAATTTTGTTCTATATGTTATTATTAAAAGTTTAACCCTTAGCAGATTTGAGACTTCCCATAAGGGTACTGTCAGAATACTTGTTATTTCGCCAACGTTTACATGCACTTTCTCAGCACTGGAGCCATACTGTCTCAAAAGTTTTCCCATGAGAGGATTGGGCCTTCATCCAAGAACAATTTTGCTGTTATATATTTTATTCAAAGTTTTAACCTTCACCCAGTTTTCGAGGCCTTGAATTTGAGTGCCCTAAAATTCTTCATAAAATTGGCTAATTTGGAGTTCACTTTTCTTCCATTTTCGAAAGGAATATCGAAAAATGATTTACATGATCGTATTTACAATTGCCTACCGAGCATATTTGCTGTTGTAAGTTTGGTTGTAAAGCTTAACCCTATGCTCCATCTGTTTGCATAAAGATAGGTGCAGTCCAAAAAACTCTCGTTTTCAGAATTTGGTAAGTTTAAGTGACGATTTTACTCCATTCCTAATTGATTGAGCGCAGAACATTTTCTATGGCTGTATGCAGCAGTCATAGTTTGACAACTTTTGTTTTATATGTCATTATTAAAAGTTTAACCGTTGGCAGATTCGAGACTGCCCATATGGGTAATGGTCGGAATAATTTTAATTTTCATAAAATCACTGAATATTGATAAGCGTGCAGTGGTAGTTTGGAATAGAATATCCGAAAATGCTTTCGAAATTCGGATTCACAGTTCAATTCCAAGAATATTTTCTGTTATAAGGTTGCTGTAAAATTTAACGCAATCCCTGTCTCAGATGCATAATGGTCGATGCCGTCGAACAAAAACTCATTTTTTCAGAATTTCGTAGGTTAAGTGACAATTTACTCCATTCCCAATTCATTGAGCGCTGAATGTTTTCAATGCCTGCATGCAGCAAGCATAGCATCTCAACTTCTGTTTTATACGTCATTATCAAAAGTTTAACCCTTGCCATATTTAGGAGTTCCCATGTGGGTATAGTCGGAATAATTGTTATTTTCGTAATATCAATCCCTGAATATATTGGTAACCGTGCAGTGGCTTTCAGTGGTGCTACATGAAGCCGCAAATAGTTAAGGCTGAAAAGTTCATCAAATAGACAAATATATACCTAACTCAGCCGGTGACAGGTAAATAATGAATGGAAAAGTCATTGAATTGAGAATAAAGTAGGGACGAATCGTGCCCTCGGTTTCCACCTGATCCACGGTATTTCCACGCGGTCTCGGCTCTTGACAAAGATACTAAACTGTCGGGCAGGGACAGTAGGAAACATTCTGAGAATTTCAAGTTGCTGCCTTGCATGATCGGTTCATAATTGGAATATATCCGACAGATACGGATTATTCCAATTATGTCCCGATCACTTCACCCTGACTGTCCGCGTGGGGGGTACCATGATGCGTGTACTAAGGCATACTGCACGTCGATGGTGCGCATGTCTTCAACCAATTATAACCCTGCCTATGCTACAGTGCGGAGGCACTATGTTGGGGAGCTGGCAGCTGCTCGTCATTGCTTGGTGGTTCTCTCTGGGTACTCCGGTTTCCTCCACCCATACAACTGTCACCGACATAATATGACCTTGTTTGTTAATGTGTCGTTAAAACCTAATAAATAAATAAATAAACCCAGTACCAGTTTTGCTCGTACAAATATTAGTACTGTCAGACAAAATTCATTTTCGGATTAATTTCATACTTTTCTGCACTTGCCTTCCCTGAGTAAGAATGGTATACCTTTTCAATCTCAGATTTAACCCTCAAGCACAATAAGAGTGAGAATAAGTGTACCATTTAGAAATACCCAAATTATCCAACTTTGGTTACTCTCTACTATCATTTTGGAATGGGTTAATTTGAGACACTTTGCTTTGCTATATGCAGAGATGTTTAATCAATAAATCCGGCTTTAGTTATGTTCTGGGACTTAATGAAACATGTGCTCTGGCCACTTAAAAATAGCACTGTCTGCAAAAAATTACTTTGAGTGAATACTCACTTGTCCAAAAACAAAAAGGAAAGAGCTCTTTGAGCTTTCCAAAACTGCTTTCAAAAATCAATGGGGAACAAATTTTGTGTTATATGTTTTGGTGTTCCGTGTTATCCAACACCAGTTTGGCCGTACAAATATGAATACCGCCAGGAAAGAAAGCACATCTCTCAGTGGTAGACTGTTTGACTTCTGTGATAGAGGTCCCGAGTTTGATCCCCATCTGGGACTACCCACGTAATATCCTTGGGCAAGGCACTTTATCCCAGTTGCCAACATGGGGGCACGATGATGCCATGTACTAAGGCGTACTGCATGTCAATGGTGCACATGTTTTCAACCGCTGGTACCCTGCTTCAGCGGAGCTTGAACATAATTAGAATGCTGAGCTGACAGTTGCTCGTCGATGCTCGGTGGTTCTCTCTGGGTCCTCCGACTTCCCTCACCCGTAAAACTGTCACGGTCACGATTAGCCATTGTGGATAAGTATGTGACCGTAAACACCAATAAATAAATACCATCAGGAAACCCTCTGTGAAGTCCTTCTGTCAATAAATAGCAAAGTAGTGATGTAATGCAAGAAAATATTAAGCTGTTCAACATCCCTTTAATGAACTCAATTTGACTTGAACTGTACCCATCACTGTGTATACTAGCTCTCTAGATGGTTTAAACCATATCAAATAAACAACTAATTTGTGTGTGACAGTAACTCATATTACATGTATTTCATTGTATCTGAAACAGATATGTTGGAAAAATTGTGAAATCATGGAGTAGGAAGCTTACCATCGTTTGTTGACAAATCCCACACATTCACAAACAGACAGAATGATAGAGAATAAATTAATTATTGATATTTAAGGTCACTTTCAGCATCTACAGCTATATCATGAACATAATATAGGTATTTATTCAAGTCCAGGTATTCATTGCATAGGCGTACAGGGCTATTT